>JAHEWH010000007.1:0-1200000 GCA_020726485.1 Halenospora varia
GGACAATACCACCTATAATTATCATTCCTGGTGTCATGATTATAGCCAGCTGGTTTGACAAGAATATGACTGGCTATAAGCGTATTACTGTCTCTAAATCTGGGTACACAAATGAGGGTATATGCATAGCCTGGCTTGACCATTTTATTAAACATAACAACTATAGGCCTAATTCTGAATGGCATATCCTTCTACTTGACGGAGCAACATGTCATAAAGCTCCTAACTTTGCAATTAAGGCAAAGATGAATAAGATCTGGCTTATCAAGTTTCGTTCACATCAAACCTACCTTCTTCAACCCTGCGACGTCGGCTGCTTTAGGGTATAGAAGAGATATTAGCAGAGTAAAGTGATAGATGCTATCCGCTCTTTTAAACCTAAATATAACCTTAAATGCTTCTTTTGTGATTTGAAGGATATATAAGAGAAGACATTTATAGTTCCTACTATTAAGCATGCATTCCAGAACGCAGGGATATGGCCGGTTTCCTTTAAGGCTGTAAAGAAGAAGTTAACAGAATATGGCAAGAAGAAGAAGAGGGATACTGGTCTAGATTTCTTAGAGTATAGCTCTAAATCTGAGACAGAAGATCTTGACAATATTCTATATATGCTCGAGCCAATTCCTGATCCACAACTCGAGCAAGAATATATCCTCCCAAAGCTTAAGAAGCCTACTTTATATGCCGAATGCCTTCATCAATTAGAAGATGTTAACTCCAAAATTACCCAGGCTCTCTTATCACCTACTCGTACGAAATATATAGTTGCAAAGGACGGGGCATACGAGTTTCTAATACTTGGAAGTCTGGCAGAGATGGATTTAAAGCTTGCGAAAGCAAAGCAGGTAGAGGGGCATAAGGTGAAGCTAAATGCGCGAGCAAGCTTACAAAAAGGGGGCTTAATATTAGCATCAGTTGCTCTTGAGCGGGTCAAGAAGAAGGAGGTTAATACTATCACCTTAGCCCTAAGGAGAGCAAAGGCGGCAGTAATACGCGCAGAGAATAAGGCAAAGGAGGACCTTAAGAAGCTTGGAATTAGTGATCGTAAGGAAGAGAGGGAAAGGAAGAAATGGCTTTTATAACACCAAGTATCACAATCCCAGGGCATTGTTGGCGTCGCACCAATACCCCTTGAGAAGCTAATTCCAATACGAGATCGAGAGAAGCAACAGACTCAGGATGAGGCTTAGGAGGCAAGAATAGGAATCTAATCGTTATATGACACTCTAGCACGAGAGCAGGAGGAATATAACACTATAATCGCAAGGGATATCACGTCCTTTTCAGAGGTTCCAATTGACCCACAGATCCTAGAGATGGAGCCCTAATTTAGAGTCAAGCATACCCCTCTAAGCCAAATATGCCTAGAGGATGATGATAATGATAATATACCGTCTTCGCCACTTGGAAGAATGGGAATAGGCAGTGACGGTGAGTAGGAGGAGCAGGAGGGAACAGAATATAACGTCAATATAGGCCCTTCACCACCAAGGTCAGTTGTGACAATTGATTCTAATGATAATATAAATCAAGATTTTATTAGTTTTTCATAATTTAATTATTTGCTGGTCTATTATAGATAAATAATAAAAGTCTGTTGTCCAGGTTTTAGTGCAAAATATAGCCGAGAGTGGACAACTTGCTTTCGCTAGACATCTTGCTTTCGCCGACTAAGGCCACCCGCGCCGCAGAAGAGACGTTAAGTCCGACTATTAGCGCTATCGGTCAAGAACAAAAGAGACGTAATAAGGATGTTCCTTGCTAATGAACGCCGGAATTAAGATGCTTATAGGACTTTATCCCTAGTCTTTGGTAGTTACATCATTTCTTTACATAGAAGATCGAGGAATGTATGCGCTTCGCCTGTTATTTCGCGTAAGATCTCAGAACTAAGCCCCATCCCCCTGACAACAAAACGGTCTAGTTTAAGCGTGGGATTTGCTTTAGCTAAGCCACGTACTTGATGCAGTGGAGATAAGTTGAATTCGAAAAGTTCGTTGATTTTGTCGGGTTGGTAACTTGCTTTTCCAATGATTCCGAATCTGAGCATCACCCTCAGTGCAACTGTCCGTAGTGAAGCGTCCGGTTGACATAACAATGATACCAAATTAGCCATATTATCGACTTGGTTTGGGTGCTTGAGCGAGCCAATTTTTGAAAGAAACCAGACATTTAATTTTAGATGCCTGATGTATATGAGCTGCCTGGGCAATGTATCGTTCGGATCAAAACGCATGTCGAGAAATCCTAGTTTATCAGTGGCTACGCCAACAGTCACCACATATGTCGCATAGCGAAACCACTCCTCTACGAGCTCCGTGTACGTCTGCCGATTGACTTGCAACATTGCTGGGCAGCAAGCACCGCCGTCTTCTCGTAGCTTAGGTCGCTCAAAAGATTTGTATTCAGGGGCCCAGTCATGAATGTAGGCGTTTGGCACAATGTAGGCATATATGTTCTTTCGAATTTCGAGAGGCAGTCGCAGAAATGGTGATGGTTGTATTGTAGGGGGGTCGTCTAACTGGAGGGTGCTAACTCCAAAATCGGCATCATCTTGCTAACGATTGTGTTAAATACGTACAGTAACCTGGAAATATCCTTACATTAACCATTATGAAGCAGCCAAAGTCCTTTTAATCGTGCAGTTTGGCCACTAACCTCCTCTAGCGATGGGTTGGAAGTCTTTGTCTATGGAGTCGTTTGTACTATCACATACGGCATTGAGGCTCTATTCCGGTGAACAGAAATTCTCAGATCTTGATATGTTACACTCTAGCAGATAATTCAAAGTTGTCGTAGACTTGAAGAGCTATTAGTTGGTGTTGGCGGTGTTGTTGCGGTGTTGGCGCTGTTGTTGTAATGTTGTTGCGGTGTTGGCGATATTACATTAGCCAAACGGGCATTGGAATGTGACGTCTTCCAGCTCCGCAATATTAATGCAGTCACAGGAATCACAGGGCAGAACTCAATAGGGTAAATCAAGTATATTGACAACTGTACAGAATAAACTACGAGGGCATTCAGGCCATATATATGGTCTGCGAGTGAGACGTGCTTGAAACAGTGCCAGGCCAGTGCCAGGCCACTGTCTGTGCCTCAGGCCACAGGGCACACTTCAACAACGGGAAAATGTATAGTAAATCACGTGTTTATGTCCACCACCTCTAACCCACCGCAGGATCACATAAAAGCGGGGCATAGTACGTAAGCACATAGAACCTAGACCTAACCACTAGGCGGCTGGCCCTTGGGCCCAGGGGCCAGGCGGTGAGCGCGTTCTGCCCACTGCCAGATCGGGTGGGGGCGGAAACAGGGGCCAGCGCCCAGATACTAATTTCCTGGGACGCGACTATTCTCTCTTCCCCTGGCCGCTGTACGCTTTGCGTAAGCTAGTGGTATCTCTATAGACGTCCTCCGAGCTCAGCTTAGAATATACGCCTTTAAGAAGCCATATTATATAAGAAAACCCTTACTCTAAGTTATTTAACTTTTTATTATTAATATATTAAAGTTATTACTAAGTTATCTAAAAACTTTAATTAAAGTATTTTAAATTTATTATAAGTAAATGTCATAGGGTGCACATGTGGGTGGTTAGTCAGGCATGACATAACCACAACCTATGTCGGATGCTTCGCATCCTCTCCTGTATCTTCTCTCCTTAAGCATTAGTCCCGAAGAATAGTAGAGCCTACTCTAATTTATCGGTCATAGACCATTCCTCCACTAGTTCGTCTGTATTCAGACTCCAATCCACATCTTTCCAACTGGCTTCTAGTTCCTTCATGTTTTCTACCAACTCTCGCTTCAGTTTTGGCCAATCAACTTTCAACAGTTTACCATTCTCTTTCACCATTTCCCCATTTACAATAACAGACTCCACATCGGAGGGCGAAGCATGTAAGACCAATGCTGCTGCAGGATTACGTGCAGCAACCATGCAAGGTGAGTCGGTACTTATAACAACAATATCTGCTCGTTTCCCAACCTCGATGCTCCCGATCTCTGAATCCCGATGGATCGCCTCTGCCCCACCTAATGTTGCCATGTAGAGTACTTGGTCTACAGTTGCCTGCAGTCGCTTTGGAATCTTGTTCCGAGAAGCTAATTCGTGGTTGTCGCGGGCTCTCTGTGTTTGCAAGCAAATACGCATTGCAGAGAATATATCCCCGCTACAAATAGCGCTTGAATCAACGCCAAGACCGATCTTACAGCCATACCGCATAGCTGGAAATGCTTCAGGCCATCCGTGTGACATCTGCATCTCAGACTCTGGTGTAGAAGATATGCCTACGCCGTGCGCTTTTGCTGCTGCAAAGTCTCCCTCTTGGGGAAAAGTGAAATGGGATAGCACCATGGTATCGTATAAAAGATTGTGTTCTCGCAGAAATTTCATAGCAGACATTCCATGACGATGGCAATCATGAAATGTGATGGGATACTTTCGACTATGGGCAAATTCCAACAGCTTCTTTGTTTCTTCAACTGGACGATATTCGATACCATCATAACCAATCCCGAGTGTTATTCGTCCATCGTTTTTCGGATGACCAAGTGGAGACTGCTCGGACAGCTTATAGAATATATCCAGCTGCTGCTGGTGAAGTTCAAGGGGATTGTCAGAGAACTTCAAGGGATTGATACTCTCAGGCAGACCATAAGGTGCGAAACAGTAAATGCTTCGAATTCCTGACTCAATGCTCGCCTTGATACACTGCTCGATATGCTCTTCGGATAGTTGAATGTGGGAATGATCGAGCACCGTCGTAACTCCACAATGGATGGCCTCAGTTGCTGCACCTAGCTGGGCCAGGTAGACATCGCGCGGTTTGTAGAATATGGCTCGGCCCAAGAGGAGGTGCCCACAATATTCTAGCAGGGTTTGGTTCGCAACTGAAGTTCTTATGTGAGATTGGAAAAGATGACGATGGCTATCAACGAATCCAGGGCAAACAATTTTCCCAGTTGCGTCAATGACCTGGCTGTCTGGTCCCGCAGGAATGTGAGGGGATATCTTCGATATGATCGTATCTTCGACGAGTACATCAAGTACTGGGAAGGTGGCGTTCTTCTCCGAGTCGAATATTAGGACGCAACCGCCTCGGAGAATGATAGATTTTGGCATGACAGCCATTAGAAGTCCAGATTGTATGTACGGTTAAAGCTGAGTGGAATGCGCAATATTTTGGATGGATGAATTGAAGGTAGCCTAGATATTAGATGAGTGTATCAGCCCTAGAGAACAAGGAAATACCGGGATGTAAATCTTAGTGTTTCCCACTCCACTCTGGACAACTCCCACGGGCAACAAAATTTCCGGATTCCCGGCTTTGAGCCATATCAACTAGTACTCGTTGGCTGGAACCTCGACATATGACTCGTCTATAGACTGTCCGTGACTTTTCGTTCCGGGGAGGATGAAGCTTCGATTCCAATTTTACTCATGTATTAGGAATCAAATTCTACCACGTGGGGTTTGAATCTAGTCCTCTCCAGGAAACATCCAACGCGTTGGGATGTGCGCTAAGCCATTTGAAGTAGAGCAAGGAAGAGCTGTTATAGCTTGCCGCAATTGAGCCATTCGCGATCTTTCTTATTTGCTGGCATCCTCCGTAAGCTATAGAATGGATTGTGGCACGTCATCGCATTGCGCAATTGATCCGAGATCCCGCAACTGAGACGTTCTCGATTTTCCCTATTCGCTGTCAGCCTCGAATAGGTTGCCCGAATCGCGACTCAGAAGATACATGACGCTGACAAAAGTCAGAGAACCCATACAGCAAAAACAAAAAAAATTCCTTGGGAGCCACCAACTGCAATTGCTGCGAAGATGTCGAAACTCATCGCTGTGACGGGCGCGACTGGAAACCAAGGGGGATCCGTTGCGAAGCTGCTGTTAAAATACCCAAAAGAATACAGAGTACGAGCTATTACTCGCGACGCGCATTCAATTCCGTCCAAAGCGTTAGAAGATCTAGGAGCCGAAATAGTACAGGCCGATTTAACAAAGCCTGAAACCTTGCCGGCAGCAGTGGACGGTTGTTGGGGAGTGTTCGGAGTCACAAATTTCTACGATGCGGTATGTGATGGATGATCAGTTTAAGGGCAATACTGATTGAATCTTAGAAAATTGAAAATGACCCAGGAAGCGAAGAAATTCAAGGAAGAAATCTCGTGAAGGCTTCATTCGATGCTGGCGTGCAGTGTTTCATCTGGAGCTCACTTCCCAGCTCCGAACAAATCTCCGGAGGGCGTTTAGTCTCTAAGATATATGAAGGTATGTACTTTTGAGCTTGAGATTTGAGTAATTTTTGACTGGCCTCAGGTAAATATCATGTCGACGCGTACATCAAGGCAATCGGACTTCCTGCAAGTATTTTGTATACGGGGAATTTTTACGAGAATATGGTCCTTCGCGGGCATGTGAGCTATAACAAGGCCAGTGACGTGATTGAATTCCGCCACACAGTGATCAAAAGAGATACAAAGTGTAAGTGTAAACTCTGAGGAAGGTCTTCTACATATACTGATGCTCCCTTAAAGTAGCAATGTTATATGTCGAGAAGGACCTATCCGCCGTAACAAAGGCTGTGTTCGACCAATGGGAATCGAAGAAGCATGAGTTAAACCACAAGATCCTTTACTGTGCTCATGCTCGTGTGTCAGCCGCAGATATTATTACTTGCATTGAACGAGGTATAGCTAAAATTTTTAAGACTATGAAACTTGAAAGCTAAAAAGAGAATAGTTACCGGCAAGAAATGTACCTGGGAGTCTTTACCTACAACTGGCGTTCCTGATCGAGACATTATGTATCAACTATACAATGAGAAGGGGATGTATGGGAGCAAAGTACTTCCCGATGAAAACATCATGGGATTAGGGGTGACGATGCACGGTATCGAGGACTTTGTGCGGGAACGTTTGGTGCCTCACCTTGGCCTTTAAGCTTGTCCAAGCAACGAAGCCGGCAGTGTCATTTAATCGAGGAAGATTTGATGGCAATACGTCTGAATTTAGAACCTATGCTGTAATCATAGCCCTAGATAGAAGATGCAGTTGCTTTTCCCGTGCCGTGGCTTAACTCCTCAAAAGTTCAGGCGAGGGGATAAAATTGAAGAAAATAGGTCACTATCCCAATATCCTATTTATCATCAATATTAACATCCTAATCCTTTAGAAAGGAAAGGTTTCTCGCTTTGAATTCGACACAGCGTGCCTTGTACCGATGACATTGATTTATTATTTATTATGAGATCTTTTGGTCAAATATCTGATATGACGTGACTTGGGGGGGACCTTAGTTGGTGGCCCTAATTTCTACAAGCAGCGAGCGACACCCTGAATAGTGGATTCCGTACTAGGAGTCACTAGTGAACTGCCCACTTATCGGATAAAGCTTGATTTCATATCTCTGTTCACAGTTCAGGACTTTTGAACCAGACCTTCTCCGGTGATTACGCAACCCCATGGCTTTGTGATTGACTTGTAAACATGGGGTAATATGAGCTTATTTATATCTCTGCTGCTACTGTATCTGTTCTGCGACATTGCTAGATTGAGGAATATGAAAATATATACAGGACTTGGAAAGTGTTGAGTTTGGGAATGAAAGTACTTTTAAAGATTAAGTAGGACATGAGATCATTTGCTTAAGATTATTATTACTTAAAAATGTAGCCCTTGTATTTTCCTAGCAACATTCCTTTGTAATAAGTTTATATTTCGTCTTCTTGAAATTGATAAAACTATTACGTATAAATAAATTAAAAAGGACAGGAGCAATAGATAAAGATTTTTATGACTTTGATAATAATTTCCAAGGAGATATATCGGGATACGCCTTTGACATGCCGAATACATTAGGTAATAGTAAGATGGGAAATGCGCAAAGAAGGCCGCTTCTGAAGTAAGATTTAATAAGCAAAAAGCCCGCGGAATAATCACAACCCGCGTGCAGACATGACTCGTTTGATATTTTTGTTAGTAATACATCAGAAAAAGCTGTATATTAGTGTCTTGCTTCTGGTGTCTCTATGAGAGATCCAGAAGTAAACCCTGGCGATTTGACAGCCGCTGCGCACTCTGACAGAAAACACTTGTACTCGTCTACTTTCAAAAAATACCCTTCGAGGCTGGGCCAACAGTGGCATCCAATTCATACTTCACTGTGATCTAAGCCGTCGCCGCGAATACAGGCATCCTCAAGGGCAAAATAATTCTTTGATGCAATACCATCATGTCGACTGCTGCTGTAAGCATTTACCGTTTATTCGTTCTATTCTCTATGTTAAGAGTGCTTGGCATTTAACCTTATCATGGTACCTCTTTTCTTGGCAATTGCTCGTCAGAATTCGAGTACAAAAGCATCTGGATGTTTGTTTCACCATCTAATTATGTAATTTATGTCACACAGGAGAAAGCGAATCTTGCACGTATTCGTGATAATCAAAGACGTTCACGAGCCCGTCGGAAAGAATACCTCCAACAACTCGAAACTCGATTGCGACAATGCGAGCTCCAAGGTATCGAAGCATCATCAGAGATCCAGATGGCTGCAAGAAACGTAGTAGATGAAAACAAGAAACTACGAAGCCTGTTGGCGCAATATACTGTTGGAGATGGCAGTGTTAAGGCATACTTGCAATCCTCGGGGATGTGCGATACCTTGATTGGCGATCAGTTTGGAAGTAGCAGTGGTGCTGTTCAAATACTAGAGCATTTACTCCAAACCCGCAAGACATGTTGTGGAGATGACATTGCGCCAATGATCACAGGGATGGGAAGAGGAGCAGCAAGTCGAGATAGTAGTGTTAGCACTAAACAGTCGGCGTGGAATCTCCAAACAACTAACAGGCGACATCCTGGGGTAATCAAACCCACGGTCAAAACATCTTCCTCAGCACAGCAATTCTTGACACCTCGCACGAGCATGGCGAGCAGGACAAACAGTATGAGCCTTTCTCACAGTTATGATCGCGGCGTTTCACATCGTCAGAGTCTGGCTCTTGACAAGATGCCTCGATATCTTAGCCCAGCTTCGAAGCCATCAAATAACAACATCTTCGAGTTAGACCCTCAACTACCTATGCCTACTATATCGTCGTATAGCAACCCTCCTTGTCCCCACACATCACAAAAGCAGTTGCAATGTCAGGGCACGCCACAGATATCATCGCCTTATATACCCACCACAACCACAAGTACGAATGTCAATAGCTGTATATCTGTACTAGATATGATTCCAGCGATGGCTAGAGCTGATGTTGAATGCATGTCTGGCATGGATTACGAAGTGGATAATCATCCGGTTTTCAATGTAATGGATCGATACACTGGGATAATCGGCATATAACCGAGACAATGGCCACGATTCAATACTGCAAATTTGTAGCTAAACGACTAGAAAAACTATGTCGGCGTGTTATATTAAGTGCACAATGATCAAAGGTTCTGCGCCATAAGCAAGGGAAACATTGGCATTGGCCAGATGGGAATAAAAGCTGTGATCAAATCTAGATCTTGTTGTCGAAAGGAGTTTGAGTAGATAATAGCAGGGCAGTCTTTTGGCATTTATTGAATCATTAATCTAGAGGAAAATTTTGTGGACTATAGCAAAGAAATGTTTCATAAAAACAGCCCAAACCCGGCACAAAACTGAACTCGCAGCTCGCAGCTCCCACAAGGCGTTTCTAGCTACGAAAGAATCTTGATAACAGATGAAACTTGTACTTGTCAGAGGCTAGAGCTGTGATGTACCAATCAAATATCACGTAGTAAAAGGAAGGATATTGACCAAGGCAAGCGCTACCACGCCCGTGAACGAACCCCAAGCATTGGATCTCCATACTGGTAAATCTTTAGAGCCCATCTCCGGACAAGAGTATGAGGAATAATATCTATCCAGCGCTTGCCAGTAACAAACAGCCACAACCATTACCCGGTAAGCGATCGGCCACGAAGTCAACTAGCCAAATTCTTCTTCGAGGCAATGTATTAAAGAAGAATGATATCTATGAGTCACCAAGAATAGTCGAAGAAGGGGGTAGGTTAAGAAGTTGTTTATAGACAGAAGGTGAATAGCCATTTAATCCGCCCGAGACCAACACTTTCAAATGAAGCAAGCGAAGCAAGCCATAGTAACTCTTAGCAGAGGGAACCCTCAGCGTAGCGTGAATGCATTTGTCCATAGAGAAGTCGCTCTAGAAAATGACAAGGTCTTTATGCCCCCCACAATTGAATAAGGAGGGGTAATGCAAGCAATTGCATGCCCATTCATCCAATAAACAATCGCTAGACCTCAGTCAGGCCGATATGCACACGACTTGGGGCCTTTATCAATGGAATCAGGGTTAGATATGCCATTGTCGCAGTTTCAATGACAATATTATATCCGAAGCTTACGCTCTGAACTTAAATATGAACATTAGGTATCTAGCAAACAGCGAAGATGCCGTCCTTTACTATTTTGGAACGGGAGGCCAGAGCCGAATATCGGCGAAATTTGATTTTACGATCATAGCCTCTACTACGTCATGCCACGGAATTCCAATGGCGGCCGAACGTACGGAAGGTACAATAAACGCAGCAAGTTAAGGTACGGAGACATTGCAACCGTGGCCGATTTAGAGGGAATATATAACCCTATCAGCTTTGGGTAGAATGAACGCTTCCTCCCCGTTTCTTCCACATATATAGGTAGCGGCACATCCTTGATACCTCGTCTGAAGGGGGATAGAGAGTAAATTGTCAAATCTACTGACTATCAAATCAGGATATGCTTCTCCGGCTCGAAACTATCTCGGAAGACGATGATGACTAGAAGTAGCTTAGATAGAATGACGACTATAAGATTATTCCCGGTGGCTGAGATTATTAGGGTTCAAAATAAACCTAGGCTACGCAGCAGTCTTTGGGAATTGTGGTCAAACGGAGATAAGGCAGATGCATGAAGGATAGGAGGAAAGAATTTCTGCTGCTTGATATGAAGACAACCAAGGCCATTAGCAATCCATGGCAAGGAAACTGCGACAGAAAAGAGAAGTTTAGACGACACGCTACTACTTCGTTCAATCAGAAGTCAGCTCAATCAAAGCCGACACGTATATGTCAGTGGTCTTTACAGAAATTCAACACCCAAAATCCCGTCTACCTGATCTGCTTAAACATCCTGAGTCAGCGATCCGCATAGTGAGTCTTAATGGCCAATTGGAAGAGTTAATAGAAGGCGGCCTCGAGCCGCTGGCGTCATGTCACGCCACTGATCGGTGGTGAGTAAAGAAGGCTAGGAATGTTTATCTAGCGCCCCACGGACGAGGTTCGGAGGTTCGGTGTCGAACATTTTTATAGGGGCCGATGCTTCGGCCCTTTTCGTCTTAGGGTGCGGGAACATGCAAATCTTAAGTTTCCCAATTCAAAACACCTCTTCAACGCTAATTTTCCCAATTCAAACTTTAATTCATTTGCGCCTTACCCCATCCAGATTCAATTCATTCAAGGCAATTTTTGTTGACTCATCTTTAAACTGAAGGCCGTTAGGTCATCTTCGGTCTGCCTACGGACACTGTCGATGGACCCGGGTCCAGTCCAGCCATACCTAAGTATAGGCGTCTCAGTAGTCCACGTTATTAGACGCGAGAGTTCTGAATAATGCTCAGATGCCGTCAGACATGACTATATCGGGTGATCATGGTAAAGGTTACGACGTGTCAAGGGAAAGCAATGTAGCGAGACTAGGGTCGGAAAGGGTGACTTTGTTAACTTTTTGACCTGTGCCGGCCCTGGGCCCCCCTGCCTCGCTACATTATTTTCCCTTGATACGTTGTAAAGGTTGAAAGGTTGGACTAAGCCTCAGGCTTACCTTCATTCGATGCACGGTCGAAATTTCAGCGACATGAGTCTAATCCGATCAGTAATCAGGCTCCGAATTCCAACTCCAACGGAACCTTCCATAATGAGCCCATATCCTAAGGTGTCTCTCCATGCTTCTTGTTTCTAGCTTGAAGGCGTCAAATTCTGAATTGAATTGGCTTGCTTTTGCGCTGCTTTTGGTCATTGCTTGGCTACAAGCCGAGAGATGCGAGTCAAGTTAAGCAAGGAAGACTCAAACCAATCGCAATATTATCGCTGCTTCCCTTTTCTTACTGCCCCTTCTAAAGCTCTGCTCACACCTCAAAGAAAGTAGCAAACTTCTCTGCGCATTATTTTTTGGTACACCCTTACTTGTTTATGTTGCGTACCTCTCCTCGCGGGCGAAAAGGCCATCTCTGCCATGGATCGATCGTTGTGGAACGATGTCTCAGCGAAAACGCGTACCACCAACGTTGAGCAGCAGCACACTCCTGCAGGCACAATTTCCGCAGGTGGTTCGGAGTGGGTGTTGATGTTCGCAGTTTTTGGCTCCCTCATCCTGCCAGCCTTCGACAAGGCCGTTCAGCCTGTTTGGTTTAGAGCCGGTGTCTTGCTTGGTGCTGCTTTCGCCAAACTCTTGATTATTCTTACAGGTTTGGAAGGAGTCTCTATCATGCCTTTATGATGTACACTAATAGACTCTCAGATCTGGGGCAAAGCGTATAAATACCTCAACACGAAGTGGACCTATGTTGCATCCCTGGCTCTGGTATATTCGATGTGGCCCTCATCCTCGGACGCTCGGCCTACGGGGTTGGTGTTGGAGGGGTGTAAATATGATGGCTTTGGTGTCCATGATGGTATCTATCCGTTGAAACATGGAGCACTCAGTTTTCATTATTTTGTATTGTATTCTAATACAAATATCTCATCCACATATGCAATATATTGTTTAGTTGGAGAGGGAGCACCTCCTTTCAAAGGACCACCGAATGAGCTTCTGTCAAGCGAACAAGATACCAAAGTCAGTTGTTACCGTGTGGGAACTCACCCTCACTCATATCTCTATAGTGGCCATGTTAGTTCTAGTTTTAACTTTTTAAATTGAGATAGTGGTCGTAGGCGCTAGCCCGGCAGGTCTTCTCCTAACAATAATGCTTGGCCAGAAGGGTATACCACTCACCCTTCTTGTCGACTCGACGAGAGACCTCGTGCAACACAAATGGTGCGATGCCTCGGATTATAGTCGCAAAGACCTTGGTTCCACTGACACTTCTGGCAAGGCTATAAAAATCCTGGTTTTGAGTCCTGTGACATTCACGCAACAGGGAAGCAGCTTTCATCATGTGGCTATTTTCTTTCCAGCCCTTTTCTTCTTATCGCTAGGTAGATGAGGGACCGGAGAGGACCTCCTTTCTCTTGCGTTCAAATTGTCTCTCTCAGCCCTCTGCCCCGCATCTCCCAGACTGGAAGAGCTCACTGTTAGTTCAGGGTATGACGCCTTGCCTATTATAGTTTAGCGTGGAACAGCTCCTGAAATTGTCATCTCTCAACACCATTCCTTAGAGTTAGTTCGACAGTTATTCCAACATATTGAGTATTCCAATCAACCTTCAGTTGCACCAATATTCTTTAATCGGACACTCACAGCGCTGTCATCCCGCATGGATGACGTCTTTCCTAGTACAGGCTTCGCATATCTCTTAGAGAAATCCATGTCTACTTGGTGCGATTGAATACGATAAAACAGGCACCTCCGTATTCAAGGGATTGGTGGTTTCCGCCTTTGTGGCTTGGATTGATTGAACCATCTTACTCACCGTCCGGGAATCTCGAACACCTCCTAAACGTCTCCAATGAAAAGTCGCTACCACCATTTCGTGCGTATTCTAAAACTAACTTGGGACAGAGCCATGTTGATTCTGAATGACAAGGCCAATCACTGGTTGGACTTGTGGAGAGTCTGTCGCGTAGTGTGGTGTAATACCACAGAAGTGCAAGTGATCATATGAAGGAGCATTCAGGTGAGCGTAGAGTTGATTGAATAGACGCTTGATTTTAACTAGAGAGAGAGAGAGCATAGCTATATATACTACAGAGTGCCTGCCAAGCCTACTGTGAGCTGCCCACGTGCGTGCGGTGAGTGTTTCTGCCAGTGCTAGTAGAGCACGTGAGCTGGCTCACGCGACAGAGTTGTTGCAATTGGGTCTGGGACCTGTTTCAAGGGTACGCTTTGGCCTAGTGCCACACCCTATATTATGAGCTCTGGGAGCCCACCTGTAAATTAACGGTCACTTTCTCCTTGATGGAATACACTCATTTGATCCGACTTTCCTGAGATTACAACACAAGTGCCTGAGATTTCAACAAGTCACATACCGGAAGTACACTTTTCATGTTATACGTTTTCGCACTGCCTTAGCGATACGGTGGCTTGTTCGAAATTTGTTTCCTAGGGAATACACATAGTTAATGGAGCACAGAAACTAGGCTCAGCTCGTCAAGAATGCCAAAGATATCTTTTTGTTGCTATTTTTATTTTTTGCTTGTAGTACAAAGAGCAGCTAGAAGGGCAGGCTGTTAAATTCCGGCAAAGACGTCAGCATTGTTCAATTGAAGACGATCGGGGTTGGACTGAGCCACAGCGGGAATCGATGTATCTTGAGAAAGATGCCTTATACGCATTGAGTTGCGCAAGGATATGCGCGAGCAACGAAAGAGATATGTTCGAGGACGCAGGTTCGGTGAGAGCTTCGAGACTGTAGTAATGGTGAGGCAATTGTCGTTCTAGCTGCCGGAGAGGCACATGTTCTCTATAGAACTGAAGAAGAGACGGGGAAATGGGCAGCATGAAGGAAAAACCAAGTTGTTGATGTGTTACCTGAGGAGTACAAGAACTTGCGAAAAGGGAGTTCGAGGAGCACGGCAAAGCCTCGAAGCCTACAGGATTATTGGTCGACGATAGCCTTACGTGCACATTACATGGTAGGTTCCATGATCGCAGTCCTTGAAAGCTTTATGGAGATGGTAGCATTTCCATAACGGGATTGCTTGCCAGTCTCAATGCTCGAGGACAGGCATTGCCCAATCACCTTTCGTGGACTTGATGCGCGAAACCACTTGCAAAACAGCTGAACGGTATCTCCCGGGTGAAGGGAGGAGGATTTTTATGATCTTGATGACGATGGTTTGTAAGGGGATATGTCGGGATATACTTTTGACATGCCGAATGCTGTGTAACAGACGGGTGATTCGCAAGCTAGGTCACCACTGAAGTAAGATGTCAACATTGCGGGTATGAAAATAAGTGACATACCGTCGGAAAACCCCCAGACAGTGCGCAGATATGCTCGTTTTGGTCGCCTGTTAGTAATGCGAGCATCAGCAAAGGCTGGTCACTGGCTTCCCGTATTTGCCGCTGGCGGCGGAGTTAACGCGCGAAGTTTGATCCCATCCTTTCCCTAGATCTTACCAGTCCCCAGGGGACATCCAGGAGTGGATCTTGGCCTGTGACAGCCGGCACGCCGTTTATGGGTCTCTTGCGGCTTACATAAGCAAGCCGCGTAAGGAAAAACTGGGCCCGTAAATGGGATAATATAAGAATTTGGCACAATTACGAAGGGGATGTGGCGATTAGAGCCTCCTGGATTACCGAACCCACATAGTCTTAGCGACTAAGATAAGCGCCTCCAGCTGCCACGAGCCGATTCCGAGTCTCCGATTGGCCAGCTCCACGAATCGAGCCAATCACACCTGCAGGAGCATTTCCCTTCGAGATATCACGCTGTAGGAGTGCTCGAAGGAGGCTATTCCACTTATTAGCGTCGCTCTCGTCTAATGAATGGTCATGTCTTATTGGCTGGTTTCCGCTCACGTGAAATTCCACGTGATTATCATACTCCACAATTCGAAACGGTACATCACATGACTTTGCTAAGCACTTAGTACTCCTACCACGTGGACCTAAGCTTGAGCTTGGTACTACGTTATAGGCCCGCTTAAATCGACAAATAACGTGATGACGTGTAAAATCACCTAACTTAGAAGTCACATGACGTGTCACGCGAATCGAATAAAGGTTATCGATAAGAGGCCAGAATAAGTCATAATTGGCTCGATTAAGCAAGAAGGGTAAAGGTAGGTCAAAGAGAAAGTTGGCGCATGTGAGCAGTATCACGTGGTAGTGATGAGAGGACATCCATATTGGCGATTGTGTTGAAAAAATCTTAAGATGAGGTGTAGGTTTTTTGAACTGTTATACAATTGGCTCGCTTCCGACATCTGCACGTGCGGCGCAAAATGGGCGAGCCCAAACTAGTTTTAAGCTAAGGAATTAGCGAGGCGCTAATGGTTGCCCTTATAATCGTACCCTGATAGATGCATATGATGGGAAGTAAAGGAATTAAGTAAAAGAAAAGAGGTGGGGGGGAGGATAGGATATGAGGTGGATGTACTAATACTTGATATTTATTCTATTTCTAAGACTGTTTCATATGACTTGCACGTGAGATGTGAACTAAGATGCTTAGGTGTTCTCCAAGGTTTGACTGTTGGGAGTCTTTCTTGGCGCTGACCATGATGATTACGAATCTGGAACCTTGCAGATCCGTCCGTATATGATGTTTCCCACCCCCCTCTCGCTTGAAAGGATAAGGGGTATTCGCTTGTACCTCGTGATGTCTGCTAGATGTGGAGTTTGTCCGAATCCGCCTTGAAGTATAGGGGTTTTGGAAGGGAAAAAATGCATGTTATGCTGTGCCGTGCATGAGAGTTTCTCGTGCTCAGGACATATCCCCCGAACGCCTCAATTGATTCGTCATCTCCGTCATCGTTTCCTCCAAATATGGGTCGTCGATGCGCGAAACTAAACCCCTGAAGTTCTTTTCTGTTGCCCCATCATTAGCAAGCGCACCTTTCACGAAATAGACAAAAGTTTGATTGGATAAAAATACTAACTGGCAAGACTGTCTTCAATCATCAACTTTCTCGGAAATCCGCTGATGGGAATATCATCAAACTTATTCGGGTCGTAATCAACATCCATCGAATAAGTACGTCTGAAGTCTCCTTCCTTCAAACAAAGCAGTATCATGGACTCTGCATCTAGTCCTGAGGCTTTGATGTCGATATTGACGGCGTCGAAAGCGCCATACGACCACATATTATTGATGATAAGTCGCGTAAGAGGAATCATTTTTGATGTCTCGAAGGAGTATTTCTTTGGTTCACAGACGAAGAAGTACGGTGTGAAATTTGTCTTCAGGAAGCCGTGGAGGTATTTGCCGAGTTCTTTCATTCTTTCGCTGCTATTGCTGAAGCGGCAGCAAATTCGTCCTGGGCGGATGTTAGTTCATGCTTGCGATCGAAGGCAGAGAGAAGAATCAGTATATTACCTTTGCATGCAAATTGATCCTCTTCTTCTCTGATAGATATGTGGTCTTTTTCGAAAAAGAATGTGCTAGCCACAAGTCTATATGCCATGTCGCGTAACCACTCTTTGTTCTTCGGCTTCTTCATTATCTTTTGCACCTCATGTCTTAACTTTGGCACAGACTCAACGTCATCAAGGGCAGGAACTGGAAAGCTCAATTCGGGATTTGCGCGGATGTATTGTCTGGGAGTACCCTCCGACCCAGGTCGAATCATCACATCGCAGAACTGTTCCCATCTTCTGTCGCAATTAAGCATATGCTTGATGGATAAATCAACGATACCCCAGATCTGCTCAGTGTAGGTCTTAGGATCTCGAGCTTTTGTAGGTCCTGATGGAGCAGGCGAAGTACAGCATCCTGTACCCACAGAGAGTAGTATATCTGGATGAAGAGAACCAACATCAGACCAGATTAGTTGGTGTTCACGAAAAGCAACCCAGATGGGATTGTTGTGGTAAAAGGCACCATCTAGGTAGCCCTGGTTGGTATGCGGATTCGTGAAGTGCTTGAAATAAGGGGGCGCAGCTGATGTAGCTCTCGCTCTATAAGATATTAGTCACAATTGAGTGCAACTTTGAAATACTTAATGCGCACGCTTCCCATATCTTTAGTTCCTTTCTAGGATGATCTGACCTCTCGAATCGATACTGGGCTGTATGATATCAGGCATGTGATTCTTGTGTGTGGAATTAAGATGTCCTACGCTTGTTGGGTTCTGGTCGGTTGTAGTTGGTTAAGATCAGTGGCTCTGATTCCACATTTGTAGTGGATGTAACAACCACTTTGATTTTGAATTGGTCCCGACGATTTTGTCCGCCAAATAAACTCATTTCTTCCCCGAATTGATCATGTAGTGCTTTCACGAAAGGCTTCGTTCGATACTTACCTTTGTGTACGAGAGTTGTTAGGGTGCCCAAGCCCCAGACCTTGAGTCCTCTTTGTGGTTCGAAGGCTTTCTTGCATAGCCTGACGAATTTCTCGATACACTCATCGACCGACCAATTTTGAACGCCGAGTCCTAGAGCGATGATTCCACCAGTACTATACGTATTAGCAACGAAAGAACAAATTTTCGCCGTACCTACCTGGTGCCAACGATAAGATCAAAGAACGCTCGGATGTCGAGATTGCCACCAAGTTCCATTTCAATTGCTTTGAGGACCTCAAGCTCAACGATACCCCTCACTCCCCCGCTGCATGATCTTTAGCATCGACTCATTTATAGTGAGGGAAGAGGAAATACCCGTCGAGACTGAGAATTCTTGCACCGGCATATTGTGGCTTAATGTTGATTTCCCAGGGCGTAACCCATGTCGTAGCAGTACTGTGAAGGGGACAATTTTCTAGCAATATAGTAGATTTGCTTGAACGTCTGCCACATGCTTCTACACAAGGCGTGCATAGGACATGGCCGCATGGTAGAGGATGTTCCGGAAGTTCTCTGAGGCAAGAGAAGCAAGCCAGATGACTGATGAAATTATCTACATTGCCAATATGGTCAAAAAATGTTTTCATCTGCGAGTTGTGCAATTCGGAAACTGCTGCTTGTTCGTCTTCGTCATCGTAGGGCTTGTCAACGCCGGATTGGTGGAGCCTTTTTCGTTCTAGCTTCCGTTGGATATTTCCGATGGAGAGGACGAGATTGTCGTTCCAGTCTCGCACGCTCTTGGCGATATCAAAATTCGCTTCAAAGTACCCTGGTGCGAGAATTCTCCCGTCGGCCCTTTGGTGACCTTTTGAGCCATGACCAACCATCACTAGCGTGCATCGCTCGTTTTTGTGCTGGAAGCTACAAGGCCAGTAGCTTTTAGAAAAGTTTTCTAGTGCTTCTATGCATGGGGCCCGATAATAATTCTCGAACAATTTTACAGGAGTTCCTATTTGTCTAAGTACGTGGGTCTACTTGGAATGGAGTTGACTTACCGGGAAGTCCTTGGCGAATAGAGTCCAAAACGATGCAAGAACCTACCATGTGGCTCAGCTCTTGGAAGATTCTAGGTATATCAGCCCGCTCTTTGAAATGACTATAATCTTTGATTGCAATTGCAAGTTTGATGATATTACCACAAAAGTCGCGAGGTAAGGGATTTATCTTGATAGCTTCCTTCACGAAATCGAAAGGCGTATCTAGGTCTTGCGAGAAGTGATCGAAGGCGGACTGTAAATAGATCTGCAGCTTTTCGCCATTCGCTAACATCCGAGCTTGCTTTTTTGTCTCAAGAGAATCCTGACAGCATCTAATGATTTCTTTGCGTAGTTTCGTAACTTGGTCCTCAAGTAACATGTAGCGACCTTTGATCGGGATGCGAATGACGGTGATGGAAGAATAAAAACATCTCAATAAGTCTTGGGTTGTTTGAATCCGTGCGCCACGTTCTTTCCACTCACGAGCATAAACTCGAATACGAGGATCTCGTTCGACGGCTAGAGCGACATCTGCCATCAAAGTCTTCGTTGCTTGTTTGACATCCCATTGTGCTTCGTTGGGTACAACTTCCGATGCATTGAGGACAATGATAAGATGCGGGAGGGTGGGCTGATTTACGGATTTCTCAATTGACGCGGAAGCCCATTTTAGCAGCTTTTCGAGTACTGCCGACTCAAACGCCCTAGGTATTTTCTGTCAGCCTCACTGCAAATTGCCAGCTTTCACACCCAAGACTCACTTCGAATTCTTCAGGACGTATACTACCGTATCGGAGAAGGTGTACAGAAGCCGAGGGTATAGCTGCGTAACTGCGAACTCTCGTCTTTGGGTATCGGCATCAACGGCCCATACTAGGTCTCTCACTGGGTTTCCATTCTTCTTCCGTATTTTCTTGCGATAAGTTGAATTATGGGATGGGTTTGGATACAATGACGAGGGTGTTGCGACTCCATCTTTTTGCTTGAATTTCGCCCCTTGCGGGACGTTCTCGCCTCCCTCCAGCCCCTCACAGTCAGCGTACATAATAGGGCACCGGTCACCATATGTGGTAGGATCTGAGTAAAGGTGAACGTCCCCAGAGGTTGGCAAATTGTTGTTCGCAAGGCTGGTTATTGGTGATGAGAATGCAAGGCCATCTGGTCGAACTTTGGCACCTTTCTCTTTGTCGATGAGTATTTTGATAAGTGTGCTTTTCCCAGCCCCTATACATGTCAGCACAGGGCCTTATTAAGCTGCAGTCGGTACGTATAGTTATGCATACCTGTTTGGCCAATGAAAGAAACAAGCTGTGGATATCTATTTCTTCTGTTTATGTCTTGAGGCTCGGCCAGGATGGCAGCATATCTTCCGTAGTCTTGAAAAATGGGCATGTTCGCTTCGTCTCGACCGATACCGAACCATGTCGTGTCCTCATCGTTCTTGTGCAACTTTTCCTGTTCCTCTGGTGTTCGATCTTGGGTATCGAGAGTGTCACGCAACCTTTCGACAACTTCAGGATCCGTCTTTTCATGAGGCAAGCCGTCTGCGCCTAGCTTTCCTGGTCTGTGAGGAAACTGCTTCGCCCAACACTCATCGCAGAATGCACCGTCACACTGTACGCAGTGATAAACTCTCTTGATTCCCTGGCAACCCCCATCGCACAACTGCATTCCAGATGGGTTTTTGGTTGGCAGGGTTGTGCTCGTTGAGTCCTTTCTAGTCGCTGGTACCTCCACCACCGCTGAGCCTCCGAGATCTGCGGAGGAGTTTTGGTTGGTGGGAGATATAGTCGCAATGGAAGACGACATAGCTGAGAAATCTAGATCAAAACTCAACCGATCTTTGTTCCTATCATGAAAGGACTTTCATGGAGAGAAACGAAGAACAGAAAGGGTCCATCGAAGAGGGGCTCCAGAGAAGGCCAGGCTGAAGAGCCGCCAGCCACTTCAATTTTCCTAATTATATCTTGAATGATTGGTGCTTGGATTAAAAGGTGCAAGGATAGCATCGTCCAATGCTGGTTGGCATTACGGTACGGAAAGAGCCACCTGCACGATGGAAACATTGACGAGCCGAAGTAGAGACTGGAATCGACTTAAGAACGAATGGCATCTTGCCATCGCAAGGCATATGCAGCCATGATGGTTTTGTGTGTGTGTAATCGCCGGGATGAGAACATCTGACTGGTTGAGAGTGCATTGCTTTGCTTTTGCGAATCCTTCCCAATTATGAGGCTGAGAGCTCAATGCAGAAGGTGTGGGTGAACAAATACGACTCAGAGTGGCTCAAGGTGACAAGAACATCGACCCTTGGGATCATCGTCCAAGAGATAGGATTTTCGCATTGTGTCCCGAAACGAAGGTGAGCAGAATACTGCAACCACCACATGACGGGTGGAATGAAGATATGGATACTTTTGGGGCGGAAATTGCCTCGAAATGCGATACCAAAAATCGTGACAAAATCACGTGTGAATGGTAAGGTTATCTCGGTTAGTTCTACCTTTTCGAGATTTTACCTTTTCGAGATTTTGCCATTTCACACCGCCAAATGAGGGGATCAACCTTCATGGTTCTCACAAATCAGCCCATGCGTACACACCCGTTCGTGACAGTAAACCCAAGAGGTAAATACTTACTCTAGCCACATCTATCTGATAAGTCCACCCAGGCAGCTAAGGGCAAAGGATTAGAACCACATTTCAGCTGACCATATCGCAGGAAATGTACTAACTCACCCCTTCTTTAGCCTTTGAACTCGAGATTTCTAATGGTTGAGAGTAACAACCCTATTTCTCCATCAGCGGACAACGGCTCCGGTAATTGCGATGGAGGGATTAGGAGCAGCTGCCAGCGCGATCGCGGTGATGCAAATCTCAGCCAAGGTCTTTGACATTTGTCGCAAGTACTACCTTGAAGTCAGAGATGCCAGAAGCGATATCCAAAGGTTGTGCGATGAAATGACATCGCTTCAAGATGTATTGGTCAATGTTGCCGACTTGTCCGATGCAGCAGGCAGCGAACAGCTCGCGGTTCTGCAATTGCTAGAAAAGCCAAACGGTCCGCTACAGGAATGCCAGAACGAATTGAACTTACTCCTTCAGAAATTGGAAATAGATGCTGGGAAGGAAAAGATGAGACGGTTTGGAATGCGAGCACTGAAGTGGCCCTTTAGCAGCACAGAAGTCATGAAAATCATTGCTACGCTCGGAAGATACAAATCCACATTCAACCTGGCCTTGAGCGCAGATCAAATGTATGTTCTCTGGCCACGATTTCGTAGCATATCATACGTCTGCTGCTGCCAGGTTTGGTTATTGGGCTCGAATGCCTTACTTGTGAGCACATGCTAAAGTTCGCGCTGACGACTTGTCAGAACTCTCGCACTTGCAATTGATCAAGCTGTTCGCGACCTAGGCCACGACCTCAAGTCATTCCAATTGAGCACCGAGAATCAAAAAGTCTTGCACTGGCTTTCAACAATAGACTATAGTTCAAATCACGAAGCGGCATGCAAAAAACACCATGCCCCTACTGGTGATTGGCTGTTTCAACACGATGATTTCAAGAAATGGAAGGAGAAGAACCACAATCTACTTTGGTTATATGGGATTCGTAAGTCCCGTACTAACATGATATGAGAGCTCACTGACATATCCAGCTGGTTGCGGAAAGACAGTGCTAAGGTAAGGCGATTCCATATCTATTCTTCGTCATTAACAGGCAAGCTTATGGCTCGTAGCTCAACCATTATTGAAAGTTTGAGGGAAGAGTGCAATAATAATCCTGGGGATGCAATCTCATACTTCTATTTCGATTTCAATGATGCAGAGAAACAAGGTACTCAGAGCTTTATCTCGAGTCTAATTGTGCAGCTATGTCAACGACTCAAGGATGTGCCTGGAGACTTGATGGAACTGCATGACAAGTGCGAAACTGGGCAGCAAATCGTCACTTTGCCAAGATTGACGACAATTCTGAAGAACACGGCACATTCATTCACGGACACTTATATCGTCATTGACGCTATTGATGAGTGCCCGAGAAACGACGATGGAAGAAACGAGCTTTTGACCACCATCCTAGACATCAAACGCTCGGGACTGCAAGTACTGGTCACAAGCAGGTTTGAGACGGATATTGAGGAAGCTTTTAGTTCAGAACTCAGCATTTCAATTGACAAGGGCCTCGTTGATGCGGACATTCAACTTCATGTTGCAAACGAACTTGCAACAAATGCAAAGTTGAAGAAGTGGTCATCTGATATCAAAGACGATATTATGAAGACACTGTTGAAAGGATCAAACGGAATGTGAGTTCTGATACTCAATGACGTGGGATGCATGGCTAATTTTTAGGTTCCGCTGGGTCTATTGTCAGCTTGAGGCATTGAAGAAATGCTTGAGACCTCACGATGTTCGCAAAACGCTAAGAAACTTACCAAAGACGTTACATGAAACATACTCACGTCTGCTAAGCGGGATAAGCGATGAGTACGAACAAGAGGCACTTACTGCCATGACCTGGCTGGTTTTCTCTGAGCGACCACTGCTACTGGAAGAGCTGGCAGAAGCACTGGTAGTCAACCCCCAAAAAGTGCCTGCCGTGAATTTGCAGGAACGACTACCCGATCCAATGTATGTCTTGGACATACTAGGGAGCTTAATCACAATTTCTTCAACTAGTTCAGAGTCTACGATGGTGTACTCAACGGTCGAAGGCAATTCCGAGATCAAACGCGTGGATATGGGCACAGAAGTCAAGTTTGCTCACTTCTCAGTCAAAGAGTTTCTTCTCTCAACCCAAATCAAGGAAACACCCGCGTCTAAATTCAGTATGAACCACAACACCTGCCACGCCTTTCTGACAGAGAGTTGTCTGAAATACATGCATTATTGCAACGATGCCCAAAATGTCACCTCGCCAATAAACCTTAAGACCATGCCACTCATTGGCTACTCCTGTGAGTATTGGCACACTCACTTGAAGGCTTTGTCCGTAAAACCGCCAGATCAGATGACTTCCATGGTTCTTCCCCTGTTCGCTAACGATTCCATGTTTTCTTTGTGGATGTTAATCCTGCACACGGGCCAAGGAATGCCTTCGCTGCCTTACGAAAAACCTCGGAAGAAAGGGCCTCCACTCTACCATGCCGCATTCCTTGGGATTCTTCCTGTCGTTCAGTATCTCCTTGATAATGGAGCAGATGTAAACGTATTATCAAGAAAACTTGGTACACCTTTGTGCGGAGCTTCAAGAAATGGCCATATCGTGATCGCCAAACTGCTCCTTGGGCATGGTGCTGACATCTCAAAGGCAGAAACGAGCGAGCAGGAAACATCTCTT
Organism: Halenospora varia; assembly: GCA_020726485.1. Lineage (NCBI taxonomy): Eukaryota > Fungi > Ascomycota > Leotiomycetes > Helotiales > Solenopeziaceae > Halenospora > Halenospora varia. Next base: position 24,537 of record JAHEWH010000007.1, read on the forward strand.
CATCAAGCGGCGGCTGGAGGACACGATGATATGGTGGAGCTTCTGGTCGAGGCAGGAGCTCTCATAGATGTCAGCGATGTGGAAGGCTGGACTCCACTTCAGGTCGCGGCTCTCCACGAGCATTTATCTACAGCCTCATTGCTCTTGGACTTGGGGGCAAGCCTTGAGAACGCCAATCTCCACATGCAAACTCCCCTTCATTGGGTAGCATTCTCAAACAATCAGGTTCTTCTGGCATTTTTCATAGGGAAAGGTGCAAAAATAAACGCACAAAATGCCTCTGGGGAAACGGCAATGCACTTTGCAGCGAGCAGAGGGGACTTGAGTATCCTGAAACAACTTCTTGAAGCCGGGGCTCAAGTAGATATAAGAAGCCATATTGGACGCACCCCTTTATTCTGGGCAACGAGAGCTGGTCAAATCAGTACGACGACTTTACTTCTGGACTACGGTGCTAATCTGGATGCTGAAGATAACGCAGGGATGACTCCAGCTTTGATTGCACCAGACAGGAAAAACTTCACAGATGCAATATCGGAGAGCAGATTATCTAGTTTGAAGGATCATCTTTCTCAAGCAGTCTATACGCCCGCTGGGAGTGAGGAGAACGCCGAGGCCGAGGATCTTGATCATAAAAAGCGACTCGAAAATCCCACAACTTATCGGGCAATACACGATAAAAAAGACATCCATGCCAGAACTCGATCTTATTGATACGGCCGATCTCTACGAGCAAACAGAGTTGAAGGTTCAGCGGTTCGGCAAGCGTCCTTGGTTCCGGCACACCAGAAAGAAACCACATGAAGACGATATTTCAACCACATCAGACCTTGAAGGAGCTCACCGAACTAGAGGCAAGCTAACAGAAGACCCAATTCCCCCTAATGTTCAAAAGACTCCGTGGCAGGGAGAAGAGGAGGAAGCTGAGATATCCAAACAGGAAGTACGGGCGTCCATGTCAGCGAAGTTTTCAAAACTTTCTTTGGGAGAACGAGTATTGATTGGATTCACGGGAGGTAGCACTCCTCCAGTTCAAGCGTCCGCAATTATCAACACACAAGGACTGAAGGAACTTGAGCGGTCTCTGGGCGAATCAATTAATCCTTACAAATGAAAATTAGAGAATCACGCAACGCTTCCGAGATAGGAAAGCTTTTGATTCTGAAATTGTCTGTACATAAAATTCGGGCACGAAACGCCGTTATTTTATTGCCTTGGAGAACCAAATGAGGCCGAATAGAAGGTCGAGAATTAGAGTGATAACTTGGATCCAGGAATTGAAATGAATTGCAGATAGTGAAAAACGCAAGAAACAGAAAAGAATAATATATCGCCATACCATGCCAGGCATGGTTGTGTAAAGCCTGAAGTCCACTTGGGTTTTGTTGAACCATTTGTGATTTGCAAGTTCACATTGCGGTGCAGAACTCCCAAACCAAGTATTGAAGCAAAAGAATCTCGAACTCAAGGAAATATGTTGTGGTGATTGGCGCAAATTGAACGGAAGTGCTGCATGCTGAGCCGGATGCTCCTTTGCAGAAAAATGAGGTAATAGATGTTGTCGAGGCCATAAAACCAAAAAAGCAGAATAAAGCATGACATACGCACCATGCCCACTCCCAATTTCTGCACGCATCACACCCACGCTAAGCCTGCAGCAGCCATGCACCTCACGGAAATTACTTCATAAGGTCAAATAAGCAAAATGCTCTCAACAAATCAAATAAAGGCGCTTTGGCGGAGTGGTTAACGCGATGCCCTGCTATTTCGTAAGGAAAGCAGTCCTAGGCATTTCCTGTGAGTAGAATTGAGATAGAGGAGAAGCGACAGGAAACTAATACGAGAATAGTCGGGAGCGTGTGTTCGAATCACACAGGCGTCGTCAAGACATCCTTTTTGCGTATATCCTTTTACTTCTGTTTTGCTCTCTGAAAGAGATTTTTGCAAATGGAGGTGAGGGGTTCTTTCATATCGATTGTGGCCCCACTAGAAGCGAAATACCCCGCCTCTTGGCTAAGCGAAAGGGGATATCGGTTGCTTTCCGGTGTCTAGTACGAGACACGAATTATTTGATGCGTCACTTTTGTATTTTTGCGCTGTCATAGCAAAATAGCATTCCTGTGAGGGTCTGATGCAGTAAGAAACGAAAACTTGAAGTTGACATGTGTTCATTTTGAGAAGTGTCAACCCTCCGTTATGCCCGCTGAATTTACAAGAATTTTTACCCACACGGGGATTGACGACCACAGCGAAGGGGTCAGGTTGTCCGTGCAGTTCTGTACACGTAAGGACATAGGATTTACGCATCTTGATCACTGCTTAGCAGGCGGTTGTCAACTTGTGTGCTTGTCCAATATACCTTGACCCCATCCACGAAGCAAAAGATCAAATATGCCTCGCCACAGCTCCACGCGCATTTCATTAGCACCGAAGCTCATGCACACTACCTAGCTGGAAACGAGATGGTCCTCGCAGTGGATACAATTTGGCTGGATTCCACACTAGTCTCAGCCTCAGGGACGGTCAAAGCTGCCCAAAAACGCTCAAGAACACCTATTTCAGACGAAATCCAGGGTGTTTCGCATAGAAATATGAGGAGATGAAATGTAAATACACGAGAAATGTCTCATGACGTATGTAGACAAGCCAGCAACGTTCCGACGTTTTTATCCATCATTCATGATATCATCAGAGCGGCCAGGAAAACCCCTGACCAACAGGTTTTGGTAAAGGGAACTTTGAGCTCTTGCGTGTGCAACTAGAACGAAAGGACGAGGAAAAGACCTCCAGACCGAGAAATGTAACGAGAAATTGGAAGATTAGAACAGAAATGGCGGAGAAAGATGGGAAATAACATCACCAATGCCTGAAACGATGACCGAATCAAAGTAGAGAGATGTGATAAATGGTGAGGAGTTGAATTAAAAGCATGCCAAATCGAATATTATGCGCACGGTGCGCAATCCCAAAATCCAATTCAAACATCCCAAAACGATCACATGGGTATAGGGTATGTATCAAGCAACCAGCTTTCCGCCTACTCTCAATCAAGTACCCCGCCCACAGTATTCCAAGACCCATACCCAAAAGAAAATTCCTCCTCGTATTGCAACCGCGAAGATGCCCAAAACGAGTGCTGTGCTATGCAAATGCGCATGCTTTCATGCAGTAAAAGCTGTATCCGGATGAAACCCCTACAAAGTCTGAACGCCTACCCAAATGCAAAAACTCTGCCTTACCTATTCGCGGCCTTGAAATCGTCAATGACATCAGCCACTGTTTCGTAAGTCGTGTATGTCGTAACGGTCGTGGCGTATAAAAACGCGGGTATCTTATGAATGAAGCGAAGGATACGTATGTACAATCCACCCAGTACACATATGAATTCCTCCTGATTCTCCCGGTGAAAAGGCCTAGAAGCCTTAATAGATAGAGGTCGCCGTTTTTCCATCGCTTGCTCCCGCAGCCACAAGAAGAGCATCCAATCCAGACAAGTCATTGTTTGTCGACTTCGGGGCCTGATGTTGAGGTGCCTGAACCTGTCGTTGAGTGGCAGGCGCGTAGGTGTAAGCCCCTTCCTGGTGATTCTGTTGCGAGTATTGAGCGTAAGGATTGGCTAGTTGTTGATGATCATGAACAGGAACAGGGCCATTTCGATTTTCAATCCAGCCATTGGAGTGCACAATAGCAGGATTGAGCTCCCGAACATTCGAGTTGGGTGTATTTGGAACTATACCCTCAGAACCACTCGAGTCAGCAGGAGATGTTCTTTGCCCTGCTGCATTCTGAACGGATACAGGGCCGTGGTACCATCCATGCCGTTTTGACTCCTTTGGCGTAATCGGCGGTGCACTAATGGTATGCTGATGATATGACCCGTTGGTCTGTGTCCTGGCCGAATATGGAGACTCCTCAAATCGTACAGTAGGTTGTGCGCGAGCTTGTTCCGCTTGTGCTTGAACTGCTCTGTTTGCCTCATTTGCCCATGAACCCGCGGCATCAGTTGGTGGGGTGCCCTGAATATCCAACCTATTCAAATTGCGGTTGATTCCCATGTCCCAATGCTGGCTGTTTGGTCGCTCTTGCTGATATTGTTCGACAGGTCGGGGAGGTACTCGACTTGGGGTGTCGATCATCATAGGACTCGGCTGACGTTGAACAGGCGTGATTGATCGAGGAGGAAGAGGGTCGAAACTTTCGATGCCAGGAAGTCGCATTTGAATGGGCGGAGCATTGCTTGGAAGGACAGCAGTTGCTTGTGGTGGAGGGCCATTTGAGTAGTAGTTGGGAGTGGTGACCATTTGAAGTCTGCTTGTAAACCCAGTAGACGTGTCAGGATGCCAGGTCCGGCGTCTCCAGGCATCATCCGCAACATTGGAAATTGACTCTCGTCGAGAGAATATCGAACCACTAGTAGAAGTCGTGGGGCTTGCCATCATGCTGCTGGATGGTGAAAAGGCACCCATGTTGGAAGCATTCAACGGTGTTAGCATGGAAGAGCCAAAGGAGTTGCCGTGAGGAGATTGGAATGGGTTTCCGGCAGAAGGAACGGACAAACGGCGGCCAGGAGTGCGGTGATCAGCGTACAGACTGGCAGTCCGAGAATGAGAAGAGATTGGTGATTGCATACCAGATCCCCATCGTGGACTATTCTGACCAGTGGAAAAGGTTGCGGAGGGAGGAGTACTGTAGCCGCCAGGTGAATGCGGACGATATTGGTATTGACTCGGTGGACTTTCTGGACGATACATTTCTTGTGAGAAGCGTTGGGTCCGTGGTTCGCCAGCCATGACCAAAGGTGGTGGTCTTCTCCTAGGATCGTCTCTGGCGCTGTATGCAGAAGCAACGGAGCCAATGCTTGACGCTGATAAGGAATTTCGAGTATGTCCACGACCCTGACTCGTCTGACTGCTTGTTGTCGAGGCCCTCGATCGTCCAGGTGGTCTCACTCTATCTGTCCGAACTTGTCTTTGAAATCTTGTCCCTGTTGCTGCCAATGAATCTTGTGGTATCTCCTCGTTCAAGTGAACAGTCTGCGCATGTTGTCGAAGGTTGTCGAGTCTCGAGAATCGTCGCGAACAATGGCATTGGAAAGGACGCTCGCCGGTATGTTTTCTAATAGATGTCAGCACTGAGGCACAGATATACCGAAGACCTGGACATACCTGATATGTCGAGCAAGATGCTCACTACGGGTGAAGCTCAAACTACATGGCGGATAGTCGGTGCAATAAAACCTTTGCGATTTCTTCTTCTTGGAAGACTTGGTTCCATCTGCGTTTACGCTCTCGTCGTCAGAGCCTTCTTCGCCCTCATTATCAGAGTCCCTTCCCATTTCCACATCTTCCGAGTCTCTCGACTTTGCAGAGTATTGTGAATCTCCGCGGCGTAGATTTTGCTTCGCAGATTCTTCGTTCTCGGGTACGTTTATGGCAGATGGAAATGGCGACGCTGGGAGAGGGCGTTGGCTTGCTAAAGCTCCAAAGTTGGCTCGAGTCGGGGTGGTTGCGTCGTCTCGATGCATTGCAGGAGGCTGTGTAGAAGGTGCAGTGTTTGGTCGAGGTGTGGTAGGAGTTGTTTCCTCGCCATTGCGAACATGAGAATCCGGGGCGAGGGCAGTATTGACTGGACGAAAGCTAGCCATTGTTGTTGTGATGGCGGGGTGTAATTCGGTGACCGGGCTAAATGACGAGGAGGCTGGGGACCGTCAAAGCGAAGACGCGGGATGGCAAGAATTCGCAGGAGGTCGGAGAGAAGGTGAGAGAGGTTGGGATGATTGCGGGAGATGTTGGAATCAGCGCATCAAGACATATGCGATGAGAAGGTGGTTTGTTCAGTCAGCCCGAGCCTGATCAGGTACGAGGTCGAGTGCTGAGCGCTGAGCGCTGAGCGCTGAGAGCCGCAATGCAAATGCAGAACGCAGCTCTTTTCCGCCGACGTATTAGCGACACCGCCCCGCAGTGTCAGTTCGTCCCAGGGTGATCGGACGGACCAGACTGCGATCGAAGTTATCCCTAGATTTATGATCTGCTGCGACGAATCTCTTGTCGATAAGGCAGCGGCGGGGAAGTTGGCGGATGGATGTTGGTTATGCGACCGGACAGAGAGGCGATGGGAAAGGATGTGTGTAATCGACGACCAGGGTCGGCCTCTAGCCTCGCAAAACACGGACGTAGCAGCGGGAGGCAAGTCGTCGAGGGAGGGCGGAATCGACGGCGGAAGGAGATTTATGGCGTCGAAGAGAAGGGGGTTCCTCCGATATCACGGCGATGGGAGAGCGGGTTGTTGGATGCTGGGACTTGGGCTGCAGGTGAGGAGGAGGACGAGGAGTGAAGGTTGCGTTGAGTGAAGGAGACAGAAAGGATTGGAGCGGCGAGGAGCACTCGAGCACGAACGGGGGAACCTGGGCACAGTAGTGTGACGATAAGCGAAGAGGGCTTACGAATGGCATCTGCAGCAAAGGGGGGAGAGGGGCGATGGCTGAGGAGCTGCACTGTGAAGATGTCGAGTCCCAGCGGACCAGCGTGAGGGGAGGGCTAGGGTTCGGTCCAGCAATCCCAAGTGTCTCCAGAGGGCGTGGTGGCAGCCCGGCTTGGTTCAGGGCAGAGGATCCGGCTATCAAACCATCTCACGCAAAGCCTGGGCTGCAAAGCCATGGTAATATCGCACACTGGACTCGCTGTCTGAGGTACATGCCGGATGGCTTTGACCCGACCAAAATAACAACACCTCCGCAGGTGCATCTGGTATGCAAACGATGCATATCAGGGAATGCGACACCTCCAGATGACAGTCCGAGTCCCAGCAAACAGCAGCTGCGAGCGATTCACCTCGAGCCCATGCCGTGCCTGGGCAGGATTTGCACCCAGCGTTCCCACAGAGACATAACCTTCCAGCGCTCTTAAGATCCGTTTAGACTCGACCGCTTCAGCGATGCTACCCGCCTTTCTCCCTTGCGCAGCGTTTAACTCTCGTGGCGCACGCGGAATCCTCATTCCTCAGCAGGCTTGGATAGCTTGGATAGCTTGGATAGCTTGGCCCGTGAGAACAGGATGAGGGGCTCCAGCGACCGGTTTAGGCGCACTTGACTGGATTTAGCGCTCTCTAGCCTGCAATCATCGCTGTTTCATGATTTTTGGTTCCTGAATTGTGCCTGTCCTTACCACATGGGGCTCCGCGTGCATCCAGCTTGCTGCACCGCATTGCCTCATCGCCAGCAACCACTCATGTTCTCGCCCGTCGCTTTCCAGCTGTCCACCCTCGGACCAAGGTATATCGCGGTATCAAGTCATCCTTACTAGAGCTCTTATGAACAAGAATCCCGTGCGTCGTTTGCCAGCAACTCCACCACGTCGCAACCCTTCTTCTTCACCGACAATCCCTACCGGTTTGCCTGTTCACCACCACAGCGCACGGGTCGTTCCTGGGAAGCGTCACATCCCCAAGGTGCTTCTCTGCGGCTTCTATCGGCGATGGTGCATGCTCGATAAGGGAAAAAGAGGGGCGAGGTCGACCCCAACCGCTGGTGTTTGCCCCTCCTATAAAGGGCAGAGACTGGCTCAACCAACAAAAGCATTTTGCTGCCAAGTATCACTGCATGGTCAGACCATCGCCGCCAACCCACACAAGGCACATCTTTCACACTTCCAAATCGCATGTGTGCACCATTGGACTTGGGCCAATAAGGAGGGGTGAAAGGCCAGTATCGGTGCCCCTCACCCACTGTTCCGATATCGACTTTCCCACACACTCGGGCTAACAGATACGACCCTGAGACGTATTTTTGCGTCATCTCGTCCTCTGGCAGAAAATCGAGAATACGATACCATCGGCAGGTTCCGCCGGAAACATAGCATTTTGCTCCTGTTCAGGCTTCATTTGAGTCTTCTTGAGACATTTCACATCATCATGTCTCATCCGCGATCCAAGTTCGTCCAGTCTACTCCTTCGAGCTTGGTCAACCACCCTCTGCGGTTGTAGTCAGCATCCATTGATTTACCAAACCCCAATCGCCACATCACACTCCGGTGAAGCGGTCTCTTCAGCTCCGCAGCACCTGCACATGCAAGGCACGGGGACGGCCAGATGATGCGAAGCAAGGCATTCAACCAAAAGTTATTGGATATCAATCCCATCTTGTAAGCTGACAGGTAAGAATGGAGTGCTGTCGTTACTTGATCTTATCAAGTGACCAGCGCGTGTCGCACTACAGGACGAACTCCCACGACGGTTTCTTATTTGTTCCTCCCGTCAAGAAAGAGTGGGGTCTATCAGGAGGTGACCTGCAGCATGTATATCTCTTCAGTTCCTGGTTCCTGGATCCGTCATGGTTCACGAGCGGACTTTGGTTATACGATGCCGAATTTTTGGAGTCTTGGTTCACCATTTCAAGTGGGCCTGCCTAGGTCCCGAATTCAGGTACACGAATTTACGTCAGTGGATGACTCTTGAAAGGCTCAGGGACTGCCTGAAAGGGAACAACTCTCCAGATGTTTGATATCCTTGGTTCAAATAATGAAGCTTTTCGTTCGTGCCGATAAACCTCTTTAGGTCATCCTCAAACCTTCTCGTTCAAGATTTGAATTTATATTTTGATTCAAATGGAACCCTTCATATTTTCTTTGGCTTGCTCGAACTCCACAGGACTGGTCAAGTCAAACAGTCCAGCAATATCGGTCCTCAATACTGTCATTCATTGATGCCTAAAGTTTAGGTATCTTGTCTTGCACAGGGCGAAGTCCCAGGCGAGCGCGTCATTTGGCATGGAACCACATGGACCAGCAACTGAGAGCTTACATACGACAGAGTTGTCAGAAAGGCGAAGGTTCTGCTATGCAACGATGTCTTCTAGAGCAGTGCGAGCCGATGACGGTATCATTTGTCATTGTGTACTGGTTCCATGGTGTAATGCACAATATCTCCAGTACATATGTCCGAATATCAAACTTTGTTGTGGCTGTGGATACAATACCTCTTTCCTATGTTAGACTCCGATAAATTCGAAGGAGTACATGTGACACGAACGCTTCCTCCCCTCTCTTCATGTTCCTTGATCCCTCCGAATGGTTGTCCTAATGTGGGTCGTTCACCATAATATCACGTGCCGATCAAGTATAATAGAACAAGTGTTCCAATCCGCCTAGTTTTGCTCATAAGAGTTTTGTTTTGGGTGGGCCCATAATTCTCCGGCGGTAGATTTCTTCTTTGCGTTGGAAGATTTTAAGTCTGTATCGATATCTTCCAGTCGTTATTTCTCCTGAAGATGTTTCTCTACCAACTTTCAGGCGGTGCGCGGAAGTATTTATCTCTTCTCCCAAATCTTGCGCTTTGAAAAATATTCGAGATTGATGATCACTGCATACGAGTCACTCTTTCTATACTTTCAAATCAAGGTCAAATTGGGTACCTTCCGAAACTTCCATCCTGTTTGGATCGGTCAAGCGCAAATCCGCATTCAAAGTGACGTTGTCGACCAACACCATGACTCAGTCATCTAAGAATTTATTCTTGTAACGTTTTGATTGCTTGCACGTGGTCAGCTTCGTGTTCACCTCACTCGCAACTGCAACGTTGCCGCGTTGGACGGTTATTATCATAGTTTTTCTTTCGCTTGGGATTAGGGGTATTTTACCTCAGCCTGTCTGTCAATACGTCAGCACTTTGCGCGCTTTCGCTCGCTACTGACACTGCAGAGCAACTTATTCCGGGCATCATACGATGCAAGAAATGGAAAATACTAGAAGGAAAGTATACACCAAAAGGTACATTCCTGCAGCCATCTCAAATTTTCTACGCCAAGATATCGCAACTTTCCAAGATCCCTTTTCCCCTTCCTTCATTCTTCCAGAACGATAAAACGCGATCTCATTAATCTATATCCCGGTCTTTGGAACGTACCCCACAGCAATAGAGTACGTTCACAGCCGGCAAAGGATCTGAATATTTTCTTCCGCATTGAGCCTAATGCAGATTGCCGAACCCGCCTGGTCACGCCCTGGCATCTTTATATACAAGTGCTTTTGCTTTCCCTGTTGGAGTATTTTTGAGGTTCATCCGGATCGACAGGTACACTTCCACCGCAGGATTGCAAAGAAATTGTAAGTCGTGGTCAATTGTCAGACTTGTCGAAGGATCGCAAGCTCACAATTCGCAGAATTCTACAAGATCATCACTCAGTCCCACCATACGATAATATAATCATCCATCGCCCACCACTAAAATGCTCTCCCTCAGCGTCCTCCTTCCGCTCCTAACCCTCCTTTCCCTGGCCAGCGCCTGCAACGAAACCATCACCACTCCTTGCTGCGCGAACGCCTACCAAGCAGAATTGGCGTGCGAGACGAAGGTGTATACGAAATACGGACACTCAGGGGGACGACAGTCGGATCGCGCGTTGGATAAGTGCTTTAATGCTTTTTCGGATAGTTGTGAAGATGTGATTAATCATTCGATTGTTGTGCCGGGGGTGGTGAAGATTGCGGATTTGACAGAGTTTGGTATTGTCTAGGTGTGGGGAGGTGAAGGGAGAGGGGAAAAGATGGGATGAGAGAGGATTAGAGGTGAAAGGTGCCATGGGAGTGAAAGCTGAGTTCGTATGCGTAGGGAAGGAGAAAGCATGAGTGGCGTTAGTGGAGAGTACGAGCTAGAGGCACGACGTAAATATGAGGAGGATTCGGTGGAAAGGATGTTAATTTTCTCAAGTATGGATCTGGACACTAAAATTTGGTTCTTGCATTGCATCACGATCGCAGCTAGGAAAGACGAAAAGAAGACCTGTACATATGCATTTTCCAACTCATCGCTTCTTTCTCGTAGGAATTGCAAACTCTTCTTCGTGCTCTACTCCGACTTCCAACTTGATCGTTCAGTGACAAGAATTCTTTGCGCTATCTGTTGCAAGTAAGGGTACCTCCTCTAAAGGTTTTCCAGCTCTGACGCTCAGTAGCTAGACTGCTGGCTGGGGCCTTTGAACAGCTTAACGAGAGTGGTAAGTCTTTCTGTAGACTCCATGACGCCAAAATTGTCCCCGGCAGCCTTTCTTCTGAGTTTTTAAAGCTCAAAGGACAGAGTGATCAATAATTCATGGCTTTGGAAAGTTGTGGTTTATCTTCTGAGCGTGACGTACGGACTCCGTGAATAGTGAAGGCTCATTCGGCGAGCTAGCTATTTTGCTCTCTTAGGGTTTCTATGAATCAATATCTAAAATCCCCGGAATTCAGGACTAAGATTTTAATTCTATCCATGGCACGTCTGACAGAATCCTAAAATTAGCTCAGTTACTGTGAGAATGGGCTATATAGGGGTGGAAGCGGCATCGATCTCGCAAGCTTCTAGCAGCATTAAATACTGATCGGACTGATGGCAATATTGCACTTACTTTTTTATGAAGCCTCTGAGCCTGCTTCGAAGATTGTTTTTTCACTACAGGAACCGGCATGTCCTTACTTCTCGAAGAAATAGGCGTTGAAAAATACATTGACAACGTCATCCGTATCGTCCTAAATCATGTTCAAACGGATATCGCCGTCTGATCTACGCCCGAGAAGTGAAATTGGCTCAATTCTTTTGCTTTTCGATGATTTTCTGAGTATGTTCTTCTGTTCGGTCGAATCCTTTCCCTTCCATTCGGCGCCCTCCATCGCTTTGCCCCAATAGTTCGGTAGGCAGACACAGACAAGAGGGAATGCCTTGATCTCACCATAAAGGAGTGGTAAATTCCCACCCTGATCCGACTGTTGAGTATTGCCCTCGGTATCACACTCAATTGCTCGCTCATCAGTCATAAAACCAGTTGCCCAGGCATCGTCCCAGATAGTAACAATGTGTACCATATCACCTCGTTCTATTGCGAACTCGTCTTCCGCTCCTGGTTCGTGCTCCCAAACTACTGCTACCACATCGCCAGGATGTATATCTTGGAGGGAGTAGAAATCTTTGAAGAACGACAAGTGATCAGGCTGTTGATGTTCCGGCAGGGTCCTTTCTTGGGCATCGTCTGGAGATTTGGCCTTGGCTCCCCCAGTGAATTCCGTCTCTGTCGTATGATGTTCCGCGATCCCAGGAGTCTGTCTTAAATTAGCTTTGAACGCAAATTGAACCAACGATTAGTGGAGAGAAGACTTTCCTGGGGATTAGCTTCGATTGATATCGATTCCAGCTTTTCATTGGTCAGAACTTTAAAAACACCTGGGGATTCCTTGCGATTCTTCGCTTCTTGGGCAACACTCGTTTTGGATGATGCCTCTGTTTTCTCCGCTTCCGAAGTGTCAGAGGAAGGAGTATCTACATTATCTTGGGAGACGAACGAATTATGGACAGGTGTTTGCACGCCTCGAGGGTTGTCAGGTTCTGTTGTTGCCAAATCTAAATTGAAGTCTAGGGATATAGGCTTGAAAATCGGAATATGCAATCTCTTGGCATCATCAGTGATTGATTTGCTTGCCTCGCTATTCAAATTTTTATGGGGGATGGTCTGGTGTGGAGCCTCTCTTGAATCCTGAGATGTACCGAGTTCAGCCGGGGCTGGGCTATTCCTAAGCTGATTTTTACTTTGTTGTCTGGCGAATGCTCGACGGTATACGGTTGAGTCGAGAACATCGTTATCGAATGAGAAGTCTTCATTACCCAGCATTGAATCTATGGTACTCGCATCCGCCACGGAATTACGTGACACAGTCAGTGATCTTCGAAGTGATGCTGTACTATTCCGGACTCTCGCAAAGGACAGTCTTGCACGCTCATTTGTCATGAGGCTATAGACCTTTTCTGAGCTCTCTCTGTTGGCACTCAAATTAGCTCATCACCTCTCCACAAAAAGAGGAAGTAAAAAGGCTGTACGTACGCCTGGAAAACCGACAGAAGTATGCCAATCGCATTCGCTTGGCTACTGATGTCGCCCCGAAGCGAAGCCAATTGTGGCTCATTCCATACGAGTTTAACCTTTGACCAAATTGTGATATCTTTCAACTTGCTTTCGTTGTTTAGTCCTAGTTCCGACAGCCGTTCATTTAATGTGCTAAATACTAGTTGACATCCGCTTAATACCGACTGATATTCCGTCAGGACCAATTCTTCAAAGCGCTCTTCGACATTCCGGCGTTGATTGCGCACGATGAGTTTCTGAATCTGAGAAAGCGCCAAACTTATAGCAGAGCATTCTGTTCGTAGTGAGCTTACTGACAGCTCAAGGCCCTGGTATTTCGAAGCATAGCTTTGGCAGGTTTGAATTGTAGTAACGCTACGTGCCACTAGCGAGAGAACGCTAACTGTGATTGAAAGAGGGTCCATAGAGACAAACCAGATATTATTGAAGAGAAGAAGTAAGAGAATAACGAGTGTCCGATGCTGAGCGGTGGGTTGTCGTGAGGAGAGAAATGTTTCAAGCCTCAATGAGGCTGAGCTGAGTCGCGAGTGTACAGCCATTCATTGGACGGCCACGAAAGTCAGAATTATCGCAATGGCTTGAAAAGCGAAAGTGCGCCATCGCAATGGGGCTTGAGCATAGCCTCCTTTCAACATGCCCTCGCCCTCACATCATTTTCGCAAATGTGAAAAGTTGTCGAAAGGGAAATGCTAAGCACTGATAAACCTACCGACTGAAGGCACCCAGAGTGCGGCATATTTTTCTCTTGAAGCAGAAGCCTACTGTTCGGTGTTGGTCTCAGCACTATAGTTGTGGACTGTCCGGTAGCCTCTGGCTCCTAATCTCTGAGCACTTAGAATAGAGCTATATAATATTGTCACGATGCTCCAGCGAAGAGGCGCTAAACAAGTAAGAAGGGTAGGAGTGGTTGAAAGGCATTATATTGTTTCTTTTGAAGAAAACAGATCTGGTGCCAATAGTTCATCAAACACTGTGGTACGGGCAAGCTGCCTAAGTGTCACCATCAACCCGCCACAACGGCACAGTTATCGTCCTATACTTAGAAACGTGACTCATCGAGTGAGTTAAGACACACCCACGTTCTGACAAAAAGGATTGTCGAGTATCATACTTGATTCATTAAGAAATATCTTTCCTTGTAAAAGTCGAATACACATGACAATTCACACCACGAGGGGTTTCCCAGATTAGTCCTCTCAGAAAGTTGTACATGTACATATCGAGTGCCAAAACAAGGCTCCTTCGTTCTCGTACTCTGTCAATTTAATTCTCTGGGATAGATAAAGATCTTCATGGCGATTTCTTTCTTAAAGCAAACAAGATTAACATTATTGACGAAAGTGTAACATTGACGCGGGCTTCCCGGCGCGTGCAACAAGTCAAGTGGTACTTGAGTACTGACAAATAACGAATTCGCAAGTCCCAATATTTCACTCAACACCTTCATCTTGAGCTCGACTCTGAAAGCCACTCTTTTCTCAATCTCCTACATATTTTTAATCCGATCACGGCGGTATTGCCACAAGGTTTAATGCAGTCACCAAGATGCCACGTTTTGAGAAGATACGCTCGTCAAACGGGTTCATTATTAGCACTATCTGCTTTGCCAGCTTTACGGTGAGGGGTGCGAGATCCATTTTTTTAAGACAAAAGCTCAAGATTGCCTCCAGGATGCCTTCATTTATGGAGTTGTAAGTTCTTGAAACAATTCAAGGTATTTTGCAAAGATGCTGACTGATGTAAGATTGTTCCAGTTCTCCCTTACTCATTGAATGAGCAAGCTGGAGTTTCTGACAACAGCGGTAAGGAAGATGCAAAATCCCGCAATTTTCAGAGTGAGAACTGAGAGTAGTCAAGTTCAGTTCTGGAGTTCAGTATTGTTAGCTGCTTTTGGACTTGCCCAATTCTTGTTTTCTCGTAAGCTTGAGCCCCTTCCTTCCTTACATGCGCTGTGTCTGATATGTAAAGCCCTTTTTGGATACCTCGCAGACCATAGCTCTTCGAGGAAAAAGCCGTTCTTGCTTGGCTTCCTCGCTACAGCAGCTGCCACCGGGCTATTATACTCCGCACAGAATGTTTGGCTCATGGCCTGCAGCCGCTTCCTCCAAGGACTCTCCGCTGCAATTGCGTATACAATTGGATTCGCATTATTGGCAGATACAGTTGATGCATCTGACCTTGGGATGTGTATTGGATGCGTAATTTCCAGTCTCAATGTTGGAATGATAATTTCCCCAACCTTGGGAGGCATACTCTATGCAAAATTCGGATACAAGTCCCTATTCATTGCAATCTTCGCTTTGATCGCAATCGACGTTCTGTTACGCCTTGTTTTGATCGAGAAGAGGCAGCTGTCTTCAATTACAGAGAGGCGTGAATTGCAACGAAGTCGTGGAGAAGGATCCGAATATGGAACATTTCAATCGATGTTCAACGAAGCCGCAAACCAAGAAGGATCAGGAACTCCATCTTCCGACGATGACCTAACTGTTTTGATTCCACAACCTGAAGACACTTCGACGGAGGTAGCATATCATCATCATTATGCGATACCCTTGGTCACATTGATGAAATCTCCTCGAATTCTTACTAGCCTTTACGGAACATGGGTCAGCCTTGCAATTCTTGGCAGCTTCGACGCTGCTCTTCCAATCTTTGTTGAGAAGCAATTCAGCTGGGGGCCTATTGGCGGAGGACTAATCTTTCTGACGTTGACTTGCCCGTCAACGCTGTCACCTCTAGCCGGAAAATTATCAGACAAATTCCCATCTCGATGGCTCACATCGTTGTGGTTTATACTATCTGGAGCTTCTTTGTTCCACCTTCTGCTCGTAAAGGACGATACCATCACTTCCAAGAGCCAGACGATCCTTTTATGCTTCTTTCTAACGCTTTATGGTAGGTGGACCAATTTTCCGAAGACGAGACCCTCGCTAACACGGATAGGATTTACAATGAGCTTTGGCACAACTCCCTTGGGAGCTGATTTGAATCAAGCAGTGGAAAGTATTGAAATTGAAAATCCAGACATTTTTAGCGGGGCCAATGTCAGTGCGCAAGTCTATTCCTTGTATACAAGTGCTTGTGCTGCTGGCATCCTTTTTGGTCCTCTGTGGACAAGTGTCGCTTTCGGGATATGGGGTTGGACATTCTATGTTCTCAGTCTTGGTGTTTTGAGTGTTTCCGTTGCCATACCCGTCGTGAGTCTCGAGCCTTCCCTGCCCTCCTCCATCACTGCTGACATATGTAGTTGCTGTTTCACAGACCAGAGAACGATTTTCCCGTAGGAATAGAAATATAAAGACCTGGGTATAAACAACGGTGAATTGAATCGTAATGTTATGTATCACTTCTCAACTCAATCTACCTGCTTATTGCTCAAACTGCCCGGTTTGATCTATTGTGGGAACTCTGCGCCTTGGAACCGCAGGCCTTCGAAGTCATCTTCACCACAAAAGACCCTCGCTCAATTGTATTGATGTAAATAAACCCAGATTCGAAATAGGCATATGAGGACCAAGTCCCAACGAAATCAACAAGGCCTCCGCCTGGTGCAGCATCATCCTCTGGATAAATGTCGAAAAATCCAACTTCGCAAACATCTGAGCCCGTTGGGTTTTCTGGAATTGATGTGACATCCACAACGCGGAGTCCAGCACCATAATTGGATTGGTATGAGAGGCCATCAATGACGTATTGATTGTGATCAATCCCCTTCGCTGTTGCTTTAAAGTAGCCTGTCTGCTTTGGCTTCTCGAGACTTTTGATATCCCAAATGTAAGTGGTTGGAAAGCCATCAGCAGAGGGACCTGCTTTCTTCTCTTCATCAAGCTCGTCGTCAAGAAGAAGGTATTCTTGGTTATAGCGATCTAATAGCCATCCTTGGTGTGTATACGAGGCGCCTTCATATGAAATTCGTGAAATTACCGTAGAGTTCTTCTTGTTGGTAACATCGTAAATTGTCAAAGTGTCTTCGTTGTATGCGTAGCAAATATCGCGACCATAATATTTTTTGTCAGGACCACGATATACCAAACACTGCGCGTCATGGACATAGCCATCCTGAGAATTGCACCCGGGCGTGGTTGGTTTTGAGGGATCGGTAAGGTCAATAAAGATCAAGCCAGCTTTGCATGAGGAATTTCTAGGTTGAGCACCAACCGCTACACCGTAATTTAATTCTTCATTGATGATAATGTTGTGGACTCGGCCGGCAGGCAATTCATTGAACCAACCTGTGAGATCAGCCTTGGCATCAAACGTCACTGGTTTCTTTGGGTCAATTTTCAGAAGCTATTTTGAGGTTAGAATGTACAAGTTTGGAATTCGTTCAACAGAGGAACACCTGCCTTTCTCATATCGAAGATCTGAACACCATGGTTGATCGCTTCGCTCCCGATGACCATGTAGTTCTTGTAGGCACGGATCTCACGCCAGATGATAGGAGTTGAGTACTGTGGCAGGCGGCCGAGATAGACCATCTTGCCGTGTTTGGTGATTTCAACAAAGGCTGCGCCATCACTTTGTCCAATGGCGACAAACTCACGGCCACTTTCTGAAGTCCAACCCCAAGAAGATGACCCTTCACCCGTGCTATTGAGACTCGCGTGGCTCATGAAATGATAGAGATCAATCTAGTTGAAATGAGCATTGCGAATTGGTTGTATGGGTACGAACTTACGTTGCTGCATCTGAACGTATTATTTGCATCACCAGGAATTGCTGTCGCGAGCCCATCTTTGCATGGAACATAGTCTAGAGTTGGATACTGAGTTGACTCCATTGCACCAGCTGCTCTCTGGCGATCCCATGTTTCCTAACAGGTGATTAGAACTAAGAACTGATTCGGCGAAAGGATTACATACATGCTTCTTTGCCATGATCGCGTTGTGAACAATACCCGTGTCGTACTGCGATTTTGCCAGGGCCTCATTAACTGCCATCTCTTTGGCCCATGTTGCCGAGAAGAGAAGGGCCAAGGCGCTCCCAAGGACCAACATTTTGGAACGAAGCTGCAAGAACTGTAAATGCCAGATGAATTGGAACCGCAAAACGTGAGAGGTATTGAGACAATTACAACACAGCTGGGAACACCATACAAGTATATATAATATGGCCATCATCCCCCGCCATGTGGCACGGTCCGAGATTTGAGTGTATCTCTCCCGAATGCATGTCGATGGCGCAAGATCTCCCCACAAACTACTCTCTTGGAGGTCCTCAAGGGTCGCAGAAAAGGCAGGTAGGCATGCGATTGGAGAAACAATTACATGTTAAAACCCCACACCACAGACCTTGTTGTGCTGACTGAACACGGCAGATCTCTTTGAAGGCTCAATGGTTATCAACATATTTTGATACCCTTGACAATCATAACCGAAGACAGAAGGAGCCATTGTGAAGCAGAACGCTTTTGCCGCCGGCTCTGGAAAAGCTTGGTGCACGAGGCAAAAAAAGAGTCTTGTGACGACAGGTACAGAAGTAGGTGATGCCCAGCCATTTATCAGATAGCTCTACCAAGGATCCTGGGAGCAGCCGCAGTACATTTGGTGGCGGACGCCCACATTCCCAACAACCACGATGAAAATGATGTCCATCTCAACGGTGAATCGGCACGACTGTACAAGGAGAGTCTTACGTGCTTGAACTAAAAAGGCAGTCCGTAATTGCCCTTGGCAAAATAAGACTTTCGGCCACACATATCAGTCCTTGGCACAGCAGGTTGATGCATCGATATTAAGAAGACAAGGGACTGTGAGGCATTTCGAAGAACACTGAGAACGAATAAACAGAACATAAATGAAGAATATGCGGCAGCAAACGATAGAACCAATGGAATTCCTCCAGATAAGAATTGGCGGACACGGCACTGTCGCTGTCCATGTGCTCGGTGTGGTTGAGAAGGAAGGATGGAGGCCTTCAGTCGTTGAAATTCCTGGTCATTGTGTCTGACTTGCCTAATCAAGCAATTGTCCTCACCGCCCGCGCACGGACAGTATCGATAATACACAGGCACGTGACTGTGGAAATCAATTTCTTGCAGACTGAAAGCTTCATGATCGTTGATGAGGGTGATATTATAGCCTAGGGATCTTACATCAAATACGAGTTCCCTCTTATGGGTTGAGCTGCGAAACTTTTGCTGTGAAAAGAAGGCTTTGGTTGAGACTCCCTGGACAGTTCCTCGCTTGTCAACCAATCAAATTTACATGATAAATGCGCCTTGGTGGCGAATGTGTGCATTATGAGATGAAACCAGAAAAATGTTTTGTTCAACCTTAGTATACGAAGAGCTGCAACTTACAGTGCAAGTTACAGAGACAACTAGAAGATGTAATTGAAGAACGGATAGGTGTATGAGAATTAGAAAATGTCCCGAGGTTGAGAAACGTAAAGCAGGATATAAATTGAGTGAAGAGCACTTCAAGAATTGAAAGTAAATCAAGTCTGCGAAGTACATTTGAAGTATTCACACTGATTGGAACGCGAGACTACACTACAGTCGAACCTCTTCGCGACCACTTGATCTGATAGAGGAGTGGAGGATTTCAAGTGATAATGGCGACATGACGTGTGACTGCACTTTGAAATTGATCAGACGATAATCATTAAATAGCATATATTTATTGTATCTATGTCTATATTCTGTGCTCCAAATATTTACCTCGCATTTTTCATAAAGGAGCGGTCCACGTCTTTAAATGGTGTAGCGGAAGAATGTTGCGCTGTCTCCCTCCTCCCTCTGAGCATGTTTTTGATCCTCAGTGTAGTTCTCTGGCAGCATGTTGTTCTCGACGGCCCATTTGTCACGGCGGGCGTTCTCGCGACGAAGGTAGAGGGTCATGAATATGGTCAAAACTGCGGACATGGTGACGGTAGATGCGAGAGTAGTGTGGCCGGGAATGAATCTAGATTTGTCAGAAATGCTTGTATGGTAGGGTCAAGGGTCACAAACCTGGGAGAGTATTGTGTCAGGTAGCAGAAAGCAGAGATTGCTCCTCCAAGATTTCCGAAGCCGACGTGCATAGCAATACCAACACCACGCTTGAGACTGCCACCGATGTTGTTTCCGTTCCATGCAACACCCATTGGCACAAGAGGATAAATCCCAGATGTAACAAGGAAGGTTCCAGTGTACTGAACTCCAGGCTTCCCAGTGCTAGCAAGCATGATAAATCCAATGATGGCGACGAATTCGAATGCAAGCATGAAGATTCCTCTCTGCTTCATCTTGTCCGCAGCATAACCAGCTCCGATCGTAAAAAGACATGCGACAACATATGGTGGGACCGTCATGAGCTGACTCTGTTCATTGCTGTAACCCATGTTTTTGACAATACTGCGGCGAGATTAGATACTAGGACTTCGAAGGTTCTTTGCGCTTGATTAGACTTACGTTGGGAGGAACAAAGAGATGGAGTACAGTGGTGTGTAAATGCCGATGGTGATGAACATGTGTACGTAGATTTTCCAGTCCTTGAAAGCATCGAAGGCATATTTGACGTTGAACTCATCCGCCAAGGAGCTTCTGTCTGCTTTAAGTCGTCGTTCGACCTCATCTCGCTCTTCTTCACTTAAGAATTTGGCACTGTATACGTTAGCGATCGGATTTTTGCTCGCGAATTTGGAGAACTCACGTGCGAGGATAGTCGTTGATTGCCCAATAAGCAATGATGGCAACAATGAGGGTAAGGATACCCTCGAGAATGAAGATCCACGACCATCCGCCTCGGCCACCAACTCCACTCATCTTTCCGATAGCAAACGCAAGGATTCCACCAAACGCACCAGCTGCAGTTGCGGCTGAGAAAAAGAGTGCCATTCTCAGGCCACACTCATGTCGAGCATACCACCTGAAGGATGTCAGCTCGACTGCATATGTTGTGTACAGAACAACCTTACATCGTGATGTAATATGTCACACCTGGGAAAAGACCACCTTCACAGACACCGAGGAAAGCACGAACGACCATGAGTCCAGTGAAGTCCTTCACAAAACCCATGCAGATCGTGCAGATTGCCCACGCACTTCACATTGTCAGTTGAATGAAAACCAGGGACGTTAGTGAAACTTACACCATGATGATTGTGAGCCACAGACTGGGCCTCAAGCGCTTCATCATCATGTTGGATGGAATTTCGGCAGCGACGTAGAAGGGGAAGAAGATCGCTAAGGCGGCATTGTATTGGATGGCTTTAGGACCCGTTGTGGGCATGTGCAAGTCCTTCTGGAGGTTGAAAAGCTTCGCATTGCCGATATTGGTACGATCCAAGAAGGAAAGCCTGGTGACATCAGCTTATCTTCCAAAACATAAAGTGCAAATGATCATAAAAGGGATAGATTGAACTTACAAGTAGAGAAGAGATAGGAAAGGTACGAGATGCCAGTCAAGTTTTCGCAGAAGTGTCTTCGTCCTTGCAGCGCTGAATTCTGGTGCCAAGACAACGCCTTCAAGTTGCTCAACGGCGGCCTTCTTGTCTTGGTCTGAGTCTATCGACTGTTGACTACTATCCACAGGCATTTTCTCCATTTTGAAAATTTCTACAGTGAACAGCGCAGAAGCAAAGAGAGTTCAACTGAAGAAAAGGTATGCGAGCTGCTGACCTACATCTGGGAGGTGGTAACCCCTTATACCCCCAATTTGAGATTTATGTTATCAGAAAAAGCCAAGAACGCCTCCATCTGCAAAACAAGTCTGGGCCATCTCGGCCTGTCCCCAGATGTGGCACAGCAATGGAGTCCCCAGGTTGACGCTTGTCAGCTCAAAGAGGGCATGCGAGGCCGTGAGATAAAAGATTCCAAGAGACAACTTGACACTTCCCATAGGTCACACGAGACGAGAACGGCGGAGTGCCTGTTGGTAGCCTTTCCAGAAACGCTTCTCTCCGGTGTGCCAACGCTTGGCGGTGCGGAGGAATTCCACTTGGTATCAATCGGACAGAGGGAGATATAGAACGGAGCGCTGGAAGACGTAAAAGAGAGTATGTTGTTGGGGCGAAGCGACATCAGTGATGAATTGAAGTTGGTGTTGTCGCAATTCGTCCGAAAGTGGCTTGAAGAACCTGGAACGCCAGCAACCGTTTAAGCTGGTCGCCTCGTAAGCTCTTTCAAGCGAGAACGCGAGAACCCAGCAAAATTCACGGACCTGAGAGAGGCTCGTCAAATAAATTGCATTGTGGGTTTTCAATTTAGAAGATAACTGCAGAGACCCATCTTCCCCAGATTCGTGATGAGATGTTCTAGCATCGCACTTGTTACGAAAATTGCACCTTCCGATGGCTTTGCCACCATCGGAACCCAAGTCAGCGGTGATGCTCCATGGAAACCTCATTGGTGGACGAGCAAGGACCTGGGTACCATTGTAACACTTCACTCACCACGCCGTTCGGTATCATATGCATATATCCTTCCCGCCAAGCTGAAGGTCGCATAATCGTGGTATTGCAAATTCCAAGTTTTAACTACCTTTACCAGCCTTGAAGCTCTGAGATACTCCGGTGAGCAAACCAATAAAGCGTGGAGGCAAGCGCCGATGCAGCACACCCTCAAATCAATTTCTTATCCAGTTATCTCGAGAAAGAACCCTTCATATATCTATCTGCAGGCCTTACTAAGCGACGATGTGTTTGCTGGTACGCACGTCAAACTTCACAATTCAGGAGCGCAATCTTATTTGTGCTGACTCCTTTTACATATTGCCAATATGAGTTCGCTACCACTCAACCATGAGGCACCGCTGCAAGTAATATAATTTTAGTCCCAAGCCCGGAAACATCCAGAGAATCCCGGTCGATTTTGGTATTTGCATGTGCACGCGCATATCTTCATGTAGGCAACTCATCGCTGCCCCGAGACGTCCAGCTCACTCGTAAATGTGGCGAATTGAAAAGGATCGCCAAATCAGTGCTGAAAAGAGTGAAGACCAGGCACGAGGAACGAGAGCCACGTGGCACCTAAATCTACCCGGAAAGCCTCAGATGTGAAACCTCAAAGCCCACAGACAGATGGCGTTTGCTTAATTTGAATTTGAGGATCAAAGTTGGCGTTGCGTAACAATTCCGCTCTCCCACGAGGCTACCCCGTGAACTTCGGGCCGCTCGGTAAACGGACTTTCCCCATCCCCTCTTTTACCCCGCGATATAACTCGCCCAGCTCTTGCCAAGCTAAACTTATGTTCCAACAGAACTTCATTCACAATCAATTTAATAGGCTTTTCTAACTCGAGATGACACTACCTACATATGGTATCCTCGTACTCGGCCCTCCTGGATCAGGGAAATCTTGGATGGTGAATTCCGTGAGATATTCTGGCGGTGCCGCTGTGGGGCGCTTACTGATTTTTCTGTTAGTTTGTTACTAAGACATACTTGAGACCGCCCAATAACCCAGCCATTGGTACAGCAGGCCACTGGAGCAGAGTCTTGCAGTATCCTGATAAGAAGCTGATATGCATGCTTGATTTCGCCGCTGCCCCGAGTGTGAGGAATTACTACGGCTACATGGGTCGGGAGTTATTGAAACGTTCAGACGGGATCGTGATCTGCTATGATATCAACAATCGGGAATCCTTCAATAGTGTAGTCCGAATCTGGAAAGAAGTAAACCTGGGACGGTGGGAGAAAGACCAAGCTACTGGATCCAACCTCCTACCTATGCTACTTCTTGGCACGAAGGCAGACAATCCCGACGCCAGAGCTGTGAGCAAAAAAGAAGGGCAAGATCTGGCCAGGAGATTGTGTATGAGTTGGAACGAGTGTTCTGCACTCGAGGCTTGGGGTATTGAGGGAAGTATTCAAGATCTTGCGTACGACGCCAAGGTTTTTGATGAACAGAACTCGAGGAGGAGACAGTGGACAGCATCAAACAAATCCACAAGAAGACAGTCAAAGCCGACAGTGTCAATACAGGAAAAAAATACAGGTCATGTCCAAAGTGGAAAATCAAGTTGGAAGAAGTATATCAATAAAATGAAACCCAACAAAGACGCGTGAAATGGCATGGAAAATCCTCAAAAGGTCTCGAGGAGACTATCCACGGGAAGTTGGATTTACCGCAAGCTGAATCCGGGATCAACTCTCAAATTCCAGAGGCCATCAAACTGAATGAGACAAAGAGTTGGTTCGGACCCGAAACTTATTTTCCTTCGGAACCACATCACCAAGGGACGGGAATTAGACAGCTGTGCCGGACACTTGCAGCGGCACTACCGGATATTTCGCCACTCGGCATTTCTTGGAATTGACCAGCTGCATAAGGTTACTCAATTGAACCGTACCGTCAGCGACGTCCCGCCAATCTCGTCACCGATATGAAATCCAACCAGCAAAGTGATGTTCCCCCAAATACAATACCCCGTTCCTGAGGTGCAGCAAACCGGCTTGCCACTCCCCCATACAATGTATATCTGTAAGCACTGTGTATTTTTGTCAAAAATATATAAGAGCTCTATCTAAACCGTGCCAGCTTCTTCGTGGATCCTTTGTAACTCGGCATATTTTTAAGCGCGAAATTCACACAAACTGGAATGGAATCGACACCATAATTCCCATCGACGAGGATTCGAAATACGTTTGAGCTTTCTATTCAATTATACTTCCTCATAAACAATAGCGGCTCTACCTTCCTTTGCCTATATTCTCGAGATTGCATATAATATCTGGGTCTAAAGAAGATTCTGAAGACGTGAAGTGGTATTGAAGAGATGTAAGAACAACGAAATTCCACCACAAACAGAGCAGAATGAATGTTTCAAGTGTGGCCCTTGCTATATTTCGGCTTAGAATTAAGAGCGGCAAGGATGAAGAGGTGTGATTAAACAGGGAGACGAAGATGCACTTGCGAAAAGACTGAGGGGTGTGTTCTCCAAGGTGGGGCTCAGATCTTCACGACACTTTCCAGGTCCTTGTGTGAGGTTTGATGGAGACCGAAATTGATAACGGACCAAACAAAGATCCACTTTCAAGTGACAACGACAGAAAATCTAAGTGGTTGCAAACTGAAATGCAATCATTTCTAATGTCAAATTCCTCCTTGCTCACTTCAATACTTCACAAGGTTAAAAGCTACTAGTGTCGACTATCGTATGAATACATTTTATATATGGCGAAGACTCTTCCAAATCAACAAGCTATGTCTCTCACTATCTTCTGTCTTCTTCTGCTTCCCTTTCGTCTGACAGCCCTACAAGAATAAAGCGAAAGCCGCTGTCAAGACCGTTCCAATCACTACTGCTCTAAGAGGTCTCCCACGACCTATATAGGCGGCGCTCTTATCCGTCTCATTCGTGTTGTTGCTTGTCGTCGCAGAAAATTTGCCCTGGGCCGCAATTAAACTTCGGTGGTGTACAGGTATCTTCGTTTGCCTTCTGTGGACACCCAATATAGTACAGTAAGTACTTTTCATCTGCCTTGCTATACTGGACCGTCGGATTGTGAGCGAAAGTCCCAACTACTTCCTCAGCAAAATTATAAGGTCTATCTGGTCCAGTCCTTGATTCCCCTCGGATGATCCGACTATATGGTGCCCAGTAATCAAGTCCGCAGTGGTCTGCAAATTCCGCGAGAAAAGCATGGAAGATATTCCTGTCATGGGGATCATGGACAATCTTTGAGCCGCAAGAGGAAATGCCTTCAGTTGCGCGATCGTATCCATTGTTTAGCTTCGCAGGCCGAAGGTCAAGCTCGCCGCAATTATCGCCTCGCTAGCTAGGATCGCATTTGCAAAATCCCGTCTGGGAGCAGACACCGTTCAGTCTGCAGTTTTCATCTTAATGGCATTTGGTCGTACCAACTGGTAAGTAGGGAGGAGACGAAACCGAAAACAAAAGTTGGAAGAATCGGTGCATTACTTCTTTCTGAAATTTCTCATAGACCAAAGGTGTTTGGAGCTCGAGGACCAGATTTTATGTCAGGTAAGAACAACCTAGATGTCAAATACATTCCTTTTCGTCTCATATATCAGACCGGATAGAGGCAGAGTGATCTGCAAATACGAGTGTAGCGATGCCGTTGACCCAATTCAGGTGGCGACCAGGCAACACTGTCATCGTGCATATTTTGACATATCTGGAACGCCATTTTGCGCTA
Source organism: Halenospora varia (assembly GCA_020726485.1). NCBI lineage: Eukaryota > Fungi > Ascomycota > Leotiomycetes > Helotiales > Solenopeziaceae > Halenospora > Halenospora varia. Next base: position 50,506 of record JAHEWH010000007.1, read on the forward strand.
TCAAAGCCATCATACCTGCGAATTTACTGATTAAAAGTGGGGTACGCTGCATTTTGTTTTATGGCATATGACAGATTACTTTCTCGAGGTAAAAAAACTCCTCCTACAGGTGATAGAGCTTTCAGAATATGCAACAGTAATGCAAGGCAAAGCCTCTGATTTCATCTTGCAGCTCATCTTGCTGAGGATGGAAGAACTTGACAAAGGTGAAAAGGCACCATCAGGTGACATAGTCCCACCAAACGTTCTCGGAGTGCCGGGACTAAAGCTATTTGGCGTTTTAAGGTTATCTCATGGTGGAGAAGATCCAGTAAAATTGAACCGAGGTTGCCCTCACATTTTACTTCCAAGTAGACGTCACTCCAATTGACTTTGCCAGTTGACAAAAATTTTCAGTCTAGAGTGATCTCAAACTACATATTTTGAAAAACATTTTCGATTATTCTATCTTGAATACACGATTCCAAGTTCAAATTTAAACTTCACCTCTACGTCATCAACCCCTTCTCCCCCAAAATGTCAGAAGACAACAAACCGACCCTCCACCACCTCAACGTTTGTCCAATTCTCCCAGCAGCAACCCCTCCAATTTCCTCCCTCCCCTTTTAACACAATGGGCAACAGAATTCGCAATCCCAACGCATCCTTTGGCTCCTCGAAGAACTCAACATCGAATACAACCTCATAAAGCACGAGCGTCAACCAGCGAACCATCCGACCGGTCCCTTCCTCGCCCCAGACTCTTTGAAATCCGTCGGACCTTATGGAAAAGCACCTGTCTTGATTACAGGGAAGAAAGACGGAGAAAGATACATACCTGAATCTCTAGCTATCGCTACATATCTTATAAGGACGTTTGATGTGGAGGATAAGTTTGGGATGAGAAACGGGGATTGGGTGAGGGATGATGTGATATGTTCAGTTATAAGTACAGGGTTGGGGAGGGCGACGGGCTTCGCGCTGTATATGGATTTCGGATTGTTGAAACCCGGGGATGGACCACTTGGAGGGAGGGTGGTGGGGAAGAGTGCTTGGGGCGTGTTGGGGGATTTGGAGAGGGAGTTGAAAGAGGGCCCTAAGGGTGGATATTTTGCGGGCGAACATCCAGGACGGGCGGATATACTTGCTGAGTTTCCGCTGAGTATGGTGAAGCAGAGAAATTGGATTAGTATGAAGGAGGAATTCCCAGTACTAGATGCTTGGTTGGAGAGAGTTTATGCAAGGGATGCGTTCAAAAGGGGGTTGGAGAAGGGGAATGGGTATGATTTGACTACTTTTTCGAAAGTGCCCGAACGAAGGTGAGGTTGAGGGAGGGTAGGTAGGAATTCAAAAGGAATGTCGCCAAGAACATTGAAGTTTGGGTTTGATTTTGTTTTGAGTGTATTTGGGTTGTGCTTTGCGTCTATGTTAGTTTTCTGGCCGACTTTCTGCTAGGCTGCTTCGTTGTAGAGTTGCCCTTGCGCTGATGTGTGTTCCCAAGATTTGTTGTTGGTGTCTAACCTTAGCATCTGTACATGTTCTCCATCTGCCTGGATATCCTTTCTAATTGTGTTTTCCCAAAACTTCATGTACCCTAAATTATCCACGAAGTTGTGGAACCTCGTCCCTGCCCGATGATCTAAAAGCCTGTTTTGTGGAGCCTTGTGTCGCAATCGCATTTTCTTATTCCATCCCAGGACAATCATAATTTCTCCTTCCCATCTTCCCTAATACTGTATATCCTCTTCGACATCGGCGTCCCATCCAACCTCTCCTCGGTATCAACCCTCTTCAACCCCCTCCCAGGTATCGACCTCCTCCCCGACCGTCTCCTTTTCGGCACACTCAATTCATCGTCGACTTCGTCTTTCCCCAGCCGCCTCACGAGCCAGTCAAGGACACCAAACTCCCACCTCCACTCCCTCCACCCCGCCACACCCACCACCGCCATCGTCACCATCTCTACACACAACCTCCCGCCCATAACCCCATTTCCCTCCCCCTCCCCAATTCCCCACAGGACCGCATCGCCCACCACACACTGGACATACAGCCAGGCCACAAATCCCACCATACATATCCAATGCAGATCATTTCTGAATGGTATATGTTCGTATATTTTCAACGTGAAACCAAGGCAGAGGGGTCCAAGGAGTGGTCGGAAGGGCTCGTGGTAGGCGGAGAGGGAGAGGGCGAGGGGGGTGAGGTAGGGGAGGGTGAGGATGCGGTGGGTTAGGGCGAGGAGGAGGTAGAGGGTTTCGAAGAGGGTGGTGTAGAGGAGGGTTAGGAGGAGGGTGCGGCGGTTGGGAAGGCAGGATGGCATGTTTACGACCATCGGTGTGCTCTTCGATTGCAACTTGCAGTATGGGGTGAGGCCATGAGGAATTTCGAATTGAGGTTCAGGATGGACAATTATTGAATGCGAAAGAGAGGTTGGACGGAGAAACTGGGGAAAGGTTGGGTGGCTGTGTCCCTGTAAGTCAAACACTAGGGGTTGATAGGTGGATCCCTCAGCCTTGCGATCAGGCTGGCCAAGAAACATGGGTGAGTGCAATTCATGTATTTTCTTTTTCTTGAATCAAGGCAAGAGACGGAGAAGGATCCGGCTAGTTACTTGCGATCGAAGATTTGTTTGGATGAAGTTGCTCGGAATGTTTCATATCATGTAGTATACTTTGGTCGTAGTTACGATAATGATTTGACATCATATGATGGCTGATCTCTGAGATCCACTGGTTGCCTATGCTCTGTTGCATATCAATACTCTTTTTTGCGGGTCTTGTAGATATTTTCTCAGATCCTTTTCCTTTCCATAATCCTTAACTCCAGTCCCAAGAATCAATTCCTCATAACTCCAATCCAAGAATAGGTATAATGTCAGCCGAACGAGCATACAAGCGAAAGGAAACCTCGGTACAACTCAGGGCCGCGATGCTGTCGAACTCTCTCCTGAATTTCTCAGCGTTGCTTCTGACTCCGTGGATTGTCTGGTGAGGGACTCTCCTTTGACAGAGTTGCCGTCGTCATGCTGCTTCTCAGAAATCTCCTCATCGTTTTGATCCTCCTCGACGGTCTCCTCTTGCGCACAGAGTCCTTGCTCCATTCGTTCGAGTGCTTCTTCCTCTTCTCTCTTCACCTCCTTCCGTAGTTGCTGTTGCACCGCTAGGTCGGCAATTGCTTTGACGATCTTGTCCAAGCGACCACGATCCCACTTGATTCCGCAAACTTCAAGCAAGAGAACGACTACCAACAGCGCCGTCTCAAACCACATCCCGAACGACCCATTTCCATGTCTCCAATCCCTGATGGCGTATATGATGAGGATGGAGAGCTCCGTGAAGGAAGCAGCTGAAAATATGAAAACCCATGTCGCACAAAGGAACAGTTTCCACACACGGCCTGGAAAAGGCGGACTAAAAAATATCCTGAAGAATAAACTAAGGAATATTGCAGCGAAAAAAGGCACGAAAGGTGCCATTACTGCGTCGAAGATATGTATGATTGATGATAAGCCTGGTATTCTGAGGGTGTTGTCGGAAAGTCGTGAATAGAAGAAGCCCACGGCAAAGGCAGTCAGGAAGAGCAAGTACTTGGCGACTTTCGACTTCTGTATCCCGGAAGATCTTCTCGTCCTTGGCGACATCATGAAGAACTTGAGTATGAAAGTGAAGACTGAGGGAATTTTGGCCGAGGTTGAGGATGAGGCTCTAAGTATAGGAGATGTTGAAGGCAATACTAGAAGGCTCTAAATTTCAACAAACTTGGCGAAAGCAGAAAAAGAGTTCTTATGAAAGGCTAAACAGAATAGGAGAAACTAAAAGCAGACAATGCGGTGAAGAACTGTTGGTCGTTGCCTTGCCTCGTGGCGGAGCACAAGAACATCGTGATCAGACCCAGCGGCACCCCGCGCATCGCGGCACGTTCGAGGTGAAAATAACGTCAAGAAGGGAACAGCAGCGCCAGTGGTATGGGTGGACGGGAAGCTGGGGACCGTCGAAGGAACACCGTATGCACTTCTTCAAGCATGGTCTTACGTGAGGCAGACTGAAAAACCTTAGCGCATCATCGTGTTGACCAGTCACGACGATCACTTGGCATTTTGGTTGATGCTTGCAAGTACTCCGTAACACGAGCTGATTTTGAGGCGTTCGTAAAGTGCGCATTTGAAACGCGTAATTGCTCTTTTGGTGCCTTTGAAAGAAAGGGGAAATGCATAAGAAGGGGTTCCCCAGAGGCTCAGCTAGCGAAGATCTTGATGGCTTGCGGTTGATTCCGAGTGTCAAATTGTGTTTAGGAGAGAAGAGAAGTCGTGAAGAAGTTTGGAAAGAGGCCCTCTAGGGACGTCCAAGCGGGCAACTGCGTTGCGCCAGTTGTGCCTCAAGCTTTCCGTAACTCACCAACCCCCTCTCTTTCTCATCCAGACTTTACTTGATAATTTCACTTCAACAAGCGCATCTTAGTAAATGTTCTCGGATTCATCTCCGGCTTCCCTCGTAACATCCATTCTGGATTACTAACGATTCCTCGAATTCTTCTTCTCGTGTAAGTCACGAAGTCAACATCTTATTCGTCCTCATGCATGACCATGCACACCCCAGATTTGCAGACCATGTCCTGCATTACCGGACTCAGCCCTTTACAGACGCATGGTCACTGGTGTCGGTTCTTCTTTGACGAGTCAACGAATGGTAGACTAGGCCGTTATCGGAAGGATGTCGCTCCTATTACGTGTCGCGGCGATCAACAAGAGGAAGTAAATCCCGTATTCGTCGAATTCATCAACACTTTTGTCAAGCATGTGAGCAAATAAAGAATACGACGCAGCTATGAATGGTCGGCAATTGAAGGTTGCGGGGTAAGTACGGAGATCATATAATATGAATGACATTGTCGAGTTCGTTGCACCTTCTCATCGTGCCGCGTTGTGGTGGAATTCTTATTAACTTCGACTACACGATAATTCAAGCTGGTATCATCAAATCCCCTTTCCTTTCTTTTCATATCCCATTCGACAGGCCCCTCAAGTCTTCTCTTAACGCAGGAGATATTGCTGCTTTTTGCATCTGCTTCTTGATCTAGCCGATTTCCTGATTTCTCTTTCTTTGAATGATAGCTCAACTTCCATCTTTTCCCGTAAAATCATAGTACATTTTCCCTTTTTGTCCACTGCCAGTGTACTGGCACACGCCAAAACAAGAATGCTTGCTGCACGTTGCGTCTCAAGCTGGGCCCAAGTGGTTCCAAGTGTTGTGTGCTTGTTTGCCTCTAACACTAACAGCGGGTAGCAGAGTTGTAGCAAGCTTTTGATGCCACTCTTGACCAGACTTTTCATGCTGTATACAGACAGGCTAGAACCCTTTCTATACTCTCCCATATTCTCTTATTAAGTTTTATATCTTCTTTGTATCTTCATTTAGTTTTTCTTTGCAAATCAGACCACATGTATGTGTTGATTTGTCCTGGAGCCTGCTCCCTCCATTCCTCTTTAATCTCCTCACACTTCACTTGCCCCCCTCCCTCCACCCACTTCTCCCTCCTAGGCTTCCGGAGATAGGCCCCTTATCGCGACTTCTAACCAATCGATAGAGTTTCAGCCTTCTTTAATCACTATCTCCGATATAAAATTAAATAACAACTCTACCCCCTCAAAACACACAAGCCAACCCACACCGAAATTTCCTATTCACTCTTCCTCACTTAAAACTAACAATCCTGACAGGCCTACCATGGCCTCTTTTGAGAACTACCTCAAGCACAACGGCCCAAACACAGCCGCCAGAAGACATCACCCTCTCTACCGGCGACGATTAAGAGACCTTCCCTTTCATGGGAAGATGAAGCCACGTCTCCTCCTATCATATCATACTTCAAAAAAAGAAGACGAGAACATCAACCCCCAACCTACCGTCTTCGGCCTCCTTGTAAATTCCATCACAACATTACCAAAAGCTTACGACCTCTTTCACCAAATCTCTCCTCTTCAGCAGCGCTCACATCTATACCACTGAACGCGAACACCTGCCGACCACTAATGGAATGGCCAAAACACCGGTGTCAAAAATATAAACCTCGCGACATGGAGGAATGGAACTGCGGAGAAGTCCGCGAAAGTCTGTGTGGTGGGAAAAACATCGTTTGTGAGTTTCCCTATTAAAAGAATCTAGAGAGGAGTGGTGCGACTTGTGTGTATTGCAAATCTTTTGTGGATTTTGGTTAAGGAAGGGGATTTTTAGGGGAGTTTTGTTGGATTTTTCTTGTTAGATGTGTGAAAGAACAAAAATTTGAACGGTGGTAAGTATTTGACAGTGAATCCTAATTCCCTTATGACAATACATGATCACGTCGTGTGTATAACTTTCATGTGAAAGGAGGAAAGGCACTCATTTCTAGTTTTGTAAATGAGTTTCAGGTGGAAAGGAGTTATAAGGATATACCTGGTGGTAGTAGATGTGTGGAGTTAATATCCGACTTTGTGTATCGAAGAAAGGGCTTGATCCGATAAGGGCTCTAACAACTGGAAATTTCAGACTCACTGATTGTGAATGAGAGCTTGTGTTGCCATTAGTCTCATTTTCGTTGAGAGGTCGTTGGACGGGAGAACCTCGGTCTGGCAGAATAAAGACAATGACCATTTGAATGGCAGGAGATAGTCGGACTAAACATTTCATTGTAAAATATACTAATATATCTATTCCTACCAGGCCTTCCTGAATTCCTTGATCCAGATCCAAACGCCGTAAGCCGCCGTACCCAGTCATGAGGGCGTCAATTTCCAAGCCATGCCATATACCAAGACGGTGCAACTCCACATTCGTGCTAGTCACACTTTGACCCCCCCCCCCCCCCCCAAAAAAATATCACCTAGACACTAGCGATTATACATCCAACATCGACCTAATCTGTTGTGGTTGTGCACCCAAAGTGATTCCGCTATTCGAGCTATCACTCCTTTCACTGACACCAGCTCTGGTTTCATTCCTGGTGGAACCTCCTCTTCCAGCTGCATCACCGGGACTTCTCCCTCGTCCAGCTCCAGAAACAGGAGTATCTGTGAATCGTTCTTGCGTCTCAACATTCTGGTTTGTATTCGGGAAGAGTAGATTTGCCGCCATACGAAGTGCTTCAGCATTTCCAGCTGGCGTAGCCGAGTTTGGCCTTCTACTGGCAGGCATATTTCCCATCTCAATACTTCGTTCTAAATTTTTGGTTGTGGCACGACCTCCTCCTATCGTTGCGACATTTTGTGCAATCTGGTCATGGACATTCAATTGGCGATTGTCGCTATGTAGACGAGACCACCAATGTGGTTTCTTCGTGATGCCGATTTCCTGGTCGGCTTCTACACCTCGGACTCGGCGTTGTCGGAGGAGTTCTCGGTCTTCGTTAGGATCGAAATACCCTGCAATTTCGTAGACGAGAAATATGAGTGCTATTGGTGCCCAGCCCAAGCCATACACAATTCCGAGATTTGGGTGTAGTTTGAGGGGAGATATTTCGAAATCGAAAGCACATGCTGCTTCGTAGCCGATCATCACAAGAGATAGGCCGAGGCTAAGAATGAATTTCAATGGTATATATCGTATTAATCCCGCGGCTCGGTTGAAAATGCCTCGATTTCGTGGTTTGTAGTGTTTTATCGAGTGTTGGAGGGAAACGACTATTGTGATCCACCCGCAAAATAGTAGGAAAGCTCCTGCCTTGAAACGTACATCCGTTGCAGTGGGTTCGGCTCGTAGTCGTGTTTGGTCTGGATCTCGCTGCAATTCGATGGGGGACCAGGAACGAGGGACTACCATGAAGAAGTTCTACCAAGGTCAGCGAGATATCTAACATGTGAGGATACGACATACCAGCCAGACGAATAAGTAAAATACCAGCGGTATCAACAGCTCGAATTTGCTCCTTCGATCATCCTGCCGCAGCGCAAATGGATTCGGATCAACCATTTGCCTCTCTTGCCAGCTTCCCCAATGACGTATACTTTCCCAAACAACAGCCAATGTCGTAGGTAACATCAGGAACCAAAAGAAATTCGAGAGGACAATTGGCAACTCCGGCAGATAATACCGATCAACATCCACACCTGTAATCCCACTTATTATCGCAAAAGCTGCCACCATCAACATCCAATACCACTGCCATCTTCTGCCCACAGGACGGAATCGCTTCTCGACAGGTAGGAACATTCGTCCGTGTTTTCGCAGGTTGATGAACGTGAACACTATGCTAAGACCGAATAGACATGCAAATGCCAATCCGATTGACGCCCGAGTCGCTATCGGTTTGATTGGGGAATAGCATGATGTGCTGTTGAGGAATGTACCATTCTGAAGGAGGTGGGGTGTATATGGTTCGAAGAGGAGGAAGCAGAGGGAGCCATTTGAGAACGTGCCATTCGAGTAGTATGTATAGTTCCAATGATTAAGAGTTGTAAGGTTCCAATGTATGCCGCCAATAAGTGTATCGCTCGAATTGTCGCCTTGGGGGAATGCCAGAAGCTCTCGGATGTTCACAAGACCCATGGTGGCAGGTCGGAGCTGGCGGATGAGGATTAAGAGGATAGCTGGAAGACTTCTGCCTATTGATGTCGCATATTCGTGGCCTATGGATATTCTTCCTCCTTTCGAGAGAAGAAGGCAAAATTCATAGAGAGGGGAAGGTTGGTGATTGTGTTTGAAGAGGTCCAAGATCCCAAGAGGTGCGGCTTGTTGACTGAGCGCCGCTAAATTTTTCGATAGGCTGACAAGCCACCCGCAAGCTCCGGAATGGCTGGCATTGAGTTAAATATCACGCATTTCAACGGCATTTAGCTTTTTGAGGCTTTTAAAAATCTGCTACAGTACAGTATAAAATGTAAGTAGATGTACCCTCTACAGTATTGATATTCAGATTTTACCACCAAAACATCGCAATCAATAACTGGAGAACATGCGACCGAGTCATGAAATTATGACGAGGTTTTCTAATCGTAGTTTTCGATAAGATCCCCCGGACCCGGGCCACGAACCCTGAAGTGACCCATGCATACCCGCTGACACAGCGGAAACATGATGCTCTAGTTCTACAACAGCTTCACCACAACTTTCCAGCTGTGGACCATGACCAGCGCAACTGTCGCAACATGACCTCCTGACCCCAATGGCCAGGATATATTTTCATCCGAAGCCGCCACGATGACCGCAGAAGAAGAGGATACGTCCTACATCGACTACGAAACTTTCCTCGCTCCAGATTTCTCCCCCTCAGCATTTGCCAACTCACTGGTTCTGACAACAAATAACCCCACCGATACCCCTCTCGACCTTTCCACACCTCTATCCCGAGTTCTTTTCGATGCGCAAGAAATAAATACCCACATTGACACCCTTACCACGAAAAGCGCTCTTCCTCTTCTCAACCATACTCAAGAACAAACTGCATCGAGTGCGCGCATAGTCCAGGAGATCGATTCGCAGGTTGCCAGCTTGAATGATGGATACAAGAGACTGGAGAAAGAGGTCCTGGTACGGTACGAGACTGCGGAAGAAGTGAAAGCTGTTGCCTCGAGGTTATGGGAGACTGTGCGATTGGGACGATCAGTAGCAAGATGTCTACAATTAGGGAGGCAGCTCGAAATTCAAATTTCCGAGCTTGCGGGAACAGGAAATCCAGTAAAGACTCCCGGGCAAAAGGAAGACCATAGAGCGTTGATCCGATGTTCGAATACCCTGTTGAGTCTGCGGGAACTCTTTTCGAAAAATGGGCCAGGCGAAGAAGGTCAAGGCCTCGAGAAAGTGGACAATATTCGAACTCTACAAAACTCGATCATAAATCCAGCAGAACGATCAGTCCTCACGAAATCCCAACAAATCGTGCGAGAATTCTCTATGAGCAGTCTATCAACAGGCACAAATACCACAACATATGCACAAACCGCAGACACGAAATCTCGAACAACATCAGCTCTCATTGCGCTGTACCTTGTCTCGTCGCCCCCAAAGATGGGCGGTAGAAAGGTTGAAAAATGGGAACCAGATCTTCTCATCCAGTCATTACAAGACTATCTTCGGACAGCACTTACTTCTTCTCTGGCATCCCTCGCGCGGTCGCTGGCCACACTGCCAACACTTGATCGTACACTTCTCGAAGTCTCGGCACGTTGCCAGAATATCCTCGCTCTAGAATCTCTCCTCTCCTCCATATCTCCACCACCGCACCCAAACCTTCCAACAACAGTCACTCCGCCTATAAACTTCCTCCAGCCACTACTCTCAAGTCTCGAAACAGGCTCGCTAGCATCATATTTCTGGCGTACACTAGCAGGAGGACTCAGCACGAAAACCATGGAAATCATGAACAAGGGCGGAGTCAGCGCAAGAACTTTGAGAAGCAACAAAAATAGCGTCAGGGATGCCATCCGTGAGTGCGTAATGCGGGGTAGCCAGGCACCTGCTGGGATTACTGATAGAAAAGCGCCGGAAGGAAATTGGGAAAGGGAGGTTGCAGTTATGGCTGGGAGTGTTATAGGCGCTTTGGGACGATGAAAACATAGAGTTCCTCCATGGAAGGGAAAATCAAATCTTGAAGAGCATGTCGTTTGACTTCCACATATACACAAGACTACACAAGACTATGGCTGTTCATCTAGCAAGTGTCATTATCCCGACTAATTCATCATTCTAGGTTTGTCGCTCTCGAGAGTCCCAGCTTCGGAAACATCAGTCTTCGATGTGGGAAGAATTCGAGGTCAAGCCACACGTAAATTCTTAGCAAGTGCGACGGAATGATTTCAATTTGAGGCTTTGATTCATTTGGTTTCTGAATATAGGATCGCTACAATAATTTCTTTTTGTTCTTCCCTTTTGTCAATCGATAGCTGTTGAGAACCTGTGAGGGGAAGTTTGAAGGAAAGGAAAGAGCGACGAGTGATGAACAGGTGTCACAACGACTCATGGCAATCCTTATATCATATGCCCACCAGCGTCGGGTCTTGATATTTTCATCTTTTTCCTGGGAAATTATTTTGCTCATGCTGCAAGAGTCACAACAAGACCAGGTGCCACAGCATTGGAAGGTTTTGCAATTGCTGTGTTAGCACTTCTGTTTCCCGCAAGCGGTATTTTTCGAGGATGCACCATCTGCTGCAATTCTATATCGCGCGGCCTTCTACCAGGATGGATTCAACGATACTTGGGCACGAAGGTCCTCGTCCAAACCAGCGTTCAGAGTGAACTGAGAATTGAAGCTCGTGCAGGCACACTTTGTACACTCCGCAGAACGAAGAAATGGCGACCTCGACCTCGGACTGACAATCTTGAACTAAGTCAAATGGGCGGTTGTACAGTTGTTGAAAGGATTGATCCACGTAGCGATATGCATACCCAACAGAACTCTGCTTTAAGACTCTGTTGCTAACACCTTCTGGACCCCCTCAAAGAAATTAGACTTAGACTGACTGATTTCATGAGCCGTCAATACGGATCCAGGTACAGTCTCACATGTGTGAAACCGTACCCTATGTTACCATGAAAACTGACACCGACTTAAGCAACCAGGCGATGATCGTGATGAACCCGATGGTTCGTCACCCAGCGATCCCGCAAGGGATCAAAATGACCCAGGGACCGAGTGTAGCGTCGAACTATATTTTCCGAAGAGCTCGTCGAATCCACCGTGCCTACCTCCTGGCACTGCGAAAGCCATCCCATACACCATGACCATCCATGGACGCGTAGGACTGCCACTCTCAGACGACTTAGAATACGAATTGTTCATCTTCCACCAGGAGCTATAGTGGATGCAGATGTTCCGATAATGAGCGGCACTCCAGCATCTGTGATTAACGTTTCGTCGTCCTACCATTTCGCCAAAGCTGCTACAGCCATTTTGCAACTGGCGTTCTCGATCCTCACCCTCATGCGAGTGTCCGAAGGCGAACAACTTGATTTCTTTGGGTACTGCTCATTCTCTCTCACTGTCGTCCCCTATGCTGTCATGTTCTTCGTCAATCTCTCGCAAACCTACTTTGCCCACAATGCTCTGCAATATATATGGTAAGGAACTCGGTTATGAATGAGGTGGAGGCCAGATACGGTAAAGTGTTTGAGGGATTGATTGTCACTTTACGAGAGGCATCTTCCTTAGAGAACCCCCGAGCCTTTCTTGCACTGAAAACATCTTTCGACGACGGGTAGTACGAGCGAGTCCACACACTATACTACAAGGGCTGCGCACATTTTGGAAAGGAAACAAGGCCATACACAGAGTGGCGTCAAAAGTATCGATACATCTTGTCGTTGCCTGTCGAGCTCATCAGCCTTTTCGTGAAGTTCTATAATCTGTATGATTGTTGGACTTGGCCACCTGCGGAAAGAATTAATAGGACAACTGTTTCGTCCGAGAATAGTAGCAGTTGGGCGTTCATAGCTAAAGGAGATGCTCCTGGAGGATCTCTTGACCTACACAACCTCTCCAACCCCTTGCAGATCAATGTTGACAGGAAGGGTTATTCACTTGCAAAGCCAATCATGACGATTCCGGCATGCAGAGAGTTCGTTGTGGAAAAGGACACAGTATCAGCATCACCAGGCCAGTCCAAACTACGGCCAAATTCGTGAGTTCCACAACGTCGCAGCCGCTGTGATTTAGCTTGCTAACCATGTATTCGCGATTCACAGGCTTATTCTTTTGGACTTATTTTCCTCGTTCTACTCGCCAGTCCTTTCATCATCATCGGTGCCATTTCATACTATCGCCAAGGCACGAGGAGTACTATCGCCCAGCGTGCGTGGACCATGTCTTGGGTGGTCTTTGGGCAATTCCGATATTCATTTATAGATATCGTTTTCTGGGTTGTGCCAATTTCTCCAGCACGCCTTAAGCAGCTGACATGGAAATAACATAATAAAGCTTCTCTAGAAGATCGCGTGTTGCTATTGTACTGGATCGGGATGTATGTTAGGAGTTTTGCTATGTCTGTACGCCGGCAATGGGAGGCTTTGTGGTTGTTGAATAAATGCTATTTTCATATGGAAATTGCATTCGACTGTAGTAGAAAGTTACGGTAAAGGGCTTTCCGTTGTAAAGGTCGCCAGAGTGACTGAGATACTTTGCTAATCTTGTCAAGGGAAAGATTTCATTTTCGAATATCTACCAAGTCAGTATCTAAGTTAAAGAATGAGAACTACACATGGACCCGTCGGAGTGCTCAAAGAGATTGTTTCGCCAGGCAGAAGGAGGAGGTATCGAATCAAGTGAAAGTTGCATGCACCTCCTCTTCATCCACATATTGCATCAATATTGGGTGATGCTCACCATACTGCCAGTCTCTGAATAGCAAGTCTCATCGCCGACTTGATTCGCCCGCTCAATTCTAAGTTCTCACAAAACTCGAAAATACCCAAAAGGATACACTGGTGGGTGACGCGCCAAGGCATGACAATTCCTGCGATCACTTCCGCTCTTGACAAGGTAGCTGTCCAAGAACGAGTCAAATTGTATCCCAGATGTGCCGAATTGTGTTTGGTGCATGGAGGCAGAACCCGACAGTTTGGAGAGCAACTGGATTCCTGGCCACTCCACCATTATCAGTGCGTTCTATGTCTGGATTTGGGGGAATTGATTGCGTTCTAATACCCGTGGGGTGGTGCGAAGTTGCGAGCCTTGTTGTCAGTTTCGTGATTTTGAAGTGTTTTCCTTGGTTTAGTATATGTCAAAATTGAACACTACGGACCGTAATACGGAAAGGGGTGCTTTCATATCACATTTGACTCAAGCGACTTTTATATTCAGAAAAACATGCCTGAAAACCTTGATACTTGTTGCTTTGAGAAGATCCAAAATGCCATTCGTTGGTTGTGTGAGATCATTTCAGCTCAAACCACCCCACGATCTGTGCCACATATTTACATCGGCAATATCTCTGTGCCGAAACTCCCTTCAGAACATTGAATTCGGATATCCCTACGATTCTCGAGCTTTGAAAAGTGAAGAATATGCGATACCGGTACTAAGACAAACTGGAACAGTTGCGCTTTTTAAATCATTGTCCTGCCATAATATTACTGTTTAACCTCGATCAAGAGTAGGCAATGACTTCGGACCGGACCTCGGCTTCTCACCCCCATGTGGCCAAGGACCGGGCCTTGCGGGACGAACCTTGCTGCCGACCAGCAACCCGAAAAAGCCCCCTTTTCAACACCACCAACATTACCACCACCTCTGTGATGCAGGATCTTCCTTGCCACGTTCGCGATCCCTCCAACCATACCCGTTAACCTCAACAACTTGGCTCCGGGTAGCATCCAGTATTGTGAACAGGCCGCAATCGAGCTTGTGTCAGCAAATAGAAATCAAGCTTATCGGGGCTGGGACCTATCACCAAGTTGAGGGTGCAGTGGCTGCACCTGTTGCAGATATCACCTATATCACCTGGAGTATAGGACGCAGAGACCCAGTGGAGATCAGAGAACGGTCAAAGGGATGTTGGTGGACGTGTAGTGGCACTCGAAAGAATTTATTGATAGCTCTCCTGTTGCATATCACTAGGTCAGTCCCCCGCACTTTCAGCAGTTTGCCTTTCCTTTCCTTTCAATCGCACATCTCTCAAGAATTAGCTTTAAGTCAAGTTCATTCAACTCATAATGACTTTTTTAGACGAAAAGAGACCCTCCACCAGTGTCTCCCCCATTGAGACTGGGGAGAAAAGCCCGAAAAGGATCAGCAATGCTATGAGTACGATCGAAGATGACGACGAGCGATTGCTCGCCCAGATTGGGTACAAGCAGGTTCGATCTTCATCCTTATTCTATAAGGCTCGTACTGATATGGTGATAGGATATGAGTCGGCACTTCAATCAATGGTCGATCCTCTCATATGCCGTCTCTGTTCTTGGAGTTCTCGGATCTCAACCTGCGACCTTTGGAACTCCACTCAGTCTGGGTGGACCAGCAGCGGCGGTATGGGCATGGCTCATCGGCTCGGTTATGGCATCGTTCACCGCGGCTTCAGGTATCAAACATTTTCCGGCGATCAAGCGTTTCCATTCTAACTGTGGTAGTTTCCGAACTCGTTTCCGCATATCCCACAGCTGGCGGCATGTACTTTGTCACAAAGAGTGTAGTGCCACCAGAACATGCTGCTATATGGGCTTGGACCATTGGCTGGCTCAACCTTTTGGGCCAAGGCGCGGGGGTGGCAAGTGTGTCTTACACAGTAGCTCAGATGATTCTGGCCACGGCAACCATGAACTCCAAATTCGATGACATTACTAGAACATATGCTTATACTCCGTAAAGATCCTCGTCCGTTCTTATTTCACAGTGCTAACACGCATCCAGCACGCCACTGCAAATCGTTTTGTTGTCAATTGGATTTCTCATATCGTTTGGCATAATTTGTTCCCTCACCACTAAGAAACTCCACGAAATCGAGCTCTGGTTCGGACCCATTAATGTTATCGGCTCGATCGCAATCTGTATTGCTCTTCTTACACTCACACCCAACAAACAACCTGCGTCGTGGGTCTTTGGTCATTTTCAAGATGGCTCAGGTTGGGGAGTGGGCTTCTCTTTCCTCCTCAGCTTTCTCTCTGTGGCTTGGGTCATGACCGATTACGATGCCACGACTCACATGTCTGAAGAGACTCACGAAGCTGCTATTCGCGGACCAAGAGCAATCCTCGGCTCCGTTGGAATTTCCGGGATTCTTGGATGGTTCTTGACAGTTGCGTTGTGTTTCTGTATCGATGATCTCGATGCCGTTATCAAGAGTCCAACTGGCGTTCCTGCAGCACAAATATTTCTCAATGCAGGCGGAAAAAGTGGAGGAACCGCGATGTGGTTCTGGGTTATACTCGTACAGAGCTTTACTGGCTGCTCCGCCATGATGGCTATGACGAGAATGGCTTATGCTTTCTCTCGCGATGGAGCTCTTCCAGGCTCAATGTTCGTCCCAACTTTGCCCTGTCAAATGTGTCTGGGTGCTAATATTGCGTTCTAGATTATTCTCAAAGATCAATCCCTACACCAACACGCCAGTCAACGCCGTCTGGCTCTGCGTCTTATTCTGCAGCGTGATGTCCTTGATTGGCATCGGTTCAACTCTCACCATAGTCGCGATATTCAACATCACCGCCCCGCGCTCGACTTCTCCTACGCACTCGTAATCCTTGCTCGAAACATCTACTCTCATCGTATTGCGTTCAGACCTGGTCCTTTTACACTTGGGAAATGGGGCAAAGTGGTGAATGGTGTGACGTGCACTTGGGTGTTGTTTATCAGTGTTGTGTTACTTTTCCCGACAATCCGACCGGTGACGGCGACGAATATGAATTATGCTGTAGCGGTTGCTGGGTTTATTGGCTTGTTTAGCTTGGGGTGGTGGTTTGCTGGCGCGAAGAGGTATGCAATTCCCCAATTCTTGAAATCTGATTGAGTGTTTTGAGTGCTGACTTGTTATGCAGGACTTATACGGGACCAAGAACGAAGGATCTGGTAGTGAGGATTGACCATACGACCGAAAGTAGCGACGGAGACGTACACTCGCCAGACGTGTAGTTCGTCAAGCTTGTCGTTCTGTGATTAATGAATATTGTTGTGATTACGGTGGGGGTTGATTTATTGTTCATCTTCGAACACTTAGTAGCTTTCCCCGCAATTTCAACCATTTTTGAACGGTTGGAATTTCGTCAACAAGATGTATAGAGTATGGAGAATATTATCGTAGCTCTGTATTCACATTACGCGGCAATCACTGTTTGATGCTTCACTCACAGTGGGTGATCGTTACGCTGTTTCGTCTAATCCTCTCAGACAAACAATGTTACCCTCTTGTCGAGACCTCTGTGTATCGCACTCTATGTCCTAGACAGCGTATCATTCGAATCTCAAAGAGCGACACGAAAGGTATGTGTAGAAATGAAAAATGCGAGTGCGATGTCAGAGGCTTTGGGTCTCACTTGTCCCCTGAAAGTGCTCTTCGTTCCTGGGCAACACCCTATTGGAGGATTGATCGCGCTAAGTCATTATTAATTAAATGTAGCGTTCATTCGGTCCTTCGGGCTTTTGACTCTGTCCCCAGACTTTTGCCATCAGACAATTCCCGAGAAAGGAACTTCTCAAGCGAAACTCTCACCATCAATGTTACTAAACCTGCCAGAAACCCATCGAAATTCCCTTGAAATGACGACTGGCGCTGACAGCTTCTGAGCTTCAACGAGACTCGCAATATTGTCGGTGCAGAAGAACGAAGTCTAGTCCTCCGAATCAGGATATCAAACGCGATATTATGGAGAGGTGAAGAGAAGTCTGATTGTATACCAAACCATCGGGTTCGGTCTAAATGTTCGAGGTGTATTTTGCGCACAATTAGGATGCGGAAATAGGGTTGGCTGTCGCATGTCCTGTGTTCTTTGGGACGGTTGGGAGAGGTCCCTTTCGGAGCAGGAAAGACAGCAAATTGGCGTTAAAGCGATGAGCGGTGGCTTTCTCGCCCTGTCAACGCAAGAATGAAAGGTCCTGAACTTGCAAAATCCACGGGAATCAGTAGAGATTGTATTCAAACGCGCATTTACTTGACCTGTAAGTCCTTGATCATGCCTGATTTATAGCATTTTCCTCTTCACTTCCTTTGAGATGAGAAATCATCATTATGTCCGTCATTTTGACATATAGTTCTACCTATTTTTACAGTGGGAAAATCCAAATAAGAGAATATCAGTTCAAATGGTCGAGTCCCAGAAGAGAGTGAGGATGGTTTCGTATATATCAGGAAACCCGATAAACAATGCCCAATTTGGCAAGTGTAGGCTACCCTCAATTTCGAAAGAGTGACTACTACAGCCTCAAATTCTCAAACATTTCAGCCCTTTCTGCTTCTGGCCTGTCAGGACGCAAATTCACCCACCCTCGTTCTTTATGGTCAGTTTGCAAGCTCTTTTTGGCTAGAGTGACTACAGCAAAGGCAGGTGAGAAGGCAGTAGGTGTGGCTGAGAGTTTCTCAATCTCTGGGCGAGAACCATATCGTACAGCATGAATGCTTTTTCAGAGGTGCTATTTCATTGGCGGGTCTCTGCGTGGCTTTTACGCCTTTTGCTATATTTCTAGATCCTTCGGTGGGGGCCAAAGGCCTGTAGAAACGAGGAGCCTCACTTTAGTTTAATCGTCTCAGCACTCTGGATGCACTCTCCGCACTCCTTCATCCTTCTTCACCTCTATCAGATACTGGCTTCAGCATACTTTCCAATGGCTTCTCTTGTCTCCATAAACATTACGGTTCCAAATGGGACCACAACACACGGCAATCCCCACCTCATATGCCCGCCAGCGACTTGGGTCAATATATTTGTATTCTTTCTAGGCAACTACTTTGCGCATGCCGGAACCGTCACTACTCGTCCAGGAGCTTCAATGATGGAGGGGGTGTCAGTAATTGTGCTTGCACTTCTATTTCCGGCGACTGGCTTATATCGGGGCTGTACAATGATTTATAATGCAATTTCATGTGACTCGCTTCCAAAGTTTACAAGATGGATATTTCATCTACGAGATATCGAAGAAGAAAACAGTATCCAGAAAGAATTACGGACCGCCGCTCGCGCAGGCGCATTATGCACTCTCAGAAGAACAAAAAGATGGCTGCCCAGGTCATGGCCAAGGAACACTGATGCAAGTCGAATCATTGGCTGTACCATCATTGAAAGACTTGAGAGTGCCCTAGAAAGTCCTTTAGGTGCGTTTCTACTCGATGAAATATGGTTTGAAGATCAATTGCTCATTTACCTTAGGCCCCATGCTACCAGATGACCTTTCCCTGGATCACCTCGGAGCCACGGTTGAGGAGGAAGCACGTACCGATGAGTATGTTCATCTGAACCGTGATTTGATACATGTTGATTTTACGAGTCAGAACGTCGAATCAAGATGATTCTGGGACACATTCTAGCCGACCCTCAGCAGTCAACTTTACAGGAAGTCATGAACCAGCTCTGTGCAATATCGAAGTCTATACTCCACGATGCCTTTTGCCATCACAGGACTTGTCGCCAAATGCAGGTCGTATTGTTTCAAATGACTTATCCATACACGGCCGAGTTGCACTCCCTCGGTCGAATGACCTCGAGTACGAACTGGTCGTGCTCCCACCAAATGCTATAGTAGATGCCGAGATTCCCATAATGAGTAATACTTCTGCTAGTCGAGTCACTATATCTTCTTCTCATAGCTTTGCTAAGGCTGCCATTGCCATCTTGCAGTTGATCTTTTCGACCATGACCCTAGTGCGCGCCTCCGAGGGCGAACAGCTGGAGTTCTACGGCTATTCAGCATTTTCGCTCACGGTTGCGCCGTATTTCGTCATGTCCTTGGTAAATCTGGTAGCCAATATATTCTGCCCTCAGTACCCTGCGATATATATGGTGAGAAATTCAGTCATGGATGAAGCCGAAGAAAGGTATGGCCGCACATTCGAAGGCGTAATCGGGCGACTTCGAGAGACTTCTAGCGTGGACTACTGGGGTAGATGGCTAGGGCTCCATGAAAAGAACGACGCTAAACTTCAAGGCCTTCGGCGCACTCGGAGCCAGTTCCAGCAATATGAAGCTCGCCTGAGACAAGAGCATAATAGAGTGGATATTCGCGGCGTCTTCCTTGTTTATGCAGCTGCTTTCATGCAAAGCGTTCAGGGGATTGCTGCAAAGAACTTGAACTGGCCGCCAGCATCTCAGTTGAGGGAAACAATCCTCACAAGCGACAACTGCGTCACCTGGGAAGTCATTCCGAATGCCACGAAACCAAAACTTCAAACAGTTGCACAATCAGCTTCTCTATTCTTAGCTAACAATGGTATGGAGACAATGCTGGGCAATATAGGGCATGCTCCATCATCGAGCGTCGACGATCGATACGCTATGGAATTGCCACTGTTGACCGTACCATCTTGTGGAGAGTTTGCAACACTGGATGGCACTTTAATGGATACTCCTCGGGTCAAGAATCTGTAAGTGTCTCGCAAAGCTCTCACACCAAACTATAGAGTACATCCCTTCCACATGCTGACCATCCCATACACACAGTACAAAGGGTCTAGCTACTACCGCCTTCGCCACTCTCTTAGGATCCCCGTTCTTGATCATATATTTGATCTCAAACCTTCGGCGTGGTACACGTAGCACCCATGCTCAAAGGGTGTGGATCTCAACATGGCTTTGCTTCGGCCAGGCCTTTTTCTCTATGGGTATGCTGGTTCTGGAGGGTTTTGAGTTGCTGGCCAAAAACGGTATAAATCATGAGAACGGACGTATCCATGGCATTGCTAGATACGTTTTTGGTTTCGTGCCACTCATATTTGGCATCTTCTTTTATGCAGCGCCTGCTATTGGAGGATTCGTGGTCGTTGGACAAATGTTACTTGAATATGGGAATTGTGCTTATAGTCGCGTTTTAGGTATTTGACACTCAAGTACTTGAAAGAGAAAGATAGAAAAGCGCAGAGCAGCGATACAAAACGTATTCACAGATCGCTATTGAACAAACCACAAGCGGCAAAGTCTTTAAGCCGCATTTGACCATTATCACCGTAGCACTGGCCTGCCAGTGAAATATCTCCGAAGCTCTACTTAGGCCTGTGTGTGCTTGAGCATGCCATTTGAAAAGAGACCGAGCCAGTCTAACGGCTTGGTAAAGGCACGACCAGGCTTGAAAGCGACCCAACGTGTGTTTCGTAGCCCCGCCTCTACTTTACTACTTGGTAGGTATACAACATTTCGTGTGTATTTCAAGGCTGGTAGTGGGTTGTGGGATGCGATCGATTCAAATGTGTTCTAGGCAGCGGCCATATTTGCATGATTCCAAGAGTCGGCAATTAGTCATGCTAACTACCCTACCTATCAAGTAGAGAGCCGTGGGAGTTATCTATGGGACAATTTCGACAATTGGGGGACTGGCGCATACGTCTCCCCTACAAGTTTCTCATTAGCAGACTGTTTGACAATGGCAGTGCGGCCTGGCGTCGACCTCGAAGACTACAATAGAGCCTCTTTGCAAGACCAAGGCCAAAAGGGGGGGATAATTCAAGTCGCATTGCCAATAGGTATTTCGGAGCATCACATTGATATCTAAAGGTAACGTTGAGGACTGATAGTGAGTTGCAAACATGACTGAGGTTGCTGAGTTGTGAGCTTCACACGACATTGAATTAGCGCATAAAGGCCTAAACTGGCGTGTTTATCAGCCACTACCGGCTTCGGGGGTCAAGGGAGATCCGGAGCCTCCGAAAGCCTTTTCAACTTATTTACTTTGAGATCTAGGCCACCCGCATATTGGAATGATGCTCTGTCTGGAAAATATTTGTCAAGAGTGCTCTTACTCTACCTGAGGAGATCAAATGGAACAGATTAACAGTTACCTATAGTGAGTGAATCATCAAAGTGTTATTGTCATCTGATGTGGTTATTGTCATCTGATGTGGTTATTGTCATCTGATGTGGGAATTCTGATTAGCAAACCGTCAAGCGCGGGAGCGTGGAATTTTGGTTCAACTTCCAAACCACCGCGATGTAGCGCTTTTGGAGAAGCGCAGTATGGGAAGATGAATCCAGTCAGATCGTTTTTATTGAGTTTCAGCAATGTTCCTACTCAATGCAACTGCTTTTTCCAACATTCTTTCAAAATTCCACACTCTCGATATCACTACTTGCGGTAAATAGCCTCTTATATATGAAAAAGGCTAATCTCCCAAGTAGTATTTACACCTATGTAAGGTCAAGAACAGATTAAATACCACATCGGTTCCAAGGATATTAAACAGAATTCAACAAATACTATGAAATCTATTACTTGGACTTCAAAAATATAAAGCCATTTCTGTATGGAGTACTAAAGTAGTAAATATCCCCGTTCTCACGCTGAGGTCATACTGCATCACTATCTCCATTCTTCAATACAGACGGAACTATCTGAGACTCCACTTGAGGAATAGTATCCTCGTTTGGGAGCAAGCTATCGTAACAGATATGCAATCCTATTAAGACCTAGCATTCGTTTCTACTCTTATAGCCAGGATGGCTATGTCGCCGTACATCGTTATGGTTTATTGCCTAATCCATTCAAGAAAGATTTTGAATACTTTCATCCTCAAAAATCTACTCTCAATTGAATCGGCCTGCTTCAGGTAGTATATAGAGTGGCACCTGATGTACTCAAATTTAATACAGCGTCATCTCTTGTATTTGCCGCTGGAAAGGGTTACACGTACTATCCATCTCTCCCTAGTTCCCGTTCGCAGCTGCAAGTCAGGTTGAATGAAGTAGGATGGAGTTTATATTTCGAGTTCACGACCAAATGTGCTATGAATTAAAGATCTAGTCAATAAAGATTAACAACTCACAATCAACCTGAATCCGAGGCCTCATTTTCTTCTCTCGACACATCCACGAAGCTTAAAGTCTTGGGGCGAAAGTAGCTCTTTTCGTCTATTGTCGAGAACGTCATTTGCGCAATCAAACTTCGAGCAGGATGCCGCTCACAATGCTCCTTGATGAGGGCAAGATGCGTTGTTGGAATATTTTGGGAGTTGTTGTGTTGATGTTTTATCATGGATTCTTTCTCGGCTCCTAGTTAGTCATATCGCTAACAACACGCTGAGTGTAGGAGTCCCGCAGCACATCCGTCCTAATTTTGGTGCACTTGATGTCTTCGCTGTTACAACCCAAAGGACTCGGCACGTCGACAAAGTATTTTGTAGTCCTTGCAGCCCCTAACGCAGCAACGTAAATCGGATCAAAAGTAACGCTATCCAATGAATAACTAGGAATTTGGATGGCTTGTGAAAGAGAAGAAAATGCCTCTCTTAAAGCTTCATGGAATGCCGATCCTGATGCTGATTGACCAATGAGTACTATCTCAGACACGCGGAAACCTTCCCTCTTGAAAGCATTGTCATTCCTGAAGTCCTCCAATAGTGACTTAATTCTGTTTGTCAACAAACCCCAGTGAGTACGTTCTGAACGAACCTTGCCCTCACGAGATCCGTCACCAAGACGCGCATCTATAAAGTAAGCAACACGGTCGTAGTATGAGCCGCCCCAAAATTGAGACAGAAACCCACTGAGAGTGGCGTTACTATATTCAATGAACAGCGTCGTTGTGGTGTCGTAGGAAATTGGCGTGCAGTCGAATTCGAATTGCCGAAGGCAGTCCATGGTATCCAGCATGGCGAAAGCAGCAAAGTCGGCAGACTGTATTGCAGTAGGCTTTGGTAAGCCACAGCGAGACAGTGACTGCCTTATATGCTCCTCGTCCTTTTGAGTGAAGAACGCTGGAACGGAGACGGTATAGTGTGCGATCCGTCGACCTTGATTATGGGCAAGTGTGACAACTCGATTAATTTCTTGAGAAAAGGTCTCAATGCTACGATTCGCCTCTTCATCGCCTGGTATCCCTCCCAACCGCTGCGGTGGATCGTTTTTGTAGCCATATGGGTGAATATCCGATTCTGCCAGGAGCTGTGCGAGGAGTGATTGATATCTCAGGCTTGGAACAGTACTCGCAATGGGTTGTGTAGTTCCGTTCACGTGCTGGACGGCAATGGTTCTTGTGTAGATTGTCAGTTTTGCCCGAACTTGCGAAGGCGTAAAATTACAGGCAGTCTGAAGCAATGTCTATACCAAAGGCTTCGGAGCGTAGAAGATGTTCGGGAACACAATCGTCACATGCACTGAGTGCTTTGGACCATGCGAATGCGACTAGTGGTAATAAAAAGGCTAGTGGAAGCTTCATCGTGATTGTGTGTCATGAGCTCGACTTGGAATCGCGGGCTGCTAAGTCTTCGGCGGGACATGTAGGTCTGTAGGTGTTCATTTTCAAGCTCCTGCCCTTTTGTTGGTTTCAAAAATCCAACTGTTGGTACTCACGTGAGGCGGAGGGTAGGCAAGGCCCCAGATACCTGGCCAATTATAAGCATCAAAATTGATGGGATAAAGTCCAACAAGACCGCGCAGAACCAACTGGCAGGCGGTTGGAGATGCTGGTTAATGGAAAAGCTTTGTTTAAAAGTTCATTGCTAGCACTTTAAGACGAACCATCCTCTTGTTGAAAGATCGTCGTTTCTAGGGCTCACCCATAACTATGTTGGATTCTAGAACCTTACTTATTTCCGAACGGGCAATTTATTGCCAGGCGCAGCCGGGACGCAGAAAGTATTCGGGGTGAACACTCCATCAGGATCATGTTTCCTCCTCTGATCACGCAAGAACTGATACTTCGCCTCATCTTCATGGTACGCGCTCCAAACCTTAGAGAAATCGTACTCTCCGAATGAACCCCAAAGAACGCGCATATCCTTACTACTGAAATTTCCCTTTGGTCCAAACACCTTTGTCTCATTCTCCTTATGCCATGCGAGCGCTTCAGCTTTCTTTTCAGGCAAGTGGAAACAATCAAGAGTGGCACAGACAGTCGATTCTCTCCAGCTGAAGGAGGTGCCATTGTCTGCGTTCTTCCGAGTCATAGACTCCTCGCCACCGAATGGCTGAATCTGTGCGCAAATGAAGAGTCCGTTATTTGAGGGTGCTACAACCTCCTCAATGCGCCCAGTGATCCATTTGGCCCATCCAGATTCGGCAAGGTCCTTCTTGTCGCTCACACGAGTACTCTTGACATAAGGCATGGGATACTCTCGGACGGCATCCAAAATCCACCATTTACTGGTCATCTTGGACATGGCTGTTGGTGCCAATTCTAAATTGATGCTGGTAGGGAGTGCGTCCTTCTTCAACTCATTGAACCAAGTCGGGTTATATGTATCTTCTGGGCTGAGCTTGACCCACTGCGCCCATGCGAAGATCAATCGAGGCCATGTTGGGAGGTTTTTGTCGATGTCGTCCTGGTCGTCATCGCCATTGCAAATGTCCCTGAGTTGTTTTCCTTTAGACGGGAAGTGAGCCAAGAAATTGTTGCCGGAACTGACGACACTGACACAAAGGTCGTAATTGCGTGGCATCGGCTTGTCTTTCTCATCTGACATCTTGACCACAATGTCGAGTAGGCGTTCTAATGTCTCTGGTGTGTAGAGGTACATACACTTCGTCCCCGTAGATCCTTCATAATCTTCATCTCGATAGATTTTGATTGTGAAATGGGTGACCACGCAGAAGTTTCCAGGACTGCCTCCAAGAATGGCTTTGAAGAGGTCCGGGTCATTGTTTCTCGAAATGGTTCTTGGTGTTCCTTCATGGTCGACAATTTCGAGTTCAGTGACGTGGTCTCCAAACAGTCCAAAGCTGCGACCCACTAGGTAAAGAGGAGGTCAGCAATATTTCTACAAGTCATCTTCCGAGAGATGATCACGAATCAACCAGGAGATGTGCAGGACCCTTTCCGCCAACAACTTACATTGCCCATAGCCACCACTCTGAACATGTCCTCCGAGATGCACAGCAATGCACTGTCCGTGGGGCACGAAGATCTTGTTCTTGGCCAAGTATGCGCTAAATTCATTGAGAGACCAGCTGACGCTAGTTCGAAGAAAGCCTCGCTTTCGTAGAAGTGTGCGATCATCGGGCCCTTGGAAGGTCTCCGACAAGTCCAATTGAATGTTTGGTGCAGTACAGGATGAAGCTCCACTGTACTGATGTCCTCCGGTTCGTATTGCGACAGCAATCCCTTGGTTTTTGGCGTACTCTAGAGTAGCGGCGATGTCCTCTCTGTTCTTTGGCTTGATGATGAGGGCTGGCGAGGTACGATCCGACGGATAGGAAGATGTGGCATATTGGACCACTTCATTTTCATAGAAGCCAAAGCCTCTGATGAAGACATTTTTTGCACCGATTGTTTCGATGAGAAGATCGCGGTCGGTGGTAGAAGCCATGATGAATTGGGGATAAGTGTTTGATATGGATCTTTTAGTGGGTGTCCTCTACCACATATATATACTCTGTTGCTCTCGGGAGATCCCGAAGACATACATCATTTGTCTCAGCATTCTCGTACTCTTCCCTTGACATCTTCTTCACTCGTATGGCTGCATCATGCCATGGTCAAGGGCCTTCGTTGCAAAGAAACTTGTCTCAATTGTTCTGAGCTCTTGTATTTTACGCCCTCATCCATTCGTGCTACTGCATCATGCAATGTAGAGTGGCTAGCTAGTTTTTCAGTCAGCCATTAGCTAAAATTTCTCACTCCGCTGACTGACTGACCTTAATTCTCCCGCTGGGTGGCTTGCTTACCTTAGCCAGTAAGCGGCTGATCTGAAAGTATATATAGAGAAATGTACTTCAAATTGTGGATTAATATGTTTTTCAGCTAGCTGAATTACTGACAAACTATGATGCAATGACATTCTCAGCAAAAATAATTGTCTCAATAGCCTGGATGCTCCTTCCTTGACAACTCATCTATTCGTATGGTCACATCGTGAAGAGGCGTTCATAACAAAAGCACTGACAGCCTCGTGGATGGCCAGAAGTCGTGTGTTGGCGGAGGCCATGGCAGGTACAAAACGCCACCTTTGCATGGTGCGAGCTTAAAATATTTCTTCTGCTGTCTCGTCACATCGATAGCGTGCGGGGTTCTAGCACTTGGCCAATTAAGGTTCCTGACAAGCGATTCTTGAAACACATTTCATGTGACCAAGGCTCAGCGACGATTTAATGCAAATGCAACCCAACACAGGAATTCTTATATAGTTAGGGTAGATCCTAAGTCCATAAGTGTTTTCCCAGACGCGTTGCGAGGAATGCAAAGTGATTATACTCCCAAAAGACGAGAAGTGCCTATGGTCAGATATTTGAAGTCGGAGACAACTCTTAAGTTTCAAACGATTGCAGTTGATTTCTATCCTTCATTTCAGTCATTATTGTGACAGAGACAAGATTTTGTCACCAGCTTGCCCCCGCACCTTCACGTCACCCCTGTGTCAATCTTTCCTTTTACATCGAAGCTGCGATGCACGTGAAAGGCGGTGAGCAACCCTTTCGCCAAAGCGACACTATTATTCGTGAAGAAGCAGGATCACCATGATACAGCTGAAACAAAAGCCACAAAGTAACGGATGTGCCGCGGGACGGCCCGCTAAGGAGATCTCCGGCTCTGGATTCCGACCGAGACTCTTGGCTATTTGCTATCCTGTGGGGGAGGGATATGTTAGAAGACTTTCCGTTTGCGCAGTAGCATACATATTCTTACTCATGACGCACTAATCAACCACAGGAAATTAGCTTTAAAAAGGAACTAGTTAAACGGGTTCTCACTTAATTTGAGCAAGGAAAGTCAATCCGAAGAAATAGTGCTGGTTTTTGGGATCGAGAGCGACGGTCGAGAATAAATTAGCGAACCTATTGTATGTTAGCACCTCCGCGGACTCTCTGCTGCAGCTCCGGAATGTGACCCCTCAGAATAATCGAGGAGGAGGGCTTACAGGTGAATGAAGTGATTGGGAGAGTAAGAATGGGAGCTGAACCCCACACCCACTGGTTGGGGAATTTCCGGTCGCAGAAAGCGTTTTGTGCCAGCAGTTGAATCATAGCCCAGACCTTTACGCAAGGAATTAAAAGAAGAAATTAGCGGAAGCTCTACGTGGCATTGCAAT
The DNA here is from genome assembly GCA_020726485.1 of Halenospora varia. Lineage (NCBI taxonomy): Eukaryota > Fungi > Ascomycota > Leotiomycetes > Helotiales > Solenopeziaceae > Halenospora > Halenospora varia. The sequence goes on from JAHEWH010000007.1 coordinate 78,047, forward strand.
GCATCATCCATTGCCGGCTCTAAAGCTCAATGCTCCTGGATACCTCTCTGTATGTGGAATCTTGAGCACTGAGCGGGGTTCTGGTTGATCGCATCTCAATATGTGATCGAGGTGCAAGTAATTACCACGCATAGGGCCTAGCAATGCTTAACACTCGTCACGGTTCAACAAGCTGGGCGAGTTAGGTTAGCCATAGTACTTTAGTTTAGGGTCTGTTGGCACCGATTCCATATGCTCCTATCACAGTACAGGGTAATGAGCACATTTCTACATATAAACTCCACGTTAAGAACTTATGGCTGAGATATCGAGGCTCTTATGTGAAGAGGCGGTGTGATATTTCTGCATCAGAAACTCTCTAACACACTGCACTTCTACTGGTCACTCCTCATTGATTATCCCAGTCATAAATAGAGTGATGTCGGAACAGCAAATAGGCACTGTCCCTTTTTCTGAGCATAGAGTAGATGAAACAAGAGTAAAACCACCCGCAGTGACGTGCATATTGAAACCAGGTACTTGGAGCCCTAATCGCACAACATCATATTCCGTTGAAAAACAATGAAATTGAGTACTGGGAATACTAAGCGGACCCCGACATGACTTCAGAAGCCCTAACCCAAGTGGAATACAAGGAATTTCGGAACCGGTCGAGTGGCATATACACAGTTAGCTTATCAAATCTCTGACTTGCTCTTTCTTCAGCTCTACGGGACCATGTCACAGCTGTCAGGTATTCACTTCTGTTTTCGTTTTCAATTTCAATTGTTTCGCGGAAATGTTGTCTAAGAAGAAGTTTGCCGAAACTTAGGAATCTTTTTTTGTTACAGCAGCGGTGAAGCTAACAATAGTCTAGACCAATTTTTCTTTGGTGGGGCTGTGCTTTGGTCTCTAAATGAGGGAACGGGGTGTTTGATGTATGGCTCTTGAGTAACAACCCCCTTTCCTCGAGATTCAAAAAAAAAACATATATTTCTCTGGTCAAAATCTCATCCAACTTGTACTAGTGGGTGTATGACGGCAGGAGGAAGAGAGTACGAGCGCAAGTTGGAACTGTAGTTGTCCATTGATTCGAACATTTGTTGATTTCATAATGCAACCTTTCAACATTAATGGCTTTGCTTTCGTTTGATGAGACGCGAACTTTCATCGATCGCGAAAATTATATAGCCAGTGCTCCTCGTGGCACAGGTCACCCAAGTGAGGAAGCCTTAGATATTCGTCCTGTAAGCCGGTACATGACTTTTGGATCTCGACTACTAAATCCTAGACGCCAGGTTCAATTACAAGCGTATACGGTTGTGGTTGACTTCTCCCGTCCTGTGGATAAGCTATGCATTTTGTTGATCTGGAAGCCAGAAGTTGACCTTCGGTTTGGAATCACGTAGCTCAAAATGATACAATCGGTATCATAATCATTCATCAGGTATCTCAACTTCAGGTATACAAAGTGATCACTTCTAGACTTTTGAGATAAATCATGTGAAGAGAATTTCTAAAATTTTACCCCGCAATTAGCCGGCACGTCGTAGACAAAGGTGTTCACTTCGCTGTAAAGTTTTGACAAACTGAGATATGATTACAAGGAATGTTCCCCATTTAGTTTTAGTGGTAAGATTATCTCCTGATCTTCACCTGGCGAGATTATACCCATTGTTTGTTGTTGACTTGGCCAGAATTGCTTGAGCCAATCTAGCGAGTAGTTAGCGAAACTGCCCCTGAAAATTCACTCTTATATAGGCGCTGTTACTCATCAACACAAGGTCTCACAGATCCCCCAAAAAGAAGTTTGAGGGCACACTGAGCGAGGAACATAATAGGCGATGAAACGATCAATGACGACTCAATTCCGTTCTTCAACAAGAGTTCGCTCTTATATTTACACCCTACCTAACCTTGATCATTCTAGACCTTCTTTCCTGATGTCTCATTTCAAAACACAAACTCTTTTAGTCCCATGATCGTTTGATGCCTCGCGACTCTCATCTCACTTCCCAATCCCAAACCACTCCAAAACCAACGCGGCATCCGTCTGAATATCATGCGTCACTCCACTAGCCAGCGTCGCACGGAATCTATCTGTCTCTCCACTAACACCACCACTATCAAACAAATTAGAACCATACTCTCTCAAATCCAATCTCCGAGAGGAATGAAGAGATTTAGCCCCCACTCTCGCACTTCCTGCCAAACCATGCAAAGGGGAAAATAAAAGAAAAGGATGTAAACATACGCCTTTCCAAAGACCCTCGTCTCCCACCCACTTTTCGGATACTCCTTCTTCGTCTCAACCAACTGCACATCCAGCACCGCACTCCATTCCTTCACCTCCTCTTCCAAATTCTGCGGATAGAGAGTCGTATCCGCACTCCCATGCAAAACCCACATTTTCGGCCTCACGCCTTTGAAACCAGGCGACATGGCTTCAACGGTTGATTTCCATTCGGCTGGAGTCTTGATGGTCTTCCCTGTTGCGCAGGTGTCGGACCAGTAATCTACACTTTGAGCCGAGGTGAGATTTAGCGAGGGTGAAGGGGCAAAACATCCAGCTGCCACTCCAGCCCACGCCATGCCCGCCCTGAAAACATCCGGATAAACCGCGAGAAGGACATTCGTCATCATAGCCCCCGAGCTGGTCCCCATAGCAAAAACCCTCTCTCTATCCGCGCCATATTTTTTGATCGTCCAATTCACCATACTAATAATCCCCTGGCTATCGCCTCCTGCCCCATGGGTAAGTGTCTGAGGAGATGCGACGTCCCAGCAGTGGTCTGAGAGGTTTGGTGAGTCGGGGAGGATCATGAGGTAGCCGTATTTGTCTGCTAGTGTTGCGAGTTGGGTGCCTGTGAAGGCGGCGGAGGCGGAGCCGTGACACCAGTGGGGGTTTACGATGATGGGCGGGTTGGTGGCGATGGTTGTGGGGACGTAGAGGTAGAAGGTTACGTTTGAGGGGTTGGGGTTGGTTGAGGTGACCCAGGTTGAGGAGGGGATAAGTGTTAGTTTGTTTGCTGCTGCTGAGACTTGCGAAATAAAAAGAGCCGTAAACCCCACGAGGATAGTGGATAGTGGTTGCCGCATCTTGGCTTTGGTTACGTTAAGCTATGTACAAGAAAAATAAGAGAAACAACAAGTAGAGAGGAAACAAGCACGAGAAACAAAACATTGAGTATCACAGCTCATCTATATACTTCCCTATGTTCAGGCCTCAAGTTTCCAACACTAACCAAATTCACATTCACGCAAGCTCTCCTTCCGTGCTGAAAATGGCAAAGTTGATCTAGAGTAATATGGAAGAGGGTCGATGTTTTTCCGAAGAAGTGGAGATTTATAGTGTGCTGAATTTACCCCGCGGCTTGGTCCGGGGCTGCTCCATGATCGTCAATCACATGACCAATCTGTAGTGTCTTCGATTATTGAGAGATGTGTGAAGATTGGAGTATGAACATCAGCTAGCAGAAATTAATATGTGAAAATTATCAGGAGTTTGATGTTGTATCTTCGAGGGCAGATGCGGTGAAATATCGGCAATCCCGTACGACGGGTATCCGGGTCTTCGCCAGATGCCCCGGAATATTGGCTGAGACCGTGAGTACAAATACTTCCTTTGAAGCCCAACTATACATGAAATGAGTCTACAAGGCCTTTGGGAAAATAGGATGAGTAAAATTGTCTGAAACATCAGCGATTGCACAGAGGCGTGGCCTACCAAAGGCAAATACGAAATGAGAATGAAAAGTGGAACTACCACGAACACCAAGGAACATGTGAAGAACAGAGATCAACCAGGTTAAGATCAAGCAGTTGATTGGAATGGCACTTGGTATAATGAACGTCATATTCACATTCATGATGATCATCCCATCTGATCCCATCTACCCCATCCAGCCTTTCCGCCAAATCCAATGCCAAACCACCTATATCTATCTATGCCGTACATGTGGTATCAAATGCCAAACGAGAGTCGCAAACCGCAAACCATAATTACTAAGTTGAGTGATTGTACGAAAGGAAAGCACTGTTCGTTTAGGCAATGGAGTTGCCAACTTCTTTCTTCTCGTCCGCGTTAGCGCCCTCGGCGCTGACTTCTTCGAAGTTCTTTTGTCTATGGCCGGCGATAACAGGGTCGTAGTTCGCTGTTCTGTTTATTTGTTAGAATTTTGTCCACACGTCCTGTGAGCAAGGAGAAACTTACCCTGGAACTTCACCAGCCAACTCCTCGAGTGTCTTTCTCTTCGTCTCAGGGATGAGGAAAGAGGTAAGAAGACCAGCCAACATGAAAAGCGCAAAGATCTCCATGATGTGGTTCAACCATGGGCTTGCATCCTTACCAGTCGCACCTGGCTTGGCACCACGAGTTCGGAGAGGACCGAACACAACTTGGGCAATAATCGCACCAACCTTTCCGGAAGCAGCGGAGAAACCGTGGGAAGTGGAACGGTAACGGGTTGGGAAACATTCACCGGGGACGATGAAAGTGGTGGAGTTGGGGCCGAAGTTGAAGAAGAATTGAGCCAAGACATAGAGGGCAAGGAGAGCGTGGCCGGAAAGGTGGTTGTATGCGAAACCGATGACAATGAAGAGGATAGTGAGCATTGCGAAACCACCGATTTGAATGGGTTTTCGTCCTAGAGTGTCGATTGTTGCGACTGAGACCCAGTAACCTGGAATGGCACCAGCACAGACGAGAATTAAGTTACCAACAGCGGTGCGGTAGAAGACTTGGTACATGTTGGAACCACCAGAGTAGCCAATTGCGGAGAGAATGATAGAGTTATTTAAACCAAGACCGTAGAAAGCCACATCAAGGACTATATAAATTAGCCACCTATTCACATAGAACCTGAAGAAGAATGGTGCTTACAAAACCATGAACCTGCTGTGCCGAGGAGGATCTTGCCGTTCTTCCATTGGCCGTAGTGAGCAATAAAATCTTTGAATGAAGCCTTGGGGATCTCGAGAGCGGCAGAGGATTGAACCATAGTGGTGACACGTTGGATCTCATCTGGCGTACCCTCGGCCTTGCCCTTGAGGTATGCGGAGGCATCCTCTCCTGCCTTCTCGACATCACGAGCAACATCGAAAGTGTATCGAGGCGTTTCTGGGATGGTGAGACGATAATAGAGGGCGATGCAACCCGGAACGGCACCGAAGCCGATAATGATACGCCACATCTTGTCCACTGCCAATTGGCAGACACCAGTGCAGGTGGATGCCTTGCTACCAGTCATGAGAGACTCCTTGAAACCAGCGGTGACAATCAAAGCCATCATAGCAGCTGTAAATTGGCCAATACCTTGCATGGCAAAGACAGCGTTCATCATGGCACCTCTCCATTTTGTGGTAGCGAATTCGGATGTGATAATTGAAGACAATGGGTAATCACCACCGATTCCAATACCCTATTGGCGTCAGATATGCTAGGGGAAGTGAATGTTGCCAATCATGCTTACCATAAGAACACGCCAGAAAATGATGAGACCGACGATGGAGATTGAGCGAGAAGGTGACGAGAGAGCTTGAGCGAGAGTTGCGAAAATGATAATGATCAACTCCAATCCATACATGCGCTTACGGCCAACCACATCGGCGAGGTATCCAAAACCAAGTTGACCAAGAACAGTTCCACCAGACGTTGCGACTTTGATGGCGGTGTCGGAGTTGGTGGGAATTGTTCCTTTGGACTTGCTGTTCTGGAAGAAAGCTATACCCAACATAGAGGTGACCAAGTTAATGGCGAAGATCTAGGTTGTATGTCAGACCAAGCTCTCGGCATCGCGCCACCAACCAGGCCAAGAAAGCTTACATCGTAGGAATCAGTGAAGAAACCAATACCGGCAACTACACATGCACGAACATGATACCATCCGAAAGGTGCTTTATCGATTTCAGCGAGAGCAAGGCGACGACGCTCGTTGGGATCGGTGATATGGGCGAAGTCATTGTTGAAGTTGTGGAAGGCGGCGTTACCACCTGAGGTCTTTGCAACGGCGACTGGGGCTGCCATTGTATCGGGGGGTCACACAGACAGGACAATTAAATGATTGACTAGTCTAGGGCGACTCGATGTCGATTGTCGTTGTTAGGGGCGAGATCGATGGATGATTGCTCGACTGAAGAGAAACAGAACTCTTGGAAGAGGGGGTTCAGCCGGCCTTATATTATGGTCGGACAAGCTCATGGGTAGCATGCAGGTCACCAAGGAGGTGGAAGGCGACGAGGTGAATATCGGCCGGGGCATGACAGGGGGCAAGGAGGGACCACAACTTTTCCTTTTCTTTTTGGAAGGCGCCTCCGGTTTGGGCATGGGGGCGGGTGAAGTTGCGTCTTCCATGGCACATGGGTGAGCAGGAGAGGCTTTGCTCGTCGCGTTAGGTGGAGCTGATCAGGGTCTGCCGGGTCGCGCCAAGAAATAAAGTTGCAGTAGCTTTCGAAGGATGTGCTTTCGAAAGCTAACTGAGACGCACAAATCGGAGTGGGTACAGTGGGCTTCTGGCTCGAACGCAGCCTATCCAAATCACATTTATCAGCTGAGGGAGGTGTCGATATTGATACACCAGAGAGTGACCAAATAGAAGACGGCACGGCCTCGAATCGGGATGCCGCGATGACATTCAGGGGAGGCGTTCTCCATGTGGAGTGGACCCTCGCGATTATTACCGAGCACCATAACTGAAGTCCCTGCTTGATGGTGTAAGCTCTAGACCCTGGAATCCGTTCAACCAGTGCAACCATCCACCACTAAACTTCCATTTCCATTTCCAATCGTTTTCAGCGTCTACAGCGCTGCGCAAGTTGCCATCAACTTCTTTACTTTGCGCGCTTGCGCCTATCAGGCCTCGATGGACCACCCGTCCGGTACCATGGAGACTTCATTTGTGTATCGCATGCCACTAATGTTTTGATGAAGTGGTTTCCCAGGTGGAGAGGCGTTCCCAGCGTGACTTAGAATTACCTCGTGCTCGATGGTTAAGCCAATAGCATGTCACATCAAAGACACGCCCCGCTGCAAACCCGCCTGAGAAGAAGAATTTGTGAACATAGCCAAGGCGCTTTCCGAAAGTCTTGTTTTGAGACACGGCGCAGACCATGAAGTGATGTTGAAATTTTGCTTTAATTCGCCATTCGGAGTTTTGATAATACTCTCCACTCCCACGGGCGTCCCGAGTTCGCCCCGTTTACAGTTGACGTTTCTGGTCCCAATCGGGCCTGTAAGCACTGTATATTCTGCAAGGAAGTTGTCAATATGGTATCGAATACTAGGTTCCAACGAATCATATAGCAAGACACGTGCTCATCGTGCAGAGTCTCCGACAAGAGCCAGGATGGGCTCTCAATTGGGCAGTTTTCGAGAACGCAGAGAAGCTCGAAAGGTCGAAGTAGCCGTCGCGGATTGGTAGTGCGATTTGTCGCGGAAGTTGACCTGCCCGATCGAGACCTCGACCTAGCGAATTGTTAGGAGGCCGTGGATGCCTTCCAGCCATACATTTAAGCAACGTGGTGCTCAACTCTGTGTCTGAAATACTGCATTTGTCTTGCAATCATCGGATCGATTAGGCATATCCTCTTCTGAAAATAGACGCTGCTGTATTCCCGAGAACCTGGATCGAAGCATCAAATTACGACCATGTCAACTTGGCACAACCTCCAACTGCAACTCCCGCGTGGAGGGCGTTGCCAATGCGGAAGATATCTCTCTTGGAAATGCTTGTCTCTCATAATGTGCGACGATGAAGCATTTCCCAAGACACGGCATCTCTGGCGAGTCTTGGTGTTGAATGTCAAGATACACGACGATGCAGTATGCCAATATCGGATAACAACCCTGGGCCCGACACTGCACAACCAATGAATCCAAGGTACGCATCAAATTAATCGCAGGCGAAACGTACGAGTGCGGCGCCGCGCGAGAACTGATGAGGCTTTGCAGACTCTAGAGGTGAAGAAACGACAAAAAACCGAGTCTTTCGTGGTGAGAAATTGAGCATTCAGCCAGATGTCGTTGGAAGGGACCAATGAGACGAGTTTAAGAGGAAACGTGGGCTTCTCCAGACTAAACATTCGCCAACGGGGTTTTGGTGTTCAACGCCACCCGATAGCGGGAAGCTGCCGAGCCTAGCCAAAAATGGGCCACTCCGAAGTCTGGGCGCCTCTCGCTTAAGCCGCGACTGGAGTGCCGTTAGAACTTTTCACTCATCCCACGAACGCGGTTGGAATAGTTTCACAGGGAAAACTCAACCTCGAGGCAAGACGCGTATTCGGTAACTTCAGGTCAGAGGCCGCAGCCGAATGCTCTCGAGGTGTTGTTCCATGCGGCCATACCTAGAACCGTATCGTCGTCCTCTTGTCCACTTCATTTACCCAGTATTGCTGTCTCATCCACGACCTCAACACATCAAATGGCAGCCACAAAGCTCGGCGACGACATTCAAGCTTTCTGATGGCTGTTGCCAATGTTCCGAATGACATCCTTCACATCATCCAAGATCGTGTCTTCCGCCTCTTGTCCCGAATCTCTCGATGCCATGGCTGCCTCCAGGACGCAGCCAAGATATCTTGAGTAGATCAAGCATCTGCGCCGCATGCCCCTCAGGATTGGCATCAAATAAGGCTTCCTCCCTCCAGATCGTATATTGACTGATCAGAGCCCAGTGGAGGCTTCAAAATTGGCAGACTTCAACTCCAGAGCATTGTGGCACTGTCGCTTTCCAAACCTTCATAACTGAAAACTCCATCTTGTTCTTTCAGCAGCCCACGTGCTCCCAGCGTGCTCCCAATTTGCTTGATACCTGCCAAGACCGTCGACTTTCCCACACCTCGGTCGGAGTCAGCAAACGCTTCCGAAAGATCACCCTCCATTTGTCAAGCCGCGAAGGGCCTCCCACGTTGTCTCAGCCAACGACGGCCTCTCCATCGAGCACGAGGCTCTATCATGTCGAGTTCACCAAACTCCAATTCTCCAAGGCACTCACGGATTTTCCAAGACAGCCATCAGCCTTTCCAAAGCCTTCAAAAGCTTGAGTGAAGTAAGCAATTGTAGACGAGACCAGAAGGCCAGCGGCAGAAGTGCATGTGAATTTCTGATCTTGCATTCGCCATGCTCTATTTTAGCCCTCAGCAAGTCAACTCTCTGCACGCCAATACCATGAAGCCTAGGACTTACAGTGGCTCCCCCCACCCATCCCAGACTATTGGTGCATGAAGGCTTCCACGGCGGGAGACCTTCTATGAGTCCTTCCACGCCTGAATTCGTATCTGAGGAACGACCGCATCCTGCAGGTGTTCCGCCGATCTTCCCCGGGCTCACCTGCACTTACTTAGGCTTGCCATGCCACTTTTAGTCACCGACCGGGGAACTGCAGCTGATTTCTCGAGTTGGTGGATTTGCCATTTCGGCGCATCATGCATGTCGAAGCGACCCGTCGCAGGCAGCACCTCCACTTACCATTTTGAAGACCAACGTGGAAAGTATTAGGTAACTCAGTAACACGTCTCTATCAAAGCTAGAAATAAGGCACCTCCTTAATTCACCCTTCAAGACAGCCTCAAGGTATCTCACCGCGAACTTTCAAGCAAGTTAGACACATTTTGCCAGAATTTTGGAATGTCCTCAATGGAAACGATATGTACACATTTCAAACATTCCACCGCGTCAGAGGGTGAACAGTCATATCAACATACATTTCATTCACCCAATACATCTCTACGCTGGTATTCATACAATTTCATCCGCGTATGGCTTTGCCCCCGCCAATTCCAACAACCTATCTGTTAAAACAGGCTCATCGAATGGTCGATCACGATGATAAGGGTCTTTCTTCCCAAGTCTCAGAATCTCCGTCGCTCTCCAGAAGTTGCGATGAGGCCAATGGGTCTATTATAATTAGCCTCCATTCGGTTTTTTCTCTTTTTTTTTTCATCGTTCAAGGTTGATCACTTACAGTTCTCTCCCTTTTCTCAAAGATCTCCTTCTTCAGAGCCAAGTCTTCTTTGCTCGCCAGTGCAGCAGGAGTATAACAAGCATCTGTCAAATTGTAAGTGACTTTTGGCCTGCTTTGCTCCTTTATGGATGATAAACTCACAAATAACAGCTCTAACTTTTCCTCCCTCGGGCAACACATTCCAGTGCACAGTTCTCGAATCCCACACAACCAAGTCTCCAGGTCCGGCACAAACCTTCACTATCTCACAGCCGCGATCTTCGAACCACTTTACCTCCTCGTCATCAAATCCATGCCAATCATCTGGCACCTTGCCCCAAGCTTCCTTCTTGTCCGTACTGTGTGCCTTGAAGAACACATCATTCAGCAGATGACTGCCCCTCATCACCACCAACCCTCCATCTTTTGCTCCGTTTTCAGCCAGGTTGATGATGCCTTGAGCACATTGGAACCCGCGAATCAAGGAGTTTTGGTCTTGGTGCGGCCATCTTGGAGGAGGGGTAGATGGCGCATTTGGTGCTGGTAATGTCAAGTTGATTCCGTCGAAAGAGGTGAGGAGATTGGGTGTTGACCAGATCTTCTCGAATGTGGACAGAACGCCGGGCTCTAGTCGGGCGTCCCAAACGAATTTTTCGTGGGAGACGGAGTAGCCGTGGTACATTCCTCCTCTGGTTAATTTGTCAGCCTCTGCTTCTCTTCTCAACTCAAATGCCGTACATCACTTCCAAAGCTTGAAAGACACGGGCTTGGGGAACATACTTCATATTGGCAGGTAAGTGCTCTGGAGTCCAAGTACTTGGATCATTACGATCAAAGCCCAAGGGGAACTTCTCAAGCCACTGTGTCATCGATTCCAGATATCCAGTTGCTCGCTCTGCCGGGACGGCGTTCTTGATTATCGCGTAGCCATTTGTGAAGAGGTCGTCTCTCCAGTCGCCATGCTTCTCGTTGACGTCTGGCATGATTGCGTGTGGCATTTTGACCGAGTTTTCGTTCAGTCGGAAGGTAAGCGGTAGCTTTTGGCGAGAAATCGTGAAGTATTGTTGATACAGTGGGGCAAAATTCCGAGTTTTGGTAGAAGATGAAAGCGAGTTTATGTATGGATGCCAGAAGCAATCGTACGACGAAATTTCATGAGGGAAAAAAGTTGGTAAGCCTTTCTTCTTGCCACTTCTCAATGTTCTTGTTGTTGATATCCTCCAAACATAGTGCATAGTGGAATACAATTGCGGATGAACACTTCCCTTCCTCCCACTATTGCGCCGCGCCCAACTTCTTCACTTCAAATCAATCATCCAATCAACATCGCTCCCAATTCATGGTCTTCGTCGGATTCAGAGTTATCACCGTGCGTAAGCAAGCTTATTCCAACCTCAGACTGCACGAGCAACGCGTCGTTGCGGTTGTCGTTGCCGACTTATCCATCCCCATGGGACATGCCCACTTTGCGCCGCGCTCAACTCACCCGCGGCGCAACCTCACCCCTTACTCAATATCTCAACCTCGTCCAAACAAAACAACCAGAATACAAAGCAAGCACCGGAACACCGATGTATACCATGCACTTTCAAGCGATATCGATAAAGATGCATATCTCACCTCGTTCTAGATTCTGGAAATAAGGGATTCTGAGGGTTGACATGGAGGTTTGGAGATAAGGAGAGGTTGGATGAAAGTCTGATAAGAAGGGTGGGGATGCACGACTCGAGGTTATAACTTCAACACCATCCTCAAGTTGTGTTTTTATTGTTGTTGCTTATTCTCACCGTTACCTGCCTCTCAATTATTTGGCTGTTGAAGTTCCCTTTCGGGAATACCGAAGCCAAGATGGGTTCGCCAAGACAAGATGTTACCAAGGCTCTTTCCAACAACACTCATGAAAAATGGTGGAAAGACCCGGGAATGCGAAGACTCAACTTCATGATTGTTTGTGTTATTACTGCGCAGATGACTTGTGGTTATGATGAGGCGGTAGTGGGTAACTTCCAGGCTATGAAGCCTTGGTTGAGAGGTATGTGCTTTGGATTTTATTCTATCTCAAGCAATTAATTGTATTGCTATTACTCGGGATTCGAACCTCCGTCTTTAGTGAGATGAAAGGCGTCCTTCGTTTCAAGAATAGACTGAATAGTAGAAAGAGCCTAGAATTTCCCGACATCTTCGTCTCCACCAACTATCATCTCACTTCAGGCACGCCATCTAACCACCACCCAGACATGTCCTACCCAGATGCATCCCATATCGGCCTAATAACCACCATCATCTTCGTCGGCGGCTTCATCGGTTCCTTCCCCGCCTCCCCAATCGCCGACCTCTACGGCCGCAAAGCAGCCATGTACATCGGCTCAATCTTCACCCTCGTCGGCACCATAATCCAAACCTCCGCCTTCGGCTACGCTCAATTCATGGTCGGACGCTGTCTCCTCGGTGTCGGCATCTCCTTCACTTGCGTAGCTGGCCCGAGTATGGTTGCTGAACTTGCTCATCCTCGACAAAGGGGCACGGTCCTAGGCTTTTTTAATACTTTTTGGTATGTTGGGGCGATTGTCGCTGCTTGGGGGAGTTTTGGAAGTGGGCATTTGACGACCAGTTCTTGGAGTTGGAGGATCCCAAGTTTGATTCAGGGTGTTGCGCCGAATTTTCTCATCGTCATGTTACCTTTTATGCCGGAGAGCCCGAGATTTCTTTTAGCGAAGGGAAGAGAACAGGAAGCGAGGAAGGTTTTGGCAGAGTTTCATGCTAATGGCTCGATGGATGATGAACTCGTTTTGCATGAGATCGAGGAGATTAACCTTGCTCTTGCGATCGAAAATCAGTATCGTGAGGTCGGGTGGTCAGTATTGTGGAATACGGATGCAAACAGGAAGAAAATGGCTATTGCTATTTCATCTTTCATCTTGTGTCTATGGTTCGTTTCCCCTTTCCCTCCCAACTTCTCCAGCCCTCAACTAACATTGAAAATAGGTGCGGCCAAGGCGTAATATCCTACTACTTCTCGCCCCTCCTAACCTCGTTGAACATAAAATCCACCAACCAACAAACCGGCATAAATGGCGGCATGCAAATCTGGAACTTCCTAATCTCCATCCTAGGCGCCTGTCTCGCCGACAAAATTGGTCGACGCTCTCTCTGGCTCCTATCCTTATTCTCCATGCTCAGCTCCAACATCGGAATAACCGTTACTTCTGCATTGTTTGCAAAAACGCCGAATAATGCGACGGCTTATACAGCTGTTGTGTTTTTGTTCTTGTACAATGCGGGTTTCAATGTGGCTTGTAATCCGCTGGCTTATAGTTATCCGACGGAGATTTTGCCGTATAGTATGAGGACGAAGGGATTGAGTGTTATGGTTGCGATTGGGCAGGCACTGTTGATTGTCAGTCAGTATGCTAATCCTGTCGCGATTGAGAATATAGGGTGGAAATATTGGATATTCTTCATGGGGATGTTAATTTTGTTTATTGCGATGGTGTGGTTTACGTACCCTGAAACTAAGGGTTTGACGCTTGAGGAGCTGGCGGGATTGTTTGAGGAGGGAGGCATGGGTAGTGCGGTGGTGGGAATCGAGAAGATGGATGGATTGGAGATCGAGGGGGTGGGAGAGAGGGATGTCGAGAAGGGGATTGTGGAGGTTGGGGTGGAGAAGAAGGAGAAGCTGTGATTCTGTGAAGGATTCAGGAGTGCAAATAGTGCGAGATTGAACTGCTTCATGTAACAACTGAATGATTCAAAATCTCTTGAATGCCAACGAAATCGTAATATTTTAGAATGCTATGAGTATTGAAATTGCTAATTTATCGAGTAGGTTTGCAACCTATACTTAGTCTCCTCCAGTGCCAAACCTCTAAGCCTTATTCTGAGGTAGCTTCTGGGAGTTGGAAAGATTTGTAGTACATCTCAAGAGTGACAAATTTCCATCTTTAATCGATCCTAACGTTTCCAATAACTCATTCTATCCATCATCTGCGTCACTTTCATCCGAGCCCTGGTTCTGAATATCGTCAGTTACCGCCTTGATATCAGTATTAAAAAGTTACTCACTAGTGGCGCTTCTAGTATTATATCAGAAAGATCCCCATGAGATACTTATTGTAGCTATCGATTATCTTAAGCAAATGTTCTAGGCGAGATACCTCTTCTTCTTCTTCTTCTTTATCATCGTCGTTGCCATCGTCATCTTCTTCCGCATATAGAGAACGAGCCTCAAGACCTTCCTTACCTTGCTCGGATCCCTCCGAAACCTCTGCCTCTTGCTCCTTTAGCCACTTTTCGAAGTCCTCATCGTCCGGGTCCCAGTCCAAAGCATTTGGAATTCTACCGGATAGCACTTGATGTGCTGTGAAATCAGAACACACTTCTTAGCTACTGATAACTCTACGACTTACCTCTGTACACAGCTTGAACCATGATTTTAAGTGAGTTGAACACTTGATACCTTATCTCTCCCCATTTTGGAGATGACCTGGTGATTCCCTCAAGGGATTCATACTCTTCTACCTCATCTGAGATATTCAGACCATAAAGCCGAAAAATATATCGGGCTTTCTCGAGTTCGACTCTGAATTGGAAAAGATCGATAATATGAAGCTGCTGGGCGTCTTTTGGTTCAAGGGAGCGACATAGCTTACACAGAGCTTCGAAGCGTCTACGACAGTCTTTTGCGATGATTGAGAGTGCTTGAGGACTGTCCTTATCTGGGTACACGGGCTGAGTTGATGAGGAGCCAGTGGGTGGAGGTGTTGGTTGACCTGGAGACATGACGATCGAGGGCGTTCCAAATTGTAATTGAGGCAATGATAAGCGTGGCAACTAAGTCTGCATGCTTTGAGAAAGTAAAGGCAGAAGGATGTGCTGAGGCCGGATGTGGTTGCAAACGCACTTGAATTATGCTAAAGAAGATTCATTCAGTAGAGGGGTTTCTGCGAATGTTTTCTAGTATGTGAATGGGTCTTAAAAGAGACGACAAAGACATCGGACGTTTGATGTTGAATAACGAAGACAGGCTGTTGGTCTCCACAAAGAGGACAAGCACAACTCCCTAGGTGATTCATAAAGGGTGTGCTCGTGGGTCATAGAATTGAATGCCTGCCTCGCCGTGGATGGCCTTCTAGCCTTATCATGTGGTCGTACTTCTGTGACAATGTCGAGCTCGGAAGGTGAAAGACGCTTTAGGATGATGGTTCTGACAATCCTGGCTCGAAGATAACACCGCTTTTGCGGCATTCTGCACTTGGCAGACTGTAGCAGAAAATGAACGATTAGAGAGTTACTAATTTGTGCGCCATAGCGAGATTCAACAAAACAATACAAGCTCAAATCTGGACGAGTAGGAGACCAAGATATGAAACTATAGAGAAGGACACTTGTTTCCCGAGTTCCGCACCCCGTAGTACATGGTGTGCGACACTCGCAGATAGCAAAATCGAGGGACATCTTGAACACCCCTGGGGTATCACTCATTTATTCGTTTTCTCCAGCCACGGAGCCACCACTGTTAAGCACACAGGTACAAATACAAGCACAAGTCCAGACCATCCCATAGAAACGCCATCAATGCCAATGCCTATACCGTTATCACGTCTGGCGAAACCACGCCAATGCCATTTCGGCACCAATCTATACGCCAGCCTATTCCAAACACTCGCTCGTTCGTATCTTCGCAGAAACTATTATGTTGTATCATCAAGCAGGGTGCGGCCCCTCCTGCTCCTCCCCCTTCATCCCAACCATCTCATACTCCCCTGCTCCATCTCTCCCCCTCCCTCTCCCTCGTCCTCTCCCGTACCCCTGTTCCTCATCCCCACCGCCCGCGCTCGCTTCCCCATTTTGCGCACTATCTCCAGCATTATTTGCATTGGGACTGCTCGTGCTTCCTCCCCCAAAATTTATCGGTCGCAGCTCCCTCCATTGACAGCTCCAAACTCCTAAGCTCGTCATCATCCCCGCGGAAGCGACTTGTAGGGCCCACCAGAGCCAGTTGCGCGGTATGGCGTGGGAATAGAGGGAGGTGATGATGAGGTGGATGAAATGTAATGTGAGGGCGAAGTCGGGGACGAGCTTGGAGCGAGAGATGAAGAAGAGGATTGATATGACTCTATTCCAACATATTAGCATTATTCCAAACCAGTACTTCATCCCCAGGCCCAGGATCTCCGCGCGATACAGACGAAATAGGAGGAAGGGAAAGACGAACCCAATAAAACTATTCAACATCCAAACCAACCCCAACATCCACCCAACCGTCGTATCCCCCCTCAACGCCCTCCAACTCAACACCAAATCAAAACTAAAATGCTTTCCCGCTACTAGCGCCGAGAATAATATCAGGACTGTCGCGACAGCGTACCAAATACTCTGCAACAATAAAATCTGGGAGAGAATCTTGAGGGGAGGGAGCTCGGTGAGTGCGCCGGGCCGAGGGGGCCGGCGGCGACGTGCCATGTTTGTGTATGTGTATGTGTAGGTAAAGGACTATCGAATGCGCATGTTGTTGTTTTTGTGGTGTTATGAGAGAAAGGAGATATGTTCGTGATGATGATGCTTGGTGTTGATGACAGGAGGCTGAAGCCAGAAAGTTGTGATGGATTGGGAAAGGTGTGGATTTTTCTGCCGTCACGTGCCGGAAAGCTTGCAATGATGCCGAGAGCTGTTGAAGCTCGAGTTCAAGAAATTGGTGTACGCCAAACAACTTCTTCACATTATTCGCAAGGATAGCTTAGTTTTGATAGTTGTACTGTGTGAAAGGATCGATTGAGCCTTCTACAGGTATGCGGCACCCTAATTTACTCCATTCCCAACCTTCAAAAAAAGCTAACTCTATTCACAGCTCTCCCACTACACCTCAACTCACCAATCCCAGTAACCCTCGAAATGGGACTCTTCTCCTCCTCCACCCCCTCACCTGCACTTCCCGCGCCCAAGATCTCCTCCGACGGCGCCCCTATAGCACCCGACCGTACCCAACGCGCAAAATGCTGGGAAGCACGCGACGGGTACTTCCGATGTTTAGACAAGAACAATATAGTGGACAGTCTAACGGAGCATGATAAAGCCGAGAAGGGGTGTGCGAAGGAGGGGAGAGAGTTTGAGGGGAATTGTGCAAGTAGTTGGGTATGTGTTACTTGAAATTGGGAGAAGAGGGAATGGAGTGTAGGAATGATGGACTGATAAATGGAATAGGTTACTTATTTCAAGAAGCGACGAGTGATGGAATATCAAAAGAACCAGACCTTGGAGAAGTTGAGGAAAGAGGGCGCGCAGGAAATGCCGGGTGGCATTGGTGCTGGGGCGCCGGGACAGAGACCATGATTAAGGATTTGATGGAGAAGAAGAGACGAAGAATAATGTACAACAGCAGGCATACAGCATATGGGACGGCGTTATAAGGAAATAAGAAAGCATCTCCACACGGGTAGGCTTGTTCCTCGTGCTGGAAGTGATGGCAAGCCTAATGTGCTTGTTGGTCGGATCTCGAGTGGCAAACACGAGTGAAAATTGGCTGGCATCGTTCCTTTGGTATCTTCTGTCGAAACCTACAGCCATCACCAGGAAGAATATCATTTCGAGCATCTTCGATTTCCAATCTTTTCTACGCACGAATTCTCGCCAAAGCTCCACTCCCTCCAGAGATGAGATTTTGTATCCATCATAAATATGTGTGCTCTTTTCTCCCGCCCTTGCCGGCCCAAATATCCTTAGAGGGTCCGACTGGCAGCCCATCTACCTCGACACCATTCTTATCCGGCTTGAAGACCTGAGTGCCACTCGTGCTCATTCTCCATAGACTTGGTCTCTCCTCTCCGCCATCCATCCTTGTATCTACTGCGCTCAGAAAGCCGATAGGACTCGGTGGGCTACCGAAGCTCGGCAACTGGTTTCTTTTACTAGAAACTGATGCCATAATTTCTCCTGGTGTTGCAAGTGCACTACCAGCTGCACTTAGCATTTCTCGACCACCTGATTCGTTGTCAATTTCTTCGTTTGCTGGAGCTCTAGGCTCAGGTTCCAGATCTTCTGCAACATAGACCTCAGAAAGCAAGCTCTTCCTTCGTTGTCGTTTCGGTATCCTCATCGAGGAGAAGGAGAGTGGTGGAGAGGCTGGCATTGGCTTGACCTGGTCTCTTGAGGGTAGAGGACCATCAGATGGTGTGTTGTTTGGAACATTTCCACTCGTCGCCCCAGGACTAGATGGTTGCGATTGAAGCGTAGACATTCCAGAATCTGGAGATATTGGACTTGGTGACTGTGTTGGGGTTGTCGGGTTCAAAATTTGTGCTATGGTTTTGTCTTCCTTCCTGTGTCCAGAATCAGAAGCTGCCAGTAAAGCGGCTGCCGCAAGTGGATCTGCGAGCTGATATTTTGGACTTCCAGCACGGGAATCCCAAAACGCCCTCTGTCCCACAACAGGATCGGGTGTCTGACATCCACTCGCAGGAGTATTATACCGAGGAGTACTCTCTGTGCTGCTACGCAGGTCGCTTGGTAGCTTCGGTCGTTTTGGCATATCCCTGGCAGGAGATTTTGGAGGCTCGCTTATCGCATCATCTTCAGAGAATATGCCGCTGTTAGGAGTAGGATTGTGAGGAGTACTGTCGGCACTGTGTATCTCGCCTCTCTCCTGAGCTCGTATTCTTCTTGCTCTGCCATCTGGACTGACAGCTGGACTAGAGGTTGCGCTTGTACCCGACTCGGAATTTATCGAATTGCGATCATCCAAGTCATTGGTTGGTAATGCAGCGTGAAGACTGCCACCAAAACGGCGTCGAATGCTTCGCCAACGCTTCACGACCAATTCTCGAACAGGCTGGACAAAAACGTGATGAGGCTCGGATCTGATGATAGGCTGCAGACGATAATTCCGACTGGAAGATCTCGCATCCTCCGGGGGTTCATATTCATCAAACTCGATGTCTTCCTCATTTGGCGTCGTTCTAGGCGGTATCAATCGCTCGCCCTGTCCAGACCCGTTCTTGGAACCTATTTTTCTGGCGTCGCTCGGCAGATGCGGCAGGATAAGTGCTCTTGAGATTTGCTCGCGAATGTTTCTGGCATGGTTGTACCAAGCTGCCGTCGCCGCAGCCGGATCCAGATCACCTGTATTACGTCGTGATATATATCCATCTGCACCTTGCATCGAGCATTCTGACACAGATCCTTCTGTCACATTCCTTGTTCGGCGGCCTCTGCGACGCTTTTGTCTGTCGTTCAATGTGCAAATGTGTGGTATTTCAAATCCAGTGTCTGTCGCTGATTGTGATACGGATGAGTGGACTCCAGGCCAGGAGTGTATTGGTGAAGGATTTCGAGCTTCGTGGCCAAAGCATGGTGAGTATCGAAACTGAGTATGTAGGCGCAATGAGCTAATCATCCGGGTGTCAGGAAGAGACGAAAGCCCATGTTTCTCCAAGGTTGTGTGATTTGGTGGAGGGGTATCGATGATACAATCAGGTGGAAGAGTAAAACACGAACCGAGTAGCTGGACTGCTACCATATGTGCAATAGCATTTTCGTTATCAGGATCCGTGAGGTAGCCTTCGGAAACAGCTCGACATCGATCGCCGTAGGTTGGCAGAGGGTTTCTATCGAGTTCCTTCACCCATGGTCGAGAAGGGGGCGTATTTTGAACTCTCGCTTTCAGACGCTTCAGACGTTGTTGTTTCGACTCTGGAGACCACCAATATGGGCGACCCGTTTCGCACATGTATTGCCATTCGGCAATCTCCTGGTCGATGATGTGCCAAGATATCTCTTCTGCGGCTGTTTCTTTCACCAAGCTTACTTCAGGTTCTGAAGACCCGTCCAGTTCTCGATCGACGGCATTGCTGATGACGGACAGAGAACGACGAGATCCCCTTCTCGTCTTGGGATCTACCATGTAAAGAGCTTGACTGTTTTCGGAAATATTATCGGACATTTGTGTGCTTGACCTGCCACCAGATCTTCTCGAGCCAGAATTGCGAAGACCACGACGTCGTCTTCGAAATAGCTTCGAGAAATCGGAGAAGCTAGGTATGCGGGGCAGGGACACTGAATGACCGGCTGAAGGCTCGATGTGGTCTTCATGGCTATGCATTTTGGTGGGAGCAAATTAGGAATAAGAATGGTAGAGCCGTAGAGGTTATAGGTAAGAGAAGGCAGACTAAAGACTTTGCTTGTAGGTCAGTATTCAATTGAGCTCGGAAGAGCACCAGTCCGAAGGAAATATGTGGAAGAAAGGCCGGAAGTGGTCCTGCCATTTTCAACTTTTCACTTTCGCGCCTTCCATCTATACCCCACCATTTTTCTAACAAACTCCGCAAACGAAAAGAGATATCAGTGCCTCAGTAAAGTGCTATTCATTGACACTATATATTACTTCTGCAAGCTTTGTATCCCTCTACGCACAAAACAAATTTTCATGCAGAAACACCATCAGCTCAGGTGACACTGAAAAGGGGGAGGGGTCGCTTAGTCATGAATACCCACTCTTGCATAGCGCACCAATCGTATGGAATCATCCCCTGTCCCTCGATGGATTTCCAAGAACATCTGCTCTGCTAAGCTCTTCGCCACTTTTATCAAAGATGAAATGTTACTCTCAACCGCAAGACCTCTCTAGCATCCATACTCATTCCAGTTATGATATGCCACACGTGCCAATCCATTCCTTGGAGCGTATTTGAGCGATCCAAGACCGGGACCAAAGAACCTTTCGTCCATCATCCTTCCATCAAGAGCTTGGAAGCATCCGCCAAAGAAGACTGCAAAGTGTGTATCAAGTTGTTTAACGCAATGAGTCGGACTCGTTTCGGACAGCAGTGGGAGTGCATGGAGCCAAGAAACTTAGAACTCATACAATTTTATCCCAACAAGGAGATCAAGGAGGGTCATCGTACTTACATGGTCTTGGGGTACAGTATCGATCGGAAGAGCGGGGAAACTCGTTCATGGCTGGAATATAGACTTGGTAAGAATGGCAGAAGCCACTACTTTCAATTGGAATATTCCGGTTAGTTACATAAAACCACCAACCTGAATGGTTCTACTCACCAGTGTCACAATCCCAGATGACTTTGATTCGAGTACTTTATATCCTAGAAGCGAAGGAATCTTTACAATAGTCAACTCATGGCTGAATACCTGTGGCAAAGCTCACGAGAATTGTAGCGTTGTCTATGATATGAAATTTAAACCCACCAGACTACTTGATGTTGGGTCTCGAGGCGTATCGCCGCGCATCGTTGTGATTACGGACTCTCACAACGACAGACTCAAATATCTCACACTTAGTCATTGCTGGGGCAATGCAATGCCTGGATCGGCCAAAACCACAAGAGCAACTCTATAAAAGCGACTTGCAAGAATTCGGACTCGAAGTCTGCCAAAGACACTTCGTGATGCTATTGCATTCACACGGAGACTGGGAATCCAGTACATATGGATTGACTCCCTCTGCATTATTCAAGACTCGCCCGAGGATTGGCAACGAGAGTCAGCTTTGATGGGCAAGATATACTCTCACTGTTTCTGCATGATCGCCGCTGCTGCCTCGGAGAACTGTGACGGAGGATTATTTGCTCGACGTCTAGATCTTCCCATTCTTGGAATTACCCCAACCGTCATCAAGAAGCAAACTCCATTCGTTCTTCTCAAAGACGAATATTTTGGTTGGGATGAATTACTCAAGAAGAGCCCGTTGACTGATCGAGGGTGGGTACTGCAGGAGAGGGAGCTTTCTCCCAAAATTGTTTATTTCACAAAGGAGGAGCTACTGTTTGAATGTCGGGAAGCTCGTGGAGCTGAAATGGCTGATCGAAGGACTTACTTTCCTATGAAGAGGTCTAAACTGGAATTAGTGCCGAAAGCCCTGATCGATCCAAATAGCAGGCGATGTCTCGATCCTGTTGATCTAGAGGGATTAGAAGTTTCGCATAAGATGGACTTTCGCTCTACAAACGACAGGCAGTATTCGGCATGGCTCAAGTTGGTGCAAGGCTACTCGAGTCGCAAGTTAACCGTTACATCAGACAAATTTCCAGGTCTATCGGGCTTGGCATCGGAATGTTCCTTTCTCTTGAATGACCAATACGTGGCGGGAATTTGGAAAGACGATATTATTAGAGGACTTTGTTGGATCGCTTCGCCTTCTACAATCCCTTCCAGTAAAGCTGCGCACGTTACGGACTATGGGCCATCATGGTCCTAGGCCAAGGTGACTGGCCCAATAAGTTATGAATGGCATCCCAACCTCGACTTTAGATCACCACCACTCTTTACCGCTGAAACTCGACAAGCTTGGTATGGAAAAGAATCTAATGGTATATCCTGGAGCGATCCAATCCTTCTTGGTGCCACCACAGTGCCAGAGGGCAAAGATCCCAATGGGACTCTGCTTTCCGCCGAACTAGATTTTTCTGCCCAAATTATTCCCATGAGGCAGATTAAAACAGGCAATTGCAAGATTGGAAATACTTCTGTTGCCATTTTATGGGATTTCTTGCCACAGTCCGCACCAGAATTCTTCTTGTTCGGCCTTGGAGGGATTGCTATTGGCTTGGCTTTGGTAAGGGACGAAGCACGTGAGAACACTTTTCGGCGCGTGGGCATCGTTCCTCATACAAGATTCGAATGGTTTAAGGATATTGAGTTCCAAGGAATTAAACTAGTCTGAATTCCGAAGCCGAGAGCTGTTTCCGCAGAACCACACCGTTCCGGGTTTTTCTCGCCTGCATACTCGAGTATATGCTGACCGGCATGCCGATCCTTGCCATCGATCGTACAAGAGTACTAAGGTATGAAACGAAAGGACGACCACAATTGTTCCTTGCGAGGGAACGGACCCAATTCAGAAGGTCCTGCACACAAGCATAAATATTCAACTCAACCGGTACCTACACGACTGCCTGCAAGCAGACCCAAGATATGCACGTCATGCTTCTCGTATCATGCAGCATACTTTAAGTTGCAACCTATCATGAATTTCCTTCCATGCACAGGGGAAGATGTCGTACGTCAAACAAATATGTTATGAGTCTTGACTTCACATGGCTGCAGAGCAAGATCTCAAATGAATCGCAACACCTCGAAGCCAATCAAGACAACATCAAATCGAAGCATCGCCTCAATTATTTTTGTGTGCTACCTCACCCAGAGGCCCCCAAACTCAATTCACTGCTCGTGTACCTAAGCTCCTGGTTAAGTCGACTGCGCATGTGAATGGTGCGCTGGTCAACCGAAACTGATGACTTTAGGTATTGAAGGAACTTGCTTCTTCGGCATGGATCATTATTTGCGCCTTACTAGCTTCTTAAGTCGTACCATTAAAATAGCCAGAATCCTTCCAGGTAACGTCTCATGTATGGTGTGCCTCCGCTATTAGCACCTTCCTAGCTCGGAGTCGGTTGTGCAGATGTGACTTTAGAGCTACTTGATTTTTTGGCGCAGATTGTACCAACAATGTCACTTCTTCATTTTGTCAGCAATACATCTCTTTGGAGAGTCTCGCACAGTCAGGAGGATCTCCTTCCCCTCTCGCAATGAGCACAGCAGCCTTCTACCAACATTGACTCGAACACGGCACAGCCGGCGACATCGAAGCTGGAACGCCCAACCATGGATAAATGACTTTTGACTGAGCGAGGTCACTTGATCAAAACACGTCAGCATGAGAGAACCTTCAAGTCTGGATGTTAGGAGTTAACTCGACTTACTCACTATTCAGTCTGGATTGTTCATTTTGAACCAGGTCCGTCTGAGGAATCAGATCTATTGTCTATTTGGACCAGGCGTCGGGAAAACTCGCTTTCTTTTTGGTATCTTATTGGAGCTGTTTATCTACATCTTGTCTCACGACCCAATATTCAGTATGCCAATTCCACCTACTGCTCCAAGAGACTTTCATATCTCGTTCCTCCGGAGTTGGGCGAACTTATCTCCTTAAACAGCGGTTGGGTGCAAACTCGACCTTGAATCCCACTGAATTTGGTGTTGTTTGAGATGCTGGTAGTGGGGAGATGCTGATATTGGTGGCGTTGGAGGTGGTGATCGTTACACTGCCTGAGCGCTTAATATACTATTCGACGTCGTGGGTGCTGGAGCTGCTTGATTTGGGATGTGTAAGGCGGTGCGTTGGGCGCTTGCCGTGCTTGGGCTTGGGCCTATTATTAAAGAGAAATTTGATAGCCTCATCATGAGAGAGGCCGTAGGGACCGAAAAGAGCTACTTGTCCTTGATATCCGCCATACCTGAGGCATATGGTGCATATGTAGCCACATCTAGAGTCACAAATTGTCGTCATTTTCCTTTTGTTTGACTGTTGCGTTTGAAGGTTGAAAGATCCTTAGGGTAATGATATCAAATGATCTTTTTTGGCGACTCTATTTCGTATTTGCTTCTGTGTGGGAAGATAGACCTGGAGGGAGGAAGCTCGACTTTATATATGCGCCTGTGAAATGTTCTAAATATTCACAACTACATTCCACTTGAATGTGATTTTGAACCCTCATGGAATTTCCTGAGTCGAAATGACCCACTAAGTCTCGAATGTTTTGAATCATGGAATCTATATGTGGTCGTTTGAGTTGGTATTCGGCTATTGTGGAACTGTCTTCTCTCTTAATCCACTCAGCCTGACGTCCATAGTCTTCATTTACAGAATCTTAGTCCTGCATTGGTTCTCGGATCTGTTGGCCAGCTTATTATTTGAGGTGTAGAAAGTCTCGCTATCTCTTTGTCGATCGCTCTGCGGCCCACCTTTTACTCTAGTTCCAATGTATGGCCCTTGCGACTATGCTAATACTCCTTCCGAAAGTGTCGTCAAAGTGACTAAGTCACGATGAAACTTTCCCTCTCTTAGTGCTTCAACCCTTTCGTAAACAGCACAGTAATCACACCCTACTCCCCGATCCCTTTCTTATTTGCTCGATCCAGTCTATTAGGCGCTGGCGCCGCGACTCCTGCTCGTGCAGAGAGACTTTGGTTTTGGCTTCTGTCCGGTGAGGATATCTAAGAACCGCGAGAATAGTACGAACTTTCTTGCATGTTTCATAGTAGCCACACCAGTATCCGCACCCACCTCTCTTGATTTATTCAATGATAATACCAATAGTGTTGGGTATGTAGGTTCCGCATTGTTTGTTATTAAAGTCTCGCTGAGCTGATTGTTGATCGAACCCAGAAGGCTTCCCCATTCTTCTGATCAATCTCTCATTTTTCCCATTCCACACATTCTACCCGTCTTCTTTGCAAACTGTATTTTGGAACTTCTCCTCTATCTACCGAACACAAGGCACAGCCCACAGCGTTTCCCCAGGCTCTCTCATCATTCGTCCTCCATTATTGCAGTTTCTGTTCCCATACCGTAATTAAATTTCACCGCGTGAGCAGTCTTTAGAATGTCCAAGAGAGGCTGGAGTTATAAGAGCAAGTTTTTGACAAGTAGAACATTGGCCCCCACATCTGAAACCACAGTTTCCATCCTTAATTGCCTTTAGAGAAGTCCTGGATATGGCCAGTCTTTTCGCGTTCAGCCTTGCGGGCTTGACATTGCTTGAAGATATCATTGGTGTGTGAGCATCCGCCGTTACAGACCATCGTTGCTCTTGTCTTTTGTTATCTTAGTGTTCAAACGGGATAGCGGGGTTGACGTCAGGGCAACCCTTAGGCTATGTCTTTTGATGATAGTTATATTTGAAGAGATTCCTAGTGGAGAGAATGATGCCGAACTTTTTTATCTGTCGTGGTGGACAATTCTCTTAGTCTCGAGCGTCTCGATTGAGTAACCAAGATGTATTTGGCCTTCATGAATTCATGTGATGTGTCATGCTTTCGAGTAACTTGCGTTCTCTAAATATCTTGTGAGAGTGTACACAAAACGCTCGTCGTCACTTAGGGATATGGGTTATACTATTATTTGAGGACTTCCTTTCAAGAAAGAACGTGTTATTCTCTCGTTTCAATCACTTCAATCACTTATGTGCAGGCCTCACGAATCACACACTCTCATTTGAAGAGTCTCGCTTGTTGGTTTGACTATTAGCCTTTTCCTCACACCTCACTCCCCCTCATCGAACCGAACTTCGTCGCGTCCTTTCCCCTTGTTAGCATTTCTATCTTGCCTCTATTACTGATACCGCGTGGGAGACCTGCTCGATGGTGTGCTGTGATACCCTCTTTTGCTGCTCGTAGAGCATTGAACACCACACTAGGTGCCTCGTCATCCCGTCACCCTATTGTGGGACACACGGTTGAGATTCCGGGCGAGATATTGGTGATGTTACTCTGAGACCCTCCTTCGCTCGTCTGATTGTTGGTTCGAACCCCCATTTCATCGAGGTTCTTGTGGCATTCTTCTGCTGTTTCCTTCCCACGTTCTTTGGGTTTTTATTTCGTTCTTATGCAGCCGAAGCGGTTGACTCTGATGTGTCAGAGTCAGAAGAGTCCGAGGAAGATGATGAGCGCGATTTTGCACCACTACTGAATGCTAAACTCGAAGACTCGAGTTTCGCAACCAGGTCTTCTGCTCCGGGGATTTTGCGAATCTCGGCAGCGATGCACTTAGGGCAAAGCTTCTCAGTTTTCTTCGTGATTCGATTGCCGCAGTCACAGCTTTTGTGGCCACATGCGTATTCTTCTCCATAACAAGGTTGTTTTTGTGCGGGCTTTGGTTTTGGCTTCTTCGTTGAGAATTTTGTTGACTCTAGTGTTAGCCATTTTGCTTGCGGTTTTGCTGGATCTTGTGCCCGCCTTTTTGCTTCCTGTTCTGCTATCTTTTCTTCCTCTGCGGCTGCCTTTTTTTCCTCACTTGATATCTTTTAATATTTTGGCGCAAGTTTCACATTGTCCATCGCACCTTCTTCCGAGCCCATCGAATTGAATTTCCTCCATAGTGCAATCGCGTGATCCGAAAAGGGGCTTTCCGAAGCTGTTGCAACGGTCGTGTGCTCGTTTCTTAGCAAAGCATACCTGTCTAATCAGGTAATATCGGTGTAATTAAGGCAATTGAATCTTGGTAGAATGTCTAAATATATTAGAGTCATTTGTGTAATTGATTCTAAGGAGTGGTGTTGAGAGATGGTAATCTCAGGAGCTGTTACACGCTAAACTATAATAAGTAAGGTGCATTGCCCTGAACTAACAATACCTCACATAGATATGGTCCGTTCAGATGACCGCAGCCTTGTGGGAGGTGTTGATAAAGGCCGGGTATTGTTGCTGTCTGTGTCAACGTCATTTCTAGAAGCAATGACAAGCTTGGTTTTGATATAACCGAATAACCCTTGATATAAGCTGCATAATTCATGGGGTAGAAGCACATACGTGACTTGTACAAGAGCATAGCTTATATGTGTCATATTAACCACTTTTAACTGAGTTAAATAAGCTGAAACATGCTAATCTTTGAAGTGACTCAGTAGCTCTCGGAATAGAGGAAGATCACGTGCACAAACTCGCCATATGAACTTAACTCCGAGAGGTCACTCAGAGTTCAGAGCCCGGTCCTACTAATTTTGGTGAGTGTATAATCGATTCAAAGAGATGCAAAACTGTCATTCCTTTGTTGACTCGTTCTAGACTCGGAGTTCTCCTCTTCTCCGGCTTTCTCGCTTAGTGCTCGCCACTCATTTCGCCAACACTTAAGTCCAGATACACAACTACAGCAATTACGGAGAAGATGGACCAGAAATAAGAAGCTCTGTTGCGTGTTAAATTCGCGGTAGTTCAGTCATGATGATACTCTAAACATACTTTGATAGATGGTATCACGTGAATCGAAACCTAACTTCAATGACCACTACAAAAGTTCAATACGACAACGAGCTCAAAGATCTTTCTTGATGTCTTATCAGGACATTGAGACATTCGAAGCTCAGTCGCAACATGATACTAATAATCATGCATGTGGCTTCTGGAGTTTTTGAACTGTAACCCAAATTATTCCATGGGAGGACTCACATAGTTTTGCGGCCAAAGACTTTGTTATCATGTAATGTATATAAACCATCGAATTACAGTGTATGTATAAGATTTGAAAGTGATGAAGCCAAGTCCTCTTTTACTCTCGGGCCTATAATCATTACCCTTGATCAGTCCAGGTTAATGTCATCTGCACTCGTCACCACAATCTCAGGTTTCGAAGGATATCTAACAATTTCCACCTTGAAACTTGTGATCAGCTTCCTTTAAATCCCCATTTGAGTGTTATCAAGTGGTGTGCTCGCAATTATCACCCTCTTACTACCGATCAACCTATCAAAGTCGTCCGCCGGCTTGATGGTGACAACAGGTCTTCCACCGTGGGTTCTTATTTCGCAACCAGGAATCGCTGGCGAAGTCGAACCATATCTGAAGCCAAAAGAATACAGGCCTGGAGTATACTCGTAGAATTTGCTTGTGGTTAATTCCTCGCATCTACACAAATCTGTCCGTGTTGCATGCTTGCATTCTGCACATATTGAATAGTGGTGCATGTGCGACCCAACATTGCTGGATGGAATTTGTGGTGTTGCTCTCTTCTTCGAGTTAGGGTTTGACCATTTCGATTCTCCTGGTATCCATTTCGCTGTGAAGCCATCATCTGTAAACCATTCTGCTGACTTTGCTAGTGCCTTGATCTGGTAGATTGGATTTAGAGATAGGCTGTCAACTTCTTCAACTAGTTTGTACGCCGGCCCTTCTGATTCAAACCAATCCCCAAAGCCGTTCTCCACGAAATACCTTCTCTTCTTTTGGCGCAGTGACTCTTTTTCGTGATCGTATCCGGTGGGAATGTACTCCTGGGGAGCTTGCCCACTTCTAGGAGTCGTTGACGATGGTCGAGCTGGCACGTAGTGCTGTATAGGCTTAGTCTTGCCACTTGCGTCTTCGGACACAGTCATCTCAGAATCAGCTTTTGTTGAGGCTTTAGGAGAAGTTGAAAACGCCCGAATAACACCTTTGCACGTCATCTAGCCTATATCTTGTCGTTTTCGATTATGGCAAAGATGATCGGATGCTAAGCACCGCCGATGGAATTAATTTATTTTCGGAGTCGACAACGATGAATCAATGCTTAGTGTCAGCTAGAGCTGTTTTGAATATTTGGATACTAAATGATTAACCTTCTAGGGTTGCCGCCTATATGGTTCAGAAAAAGGACTTCGTCAATGCGTAACAGACTCCAAAAACAAAATCACCCCATTTATTTTACAGACCATTATCGACTTGCCCCTGCCGTTTTAGAACTATTTCCTACATATTCAACCTCTATTCGTACCTCTCTATCTGTCCACACGCCGAAGTCGCCAACATGACTCTGCTTCAAACTGCTTTGACTCGTATCATCATCGTCCTTTCCACCCATCACTGGCTCGTGTCCAACTCCACCAGTGTATACTCGAGTGTGTATGTTAACATTGTGATCCGGTACCAAGTGAAGATGTTCTTCGCTCACGCCATTTGGCGATAGTGTTTCCGGTGTGTGTGTTTGTGTTTTTGTTCGACTTCGGCTCAGTTCGTGGTCTCTTGCACTTGACCAACTTTTCGTTTGGTTCACACTAGAGTTGTTGCTCTTCTTCACATTATCTTGTGAATGTTTAGAAAGTTTCGAGAAAGGGTGTTTCGAGGATCCGAGTCTGCTGTTGAATGGAGAGTGTCCGCTGGACAGTTCGAATTCTTGTTCTGTAATTGCGGCATTCGTTTTGCCTGATTGTAGAGAAGACCAGAAAGAATGTGTTCGAGGAATCGTAGCTGTGATGAGGGAGCAATGTGTTACCAGCCTGTGTAAGGTTATGATTAATTTCTGCAGCGCGTAGCGGGGTAGAGAAGGTAGTGGCGACTCACATTAACCATATTGCTCTTGCCAAGTTGACCCATGTCTGATCTACATTCCCAACTGAATTGGCCACCGCCACAAGCTCGCCTATAGCAAGAGCAGGTACCCTTTGATGCATTAGGAGTGTAGGCAGTCGGGGTCTTTGTAGAACTTACACAATTCGCATGCCGAACAAAATCATGACGGTTATTCGAGTCTCCCTCTTGAGATTGAGTTTCCAAATCGTAGGAAATATACCCGTTGCTAACAATATATCCGTAAGAATATTAAGAACAATAACCGGATACTGGAGATACCCGTGAGTGTTGCATTGGGAAGGGACAAAGACCCAAGGTTTTGGCAGTTGGCACTGGAAGGCAATTACAAGAAACGCGAATACACCCCACAACGCCACCATGATGAGACCACCTTTGTAGCTACGATTTGCTGTTTGTGCTATCCGTTTGAAAAGCATAACCACGGATGCTTTGGACGCTGTCATGCTTAGAATACCGAGGAGCTGGCAAGTATACATTAACTGTCAAGTGGAATGAAAATTAGCCAAAAGTTCCACATGGTCCCTTTCAACCACTATCTCAAGAATTTTACTAGTATTTACTGACCTTATAATACGCATCGATCTTCTCTGGGGTCAGAACTTCCATTCTTTGTCCCAAGCCCACCAAGACAGCGCGAAACACGCATATTGATGTTGCACTTGCCAAAAACTGGTTCATGTTAGCCAAATGCAAAGAAGAACCACAACGGCTCTCTTCTGCGACTGAAAACTTACGCCTCCTGTGTAGAATGCGATATCATCCTGCTGAAATTCCACATGTTGCCGGGCAGCCACGAGAAACCGAATTGATGCCACGACAGAAGATATTACTATTGTGCACAAGGCCGCGACAACCGCAGCGCCGCCTTGGTCATTCTCGGTGAGACGAAAGAATGGTGGACGTCTCTCGTCCATGATTTCACATTGATCAACTGTGAGCCAATTCCAAAAACCATCACATTCAACGACTTTGGGGTTCAAATATATGCAGCATTGAACACCTTCGGCCCTGATTGCAACGGTAGCCAGCTCAGGGGGTCGAAGTACCGGTTACCTTGGAAGTACGCCTGAAACTTTATGATAAGGACTGGCTGTTTCTGCTGGGTAGGACTGAATCCTGGGACAAAAAGGAAAACGGATCTCTCATGCCGTAAATCCCGCGCATAGTTGGATTTCGCGAAAATCCTTAAGTTGCTTATTTCGTGATTTTCGGATAGCTTAGTTCCTAAGGCCGTACTAAGTATTGGTGGCGGTATCAGCAGTGTAGAATCCCGAATTAATCGGGCCAACGGGACGCCACTTCACAATTCGAGGCTGCAAAACAAATGTATCACGAAATCAGAAGGATTGTCTTAAACGACAGACTAATAACATTTCTACTTTCGAGTCTCATCCCAATCATTCTTTGTGCGACAACCTTGGGTCATCGAGATCTGACTTTATCTCGCAGACTGATTGGATCTAAGTGATTTTCATAGGTTGCATTGGCTCTCCAGTCAATGTCAAAAAGTGACACAACCCCGACGTTTAAGTTTCCAACACCCATGCGACACGGGAGCCCCGGATGCGTTCCGGGGCCTAGACAAGATAGCGTGGACGGGCAAGTGGAAGTTATGGGCTGAATTGTTTTTTAGCTGCCAATCAAGAGCCAAAACGCGGTACGGCCCGACGATTTAGTGTTAGTGGCAAAATCTTCAGAGAAGTTAAATCGAACGTCGAAGCCATAACCAACACTTTGTTACACAGCTGCTGCGGATGAACGACAGTAGGAAGCCTGCATCAATTTCGCTTGTGGCTTTTCATGGGAACACAAATGCCGGGGAAGCATTTTAAAAAGCTTATCCCTGATTTATGGCACAAAAATACCACCCTCATGGTCTAGATTTGAGACGGGGGTAAAGACGTGGGGGTTGCAGAAAATGCGTCTACCCCTGCTATCTGGGGCTGGGAGTGTCCATAGGCCCGGCATATCAAGAAATGGCTCCGATGTCTAATGATTGGTCAAGTTATTGATGGACGGTAAACCCTTGGAAAGCCATTGACTTGCTTTTTCCCTGGTGCCCGTTTCTCGCCGTTATCCTTAGTGAAGGGACATCTCCACACCGTCCCAGAGTCTCAGAAGCGACGTCTGATTTAAGCTCAAGCGTGCATTTTAGGGCCGGCACCCCTCATAAAACCTTCCGTCCTTTCTTTCATGCACACTGATATCTGGATCCCGTCAGCATAGGTTCCACGTGGAATATCAAGTCAAAGTTCCAACAGAACCCAATCAAGTTATCGTGATGGCCGATCTCAAATCAGAGGCTATCGAAGTCTTTCATGATGTTGATGGTAAGAAGAACAGCAGCAGTAGTATTGAGGAGCAAACTCCAAAAGTAGTCCGAGTAGAGGAGAACCAAGAGAGTGGAAGCGGCATTCTTGAAGTAAGTATTAAGCCCTTGAGTCAATTCAGTCGTAAACTAACAAACAATAGCGATATATTAACCCCGCCGCAATCGTGAACTTCGGGTTCACACTTCAAGCAGCATGGGAAGCATCTGGTTCTTCATTCCAGTTCAGTCTGCTCAATGGCGGACCAGCATCTTTGGTGTATGGAAGTATCTTAGCTGGCGTTGGCTCTACAGCAATTGCAACCTCGTTAGCTGAGATGGCATCTCTGTTGGTCTCCGTATCTTCCAGGACTTTGATTCATCAATTAACACATATTCAGAGATCCTGTGGTCGGTGCCCAGTATCGTTGGTCTGCAGCTTTTGCACCGTTCAATCCCAAATTTTGGGGTCTTTTTCAAGGGTAAGCAATTTCAACAGTTTCTCGCCGATGAAGAAACTGACTCCCTACAGATGGATCACTATTTTTGCCTGGATCACTGTCACAGCCGCCAGTCCTGCTTATTTGTCCAATATTGTGACTGGTCTTGTCATCTTCAATTATCCAGAATATGAGCCTCAGCGCTGGCACGGAACTCTCATCATGTGGGGTTTTGTCGTTATTCCAGTGTTCTGGAACTTCTATTTCAGAAAGATGCTCAACACGCTTGAGATGATCGGCGGAATTTGCCACGTGCTCTTCTTCGTGGTATCCATCATCACTTTGGTAGTTTTGGCTGAACGTAGCCCAGCCTCATTCGTGTTCAACAACCTTTGGGACGAGTTCAGCGGTTGGACGAATCCTGGAGTTGCCTTCAGTATTGGTCTCATTACAGTCACGTTTCCTATCACCTCTTTTGATGGTGTTCTTCATATGAGTAAGTTCATTCAGACTCTTGAAAATATGTGCTAACATGGAAATAGGCGACGAAGTCAAGGGAGCCAGAACTCAAGTGCCACACAGTATGATCATTGCTGTCACCTCCAACAGTGTTATGCAGTTTGCCTACATGGTGGCTGTTATGTTCTGTATCGGAGATGTTGAGAAAGTTACGACCACCCCAACACTGCTTCCCATCATCGAGGTCTACTACCAAGCGACAAAATCGAAGCACGCAACAAACTTACTGGTTGTCATGATTGCGTTTATTCTCTTCATTTCGCTCTTTAACATCTTCGCCTCAGTTTCTAGACTGACATGGGCCTTCTCACGCGACAAGGGTCTCCCATTTCACAAGACCTTTGCTTATGTTCACCCTACACTCAAGATTCCCATCAACGCGCTTCTGCTTGTGGGTGTTATCTGTTGTCTACTAGCTCTCATCAATATCGGATCGTCTACAGCCTTCAACGCTTTAATATCACTTCCCACAATCGCTTTGTACATCTCGTACTTCATTCCGATCCTCTTCCTTGTCATCAGGAAGCTGCAGAACAGGCATCCGACGTACGGTCCATTCAAGCTCGGTCGCTGGGGACTACCTATCAATCTTTTTTCCCTTGTTTTCATCGTCTATATTCTCATCTTCTTACCCTTCCCAACCATGTTACCAGTCACCGCAGTAAATATGAATTATGCTGGACCGCTTGTTGCAGTTGTCATTCTTATTGCGATTGGAGACTGGTTTGTATCTGGAAAGCAGCGATTCGAGGTCCCAATCGCAAGAGCTGCGAAAGGAGATCAGTGAGCAAGTCAATCTAATATTTCGAGATGTTGCTTTTACGCCGAACGAACGAGACGAAGTCGAACGAATGATGTGATGGCTGTATCTAAGAATATCTACCAAGTTTGTACATAGACAAGAAGCCATATCCTCAACCAAATTCTAAAACCCTCTCCCCGATCATGAGCTCGTTCTGCACAATCCTTTGAAAGTTGCCCGGCGGGAAAAGCCCCGTTGAAGCCATCATTCGGAATTGTCATTTCGAATTCCGCTCACGCAAGCCAAACAAACCTTTGGTGGCACTGAGACTCGCGGACCGGTGGTGACACATGCCACATGAAAGGTTCAGCTTAAACACCACTGTGGCTTGCCATCGCGTAACCGTCGCGTATCCGTTCCCCGCAGCTGCACGCCTCTATTTCTCTTCTTCATGCAGAATTTTCTTTGGGAGTCGAGGTGTATCGAATCGAAAGATGTGCTTTACTAGGCATGTGTCGTCTTCCAGAAGGAAGGAACATCGGACCATCCAAACAGTCGGAAATACTTTATTTTTCTTTGCCGCAACTGATCTATCATGTTTGAGCATTTGCCGCACTCGGGCTTCATCTTCCTTTGGAAACTGGGGCGAGGCCGGTAGCACAGAAGGGCAGGCTCTGTTCATGATATTGCAGGGGGCTTCTGCAATGCAACCCACTCTGCATGTTGTGTAGCGGGGAACAGCCTTTCCCCCACGCCTCCGGAAATATTGACAAAAGTAAAAATGTTCCGTTCTTGCGGTTACTACAGCCATTTTTTGGAAGGTTTGAGCCGTTTTTGTGCCTCGTTCGAGTCTCAGCTTCGGGCTTTCCTGATTATCCTCGCCTAGGTTTCCAATAAGCCAAGCACAATTTTGATTTCCACGACTTCGTACAACTTTAGAATTGATCTAGCCTGTGGCATAACGAGCAGAGCTAAGATCATTGAAAATGCTAATTGATGAACGAGTTCGCGGCTTCTGGGCCAATGCATCGTACACTGAACTCGCACTTTACACTTTCGCATTGACGGTGGTTTACGTATGTCTCTCGGATCAAGAATCAAGGAACAGCAGCTGAATCCGGGGAACAGTTCGTCAGCAAATTCGCGTATCGTTTAACTCTACACCCTCTGGCCAAGTACCCAGGCCCTTTCTTTGCTCGTATCTCAGACTGGCCCCTCGTTTTCCACTGCTACGCAGGCGATCGACACATCTGGGAATTCAAGAATCACGAAAAATATGGTGAAGCGCCCTCTTCCTAGTCCTCCAAGAGACCAATTCTTCTGAAAAGTCTCTAACCGTAAATCTAGGCCCAATCGTGCGCTATGGGGCGAACTCCATCTCAATCGCCACCCCAAGCTCTCTCCCCTCAATCCATGGCGCAAAAGCGAACGTCAAGAAAGGCTCATGGTACAAGACTCTCGATATCAGTGCCGGAGCTCCATCGGTGCAAATGGAAATAGACAAGCATCAACATGCTCTTCGACGACGATTCCTTGCCCCAGCATTCAGCGAGAAAGCCCTCAAAGAAGCCGAAAAGCTTATCTCGATAAGTGCGAAAAAGCTTACGAAAGGTGTAACTGAAGGAGGGGAGAAGGATTGGTCGGATCCAAAGGATATGAATGATTGGGCGACATATTTTGGTTTCGACTTCATAAGTGATTTGGGATATGGCAAAAGTTTCGAAATGCTAGAGAAGCATGACAATGTTTGGATCCCACAAGTGCTGAAATCCGCATCAAGGTTTCTTTACTACGTCGGATACTTGCCATTTATTGACTTGATTCGACCCCTGATTGGGTCCAGTATTCAAGATTACATTGGTGGACAAGAAGCAGCAGATTCGTTGAAATATACGGAGCTGGCAAATTCGAGATTGGCAGAACGAATCGACTTGGAAAAGCAGATGAAGGCAGAAGGAAAAGAACTCGAGCGAAAAGACACTTTCCACTATCTCCTCAACAGCAAAGATCCCATCACAGGGAAGATGTTCACAATCGAAGAGCTCCAAGCAGACTCCGCACTCATCATCGCAGCCGGAAGCGACGGTGTAGGCATCACTCTCTCAGCATGCCTGTTCTACCTTCTCGACAACCCAGCCACAATGTCAAAACTCATTTCGGAAATCCGTTCCGCGTTCAGCTCGTCTAACGATATTCGAAATCCGAAACTTGGAGCGCTGCCGTACCTGAATGCCTGCATCGAAGAAACACTTCGCTTGAACCCGCCCAAGGCCAGCTCGCTTCCCCGCGAGGTGTTGAAAGGCGGCTTGAATGTTGACGGGAATTTCATACCAGAGGGAATTACAGTGGGAAGCCCGCTATACGTTATTCACCACGATGCAGAAGTGTTCCCAGAACCGTGGTCGTTCAGACCAGAACGGTGGATTGCAACCACGAATGGAAATTCTACGGAAATGGTTTTAGCAGCGAAAGCCGCTTCGATACCGTTCTTGATTGGACCGCTGAATTGCATTGGGAAGAACATGTCGTATATTGCTCTGAAATTGGCAATTGCGCATTTGTTGTTCAGTTGTGATATGAGAATTAGTGGAAAGCTTGTCGGTGGTGGAGCAAAGAACAAGGAAGAAGGGAGACAGAGACAGGGAGAATATCAAATGCTGGATTGG
Organism: Halenospora varia; assembly: GCA_020726485.1. Lineage (NCBI taxonomy): Eukaryota > Fungi > Ascomycota > Leotiomycetes > Helotiales > Solenopeziaceae > Halenospora > Halenospora varia. The sequence continues at coordinate 114,487 of JAHEWH010000007.1, forward strand.
ATTTTGGGATTCAGAGATGGCCCTATTGTTGAGGTTAAGGTTAGATAGCCAATGCGCGTCTATAAATATTACGAAGATATGATTGATGAAGAGACTCATGCTTATTCCCATTTATGCGAAGCCACTTATACTTCATTAACTACGGTCGCGAATCTACAAAATTTGTGTTCTGTCACTTGTGAGGCATGACCTAGCACTTATTGTCACCATTCATGCACACTCAATTTGGCTTTTGAACAGCAACGATTATTATTCTACGATTTAATTTCTCCCACTAACTGCAGCCTAAACCCCTGTTTTACAACAAACCTCTCAAGAACACTGTAATTATCCACTAATTTTTGAACGCTTTGAGGGCCATGATAGTCTGAAGGACACTCAGCATTTTCAAAGTTGTGTCGTAATTTCATTCTAGGCGTCGATGAAAGGTAGGACTGGTAGACCCTGCGATGGGGAGTGGTGAGGAGCATAGGGACTATGGGGGCACCTATCCTTTGGTTTGCTAAACGGCTGCTTGGTAGGGTGTGGTGGAGGTCGTGTCATGAGTTTCGACTTTGGTCTGTGACGGCCACAACAACACATAAATTCCGGTTGGCAGATGTCGACGTATTGTCCAGGCATTTTTGCAGACTTTGCTCTTCTAATGAGTAAATTGTCTGATATGATCGGACGCCTTGAAAGAGTCGCATTAGAATATGATGTTTGTGGTGGGTAATGTGGTTTTTGTAATGGAACAGAATGAGGGTTCAGAGTTTTAGGAGAATCTATACATCTGAAGTACATTCTCTGAATAAGACCTATAACTAGAGAGAGAGTCTTGATTGATCCTATTCAGGCCGCACATTCAACTCTATTCAAGTGATCCATGCATATCATTCACACGCCTCTGAACAATATCAGGCAGGAAGAAGAGTTACCGATTAGAACTCCTGCAGGAGTATCAGTGTGAACATACCTAGGAAGGTTCATGACTCAATCTTCTTTGTGATACAACCTTACTCAGAGTATAGGAATTCTACACCAGCCAACTTCTCGGGTAACACAAATTTCAACGGCTTTGGAACAGAGCTCAAAGTACATCACATCTTTTCGAGGAATAGTTCTAGAGTGTGGATGGAAAACAACAAGATCTTTCAATGGCCATCGGGAGAACTTTCCCTCCCTACAATCTAAAGTACTAGTCTGTATTCCTCTCCACCTTGTATGTTTCATCTATCTCCAACAGACACAATTTGCTCATTTTATCAACCATTTCTGTGCTCCACAGTTTAACGGAAATTCGGTTGTCTAAGAGGCCACTTCTCCCATGCTGGACGACCATGATTACCATAATGATAGTGGTGGTGGCCGGGATATAGTGGGCATGAGTACCCACAGCGGCTTGTTATGGTACCACTGGAATATGATGGTTTGTACTTGACCACTTTTACCCACACCCATGAATGGAATTTTTGGGACTCCTAAGGCAACTGGACGACCGCACATTGTCGTGAAGAATATGCTTTCTTTTTTGTCAAATATAGGTTTAGTATCGCGCCTGTTGAAAGTGTAGTAGCTTTTCTCTTAGGCTGCTGATGCAGTGAGGATACTTTTGAGCTTGTCTGAGAAAGCTGTGAGAGAACGATTTTCCCGCTCTTTTTATACTTCTATTTCGTTACTTCTGAATAACCTCAACACTGAATACCAGCAATTATGCTTTTATTGATTTAGCTCTGTTGAAGTGATATGTGTCTCGATTCACGGGCTTCATAAAAGGCTCATGGGAAAAGGCAGATACTCTCAATAGTAATATCAGAGAATTGTGAGATTCTAATCTTCCGATGTACATACAACCGCCTTGACATTCTCTTGGAACTTCTCACGCGGAATTTTATTGTGATCTGATAATTCTTTAATTTACTATGGCATGTTCTACATTTCCAAAATCACGTTAAAAGTCGCTTTATGAAGGCTTAAATCACATATTCTAAGAAACATTAAGGGAACTGTGATTGAAAAGCAATGTGGCATTCTATTCCCAAGTTTGGCACATTATTCTCCCCCTATGATGGCCCACTAATAATTTTACCACATTCCCCCATGTCTCTCATATTTCTCTATATTGTCTATGAAGAGGTCCTATTCAGCTCCTCTATCACTTTAAGTGCTCAACGATGCACATGCTGAAACTTCCACTCTTCTCCTGGGTGTAGCTGGTAAAAGAGCTTCAGTTGCGACCAGATTTCAGGTTGGTGGAGTAACCACCAAGATGGATAGAAAAGGGAGCCATCATGAGTTCTTGTCCATATTGACGAATAGTACCGACCGTCTTTTATAACAGCGCCTTCTGGTGGTGGGCCAGGCTTGTCAGATCCAAATCCGTAGCCGGATCATGAGGCATGCGGCCGTTTTGGCTTCTCAACCCTTGGGGAAACCCGAGGAAGAAATGTCTGAAGAGGCAGGGACATTGTTAAGGGTGACGTATAATTTTGTTGCTGGGAGTGTTGTTCTTGTATTTTAGGATTGTGGCTCTCAGTGGTGTTGAGAGCATTCTTGTTCTTGTAAGTTGTTGTATTGAAACCAGAAAATCAGAAAGGGAGAGGGGCTGCATCTTTTATACTATAGAATATCCTTACTGAATAACCTTCACGCACACATTGAATATAGGCTACTTTCGCAGAAGATACCGTTGAACTTGATTAGTGATTCTTAATGTGCGATTCATATACAGAAATGGCTCGACTGTTGTGACAACGTCAAGGAAAGGTGATTAACAAGGCTTGAATAGTTCAAACAGGCACAATCTAGTCATGGGAAAATCAAACCACCTGGTGATACATTCCCTTAGTGTCCCATATTATATTTCGAGTACACTTCACGAGTCCGATCAAAATGTGGAAGTCAAGTCGAAGATACATCGCTCAAGTGCGGGGTAATACGGGGTAATTTAAGCGAATGACAAAGGGGAAGCGAGACACAGACGGACACCTACCTTAAAACCATGCTTGATGGCTGGTAAGAACAATAAGACATTAACGAAATGAGAACTCGGGATTATTCCGATAGCATAAGCAGGGGAATGAGTAGACGCCACTTGGAATATAATGTGAGCAAAAACTGGTAACATTGTTTTAGGTTTCAGAGAAAGGTCTGTGCTACAACCAATGATACCTCTTTGCGCTCGTAATGTCTCTGGAAATCAAATCAAACTGCGTTGATCCCCAGAGAAAATTAACCCCTGCGAGATCTCTGCAATGTACGAACCAAATACTCCATGTCAAATACCACCCAGACGCGGCAAATACAAAATTCCAGACTTCAAAAACGCCAATGCCAAAAGTGCTATGACTGCCAACTGCCTCAACGCGCATCACCAAAGAATGGTGAAGAGGGTCAAGTGCATGGCGACAACAATAGAATTTAAAGCCATCATTCACCCTTGGGCTTCAAAACCGCTGGCTCAACACCGATTCGATTGCGATAAAACAGAATACCCCGACCCTCGGCAACAGCACTAACAGAAGGTTCAACCCAACTGCAAGACTTGGTATTCTTCCATAGATTGACCATGAAGTTCCACAAACCACTGCCAGTCTTGTCCTCCTTGTAATGAAACCCATAACCGGCTTGATTGCCTCAGCTGCTTTACGAGCATGGTAGTGAGGAATGGTCGAGATCTGGTGATGCAGGACATGCGTACCAATGATATTGTGGAAGATGTAGCGATCGACCCTGTCTACGTCACGGCCGATGGTTGAGGCAGCGCACCGAGTGAAGGTCCAGGTGCTGGGATTGTAGTGTGGGAGGGCGCCGTCGCTGTGGTGAAGGAAGGTAATTGCGACTAAAGGTTTGTTAACTTTGTGTAAGAGCCAAAGGTGAAGGGTGAACTTACTGAGCCAGTGATTGAGCTAAATATATGGCAACCCATACCAAACAGCTAAGTTCGCCCAGCCGTAAGTCTGTCCAAGACAATACAAAATTGAGCAAACGGCAAAGAGGGCAATATCCGTGATGATGATGAACTTCGCATCGCGAGTACTGTACAGTGGACTGAAGGGATTATAGTGACCGGCCTTGACACTATACTTCTTGACGAGTGTACCATCTTCGTATCTCTCTGGCTTTGAAATACCTCTCATACCCATCTGTTTCTCCCAATAGGCCTCACCAACCCCGATCATGACCGCCATGTAGGCATGTCAGTTGAGTAATTGATGTGCGAGTAAGTGTAAGAAAGTATAGATCGGTGTATCTTCAGCATACTCGGTGATGCTCTCAATCGTCTTGCCGAATAGTCGCGCATACTCCGACCGAGTCGCAGGAACGAAAGACGTATCCTTCATCATGTTGGCGATATGCTTATGCTGTGAGCGATGGCTATTCTTCCAAGAGAAGTATGGGACCAAGAGAGAAGTGTGAATGAGGAGACCTATGATATCGTTGAAGTACTTATTTGGTGAGAAAGCCATGTGACCAGCCTCATGTGCCAAAACCCAGAAGCCGAGGCCGAAGAGTCCTTAAATGAAGCCGTAGAGTGATCAGAGGATGAATCGAGCCCCATATGAGGGAACATTCTCGGGTATCAGATATTTGTTGAACAGGTAGAAAGTGACACCGAGGAGAAAGACATCCTAGAAAACGTAGAGGAGAGACGTGATGTAGCTGCGTTGGAAGCATTCGGGTGGGATTGCGGCGTAGATTTGGGAAACAGTGTAGTCGGGAAGTGTAAACTCGTCGCCAATGTGGTCCACGAGTTTGCCATACTTTAAACTTACAGTAGCTTTTAGACTGAGCTGGTTGGTTGTTTGATTGGCTGTTTGATTAAGACGATTGATTGAAGCTGAAAGTTGAATTCCAGAAGCGGTGACTTGAGTGATGGTGGTAACAGTGGTTTGTGTTTGGACCTCCATGATGCCCCTCGAGTCTAACAACTCTTGCATTGGGTAATTGAGTCTAATAACTCGTATGCATTGGCAGTATTAAGAAAGTCGAAGAGTCTAATAACTCAGATCATTGATGTGGTGCAAGGAGAGAAGAGGGAGAAAAGAAAACAAGAAGATATGTTTTTTGCCCCTCAGGCATACTTACTGAGGCGCGGTTTCCTTATGAGGATAGAATATCTAATTTTTCACTCTGCATGACTCATTTGAGGCTCGACTGCTCCTCTTCGATATCAGATTACAAGTGAAGAGAAAATACCCCGGGGCGCCGACGGGGGATCGGTAATCCTATTGAAGCAGGGAGTAGTGATTCAATGAATCTCAAGATATTCACTTCAAATTCAGTACAGTATAGAAGCGTTCAAGTCTTGCGACTCCGGACTGTTCTCTTTCAAGGAATGAATATCAACTTGCTACATCATAGCTTATCCACAACCAAAGCAAAACAACAAACTTTTCGTCAGCGAAAGCTGTCGTATTATTACCCAGACCCTGCACATCAGACCCAACAGTTCTTCGCCCTCATCATAAGTCAAGTCTTCTGACCTTGAGGTATCTTAGAGCGGAGCAACAATAATGTGCAGTGACTATCATCGCCGCTGCCTCCGCTGCGACGCCCATCTGTCCTCAGAGCATGACAAGCGCATCCAAGCACCGAACTGCCCATTCAGACGAGGTACAAAATATCCCAGCATCACGATCTACATGCCTGGTCGCTGTGAGAGGTGTCCTACCGGGCCTATTAAAGTCGGGCCGTTCCTGTTGAACTAAGATCTCGGGTTTCGAAAGGTGAATGGAAGGAGTTTCGTCTTCGGGAAAGAGGATCTGCTGCCAGATACCATTAAATCATAGGGGCGAGCTCGGCCTTTGGGTGAAGAGTATCCGGGAACCGTGGGGACATTTATTAGTCGGAGGGGAGTTGAGGGGCTTAGGCGGGGTGAATAATATTTGGTTCACTTGAAACTTGAGAATATTATTCGTCGAATGCATCCACCATGTCTGTCGTAATATTATTCGAATTTCGCTAGGAACGGTTCAGCGTGCCTCGCCTCTGCAGTTCTCTCTTGTCTATAAAGCCATTCAATAGAGGGCCTTGGTGAATCTAGTCAGCCTATCAGACTATGGTAACATAGCCCGTTCAGGCCGCTGCCAAAGCTCCGCAGTGTGTATGCATAGTCAATACGTCTGTTTTTGTTACAGCAAACTAACTTCATGTCCTTCAGGCATGAGTCTTTACAAGCAGGTGAGCTTCAAACCAGGACAAAAAGGATGAGAAATACTGCCTCACACTCAACACAGCCCACAATTGTTGATTGACCCAATAAACTACAACTCTCCTAGCAGGCACCGTCTTAGTTCGCATAGATTTAAGTGAACAAGGAACTGAGCACGCCCATTACACCTTCACAGAGCAGTCTCCTCATCTGGTAATTAACACATACAAGCCACATCCACAAATCAGCAATCGCCAACTTCCAGATTACAAGATCGAAACTCCACCGCACACAAAAGCCACCAACGGTCACCTCCCCCCTTCAATTCACTGCCACCACCATGCAACTCATAAAGCCACAAGATCCCATCTCACCCAAAACCACCATAAGCCAAGCTCACAACCTCGCACAGGCAGCCGGCACTCGGACAATCCGGCATATTGGAACACGCTATAAATCGTACTACGTTGTGCTATGCTTGCAGTGCTTTAGCTCCGATCTCTGTGTTCCCCGTCGTCAGCACTGTTGTACGACTTCTAGGACGGGAAGTTGCATGATCCTAGCGCCGTGAGGTCCGTTTTGGGCTGCGTACTTTGATGCTTATTGCTAACTTCGATAAGGCGGTATTTAATTTCTGTCTGCCTTGACTTGTAGGAAATCGATATTCGATGACTACGAGATTCAAACGGATTCAAGGTATTTTCTGGGAATAATTCTTAAGTAGAAACGGAACCTGCTGCCTTAATTCATGGTAAAGTGAATGATAACGCGAGGTTCAGGCCTTAAATTCTAGAACCTCCCGTTATGACCGTGGCCCTGGATTCAACTTATATCGATGCGGTGTAACTTCAAGCTCGACCCGTTGCCAACCGAGACGTTGGCTGAGCTCGATCGAAAAGCCCCTGTCTGTTGTACAAGATTTGGGCATTGAGATCGTGTCGTGCAGGATGACGTAATTGTGAGAAGGTTAACAGTGCAGATGGGAAATGCGGTTTTGGGAATGGGGTAGGATGAGATTGTGTCGTACGGGGCTAGGCATTGGGTTGTGATTGGGGAGATAATGAAGATGTGCATGATGGTCCAGTGAAAGGTGATGATTGAGAAGAAGTTGTTTGCAGCTTGTATGAGTAAATTACAGTTTTTGCGAAATGGCACGAGATGGGATGGGGCAGTGGCAGCCTGAAGATGTGCTGCGCCTGTTGTTTCTGAATGTCTGGATTGGAATTGGGCAATACCATTGTGCTGTGCAGATCGCTGTATGGGAAGTGTGGTGTCTCTGGTGATGTGACCGGAGAAAGCAGCAAGTGATCGCCGCTGGGTTGAGATAGGACTTGGATGCATACTCGAGGGTTGCCGGCCTTCAATACTGCGCTGTGGTTACTGGAGCTGGTAAATTCTACCCTGAGTAATAACTTTTGTTGTTGTTGATGATGAAGTGTTATTGACATAAAATCCCTCGGTTCTCCTATGTGTGGACTGTAGATGAGACATTGTTGGTGGCAGAGGTATGCTCGAATGAAGATGTCGTGATATGCTCTTTAAATACGCTATTGTTATTGGGTTGGAATTTGTTTGTTCTGCTGAATGATGGTGTAGTGTACTTGAGCATGTTTGGTGGAAGAAAATTACATGAATAAACTACTGGCAGATGAGTATTGGAGGACGAGCTGAAACAGTTGGTAGAGAAAACATCCGGACGAGTGAGGGTCAGCATCAACAGAGGCTGTAAAAGGCAGATGAGACCTTGAAAAGAGTTATTGGAGAGATTCAGCAAGTAAAGAAGAGGTAGCCGGGATGATGCAAAGAGTCAACTGCATAGGGTGGACTTTGGTTAGGTGATCCATCAACCGATGAGACCTATTGGATGTTGGTTGTCAAAAGATGGCCGAGTTGGTGGGTTTCCAACATATCGATATCGGTGGAGGCACCGCGGCCCGAAACCTGCCCGAATGGTTGGTCCTTCGGCTTAAGATTATGAGGAATCGAAACGAGCAATTGAGAAATGAACTTCCATGTTGGTGACATTGCAGAAGGGTTGAACGGATGTGACGGCGGTGAGAGAGGGTGTACAAGACAAGCAAGACAAGCAAGACAGGCGGATGCGTCGGAGAAAAAAGGAAGCGAGGGAGTACATGGCTGGCAATGTGATCGATGTTGGGTACGTGAGAAACAAGTATAGTCATCTGATCAAGAAGATCGCACTTGATCTTCTAACACGAAGTTAACGAGAAATTTGAGAAGGGAGAAAGGTGCTGGAGATTATCTTTTATCATGGAATTGAAATTTATAATTGTATCAATATTTTCTTCCTTCCGAGACATTACCGACGCCTCTTGCGCAATACCCAATTCTTATGTTTCCCAGTCTATACACCAACACCAATGATACCAAGCCATCCAAACCCAAACCCAAACCCATTCCAAACGCCCTACCCAATATTTCAGCACCCCTATCATTTCTTGTTGAACGCCCCATGAATATTCATCGGTTTGAAGACATGTTTGAAAATATCTAGATCCGAGACTGCCGCACTCTTACTCGACGAAGAGCTTTTACTACTCGACGACTTCGAGCTCGAAGAGCTCGCATTCGGACCTTCCGGGTTTTCGAAAGCAAATACCACGTCCTCGAAATGATTTTGAAATACCGGATCTTTGAGAAATGCATCTCGCCACATTAGGGCAACTTCTTCCGTCGGGTTGCGGAAGCCGGGACCGAGACCAAAAGAGCCGATTACGATGTTGGGGTAGTTGTAGTACACGGCGATTTTGAGTGCAGTGCGGATCTTGTCTCGCATAAGCTCCTTTTCTTGCTTGAAAGAGTATTTCTTGCCGGAGCTGTCGAGTTTAGGACGTTTGACGGGGCATACTGAGATTATCGGGACAGCTTTTTGGGATCGTTAGGAGGCAGAGGGGAACATGAGGACGAAGACGAACATTTGTATTCTTGCCAGGGTTCGTATTTCTCAGGTCCATTTCGGAAGACAACTTTCTGAGGTCAGATTCGTGAAACGGGTAAGTATAGAGGACGAACTCACCGACGTTCTCAGAGAATATTCCTGCTCTTGATGGAATGGGATAGTTTGATGTAGCGGAGTTTCCCGCCGCTGGTGTTGTAAGTGTTGCGAATAAATTGCTCCGTCTGCACAAGCACTCTTCTGGAGACATGACACCTGATCTCGGTCAGCCGCATCATTGAGCAACGGCGAGAGATTATGGACCTGCTTCCCAGTCACCACCCGGTCTTTTGTCATTCGCCGGCATTATGACAGGAATCCCTTTGGGCTCAGTGATCTTCCATTCAAGGGCTAGATCAACAGGATCTCGTTCGTAGAAAGCTGATTCAGGGCATTAGAAATTTGTAGATGTAAAGTTACTCACACTTACCGAAGTGAACTTGGCGAGTCTCTGCAGGCTCTGGGATCGGTAGAGATTCTGAGTGACAAAGGTATGAAGTTGGAGGCCATTGATCACTCAAAGTCTGTCTGATATACGGAATATATGTCCTTTTTGCCTCCGCCGCTATCTCAGATGGCTTTGGTTTTGAGGGTGGCATTTTGAAATCTGTATGGAACCGGGGTATGAATGGAGCTGGAGAAAGCAGAGCAATAAAAGACAGGGTAAGATAGTGCTGAACGACTTTGACCAAGGCTACGGGATTTAAGGACATGGGTCTGCATTATATAGTTTGGAGAAGAAGAAACAGCCTCAAGAAAAAGCAGCCACCAGTCGTCAATGGCATGCCTTGACCCATGCAAAGACGGAGCAATTCGACGAATAGGGTAGAGCATACATTGAAACATACCCTCTGATCCCAAAGGTCTAGATATCTAGGCTTATCAGAAGCTTCCCCGACAGAGAATACCCCACTTGCTGTATACAAATATACGGGAGAGTGATTGCTTAGCCCGTTTGGGCCAGATGCTGCAACGTTCGATGCCTAGGGGAGCGAATATATCGTGGGCGTAACGGCATCGATATGAGCCCTGGGAACACTATGTAGCAACCCGGGTCCCAAGATCTCAATCGTACGCCTCGAGGAGGTCGTACTTAGATTCGCGAGAAAGATCTGTCACCTGTGTGCATTGCAGCCTGCTTCTGATGGGATATTGAGCCAGGCGAGTGTAATGGAAGCTTTTCAAGAACTACGTAGGTTTGCGATTGCCAGCAGAAGGGGAAGCCCATCTCACATGGCACAAGAAAAGCTTGGCTGCAATTACTGCTGCATTCCTCACTTGAAGTGACTGCTCATCCAATCCACACGGAGCTGCAAAGAATGGGCTCTCGGGGAGCCTTCCAAAGGCGTCCGATAGGCGTGCAGAAGGAACATCGCAATTTAGGTCTTGGATGTACATCAAATGTGAGAGAAATGGGAGAAAACGAGGAAAATGCGGGCGAAATGTGACGGAAAAGCGCCATGACCTAGAGCTGAGGGTGTTGACTCGTGAAAGAGTGTTGAAATGCGGCTCGAGCCGTAGCATGGTCATTGCTGCTGTCGTTCGCGTCCCGCCTTTCAGCCAGCTTCGTTTGTTTTTTTTTGGCGCGCGTTTCTCAAACCTTGTTCACAACCACCTCAGACTCCCCTCAGACTCCCCTCAGACCTCGCAACTCACGCCATTATTTCCAGTGCCGAAAACCCTTATAACCTACAGCTCCCGGACGCCAATTGCACTTTCTTTGTTCTTTGGAAACAGCCTCACCGATCTGGGGTATCACGCCATCATGAACACACCCCGTCTTGCTCGATCCGTGGTCAAGTCCGGCGTCCTCAGCGCAAAGAACGAAACTTTGACACGCCTGGCACGTCTTCAGCGAGATGCTACCCAGAGCTCCCCATCGGCGCCTCTGCAGATGTCGATCGCGGACCTCATACATGCGCCGGGAGTCCACGGTTGGGTAAAGGACCGGCCATTGGAGGTCCATGGCTTCGTCCGATCCATCAGAAACCACAAAAAGATGTCTTTTGCGAGCATAGGAGATGGGTCGACTCTGGAACCTATGCAAGCCGTTCTTACGCCATCTCAGGCCCAGAGGTTCGAGGCCTCCCCGCCATCTATCACAAACAATTGCTGATTGGAATCCTACCAGCCTTTCCAACGGAACCGCCGTCCGGCTCGTAGGACAGTGGAGAGAACCACCTGCAACAAAAAAGGACAAAGTCAATGAGCTTTATGTACAATCTGCGGATGTTATTGGAGCCACAGATCCATCCGTATGTGTGTTGTCTAGGACATCGAAACGTTTTGCTGAGAAAATCCTGCACAGAAATTCCCCATCCAGAAGAAGTACCACACTTCCGAATTTCTGCGAACCATACCACATCTGCGAAACCAAATCCCCTTCAATTCTACCTTGTTACGCCTCCGATCGGATACAATAGCGGCGATCACGAAGTACTTTGCTGCCGAAGCTTTCACGCAGACACACACGCCTATAATCACCTCTTCAGATTGCGAGGGTGCTGGAGAGGTTTTCAATGTTCACTCAAGCCTGAAGGATCGAAAGGACAAGACCAGTGGCGCTTCATTCTTCGGCTCCCCGAAATACCTCACAGTCTCAAGCCAATTACACCTGGAGGCGCTGGCACACTCCATGGGTAAGGTATGGACGCTCTCGCCCACGTTTCGAGCAGAGAAGAGCGATACTGCACGGCATTTGAGCGAGTTCTATATGCTTGAAGCAGAAGTAAACTTCGTCGACGATATGGAGCACATAATGGACGCGGTTGAGAACCTGGTCAGGTCAATAACTACATCACTTTTTGACTCACAAGTTGGGAAAGAGATATTGGCCTCCAGAGACCCTGCTGAGGAACATCAAAATAGTGACCGAGCTGCAATGATTAAGAACCGATGGAAAGGCTTAACTGCAGACATACCATGGCCCCGCATCACCTATTCGCAAGCAATCAAAGAACTCCAATCCAGTTCTCATACTTTTCAGCACAAGGCAGAATGGGGCTTGGGTTTGCAGGCAGAGCATGAGCGATATATCGCGGAGACTGTTTGTAAATCCCCAGTATTTATCACCCATTATCCTCGATCGATCAAGCCATTCTACATGCTCCCTTCAGCCATCGACTCGGAGAAGCAAGGCACCGTAGAATGTTTCGATCTCATATTCCCTGAGGCTTGTGAAATAGCTGGTGGCTCCATGCGTGAATACCGTCTTCTACCACTCATTGAATCAATGCAAAGACATGGTATGGCTCCGCCAGGTTCGCCAATGTCCTTGGAAGATGAGGACCTGGGTGGACTCAGTTGGTACGTGGACTTGCGTAGATGGGGAAGTGTGCCTCACGGTGGGTTTGGCATAGGCTTCGACCGATTGCTGGGCTATCTTGCCGGCGTCCGAAACATCAGGGAGATAACGACGTTCCCAAGATGGGTGGGTCGTTGCGAGTGTTAGCCTTGGCTGTCCGGATTCTTTGACGCCAGACCAAGAATTATCATCACACCTCCATGACAGTTGACGCCATGGTCTTCTAGATCGATCGCCAACAATTCTGACGTCTGAGCGAATTTTACAGCACCACCACCAAGCAGACACCTTTGTTACAGGTAATCCCCGAATACTACTCTTCTATATCTTCGGCCCATGATTAGTGGTCGTTCTACCGGCGCGTACAGTTACCATCCTACCCTGATTCCATTCATGTTACGACATGTGCATGATATTCTCCCAACTGCACCTCAAACTCTGCAAGTATGCCTTCAAGATTTGTAGCGATGGTTACAGCAAGCATGCCTTATTTCCATGACCAACATTTCATTCCCATCCTGTGTAAACATGACCCTTTTGTGGACTCTACACTGCCACATCGCTTCGAGCTTGAAACAAATCAACCCCAACACACAGCCTACTCACTGCCGACTTCGGCATGAGATACCTTGGTACGACTCCTCGCAACTCGATTCGATTCCAACTGCATTGAACATACCTTAGAAGGTCACATTGTGTGCCAGAAATCAGGATTCAATTCATATGTTTATTATAAAAGTAAGAATAAAATCTTTTTGATTCAAGATATCTGCAGCGGGAGGGATTGCAAAACGCCACCAACATTCTCTCGGGTCTGGACCCATGGAGGGGAAAAGGGTCGTACCGCGCCGTACATAAGCATAAAATCCTCCGAACTGCATCTGGCTACACAGTGCCTTACTTGTAAAATGCACGCCAACCTCGTTTGTGCAGCGGGTACAATGGCCCCATGCACAGAGCGCTTATTGTGCAATCTTCAAGTGGACTTATAGTTGAGGCTATTGTGAACGCACCTGCGGTCGCACTCGGCACTGTTGCTCGTTCCCTACTGGACCATAAAAGCTGAGAATTTGGATTAGCTTCGTTGGAATGTTTGAACGGCATTTGCCACCATGAGATCATGTTTCCAATTGGTCGTCTTCAATTCTTTTCGGCGATACTTGTTGGAATATAAGGTTGACCCCACAATCCTCATGTCACCCACTCGCTCCAATCATACTTTTAAAGTCGTATCGGCACTCCTGGTTTCTCCTCTCATATCATCCCTCACCCCGCCATCATCGTCTACGCTTCTGGTCGACCCAATAGGAAGTCGACCTCGTTTAAAATCCTCTCCCTGCCACTCGTAACCGCGCGACATGCTACAAGACGCACGACACAGCTGCAGAAGTCAAGGTGTCTTTTTCCCTTGGTACAACCTCAGGCCAGTTGAATATGTCTATTACATTTAGACTTCGAGGATACTAGGCGCAGTGCCGCAGCAAAGCAGAAACAGCCCACCTCTGGCATACTTTCCGTCTTACCCGCTGCAGTTTGTGCATGCTTAACTTCACCATTGTCTGGCATCCAATTACTCGAACCAATCGTATCTCGGGGATTCTGATCTGAGATTGCTTGCGCCATTGCTGTGCGTGTATGAGTTGCATGTCTCGAATCTTAAGCGACAAAGCTCGGTTCTACAAAAGTGTTGCGATTCTGGGAACATCTAGAAAGTCAAATACTTCCTTTTCGGGATTTAGGTTCTGCATGGCTCTCAATTCCTGGCCCCAACTTGCTGCGGAGACATACCCTGCGAACTTTAGCAGTACACTCAATCCTTCGTTACTGAGCACCACCATCGGGTCCATACACGCGTCCCCCTCCCTCAGATGGGGTCCAAGATGAAGAACGCATTTCTTACTGATGGACAAACAGTCCCAATCTGGCCTTCGGGCCGATCAATATGTCATATATTTTCTGGCATATACTCATGTTCTTACCGGGTTGACTACAAACATGAGCCTCTTTTGCCTTGCAGGTCGATGAAGTGCCGAAATCCTTCATACACGGTATATCCACGTCCTCTATCATGGTACCACCACAATTCCAACAACTACAACAATGATCCATGATGTATGGTATCTTCCTACATTAAAGACCATATCAGTTCAGACTAGCAACACTCTCTTAACCTCTTTCACAACAGTTACCAAGAAGGAGCCATTCCGAGATCGGGTGGCCAGAAACTATCAATGGCAAGGCATCTTTCGCACACCCCCACAAACTGATGTGACCAACATATGCTAGATTTGAGCAGCCCTACATGATCTGAAACTTAGACTCTTGTGCCGATCAGCGAATAAACGCTGTTACGGAAGCTTATCCCCGTCCCGGGTCGAAATTGGGGTCTTATGTTGGAGTTGCAACTGCATACACGTTGGAGGCTGAATCTTAGCTTTTCTCGCCGCCAACAATATCTACTCATTGCTTAAAATAATTGTGCAAGTCCTGAAGTTGGTGTGGGCTCGATTGAGAATAAAAAGACCAGGAAAATGTGTTTGTTCGTATCTAGTCGGTACCCAGGGTATACGATTTAGGAGTCACTACATTGCTCGATGTACCAACCTCGCCACCCAACACTTCCAACACAAATCCTACATGTGACATATGACATGTGCTATCGGAAGTATCTTCACGATGCAGGTCCAAAGGGCACATACTTGATGGGGGTGTGGGGTATGGAAGTACTCTACCACCCAATCATGGGAAATTTCGCGAGTATCATGTACCTCTGAGTCGTTCGATGTGCGGATTGCACTTTCCAACGGGCATCGATAAGGGAATGGTGATACTTTGCCACCCAACCGCGGGAAAGTCTATTCCACACGTATCATGTACTCTCATGTGGACGGAGAACAGAGAATATGGAGACGACAACACCAATCATGTTGCTTTGCTTCGCCATCCAACATCCAAAGAAGCTGTCTCGTCCTTTCACATCCCATCATATCTCATTGCTTCCTATCGCGGATTCATGACTGGGAATTTTTCACTTTCCACGATTCAGCACCTATCCTGAACCGAAAATTAGACACCCACGTACACAATTTGCGTTCATCATAGGAGGGGGAATGCTTTTCGCTTTGCCACCCAACATCTGAGAAATATGTCTCATCCTTGATTCGCGCAAGCAAGCTTCATTTGCAGAACTCGCGCTCCCTTCACATCCGGCCACATTGCAAACTAGCAAGTAGGATTTCTTCGTCCTCATCTTCATCCCCGTTCAACACCGATCACCGAGAAAATTCATCCAATCGACCCTCATTCAGTGATTGGGTGCTTAGACCGGTGAGGTGGTGAGAAGGTAGTCGAAATAGAAGATACAAATGCCGGTAGGGAGGCAGTGAGGTGGCGTTGCAGACTGCTTGTTTACCATGTGCTGCTGGGAAGTGAACAAGCTTAGCGTACATTCCTAAACGGCTTATCTCGCAGGCGAGGCGTGGTGTTCGCGTGCAACAGGAGTGAGATGCTTGTACAAACATTGATAGACCGAGCATTTACGTGAAAGGGAAAACTTTTGAGAATTGGAAGAAACGAAATGGATATTAGGTGAGGTGGTAAAGCCTGCTTTGGGATGTTGGTGCTATGGAAAAGGTGCGGAATGGGACGTTGATGAACAGTTCGATATTAGGAAGCGTTTCAGATGAAGTACTGTACTTCCTGCATAGAAAGGCAAAGAACATTTCCTGTGCACGTTGAATCAATCGGGCGTCGTAATAGCCACATAGCCATTCGACTAGAAGAGCAGCTCTCCGCTTCTGGATATCATGTACGTAGGGGCTTGCAATTTGTAGTTGCATACGATAGCAAGGCGCAGATACCTCTATAAGGATAAATTTCACAATTCTCGTTGTCGATATTGTGCTGCAGATTCACAACCTTGAAATCTCGTGCTTTATCCTAGACAGCGGAAGGTTAACGCGTGGCGGTGTCACCTCCTTAATGAGGTACTTCTATGCCTGTATAAAACGTCCATTTACACTAATTTAATTTCACTTAACTGTTCATTTGCTATAATTTCCTGTGGGGTAATTTGTAGTGAAGTGTCCTCACACCGTTTACTACTGAAACAACGAGCTCGACAACCACCTCCCACTTACCTCGTTGACCTTGGCAAATTCTTCCACTCCCACCCCCAGACTAGAACTTCTTCAAGGTCACGCGTACACTGCCACTCAAAGCCAAAACCGTTCTCATTCCATCGACACTTTTAAACGCGCGGATGTTACCACGACGGTAGAACCAGAGTTCTGGGATGGAGTGAGGCAGACCGTGAGCAGAAATCCAAAGGGGAAAGGAATTCAAGAATAATATAATATCAAATAAAATAATAATATTTTTTCTTATTTTTCTTATTTCTTAGGCAAGCGAAAATCCACAACAATCCTACGCACCCCCCTCGGTTTCTCGCTAGCGCTAGCGCAGCGTCGCCCGTCACAAGACACCTTTATGACGCTTCGCTGGCCCTCCGGAGGCTATTGCCGTGGAGACCGTACTATATTCTGTTGTGACAGTTGTGGAACTTCCCAGTTGCGGAATTCATTGAATAGTCGAAGCGTACAGAATAGACAGTCTCAATTGGAATCCTCTCCAACAGGCGCGCGCTTCTCCAAAGTTGGAACGATGGTGAGGATTTGAGAACATCGGTATACCAAGCGGACAGAAAATCTAGGTTCTATCCTCTTTGAACTACTCCTCCATCACTGTCCTCGCGATCGGGACAGGATTATTGGATGCCGGCGTGAAACGTGGGAATCACATTGCCAACTTGTCCCGCGAAGTCTATCTAATCCTGCAAGTCTCAGCCGCTCCATCAAGATATAGATATGATCTATTTAATAGGCAGGGTTAGGAGATGAGTGGGATTAGAAGAGATGAAAATGGTTTATCCCTGATTGAGCAGAGAAGGAAATGTCAAAGTGAGAAGTGGATGGTTTGTCAATGGCAACCCTAGCCCCGCCATGCTTGTACAGTACTTTGCCCCTCTATCCTCTTCCACCGCCGCCACAACGTCCCTTGCAACAATCCAACAGAACTCAACCTTACCATAGCGCCCTTTAGAGCAGTCCTAGCTTCCGAGTTTCAGCCCATGAGTTCAAGCCTTGACATGCACTTTTGAAATTGCAAGACAAAATTCGAAGGAAGCAATTCGAAACGCGAGAGGTGCAGGAGAGTCACAATTACGATCAGAGAAACTGAGATGCGGCTTGCCTCGAATCCTAAGAGAAATCTCTCGTTCGTATTACAACTAGTAAAGTGAAAGGGGGTCCCTTGAAATATCTGGAAATGAGGAAGAGACATACATAGGGATTTGTCTTGAGTTGACAATGCTCACGTTGTTGAAATTTGACAGATTTTCGCTTTCTGCCTTGCCATCCATCAAGCTTTGCCGTCTCACGGCGGACCTGTATTAAATACGATTAGACTTGCAAGCAGTTCCCAAGTATCGCTTAAGCTACAATCTTACCTCGAATTCCATGATTTCACGATTCGTACTGAATGAAGCTTGTTCGGGAACTGGTAGCTACTTAATTCTCGAATCAGATATTAGGAATGGTCAACGCGTAAGATCTCAAATCAGCTGGGGGTCAACTTTGACACCACGTTCCCTCCTAATGGAAGTTTTAAGAGTTGCAAAGAGGATTGTCTCTCGTGTTCTCCTCGTGGCATTTGAGTTTGCATATTCCGAGTTGGCCTGTTGAGCCCAACCCTAATGTTGTGAGATCTGACGTCTATTCGACTGTGCCACGGAAGACTGAAAAAAGTCCGTGAGCTTGAAAAATAGCATCATCTGATACTCTACGGCGTCTATTTTCTGCCCTTCGTGCTACCCCAGAGAAAGTGTAAGAAATGGATTTGTGGCTGTGAGAGAGAGAGTGCGAAGAGAGTCTTGCAAAGAGCCTATGGCCACTTGACCGGGACAAGCTGCGCTTGTTTGAACTCTTGGCCGTCTTGAAACAAATATTTAAATATTTCAATGAATATTTCGAATAAATCAAAAAGCCACAAAGACTACGAGAAACATATTTCGGACTCCAAAGGATACTTGAAGAGCCTATGGCCAGAGGGTCGGGACCGCTCTTCCTGACTTGCCCGTTTCGTTGCCCGGATGGCGGAATCTGACGACTTTTTCAAGCCACTGAGCGTCTATTTCCTGACTCCGAGAGAGACTTGGTCCTTCTGGATTGCTTGAAGAATTTTCGAAATTCATGGAAATCCTGCCGCCCATAAGCACATGAATAAACCAAGTTGTTGGGTTAATCCTCGATTTCTTAATGTCGACTTTTCAAACCATCCAGTATCGAACGGATGTGACCGAGAACGTGGCGTGATTCCTGAAGGAAACAAGACTCTTGAGCGTCTATTGCTGAAGTAGACCGCAAATCCTGCTGTTTCTCAAGCGCGGCTGATCCAAACTGCCGGTTCAATCCACAGTCTCGCAATTGCCAAAACAGTTTTGGACACGGGGACATCCGAAGAAGTGGCTTCCTCCAAAGCTTCTTCAGCGCGACTTGAATCTTCAAGCCCAGCGGCTATTATTGAAGAAAGCTCATCCTTTTTGTAAACCCCGCGTGAGACCCAGGTTGTTGGGTCGCTCAAACAGACCATTTCTCACCAGACTTCCGCTTTTGCCTTTCCCCTTTGCCGGTTGCCCGTCACTCAAGGGTTTGCGACATGCCCGCTCTCCAGTTTTCTTTTCATAGGTCAAGACAGCCTATCTTTAAGAGCGCAGCGCAACCTGGCTGCTGGGTCGCTGTAATGAGGACCACTCTCAAAGAGTATGGCGCATGTCCCCAGTGTGCGTGGCTTGCTTAATTGTTCTTCCAACCACCCTGAAGTTTCTCAAACTGTATCTTGATTTATCACGGCGTCTATTATTGCTAAAGCTTCACTGAAGAAAGCCCATCACCATCGCTCCCCCACCCGCAGCACACCCACACACCTGGGCCGGAAGCAGTCCCGGCCCGCGCGTGTCCAACGAGTGTTATGCTTAGCTTTTTTGCAGATCACATCATCCATCGAGCTAAAAGGCCGGTGTTGGAAAAGCTAGGAAAATTGGTGAAGCAGTGCTGAATAAAAATGGTTTGATCATCCCCGCGACTACGACGCTGTGTGCGCGGACGTTGTTGGGCGTCTATTTTCTGCGATTGTTCGGGCTGGGGTGCTGGGGCTGTATTATGCTGTGCCGCTAGAAATGCCTGAGTGAGAACCAACTCAATTCGGTATGCAGAGCATGGAGTCGCTGAAGAACCCTGAGTGGGCTGAAGACGAGAGTTTGGGAAAGCCAACTCGGTGTGATGCAGTTGCTGAAGAAGAATCTAAGCCGCCGCTAAGCTGTTGGATGGTAGAGAGATTATTTGAAGGTCACGAGGTAGGGTGAGGTAGGATTGAGATGTTGGGAAATGTTGGTGTGATGAGACGAGGAGCTGAAAGTTGGTAGTAGGCGAAAGGAAGAGTCAAGTGGAGTGTTGGTGAAATGAAGTTGTGATCAAATTGTTGGTGGCAAGAAAGGAAGACAAAGGGTGAAGATCGGGTAGAAGGAAGGGGGGCACGTCGGAAGGAAGTCACGATGCAGATAGAGACAATCAAGTAATTTTTAAAATCTTTCCCATATTTATTGCTATCTGCTGAGCAATAAGCTGCGATAGTCCAGAAGTCCTCATCTTCTACCCTCCCCAAACTCCATATAAAAATTCAAAGTAGTCCCCAAAAACGCCAGACGCAATGCAAGAATCCTCCATCCCATCTGTGGGTCATCCATCCGTCCATCCGGTGTATCATCCGCTCGCTATTTATTGTACAAGAAAGAAGAAAGCACTTGATCCGCTTGCTGAACTCGTGAAAGAAAATGATATCAGACTCCGTTTATGCCATGTAATGCCAACTTTTTGCCGCCCATTTGTGTATCTGTTGCCCAGTCGTAATATTCATACATTGATCCGTAGGGAACCGTGATCAATAAAAGCACAATGTTGAATTTGAAATCGTAACCTAGATGCAGAACTTTCGGTCCAAGACACCGATGACTCGCTTGTCTTCGTGAAGGTTGTTGAGCTTATCATGTGGAATGTCTTTTGGTTTCTGCTCGCCTTCTCTAGGGCTACGGCTGCCTGCTCGGCTGCTGTTGCTCTTGTTGTCGGACATGACGCTCACAGAATCTGTTGCGTGTACCAAAGCTGAGATGCTTGGAATGCTTTGGGCTTGAGATGCTCCGTTTGTCTTTGGTGTGACATCTCTTGGAGATGGCGGTCGACCTTGGGATGTGGGGGTGTTGGCTTGTGAGTTTGACTTGGTTTGTGGTGGTGTTGATTGTCTTTGGCCGTTGATCTGGACTGGTGGTAATTGAGATGCTGCTTGCTCTGCAAGACGAGGATCGATTATTGGCGCGACTCTTAATGCTTGTTGAGCAGTCATCTTTGCTTGCTCTGCTACCAATCTTGCTTGTTCAACACGAGGACTTGGGTTAGGCGCGTATACTGGCATGCCCAAGTTGTGTTGCGTTGCAGTGCTCATGGGTCTACTGAGATGCTGTGGTGGAGGAGGTGGCAGAGATGTATCAGACATAGGTGGTGGTGGTCGGTCGAATTGCGTTTGTGGTTGATGATGGCCATTGTGTTGAGGCATTCCATTTGGTTGGTGGGGGCTATGTTGGGGGTATGGTGATGTATGAGCAGATCCTGGAGGAGGTGGAGGAAGTGCAGAGTTGTACATCGATCCTGCATATTGGTATGGAGGAGTGGACATTGGAGATGGGGGCCAAGCGTAACCTTGTGGAACCTGTTGATATGGATACGTTTGTCGCCCGGGAGAATGTTGCATTTGTTGTGGATGAGGAGGTTGCATATACGGGCTATGTTGCATAGGCGCCCGTGTGACTGGCGGTCCTTGAGCTTCATGTACTGTTGACTCTGGGTACATTCCTTTGACCGGGACAATGTGTCTGAGGTTTGGGTCTGTGGTTGGTTGTGGGAGATCTGGAGAATTTGGGTGTGGTCGGGAGTAGTAGCTGATGAGATGTAGGTGTTGTCCAGTGGAGGTGGTGATGCTGAATGATTGCTTCATCAGGCCATCTGGCTTGTATCTGTATCCGTCTGGTCCTTCACCATCCATATCTTGATCCTCGTCACTGCCTCTTCCACTGTCTGGCGTCTTCCCTGCTGTTCTTCGTACTGGTGCTTGGTTGAACGATCCTCCTCCTCTCTTGCCCTCCATCTCTCGGTATGTAAGAAAGCTTCCAGAAACTCTGCTTGCACTCCATGACTTTCCATCTGTCCATCTTCTCATTCCTGCTTCCCTCTCGTCCCATACAAATACTGATCCTGACTTGATTGATTGTCTCTCCTTCTCTGAAAGTCTTCGTTGTACTCTAGGTAATAAACCAAGGCGGCAGGCTTCGAAGAGCTTAATTGCGTCCGCGGGCGTCCGTACATGGCCGTGGTATGTGTCCATCATGATGACGGTCGTGTGATAAGGTCAATTGGGTTTCTGCTTTGCAGTTCTGCTGGGGCTGCTGTCCCTAAAGAGTCCTTCGCCACAACTCTGTCGTCAGTGCCGAAGTCTCCACGATAGGTGTCACTCTAAATGTCGCCGCAAGGCTCTCTGCGGATCCTCTAGCTTCTCGATCAACGTTCTGTAGCAGGTGGTAGCGGTGCTTGGCCAAAACAGAAAGCTTGTCCGCTTCGGATTCCGAGTGTAGACAAGAATTGACGAAAGTGGATATGGAATGCGCAGGTATTGTCGATGTCCTGCGACGTTTGAAGGTTGATCCTCGTCGCTTCAGATGAAAGTTAGCAAGTACACGTCAAGTACTCGTCCCACGATGTCAAGAAGTGGAAGAAGACGCAAACGTGAGACGTGGTGAAGCACAGGGTGACAGAAGCTTAAACTGAGCTCCACCAACGATGAGCGTAGGATTGCTGTTTCTGCGCCGGTTGGGCAATTGACCTGACACAAGGCGCCGCCTCATGATATATTGACGATCGACGGTGCGACAACTTGCGCGCCTGTGGGCGGCCGAGGGTTGGGGTTGTGCTCGAGGAGTTGCGGTTGCGGTTGCAGACCGCGAATGCGACTTGCGGAACTGCTTGCGCTTGCTGAGCTTATGCAGTGCTCACAGGCAAGATCGCCGTCCATCAGATTATGGTTGACGATGACGCAAGGCTTAGCGACAACCACCCTCTTGCCGATACGCTCCCCAGGCCTGCTGCGTGCTCTGCTGCCTCCTGTGTTTCCCAATCGCATAAACATAAAGGGAAAAATGACCACATACCTGAGGAGAAACTTGTTGTTGTTTGGTGAGGGTATCGCGAGTTTGAGTCCTTGAGCATAAAGTGGACGTGTTTGCTTGCTGTGGTGGGAGTTGATACGTCGAAAAGGCTGCAGTACAGATCGGTAAAGAATGCTTCTTCGTCACGGGACTCGGGCGGTGTCCTGTATATCTCCTGAGACCGAGAGTTCCAGGATACGTGAATGCTGAGGTGTATGGTTCTGATCGACGGTCGTTCGTTTCGAGTCAAGCTGTCGATGTTCGAGTTGAGACGAGTATATTCCGACTTCAAGTTCACTTGAGACGGAAGATGAGCAAAAGAAGAGGCACCGAGAGAGGGACACCGGGTCGTAAGTAGTCGTCGTACTCGGCACACGGATTCTTCACGCAAAGAGAAGCCGTTGCTCTTGGATCCGTTGGTTGGAAATAATCTTAGATTAGGTTTGGCGTACAGGGTTCAAGTGGGCTGTCGCTGAAGAGCGACCCTGCCTGCTGCGGAAGGGATCAGAGAGGGCGCTGTTGGGGTGCCGGCTAGCCCTGTGTTGGTAAGATTCGGGCTTAGGCTTAGCGGCTGTCCAGCGCGTTTTCCCTAAAGCGGTAGCTGTTTTTAAGTGTCCTTCAGCGTCTTTCAGCGACCACACACTGTGTTGGAAGAAAGCCTGTCTTGCAAGCCAGGGGGCCTGGTAGGGAGGGTGCGGATTCCAACTCACTTGGTACCGCGGGTGCGACGCTGCAAAGGTCTCCAACATGTACTCCTCTGAGCCCCGAGGACTTGAAAGAATTTCGACCTCTGAGGTCGGCTCTTATTATTCTTGGGTGTCAGTTGCTTGGGGCCGCCTAGACGACCTCTCCGTCACCGGTGTTGAACAGACAACTTGGCTGTGTGGCTCTGCTCTTGGTGTTGACTCTTTAGCGTTTTGGAACTCAAGGCATGCTGGGCTGTCTGAGTGACGCTCGCCACGCTCGCCTCTGTGGACAGATGGGCTTCCCGGAGAGTTGGCAAAGCATGGCATGGCATGGCACTGGAGCATTTTGCATTGGCATGAGTGCATTCGTCCGCCTCCTGGCCCTCCTCTCATCATCTGCTCAAGCCCGCCGTCGCTGCCAATCGCAGCCACTGCTGTTGCACACTTAGCTCACTACGAGCAACACTAGAAACATCTTGAGTCGTCACCGGGCCCGGAGTTCCAACTGACATTGGTGAAGTCGTCGCTGGCTGCAAAGGCTAGATATCAATCAGTCCCTATGCCCGCGGGCCTGTCTCCTGTCTGCCAACCAGCAGCTCTCAACACACGGGGCGGTGGGTTGAGGAACTCGTCAGCACTCATGGTCATGACGGGCGTCGAATTAGGATTATTGGCACGAGGGCGGATATGAGCTTATTTTGCAAATCGTCCAGCATCACCCAAGTGGAGCTTGGCTATATGAATGTTGACTCAAGTAACATTTATGATTTGCACATCACACAAAAGTCATGATTTAACGCTCAGGACAGAAGCTCCATGGTTTATGCGAACCCACCAACAGGACAGCATTCTCTACTTCCAGTGTCTTGCATGCCGGCACATCTTATTGTTGGTTTCCTCGGCGCAGTCGCAGTCACAGTCAGCTCAGCATCGCAACCTGGAAGAGATAACACCTACACTGCAGAACACAACTACGCCCTAGGGCCCCAAAATACAGCGTTCCGCCGGGTGTTACGGTAATAACCTGGAGCAGAGGGCATCCCCTGGAGGGATCCCTGGGGCTCGCTAATGCCCGCTGCAGAAATGCCAGAATCGCACCAACAGCGCCTCCAGGCCAAAAAGGCCCCATTCTGGCTCAGTAAAGCATGACACAGCGCGACAGCTCAGTCAGCAGTCTAATTCAGTCGACCCAGCACCACGGTTCGTTACACGCAGTTCGTCGAAAAGAGCGAAGCAGCACCGGTCTTGCCCATCGTGGAGAAGACTGCAGCATCATCGTCGCATGTTTTGGAGTGCTCGACTGACGAGTCCTGTGGATCCTCCCGCCCCAGCTTCGCTCTTCTTAAACCCCCGAAAAATGCTTGCCTTCACCAATACCCCAGAAGACACTTTAAAAAGACTGCACACGAATCACCTGCGAATTTGCCTGAAGTTTTTCCTAAGAGTCTCCTCCAGGTCTCCACCACGTCTCGGCCGTCCACTTCCATGAAGCTTCAGTGTTAGCAGACGATCTTATGGCCAGGCCAGGAGCTGAAGGTTTGCACTAAGACTTGTCATCGTCACTAGCTTACAGCTAGGCGGAATGTTAAAGTCTATTTGCTTGGATTAGCCTTGGAAAGCTTGGCTGTGGTGCTGAGAAGGTTTGATTTGTTTCAACCTTCCACAAGATCGGCACTTCGGCATATTCATTTCGAATCAAGTTACAAGCGTCGTGGCCACTTCTCGCATTCTGGAACACCAAATTCAAGCATCTCTAGGAGAAGATAACTCCCGCCGTGGTGGAACTACTACCACTGGAACAAACGGATGATACTGCGGTTCTAGATTCAAGAGATGCTGAGTTGTGGTGAGTCGTGATTTCTCCTCAAGGCGTCATCTCCTGACTCTGGTTGGACAAGCCTAGCTGCCGGATCAATTTGATATGCTTCTTTTTGCCCAGCCTTAAATGTCCTCATTTCACACAACATTTCAGCTTTGATCTCCGAACTCCAGGAATCTTGAGTTCGCCATGTCAGGAAACAAGCCTTTCATGTCGGAATCTTCACTGCCGGCAGATTGTTTGATTTGATCATTTTTCCAGTGCACATCTCTTTGACTCCATCGCAGATCAGCTGCTCGAAAATATTAATCAGAGATCCACTCTGAAATAGCCGTTGGAAGTTACCATTTCTGTGCATGTCAGCGCGGCCAAAGTTAAGCAGATCCCATTCTTATATGTACCTCGCTGTACAATTTCATCACTTCACCGAAGTACCCCACAAAGCCGCCGTCATCTTACCCTCACCAACCAAACCACCCATTCCACCATATTAATCTCTCAAACAAATGACCAACCATTAATCACAACATGTCATCAGCTCACGAAAAACATCCAAGCCTCACATTAATAATTCATCCACCAAAAGGTCCGAAACACCAACAAACAAATTGATTTCATCTCGT
This sequence comes from Halenospora varia, assembly GCA_020726485.1. Classification (NCBI taxonomy): domain Eukaryota; kingdom Fungi; phylum Ascomycota; class Leotiomycetes; order Helotiales; family Solenopeziaceae; genus Halenospora; species Halenospora varia. The sequence goes on from JAHEWH010000007.1 coordinate 140,314, forward strand.
GCGCACCACTCGTCGAAAAAGAAAAGAAATCAAACCCGGGTGGCTGAACTCTGGGCGTCCTTGGCAGCCAAGCGAATCCAGCAATTGCCCAGATGAGTTTTAAGCATGATTTTTGAGTTTGGCGATCGCCAGGCAAATCTTTCCCTTTTCTGCACAGCCCTGCTCTCTGTCACCCCTCCAATCAGAAAATTCATTTTACGATTTTTTCGCAATTAAATTCGTTGGTGGCATAATAACCATTTCTCGTGAAATACGAAAGCGGATGTCCGAGAAGTATGTTGTAAACTCAAAGAGAGAGTTGTCGACAGCGATCGGGGTTGGAATTTGAGTTTGGAGTGCAATTGAGGCATGCTCCCTGGAAAACTCAATCTTCGCCGTTTGGTTGCAACTCGCTCCAGCTCAACTTCATGAGCGGAAGCAGATCAGATCGCCTTTCCACCCATTCACGACCGGACCGGATTGCACAACCTCCGCATCGTATCTGCTGACTTTGTACACCGATGCTTCGCATAACGACTTACAGGATCAGGCATCCAGTTCAAAGCAGGCAATGCGGTGAGGCCTCCTCACACTTCCACAACACCGGCAAAATTCACGAGCAAGCCGGAGCCTCACGAAAGCTCGTCACTCGCGATTACTCACAGCGCACGAGAACGGCTTCACGATCTTGAATAATCGAATCGAATCTGTCACATCGCACATCGGACCACATGCAAACAAAGCAAGCAAAGAAGTAAAATCTACGGACGGCTCGGCGGGATGCTCGGGATCGCATCATCGCACTGGTGGTCGTAACCTTATGCTTAAACCTTACCTTGATCTAAGTTTCCCTTTCCAATGAATTGACACGAGGTTGGCGTTTGCTTGGCTGGATTATTGATGGCAATTCGATGGGAAATGTGTATGAGAACCGAGCTAGAGTCGAGTCAGATTCATGGATTTGCGGGTTGGCATTCTTTGTTCCAACTACTTTCATCATCGGGGCAACAAAGCCAAAAGCAGGGGTTTACTCGATTCAATGCCGCTTTAATATTTTGTATACCAGCCCTCTGCATCTATCACTGCTTGGCACCTCTCTCTCATGCTATGTACAAGCTCTCTAATTCTCTCATGAGTGATTGAATCCCAAGCTTCTTGCACTGCCTGCCTTAATCTCTTATAAGAACTGTGGACTTGAGGGTAGTGCTCTTGGATGTAATCCTTCATGTCATCCCAAAGGGTCTCAATTGGACTAAGATCAGGGGAGCAGGGAGGCCACTCAATGAACCGTATTTCTGCAGCTTCAAGCACAGACTTTGTAAAGGCAGAAGCATGCCCTTTGGCATTGTCTTGCTGGAATTGCAGCTCTGGATATTGCTGTAAAATCTCATCCACAATAGGGATGACAATGCCAGAGTATGACCCCTCATTAATAGTCTCCCAGTCCTTCTCCCAAAAAAGCCCCCTATGCCGTCCATATTTTCCACTTATTGACCCCCAGAACATCCATCCAATTTTCCTTTAGTGACGCGGTTGCACACAGTCTGGATGCTCCATCTCATCATCTCTGCAAGTGATCCAAGTGCGGGTATGCTTCCCAGGTTGTGCCCAAGTCTCATCACTCCATAAGATCTCATCCCACTGCTCGTCCGTCCAATTGATATGCTCTTGTGCCCAAGCAAGTCTCTTCTTTCTGTTCTCTTCAGTCAAAGGGCACTTCCTCTTAGAAACTCGCCGTCTGTATCCTTCCTTCTTAAATGCTGTCCGTATAGCATATTCCCCGCACTCCCAACCAAGAATCCCAGGGATAGCTATCCAAGGAGTCTCACGGTTCTCACGAGAAGCTGACACCCATTCAATTAGCTTCTTCCTTTGAGGAGTATGGAGTACAACTCTCCTTCCTGTTTTGCGCTTTTGAGGGGTCAAGCGGTGGGTAATTGCATGGCAGACTTGATCATAAGTGTGCCCAGTCTGCAGGCAAATCTGGTCGCGAGTGAAGTTGGCATCAAAAAATAAGGTCTGAATGCGTAGTCTCTCATCGCGAGAGAGCTCTGGATAGCGCTGCTTAGGCACTGGTACTCTGAATACTGATTCCATACTGAGAGAATGTGGTGTTGCAGTAGAAAATATGAGGCAAAAGCAGCATTGGAGCACTTAAATTTCATTGGGTGTACCCCCCTGCTAGCGTAGAATATGCTAGAAGGCTTGGCGGCTTTGTTACCCCAACGACGAAGTAACAAGACAAAAAGCTGGAAGTCACTTCGTACCAGCCAGCCTTTCCCTTCCCAGCAAGTCTCCCGGATTTCGAGCTGTTTGTTTCCTTATGACTGGTTACAAAGTCCTTACAAAGATGGGATATCCCGTGGTTCAGGTTATTGAGAAGACGGTATAAACCGCCAATACTCATCAAATGCGCCATATACCTCCCACGGAGCGTCAACGCGAACGAGCGAATAGAGAGCCTAGCTCGTCGTCTCTGAAATGCTGGCGTTGCGTTGCGTCATGCCGTCCCCGGACGTCGTCGGAGGCCTCTGCTGCCTCTCTCGGCTTGCTCCTCGCACCTATATCGGGGCAGGAAAGCGTATCCTCCTCCTTTGACCTCTACAAATATACTACTCCTTCAAGCTTAATTTCAACTCTATTCCATCGACGTTTGGTCGACATTTAGAGAGCGATAGGTTCGAGATGCGAAGACAGCCTTCGGCCGAAAGACGCTACTGTCAACTCAAAATAGTCTTGGCGCGCTACCTTTGCTCATCAGAAAAGCTTGGCTATCTTGGCTGGCGATCTTGGCGGGCTGGAATCTTTCGATTAAAACGCCACTGGAACTGAGAAAGCTAAAGCCACGTGTACTCCACCCGTCAATGAAAGCGTGCGAATCGTCCACTGTCCAGAGATGAGTCTGATGAATGACATTCGCAAAACCTTCTCGTTCTCTCTCACATGAGATTGTTAACGAGTGCTTGCTCGGGGAGACGGACCCCAGTGTGAGACGGAACGACAGATCCCAGCAGAATGTGAAGAGGGTGTCCATTTATGCTTATTTCCAATCGGCCACCGATAACGAGGCCAGCCTGCCAGCCTGCCAGTCGTCCTTCTGCATCCGGGACTCACCCGTTTCGCGATTCGCTACCCAAGTTATGAGTGACCAGCTGGGTCCCAGCTCGGTTTTTTTCCCGTCCTCCCATCTTCGTCTCGCACTTGTCCCGCGAACGTGCGAAGTGAACTATTGATGGGATGGGATCGATATCCGAAGTTATCCATCTTGGTTTTGGACACTTGGGGTGACTTGAGCCTGGTGCGCTTCTTCGAGCCGCAGCTGAAGACGCCACGAGCAAATCGGGCGTCACCTTCCTGGATTATTGATGGGTGAAGACAAGGACGAGCTAAATAGAGACACCGCAATAAGCCACCACACCAAGAGGATTGATTTTGAGTGCTGAGTGCAAGCTGAGCGGCTCCCTTCACGGCTCCCCTCTGTTCGTAACATGCCAGACCCTCCCAATATCTTCAGGGCCACTCGAGATGTCCACTTCGGACAACAGTAATTCCCCTGAAAGACGTCGCAGAACAAACAAGCTTCTCGTAAATTTACACGACGGTAGCAGGTGGTTCCTACTTGTCACCGTGGAGCAGCGTTCGCACTCTGGAACGATGTGGATGTCACTCACTCACCACGATGCCGTCCTTACCATCCAGTGACATTCCTCCCATCCCATAGTACTTTACGTATGCGCGGCCTCCCATCTCTCGGAATCAACTAAATCTCCGCCATCCATGCCCCATACACTTCGCTGTGCAGTGTCACCACACTCATATCGCCTCCCACATTTCAGTGCTGTGAAGGAGTTTATCCACTGACATCCCCTTTTCAACTGCAGATCAGGATTTACGATCTCGATTCTACAGACAGAATCTGCAGTCAGAATTGCTGCAGGCACATCATCTATCTCAAACTTTCATCTAGGGGTGCGAAAAGGCCGTCCTAACCGTCGAAGAAAGGAACATTACGAAGCATTCCCAGCACATCTCGCTGTGGAGATCGATCCGCTCGCTATGCGGATCCGCTTCACGTCACTGACGCTGTCACAACGTCGTAACAAGCTTAAACTTCGCGTCGCACATGGAACGCGCATGGGTTCCACCTTACGAACATTTTAGACTTATCCATCTTAGAAAGCTTCCCCACTGGCCGCGTCACCCTCTTTTTTGCGATGGAGCAAAGTGGAAAGGCCAAGCCGAATCTTCCGTACGGAGTTAAGTGGGTAGCAGGGGGACCACGAGGAAGGTGCTGATATGATAAGGAGTTTGTTTCGCTTGCGGGGGACATCAAACGGTTCCTATTTTTGCCCTTTTCTCGTACTGTGCTAGTGCTCTTCTTCTTCTCCATCAGGTCTCATCCCGTCTGAATCACAGACTATCAAAGTGCACAGCGGACGAAACCCAGAGTCTTGGAATTCGCTCACCAAGAGTGTCCGCCAAGAGGAAATAAGAGTTTTGTCTTGGTTCAAAGAGGAGCCAAGAATTGGTGGCTAGGCCAAGCTTCCGTCGTCAAATAACCTTTGCGCGTGGTGTATGCTCCGATGCGTGCAGCTGAGAAGGAATTAACGAGCGCGCAGGGATTAGAACCCTTGGGAGAAGGGAGGAATTAAGGTTGTTCAACGAAGTACACGTGACTACTTTCTCACCTCGAGGTTTCCACGATGTAGAAGTCTCCTTTCTCCAAGAGCGGAAGGGAATGGTGTTTTCTGATCTTCGCAGTTCATCACAAATAGCAGCGTCCTCTTTCTAAACTCTTGTTGATCTCAAAAGTTTTCAACATTAATGGCGAGTGCCGATGGGCTCTCTGGTGGCAGTGACCGAATCGGTGACGCAAACGGCTTAGTGCTTGGGGGCCTCACGGGGTGGGTAAGCTGACCTTCCTTCATCCATGGTTCAACTGCAGAGCAGATGAGCCGCTGCATGTTTATGTGCATCAACCTTCTTTTTAACCTCTCTCGGGTTACATTTTGCGTCCTTGAGGTACAGATTTGTGCACGGATTTGGGATAGTGTTGCGATTGGAGATCTCGCTTGCGACTCTGATTTCTTGTTTGAATGGTCGATGCGCAACTTCCCTCTGTTCCTGGAATTTTCTGGGGGTGCACAGATATGTGCGTATATGGCAGGGTCTTTGGGTGTACGAGATATGCGGACTGGAGGCGGAGATAGGTATTCATGATAGGATTCTCCAAGTGGTGTGCCTTCCTCAATCGTTGGAGATACAGCACGGCTGTGGCTTTTCCGTTCATGCACTGGCAGCACAACACCACACAGAATTGGAAGATACAGGTTCTACAAGTTCGAGTGAGACGGTAGTTGAAGGCCTCCTGAGACTGGACAATTCCCGTTGATTCTGCATTCCGGTTGTTCGGTGCCTCTCTCCTGCTCCCTTCAACACACACCTGCTTCTAACTTACCATGCGGTGCGACTGATATGGAAAGTTCCTGACATACATGCGCAACTCAAGCCATACTGTAACCTCATGTATCTTCCATGTACAAACTTCAAGAAAGCGGTACGGTAAACACATTTGGTAACGAATCTAGACACCGAGTAGTTCTCAGATATATTGGAGATGCAAGCCGAGATGCGGGTGACAAGGAGCTTATTTTAACCTCTATTGTCAGCGTTGTATTTCGACGTCCTAGGTCACGGGAAAACATTCTTTTTGTGCTCTGAGCTGCGAATTCCTCGTCGATCGTTTACCAGTTATATTGTTTTATGGAAGATATTATCTTGATGAATTTGGAAATCGTTTCGCCATGCAAGTGTTCTCGTCAAAGCTTGACTGCGGCGCTGCGAATCATGGTTTGACAAGGGGCTTAATTAAGCTCGTCAAGCTCCTGGTCAAAGTAGTCAGCGTTACAATTAGGGTGTCCTCTTTCGTAGATTTCTTGATCGGGAAAGTTCTTCGTGTGCTTCCTTGTGGTTTTAGTAAAGTCCCATATAATAGCTTTGCCTATCTTGCGTGCTGCATGGTGCTTGTTTTGAACTTCGTTAAGCTTCTTCGTGCGGAGCAAGTGTGGTCAGCAATGTATTTGACTCCTTGGGGCAATGTATCTCTCGTAAAACTTAGTCATATTCTCTGAGAAGACCAGTAAGAAGTATTTACTAGTTTACTGTTTATTTTCCGTAGTCAAAGCTTGACCGCAGATTGATAAGGTGCTTACTTCAACTTTGTTTCTGTTACCGGTCTATCGTCAGAGTCTTATTTTACCTTTACTTGTACCTTCGTCGTACACTTCCCCATACTTCATTTACTACGCGTCGCCAAGCAGGCTTCAAGAACAGAGGCTCTCCATAGATACTACCTATTTAGGCATCTAGTTGTGTATTTTAGTGAAAGGTAGCTGCCTAGTATACGAGCACAGCCAAATCCCATGTTAGTAAGCAGATACACAAGCTTCGCAATTAAGCATCTCCATCTTCTACTTCCTGTCTGACAATTAGCTGCCTGGAAGGATTCTACGAAAACATAGTCTTGGCTAACTACGTATGAAGCTTAATCTTAGTGTGAATTGCGTGACCCAGTTGCAGCCACGTTTATTTAAGGTTGTTTTTGACGATGTCTTAGTGCCGGGAGAGATCTCACTGGGCGGGCCGTATGGTTGACCGCAAGTTTACATTACTCGTATGTTTCTAAGTCTTGGCAGCAGTACAGGTAAGTTTAGTTGCTTCATTGAAACATTGCAAAAAAAAACCTTGTATACAGATACTCCTCGAACCATGGTTGATCGACCTGGTCAATTTCGACCTACCTAGTTAAGTTCAAAAAAAAGTAACTTTAGGAAGAAGTTAGCATAGGCGGCAGTCAAACCCGCATCATATCTAAACCCCTTTTCTTCATGATCATCGCTGTCTTACACCTCAACACTCGTCACAATTCTACATCTGCATGTTAATCACCGGTGAACAAAACGTCAACACTTGGTCAAGTTGACAAGAATCTCACCGCATTCTCCATATCAGCCCCACCCATCTCAAACGCCAAGTAAGCTTGCGTCTTCCGCACCACCAAGAGCTTATTTTATCCACGTTTATTTAAGGTTGCACCATAAATTACGCTCCCATCTCCTTCCGCTCAATGATTGGCTGACCCGCAAATCCGTTTCGAGCCTCCTTCGCCACTCGTCGTCTGCTTTTTACGTATCTCGTCAGCATCCAAATGTAATAAATGATTTAGTAATTATGAAAACGATTTAAGTTTTAGAGGAGCGAGGAATGATCGGTAACGAGAACGTTAAGCTTACATTCTCCCCTGTCATCATCTCCTCCCCTCCATTTCAATAGATCTACAATTCAACCTCGAGATTTGGAGAAAATTCAAGATATGGTAGCATTTCATACTCAATCTGACACAAGAAACACACAAGCATCTACTCCACAGTTTCTCCGTCAAGCCTCGGCCACGGGCTCACTGAATAATCCGAGGATTTTGATACAGGGTATGGATGCGTGATCGGCCCACAAATATCGGGAGGAGGAGGACTGCGGACGAAGACGAGTTGACGTTACGAGCCGACGAATCGGATGTCAGACTTCGTAGCCGCATTATCTTTACCGCATGCTTCTTTTGGATGTCCTGGATGGTCTGAGGATTTTAACTCAAAGCACTGCACTATGCAGAGGCTTAGTGTTGAAAGTTCCCGTGGAATTATCGCCTCGCAGGGAGCCGAGGAAGTTTCAACGTTGGCCAGAAACTAGACGCATAGACATGTGGTTACATAGATAACACTGAACAAACATGTTTTCTCCAAGCAGCATTGAAGGCCTAGAGTGAAATCACAGAATTCAAGAAGGCATCCACGACCGCATCGGTATTCAAAACGGAAATGCCATCTTAGCATCTCACTGCAGTAACTAGCTGCGGATCAATTCAGATCTGAAGGGGAATTTTCCGGGTGTGGCTGCACTTGTCAGAAGTTGTCAGGAACGTATACAGGGTGTGAGTACACCCCAGTACTTTGTAGGTAGACCAGTGGTTGAAGAACTAAATTCGAATTCCATTAAAAATTTATTATTATTCTAAATAATTATGATTATTGCACGTAGGCATTGTTTTGTAGTGGCGGTGAAGTGTAAGACGCTGACTTAAGCTTGGCTTCCTGCAACCTTCCTACAACACCATGGCTTGACTATCGGTACTCAAACAAGCATTTCATTTCTCCACAGTCACGATACCAAAAATCTGCTTGGCTGATTCTCTTCTGATGTCACTTCAACACTGTCCTTATTCCAACCCGCACGGACTTCAAGGTTGACTTGGCTTTCTCCACTGTCCTGGACACAGATCTGTCTCTCAAATATACTTGCAGAAACCTAAACCGATACCGAATTTCTCCGCGATCATGATACCAAACACTCGATTAGCTATTACTAGAATCCTCATTCTGTCCCCGTTCGTGTTCTTCTTGCGGCTGGTAGTCTACCGTCTCTGAAAATGGCACAGACTTGAAGGCTGACTTGGCTTTCTCCAACACCCTGGCTATGATCTATCTATCCAAACCATTCAAAGCAGCCCATACAGATACCGAGATCTCACGATACTGAAGATCTGCTTGGCTCATGCTTTTTCAACGTTCCTTCCACTTTTCCTCATCATGCAGATCAAGCAATCAAATTCGCACAGACTCTGAGACTGCCTTGGCTTTTCTTTTCACACCCTAGCTGCAAATCCATCTATTAAAAACTCTTAAAGAAACCTAAACAGGCATTTGAAGTCAACCCACAATTACCATACCAAACATTTACTTGGCTGGTATTGTGCTCATCTTCTCCCTTTCAGGCGCTTCATTGGCACAGACTTTGAGGTTGATTTAGCTTTCTTCACCATCCTTGCCGCAAATCCATCTATCAAAAACTCTCAAAGAACCAAAACAGGCATTTGAAATATCTCCACAGCAACGATACCAAACTCGTACTTGGCTGACACTATTCTCCTGTTCTTGTTGTCTGCCACTTGAATCAATGGCTCGGACATTTTCTCTTGACATCGCCAATACTCAGGAGTTGCCCCCACTGTGCCCCCACTTAGGGTGAAGAAGTGTTTCCTCCTATTTCACGATGCAAGCGACATACTTGGCTGTATCGGAGAGAATTATATTCGCCTCGACTTTCTTGCCGAGGGAAGATCAATCGGGATACATTTCTCGGATTCTCGAAGCATGTCACTCTGTAACGCTTGTCGACCGCCAGATCGACACCAGTGATGTTTTCAGATATCAGCAAGGCACAGCACCTCTTGTCTGTCTCAAATCCCCGTACAGTTAAGTAAGGTCCCATATTTGGACATGATTATCTTCCTCGATTCTCGAATGTGCACAGTCCGCTTTCAAGTCTCACTCCGTACATATTGACTCGTGCTTGACGTGGCATCGGTGATTTTTTCGTGTATTGACGAAGGCGCAATCCTCCGCCATAAATTCCATGGTGGTAAGGGAGCTCTCGTATATAGATACATTCGTTGGTAGGAATCTCAGAATGTAGACCATTCCGTTTGGCAAGGGAGAGTAGCTCACCGATTGTCAACATGCCTCCCTTACAGACTCAGCTACATGAAACCACTAAGAGCAGGCAAAGGATGAATTGTGGCAACTCATCAATTGTTTCTATACACGAAACTTCTCACATGACATAACACCTTGCTTTCAGAAGTTATGCATGAAACCTTGAGGACCGTCTATGCACAGTAGCGAAGCAAGAGAGTTATGCTGTAGCCTATATCAGCACGAAACATCGTCTCACCCCATTCGGGCATACTTCATAGACGAAGTGCTTGCGTCAGTTTGGCAGTGCATGCAGCATGTGTCGGTTGATATTTTGGGAGGCTGCGTGAGCGACAACCAAGTTGGCAGCCAGTTGTACATGCCGATAAATGATCTATTGTTGGAGGATAACATATGCTAGAGATTTCTGATGGGGATTTGTAATTCTTTTTTAAGGCAATAGCGCTGGCTTTCTAAGGATAGTTACAAGATATAATAAGTAGCGCTTTAAGAACAGCTCGTTTGTTATATTATCCTGAATCCTATCCCACTAACGGGCCCTGAACTATCCTAAGCTTGACCCAATTCATTCCAACCTTCCCTTCCGCTAGAACGCGCTTTTCGAAACGATTGTTTGGCCAACTCCTGTCAAAGTCGCCCCTCCTAAAATCTCAAAGACTGCAACATCAATCAGCTTGCAACTCTTTCGAAATCCAATTGCGAAGCTCTACAGCGACTAGTGAGTCGACCCCATAGGAATCAACCCTATTCTTTAGCTCGATACCATCCAGCGGAATACCCAAGGCTTTTGACATTTTCTTTCTTAATGCCTCGGCAACTGCGAGCTCTAATTCCTTCGACGAGGTGGCGATCTCAAACAAAGTTCTAAAGTCTAGACCTTGGTTTGTAGTAGGAGAGGAGGCTTGGCCAGAGGAATTTATTTGATACATTTTCCTAAAGAGTGGCTGGTCTAACACGGAATGAACCTCATCCCCTTTTGCGCGTATCTTAGCCGGAAGCTCGAGTCCGGTCACAACCTGTGAATGACCTACTTCGGGTAGCCTAATCGATGGGTTGCAATGATATAGCGTGTATGCCCCTATACTCCAGCGTATGTCGAGGGCTAATAGCATTCACGCCCGCCCCCGTACTTCAGTGCACGTCGCTCACTTACAGTCCATACATCCCTATATTCCAGCGTATAAGTTCATACCTCATAAAGAAGGTTACTTATTTAATTTTAAAAGACACAGAATGAATTGTTATAATACTAAGATCCCCAAGCGAGGATAGGGGGCCAGTATACGGAAGTAAGTCATTTTTGGGGGGAGGGGGGAGGGGAGGGATATAATTTGCCATCAAACATCTCATTCTTCTTTTCATAAACCATACGTGATTCTAAAATAGCTCTGTAATTAAACCAAGAGTCTTCAGGTCTCTCTTCGTTTAAACTGTACCATAGGCCCATCTCTCAGGGATAAGTATGCATCTCTCACCTGAAATACATTTTTATCCCTCCGACCCCATCCTAAGTTAGGTGCTCCTGCACCAAGGGAGTCCCCAGAGGGTGCTTTCAAATCCATCACGTACAACGTTCTTCCAACCGTAAGCATCATCTCGAGCATCGCAAGCTTTTGGCCTAAACAATTGGAGGGACCAGTTGAGAACGGAATAAATGCTGCCTGTGCGCGTGAGACATCGTCGATACTTACTCCATTCTCCTCATCAGCAATCCAGCGTTCCGGTCGATATACCCAGGGATCCCCGAAAGCATCCTCACTATGCATGAGTGACCAACCCGCGCTTCCAATCAAAGTTCCTGGTGGAAAGAAGTCATTACCAAGCTTTAAACCGCCCGGTAGCACCTCTCGGGGTAGCTCGCTAGGAGCTACAGGTGTCATTCGCATAGCTTCATCAATGCAAGCACGAAGATACCGACATGACGAGACTGTTCCTCCATGGATCTCATCAGCGGAATTAAACGTGCTTCGAATTTCTTGAGTAAGCTTGCGGTATACCTGGGGATGACGCGGAAGGTAGAAAAAAATTGAACACATTGCAGTTGCAGTAGTATCTGAGCCGGCAATAAAGAGAAAGTTGGCCTCTGCATTGAGCTCATTCTCCGTGTAAGCTGGCATGCCAGTTTCCTGATCATCGGCGTGAAACAAGTAGTGGAAGATGTCTTTCCGGATATCCTTATCTTCAGCGTCGTATTTCTGCTGATTTTCCTCCAGAAGCCTTCGACTACTAACGCTTTCGTCGACGAAGTTATGAAATTGTTGGATCGCTTTTGGCTTTTTAAAATCGAAAAGATAGTTTATGCCTCGAGGCTTCATCCAAACCCAAATTCCAGCGAACGGAGAGTGATATATCTGACAAGGCTTAGCATTCTCTTTTGATGTAGGTGAAACTGGGATGTATTTACTGTACAGTACTCAAAGTGCTAAAGTCGTTGTTTTTCCGAGCTGTGATTACATACCAGACTGCCTTTTTCACGTTGGCTTTATTGCTGTATATACTTCTATATGCAATAGGCGAATTGATCACCACCCCATTTGGGCGGAATCGGAAAGTGTTGCCTTTTATCTTTTAGCTACTGAATTCTTGAAGACATTGCTCTGGTGAATATAGACATAGTGGGGTCATTTAGCGTACCATATATTTGGTGGCATTGCCATATCCAAATGTGACGATATCCCGTAATTGAGTAGTAGAACGACGGGAAGGTGGAGATCTTGGCTAAGAATGGACCTGGATACTTGGCCAAGGGATTGAAGTATAGATTGTAAGTGATCGATCCAAAACACTAGGTAACTGAGTCAAATCAAAACTTCGCATATCTTGATGAGGGCACCTACGTAGCAGAAGGCTAGTGACAGACCTATGTCGAGCCAATGGCTCAATAGATCTAGAGGCATTATGGAAAGCCTCATCAACAGGACTCGAAGCTTGCTGATAAATCAGAGAATGATTGGAACCTATGAGGTGCCGTAAATCAAAGAAGGATACGCTTTACTCAAGTTCACGAAGTCGAAGGGAGATAGTGTGGGAGGCGTAGTGTTGTGGTGAAAGATATCAAACGGAATCTGCACAAGGTTCACCGATTTGTGTTCGGCACGCAGGCAATCGGCTAGGAACAGGCAGTGTTACCAACACCCGGATAATATCGTTCTGCATAGGAATGGCACAGCCTAGGAAAGGCCCCATTCTTTCTAGATTGACTATCGAAGGTTGTCACTTCAGAAAATGTTCTCGGTATCATCGTCCTAAGAGTCAAGAAACTGAGGAAATCGGAAAAGTTAGACCATATTCGGTCTGTACATATCTATTTTCAAGAAAAAGGACAGAGAGTAGATAGAGAGTTGTCTTTCTTTTCGTAATTGCATAAAACGACGTGACAATCAACACAATTTCGCTGTTTCTTACAACTTCAGAGCTAATATAAGATAATAAAGTTGTATAAGGAAATATTTTGTAATGTAAGGTCTTATTATCTTTGTTATTCTGGAATACAGTAATTAATAAGAATTTTTAGTCGTTTCTTAGCCCGAGCCTATTGAGCTTCATGTTGGTTGGGAAGTTGGATAGCTGCGGAGTGTTTCCTTACCGATCGGCCTCCTAAACGAGCTCCTCTTCAAGTTGGCGGTGGTGCCGTGGACTGCGGGACATCTAGGTGGATACTAAGGTGTCTGGAAAAACTCTGGTCTTGATTAATTTCCTATAACTGAAACATTTAGACGTGAAAATATATACAGACGTGATATCGAAAGGAATTCCTGTGTGTTGCACCGCCGTAACGTCGGATGAATCCCAACCTGTCACCGGCGTTACCTGAAGTCTCTGTACCAACATCACATTCCTCATTACAATACACCTTTATCCCAACCAGGAAGCTAGGTTTAACTTGTGCCGCAATTCAATTTGCGGTTGATATCCCTATGCAACAAACAATTGCACATGTTGGTGGCGCATCTCGTGCCACCAACTACATGCCAACAACTCGCCAACACCAATTTGCAGCTCAACGAGTTGAGTGGAAAGAACTCTTTGGATACATCACATGAAATGCCTTATTGGAATACTCGCACCGTCTCTTGCAGGATTCACACTGCACCCTCATTTATTTTAGGCTTTCGAAATTCCTGGAGAGCCTGCCCTTCCCACAATCCCACATAGAATCTCCCTTACTCCATAGTTAATTGGGCCCAGAAGGCCTAGGTTCAAGTATCTCTGATTTCTACTTATATTTCTGGTGATGCGTCCAAATAATCGTGAAGAACCTTTTCCCACAAGGTTTACGGGTTACAGAGATCATCATGAATTCAACAGCGAAATTCTGCCTATCTTCCTGGCAGAGGACCAGAGCGACAGAGCGATCCGAATGGCAATCGTTTTCGCTGTCCTGGAGGTTCTGTTTGTTGGTATGTTCTTCACTTCACGCATTCGGAACAAATCAACGCACCCCTTGGAAATTTATCTTATCTTGGTATCATTCCTCTTGTCTTCGGTCTAGATAGTTCTGCGTTTGGTAAATTCGACTGTGCAAGTTATTCGATTCTTTTATGGGTTGTTCTTTTACGGCAAACATCCAAGACTGCAAGGTCTAGCGTAATGATTTGTCCTAGTCTTTGTGAAATATGCGGGATTAGGACGCCACATCATGGCCGTTGGAAGAGTAAAAACGATCGTTTTTGCTAAAGTGGAATTAGTCACGGTATTTACCTACATACCGGCAGTGTGCTTGCCTAAACTGGTCATTCTATCACTGTATCTCCGAATATTCGTTATTAAGTTCTATCGAATTGCGGCGTACACTATCGGTGCTTTCGTAATTACTGTCGCGCTTGTTTCTTGGGGGTTTGCCTTCAGAACGTGCCAACCACTTGCCTACCGTTGGAACAAAAGCATCCCCGGTGGCCACTTCCTAGACCAAGAGCAACTATTCGTGTGGGCCAGTATTCCAAATATAATCACAGACGTCGCCATGATCGAGGAAATGCTCGGGGACAGCCTGGACAGATCTAAATTTCGTCCCTGGGACAGCAGTTACGTAGCCGACAATACTTCCACATTTTCAAGAAGATGGGAAGAGAAATTCCACAATATTTGCTGCTAACAAGATGGCGGTGGGTAGAAAGTGTGAAGGAAAAAGATTTTGATGTTCCCGTTAGCTACAAACGTAAGCGTCTCGATATCCAGCGAGTCAATGTTAGAAATTGTGACAGTATTCAAGTCAGAACGCCAAGGTTGTTGCCGAGAAACATCAAGATGCTGAGGACTACTGTAAGAGTACGCTTCTTTTATGAGATTCCGTAAAGGTTCCCTCTTGAAGACATGATCCCTTCAACTCCACGTCGAAGGGTACAATCATAATAAGCAACGGTTCATTAAGCCTCTGGGGGAAGTACATATGTAGCAGACAAAACCAAGTCTCCCATATCATTTTGTGTTGCAGGCTGTATATGTTCCAGCTTCATCACACTCATGATGTTGGAAAAAGAAATAGTCTTTTCATCTGAGTCGAGTTCGCCTGACGGAAGCGTATATCTTGGATGTTCTTGTAAGATAGAGTAGGTAATTGGTGCGGTTCTCTTTTGGGGGAGGTGTTATGGACATATTCGAGATTTCGGCAGTGCCATGTTGAAAAGTTGGAGGTACAAGGATGTCTTCATTTTGGACTTCACGAGGGAAGTCGGATTAGGATTCATTGCAAGTGGTTGGGATACGAATAAACGTGAATCTCTGACCAGTGTGGCAAGTTGAGAGAAGTCGAAATGGGCTCGCTCAACCGCTGTTCGAGATTCACTTCATCATTCAACGGCGCTTGCAACTGCATCAAATATTGTGGTATTATACTGGAAGGAATGTTTGTTTTCATGGTTCGTGGAAGAAGAGTCTCAGTGTGCATAACTTGTACGGTGAATCAAGATCCGTGGCCACTTGGAGTTGCGACAACTCTTGCTAAGCTTAAGGACTCACTGCTCTCCAACAGTGAGAGCGTATTTAGCTATATAGTGTTGGATTCCAAGAAGCCTGAGAGAAAAGGACGTGGAATTAATGCTTGATTCGTAGAAGGCTGAGAATAAGGAAGTGCAATGTAAAGAGAGTTGGGTGTGGGGAAGACGCTAATTGTGAGATACCAGGCAGGTACGACTCACTAACAGTTGAGGCAAGTAACGAAGTGGGGGAAGAAGGGGAAGGGACTCTTGTGAAAGCAAAATGAGGTAAACAGTTTGGTAAAGCAGGAAAGAGCGAGATAGCGACGCCACTTGCATGCAACTTGCGTTTCTCGCTCCTTGCAAGCTTCGCCTCTTCATCATTTTCATACAACAGAAGTATTGCTGTTTTGAACTGTATTGATTGGAAATATCCCAAGAGTGAAAGTATCATATCACAACCACAGATCGAACAGAAGCCGACATGCGACTTGCTAAACCATTATTCCTCCTCGCCGCTCTCGGCACTCAACATGTTGCAGCGCAGAAGGGCTGCTGCTCCGCATGGTTCAAAGCGCCAGAGGGCGCAATCGTCAAGGATGTTCGTTTTTTCTGCAGACTTAGGCTCAGTGAGAAAAACTGACTCGAAGATAGTTTGGAAGCATAACTTATACTCCAGCATTTCCCAAAGGAAAAGGAGTACACTTCATCTGGTCAGGACTCGAGAATCGTAATGGCAGCTTCGTCTTTCAGACGGTACTTGCGAGCGCTAGCGGTGAGGGTACTGGAAACAAGACATGGACAGCGGCAATGTGGGATGGACCTTATAATTCGAGGCAAGTCTGTAGCTCATGCTCAACAACAAACTGATGAGAGAGACAGAGGCGATTACCACGAGTTCAAGTCAAACCCTACACGCCGAGGTGATTCATTCGGCAACGAGTTGTTACTCGGTGACGATGATGAACCAAATGGACACATGGTTGGGGAGTGGGTTGTGCAGCCTGGCGCTGAAGGAAAGGCCATGGGAGACGAAGGACAGAATAATACGGCGACCATCGACATTAGTAAGAGTCCTGAACAGAGTTCAAGAGACGTACTAACTCGGCGTGTTTAGATGGGAAAGATCCTCTAACTAATGTATAAATTCGAGCCATTCCTGACTTGTTCTTGGGCTCATAGAATCTGCAGTTTATCTTCGAGATCGAGCTGCAACAGGGCGCGACTTGGAATTTTGGTCCTCAAACATGGACAAGAATATTTATGGAGGTCAATTCAACCGATACCACGTGGTGTACCAAGTATGTGTAAGAATAAATTCCAGAGAGCGACGTACTGATTGGTGTGACCCAGGCCTACATTAGGACAGCACAAGTTCAAGTATTCTATGTCGGATCCTCATATCGAAGTAGGAGAGGGCTCGGATTCGAGCATGTGCATAATCGACTATTTGACATTTGATGCTCCTTGAAGCTGGGATCCAAGACCGTACATTGGTATGCATGTTCGCGAGGGTTGACGCTTTTCGGTCAAGAGACTTGAGACTGTCTACGGGGCAGCAAGTATTGGGAGCGTTTTGGGTCAATAAATAGCCATTAGAAATTCATTCCATGAAGCTCTTGCAGTGGTTCAATCCCCTCCAACATGCCTTTTTCCAACTTGTCCCAAAGAATTCCACAGATTGGCTTTGCGGAATCCGTCGTTTCCAGCACTCTCTCATTCGTGACGACATAGTCGCAGCCTGTATCCCACTCTTCGCCTCTGAGCTCTTCGTCCAGCACCTGGCATTCGTGAACGACCGCGACAGTTTTCGTTGTCTGGTCTACCACACCAATTGTTCGTAGCATTGCCCACTCTAGGTCGAAGAAGCCATGGCCTTTTCCGAATCGCAATCCAGCATGATTGATAGCTCCAGTTCCAGTGACCATCAAGCCAATGCGCGAGACAAGTTCTCGTATTTCAGCAAGAGTGACATGTCGACCAATCTTCTCCATGCCATCGAGCAAGCTCGCAATCTCCCATCTTTCTTCTGGTATGACTTTCGGATCCAGCAAGAAAAAGCCCCTCCGTATCCCATACGTTGTCACTAACACAGTCTTCCCATCCTTCAAGGCTCGGTATCGGAGTCCCTGTATGCAGTTATCCGGAGCAACGAATAGGATTTCGGCATTCTTGTATGCTGGGAGCTCGACGAGGAGATCGGTTGCCGCAGAAGAGCCTTGGAAATCTGCGATGAAGGAGGAATAGTCGTGGTGGAATCGAGAATCAGGGATTGCGACTTTGCGGAGTTCGGACCAGACTTTGGTTCCGATTTGGGATTTGTGGGAGTCTGGTTGAGGAGAAGAGGTTGATGGAGACATGATGGCAGAAGTTGGCAGGTTTGCCGTTTTGGGCAAGGCGGTGAGCTTGGTCTCGATATCAAAATCTTGGCTGATGGAAGAAAAGAGGCAGCCTTTTGTTTGAGTGGCAATCAATTCCCCTTATGCCACATCCAACCGCTAATCACCCTTAAAGCTCCTCTTCTAGGCTCATCTGCTGGGTCGCCACCTTTTTCGTCCGGCACTCACGGGCCGGATGCATATCCCACTCTTGACCCGATACCCGGACCCGAATATCGACATGTTGCTGCCTCGGAGTTGGCCAAATTACTCTGTTGGGTAACAGAATATGCGGGAAGGGTTGCACCTGGAGCATTTCTTGGGCTGTCAATGGTTGGCTTGTTCTTTGGCACCCGTTGACGTTGTCACTGGCTTCAGAATTCACCCGTGGACATGCTTTACTTTTCGCACTATTCTCTTCTTGGAAGGGCCATCCGATGGAGGGGTTTAGCGACCTCAAGCGGGGCAAAAAGTTCACGATAAGAAGTCAACTTTCTTTCCGTTTGTCGAATTACAAACTTCCTAGTCTAAAACATCTAGATGGGATAATCGACATAGCCATTGATACATAAATTGGTCCCCCCGCACATCTTTTTTATTCCTACATTCTTCTCACCCAAATATCTTCATTGAAATATCACACTCCTTCACCATGTCAGTTGAGCAAATCGCCGCATCCCTCCCCATCATTGGGAAGAGGACAGCAGGGGCACAACATCCTCTTGGTCCGTTGACTGCTGATGAGATTCGCGAGAGTGCTCGTCTCATCAAGGGTCTCTGGCCATCAAACATTGATCTTCAATTCAAGAGCATCACCCTTCAAGAGCCAAACAAGGCCGAATTAATCCCATTCTTGGCCGCTGAGCACAGCTCGCAACAAACTCCTGCTATTGAGAGACGAAGCTTCATCGTTTACTACCTTCGCAACACAGTATGTATAGAAGAGTTTGCATGAAGCCTCGAAAACCTTTCCACCGAGCGCATTTCACTAACGTCATACCCCAGGACAAACTTCACGAAGCAATTGTCAACCTTAGTACTGCAAAGGTTGAGAGCAACGTCCGTCTTGGCCCAAATGTTCACAGCAATGCCGATGGCGCTGAGATCATTGAAGTTGAGCGAATTGCTTTGGAGGATGAGCAAGTGAGAGCAGAGATTGCTAAGCTTCAGCTCCCAGAAGGAACTGTTGTCATCAGCGATCCTTGGATTTATGGTAAGACTCATGGCTTCTCTAGCAAACCTTTTACTAATATCTCAAAGGTTCCGATGGAGTCAATGAAGGTCTCTTCACCGATGACAGGCGCACATTCCAATGCTTCCTTTACATCCGAGATCCCAACAATGCTTCTGAGGCAGACAGCAATCACTATGCTATGCCTATCAGCATCTCACCAGTCATTGATGCTGCAACCATGAAAGTCACGCGAATTGATTACTTGCCAACTGGTGTTGACAACACCATCAAGGAGCCATCACCATACAAGGTTCAACCAGCCAACGAGTACATCCCAGAAGCTCAAAATCTTCGAACAGATTTGAAGCCTCTGAATGTTATCCAACCAGAAGGTGCTTCATTCAAGGTTTCCAACTACAGCGAGATGGGCCGGACCATTGAGTGGCAGAAGTGGGAGTTCAAGGTTGGTTTCAACCTGCGAGAAGGCATGGTCTTGTACGATGTCCACTATGACGGCCGTCCTCTATTCTACAGATTGTCACTATCAGACATGAACATCCCATACGCCGATCCACGCCACCCATACCACAAGAAAGCTGCTTTCGACCTCGGCGACGCCGGCGCAGGTATCATGGCCAACAACCTACAACTAGGCTGCGACTGCCTCGGCTCCATCCACTACCTCTCCGCCGTCCTAAACGACGACAAAGGCGAACCCCTCGACATGCCCAACTGCGTCTGCATCCACGAACAAGACAACGGCATCGGCTGGAAACACACCAACTACCGCACCGGCCGCGCCGCCGTAGTCCGCAACCGCGAGCTCGTCCTCCAATCCATCATCACAGTCTCAAACTACGAGTACATCCTCGCATTCCTCTTCAACCAAGCCGGAGAAGTGATGTACGAAGTCCGCGCTACTGGAATCCTCTCAACTCAACCTATTGATGAGGGGATTTCCGTGCCTTGGGGAACGGTTGTGCACCCGGGCGTACTGGCAGCACACCACCAGCACATCTTCTCCCTCCGCGTCGACCCCATGATCGACGGCCTCTCCAACCGCGTCGTCTACGACGAAGCGCACGCTATGCCTCGATCAGACTTCAATCCTCACGGCGTCGGTTACGCGGTGACCGAAACCCCAATTACAACCTCAGGCGGCTACGATCTCGACTACGACGTCAACCGCACGTTCAAGATCCAAAACGCAGACGTCAAGAACCCCGTTAATGGCAAGAGTGTAGCGTACAAGATTATGGTTCCCCCCTTCCAGAAGATGCTCGCGGATAAAGAGTCTTTCCACCATAAGCGGGCTGAGTTCGCGGATCATAACATTTATGTTACTTCTTACGCTGACGGCGAGCTTTATGCGGGAGGGAAGTACACAAATCAGTCGAGAGGCGGAACCGGCGTTCGCTCTTGGGCTGATCGCAAGGACAACGTATTGGACACGGATGTTGTTGTTTGGGTGCAGTTTGGCATTAACCATGTCCCGCGCATTGAGGACTTCCCTGTTATGCCTTGCGAAATCCTGAAGGTACACCTCAAGCCTGTCAACTTTTTCGACAAGAACCCAGCACTCGACGTCCCACCCAGCGTTCAGAGCTTCAACAAGAGTGTGCTTGCGAGCGTACAGCATAAGCAGGAGACTGCGGAGGCGGTTGTGGGTAGTGATGGGAAGACGTGCTGTGTTAAGGAGTCGAGCAAGTTATAGAGTTAGAGATAGAAGGGGGTGGGGTATGATGATATGATATGACACGTTGCATTGTTGGAGTTCTTGGGCGTATTGGGTGTCGTAGGTGGAGAATGGCTAGCTAGTGTAGCTCAAAGTCATGCAGAAATAATTTGTACTCCAATATCTTGCCCCATCTATCTCTTTGTGACTACACTTCGAGATCCAAGGCTCAGATCAAACCCAGTTCTAATGATTCTGCTGGATGTGCTTTCAGTTTCTACTATATTTTTCTATCTCACCGCCAGCAAGATACACCAAGGAACGGCGAGAAATAGTTGGGGCTCACTCAAATGGACCGATTGGTGAAGCAGAGACCTAGAATGCATAGAAGTTGGTAGCGGACTTAGTCGCTCCACGGGATTTAGGTGCCTGTGTAGCCAATAAGAGAGGTTACGGTTGGATTTGGAAGTTGGAGATGTGGTTAGGGAAGAAAATATATTTGACAACACAGCAAATACTGACAGTATAGGGATTTGCAGAGAAGATTCTGGAGGTTCAATAGGTAATGGATATTGGAAGTTTGCGAGATGGTGAATGGCTACCTGTAATCGTGAATTGTTTCCAAAGCTTTTTGGAGAGGAAGGTCATAAACGTCGGGTTTTTATTAGCAGGTGAGAGGAAGTATGGAGAAGAAATGTAGCGGTGTGACGTAGTAATCCTTATGATAATAGCTCGGTTGTAATCATAATGTGCAGAGGGGCGTCATGCAGGGAAGCGTTGGTTGAAACCTTTCTCTTGTTCTGACTATTTTGACCCATAGATCTGAAGGGGTATCTGTATAGACTTTCTGTTTTGACGCGCAAATAACATTTTCTCATCCACATCTAGTAACATCACCATGTCTCAGCGCAATATCCTTCTAACGCCACCACACCAGCCATCCCTCCCCTCCCCACACCCACATTTTGTCTCACCCCCTCCCCAATGCTAGCCCCACATCCAACCCCTCAACACCACAATATCTCAATATCTCCTCCTCCCATTCCCAACCGTCCGGAAAGTATTCCTCGCATGATCAATAGCCAACACAGTCCAAATCCACTTCAAATGCTCCCACGCCTGATCCTTCAGTCTCTGCGGCGTACAATACCAACCAACCCCCCACATCCACGCCACCAACCCAACAGCACTCCCCCGTCTAGCCCATTCATTCTTCACCATCCAAACCCCCATACAAATCATACACTCCACCGCCGCCATCGTCCAATACATATTATGGTGATAAACGAAAACCGGGTCTGAATCAAGGACGCAAACAGCGATGTTTCCTATTACGCCCGCGATGCGCCATTGGAAGAATAGGGCGCCGAGGAAGAGGGGAGGCGCAAGGAAGGAATCGAGGATGTCGACGCCTTCGGTGGGGAAGACCCAGGAGAAGGGCGCGAAGGGGTAGATTACAGTGAGCATGGCAGCGCAAAGGAAGATGGAGGTGACGCGACGGACGGCCATTTCCCTGCTTGAGGGGAGGGCAGCGCGCCATGCGTTTGATTGGGAGGAGGAGGCCTGTTTGACCATCTTGTCGGTATTTTGCCCCTTCTCTTTTGTGTGTATGAGGTAGATAGGTGTGTGAGCTTTCGAAAAGCTTTCGATGACTTTTGAGCGACCGGAGTGAAGCGCAGAGTGAGGGAAACGAGTGGTAGGCACACACGCCTTTATCGCAAGCTCAAAACGAGAGGACACGATACCGTACTTAACCAACGTGTCGAGCCAACACGGTGCCTGAGGGAACCTGAAGGAACGAGGGCATGCTGCCTAGATATATTAGATTTTGTCAAGCAACGCCGACGCCGTTGGCGGCACGGACGAGGCGCAGGTTTGTACGTGATGTCTCATTGGTGAGGGTAGATTGGCGAGATTGAAGAGGGGAAAATGGGAAATAGTTGGGCCGTTGTGGGGTGGGGATTTCGTGTTTCTTACATCTGGGTTTTTTTTTCTTTTTTTTTCTTTGGTTCACTATGTTTCCGGTTGCGAGTTCTATGGAGTTTCTTGCAAGTTTGCAGATGGAAAACGTGTTGATGGAGCAAGTGCTGAAGCAACAAGAAAGTGGGTTTTGGGGTCGAGATCAGCAGAGTTTTCAGGGGTTCTAGGCACCTCGCCCCACACTTCAGGCTAGTGAGCTTATTTTTGGGACTCGCTAGCACAGGTAGCGCCTCCTCCAACTTTCCTCGCAGAGCAACCTGAGGAAGTCCTGCAGTGTTGGTGTTTTGGATTGGCACATTTCTTGACAATTTCTGGTTGAGAACGCCTCACGAGGTTGATTGTTGTTGGTATTATTTCTATCTGCTTTGTATCACGAAGTAGGGTAGTGGCTGTCCTGATAGCCTATGCAGCAACGCTGACTCTTACTTTCCAAATATTATGCTTCCGTACTTTCCCAATTTCCAACAATTGTATCAAGATCCGCTATGCAACCCCAAACTCCAAGTATATGCCAGTCCAAGATTTCAAGTTTGGTCTTCTCACATCTTCGCCTTGAATTTCCTACTTCTGATCAACCTCGATACGAGCACCAAACCAGTCCCTGCCATAAGAGCGCATCCCGCAAACAACTGGGCGTAAAGATATCCCCCATTCTTCCTTTGGATCAACTGGCCGGCAATCGGTGGGCCGGTCAAGACCGCAAAACTGACAACAGTGAACACTTGTCCCATTCTCGTTCCCGCCTTGCTCAGATCCGTGGTCAAGCTACTCAGCGTCGCTGGGAACAAGCCTTGCACAGACGCACCAGCAACTCCGTACACCACGACCCAAGCATATAAACCTCCGCGAGAATCAACGGCAGCCCAGATGAAAGAGAGCAGCCCGGAGATGAATGTGCATGGAAGGAGAGTGTTCTGAGGACCGAAGAAGCGGTCCGCGAGGTGGTTGGGGAGGACACGTCCGACGAGGCCGACGGCGTTGAGGACGATGATAAGGTTTATGGATGTGGTTTGTCTGAAGCCGATGATGTCGCGGGCGAAAGAGCCAATATAGAAAAAGGCGATGTATACACCCCAGAAGTTCTAATCTTTTCGTTAGTGTCCTTTCCATTTCTCGGAATGCAAGAAAAACTTACAAAGAACATACCAAGGGCGAAGAGGACATAGGGAATATCCTTGAAACTCGCCTTGTCGATAATCGCACCTGTCCGTCGAGGTGGCACTCGCTGCCTGATACCAATCACGCAGATGGACAAGCAGAAGAACTGAACAAATGCTAGCGCGCGCATTGTCCATGGAAATCCAATTTGCGGAAGCAATCGTTGGACCATCAGTGGGAAGACAATACCTCCTGTGGCGCTTCCACTAGCTGCGATTCCTATAGCAAGCGCTCTCTTGCTAGAGAAATATGTCGAGAGCGTGCTCAACGCCGGGCAAAACAGACAGCCATTGCCTAGACCACAACACACTCCTTGAGCAAGGAAGATTTGCCAATACTGAGTTGACAAACTAGTCATGAACATTCCAAATACTCCTAGCAAGGCACCGAGGGTGAACACTGGAAGGAAATACCCAGCGTCTGTGAGACGACCGGTGAAAGTGCCGATGAAGAAGATAAGAAAGACCTGCATGGAACCAATCCATGAGATAGCGCTTGGTGTTTGGTGGAGTTGGGAGACGTAATAGGTTTGGAAGACGCCGAAGGAGTTGATGAAGCCCCAGGTGTTAAGGATTACTAGGTGGCCAAGGGCGACTATTTTTTTGAGTCAGTCCTTCTGCTCGGATTTTGGATTTCTTGCCAATTCGTGGGCAAGAGGAGAAAGAGAGAAGCAAACCTTGCACCCAAGCATTCAACCCACCGTCTGGCGGCGGTCCAGGATCTTTCCAACTACTTTTCGTACTTATATGCGACAATACATTTCCCAAAACTCCTTTTCCCTTCCCCTTTACCTCTCCATTGCATGCTTCAATGTCTACCTCTTTTGTCTCCGCTCTTTCAAGATCGCTTCTCTCATTATCGTCATCGGAAGATATTGAGTGGATTTCTTCTTCCTTAGCCCAATCGATTACGGAGGTTGAGGAATCGGCTACTGGGAGGGCGGCGGTGGTGTTGCTGTGTGTTGTTGCTAATGCTGTTGTTGGGTTCGGTGTCGTCTCTTCACCAGTACTTGTTGTCGTGGTTGGTGATAGTGGAGGCATTGTAAAAGGTGGGGGTGAGTCATGCACCTTTTTGCAACTCTCAATTTTTCCAGAATTTTCTTAGGAATATTTTTTCTCCTATCAATACTTTGTACTCGTAGAAGTTGCAGTTGCCTTCTAGTATCTGTCAAGCAGTCAGTACTACTCAATTAATAATATATTTCTGCTTGCTCCTCGGCGATGGACAGCTTCCACAGCCTCGGAGCCGTAACCGGGAATAAATACCTGTCGAAGTGGAAAAGGTGGTTTATATCCGGTCCTTTTCTCCTTTTTCCTCGTCAGAAGCACCTGTCTTGCTTCAATGTTACAGTCCAAATAATATTCCGTCCTCGGAGCTTGCGTCTATTCGTTGTCTTGGTCGATGTGTTATTCAGATATCAACCTCAGGACGACAACTGAGCTTATATTGATGCACCGAGGAAGACATTTTGTAATCAGGAAAACCATTTACCCATGATCAAAAAACGGGGTAGAGATCTGAGCTAAAATTTCTTAATGAGAGAGCTACTGTACGCCGCTTCCGCAGCGGGGTCATGATGCCTCCTATCATGATGAAGCAATTGACAGAATAGCGGCCTTGAAGATCCACTTTTGACGGCCTTGTCATGTTCGTGTTTGTCAAGGGCTCAGCGCCGCGTTTGCTGGGCGCGTCTCGAGGATTGGACGCCCTTGTCACGGTTGTTGTTAAGCATTGAGGAGCCGAAGACGAATCCGGGGGAGAAAGTCCGTTGGGATAAGAAGTTGGAACCTCCCCATTGAGATCAGGGTGCTCATAGCCATGGAAGACTCATCTCAAGGATTCAGGTTGAATGCCAATTGAGCTGTGCTTGATTACCAAATACTTTGAACTATGGCGGCTCGATCACTCGAAAGGCGCGCTATCAAACGGTGAGGAATTCCGGCCATCTTGGAAGGTGTGCCGAACAACCGGTTGGCTCAACCTTCTTCCCTTTCTTCCCCGATGTCGCTCCGAACTTTAATTGAGGCTCTCTGTGTAGAGTTTGAGATCTCAGGTGTATATGAGTCTTTCTCCATGATGAACATCATATTTCGTCTAAGTATGATGTCGTTGGGGTGACGAACAGATGAGAGTGAAAAATTTGAAAGTTTTCGATGATGAAAAGTTGGAAGAATGGTTGGAGCCGAAGTGACGTTAAGTGGGTCGTGGTGGCGTTGATCACGGGATGCCGAGAGATGGGAATGCCTTCAGTTTTCGGCATCGGAAATATTTGTGTGGCCATGAGAAACTTGAAGGTTGATTATTAGTTCCGTTCGTCTTTTGCTTTTGCTTTTGCTTTTCTGTAATGTTTCAGATGTCATGCGTTTCCTAGTTACTTTTTTCCCCACGATATCGATTTTCATCAAGCCTTATTTGCCGTAGTACGATGCTTGGCAAGGATTTCATTTCGGCGGATAAGCATTCTGGTAGGCCATGTCGAGAAAAGCAAGTGGTGGCTTCCTGAAAGAGCCTCATCTTCTCGCTTTCTCATACGTGTTTCTTCGAGAAGTGTTACATTGTTACAAGTTTCGAAACTCTGATGATTCACTGCTTCGATTCGTCTTCAGAACACTCTTGAGGGATATAAATGTTGTCCATTTATTTTTTCCTTCACCTACCTAAAATAAGACTGATGAAGAAGTTCTTTTCCAATGTCTCATCAGTCTCAGCCCTCTCATATCAAATTATGCATGTCCTGAGAAATATAAGTACATCGCAACACCTCAAGCTTTTTTGATCGTCGTGCGAAATTTCCGAGTATATTTCCATCCGCTGTCTAAGGTTTGGAGATCCAAAACCGCAATCATGATTGACCCTCAAAGATCTGTAAGTTTCCCCACCATCCCTCAATCCCCACTCGCCTCTCACCCTCAATCTTTCTTCAGATATCTCAAAGCACAGCTAATGCCTCCTAGGCAACGCCGCAATAAAATGTACCTTAAAATGTCTCCCCTGTATCAGCGATGAGCCAACTTCCTCCTCAACCCGTTCAATCATCTAATCCCTACACCAACGCACCACTTCCTGCTCTTCCACCTCAAGCCCAAACACAACTAGTCCAACATCAGCCAGTACATGCGCAAACATTCCCTCAGCAGCACTATCAACAACCACAGCCGCAACCGCAAGTCCAATACCAACAACAGTTCAACGCGCAAAATTTCCCCCACAGTCCAAATTCTCACCAACAAGTCCCACTACAATATCAACAGCCTCTCTAACCTCAATTCCACTAAAATCCTCTCTCCTCCAACCCCACAATCCAGCCAGGTCTACATCCGCAAATGCAAACCCAGCGAGACGTAGGAGGGCTGACGCCAGACCAAGCAGCAGAGAAACGGAGGAAGGAACAGGAGGCCGCGAGGAGGAATAAAAGTACGGTTAGTTGTTTGCATGTCGCTGCCGTGGCGTTGCAAAAATGTGGGGATTGCATGATTGTTTGTTGGAAGATTATGCGGTAGGGTTTAGAATCTAGTTTTTTGTAGGAGAGAATGGGGAGAGGGTGAGGAGTGTTGGGAGGTGAAGTGGAGAGGATATATTCGTGGAAGAGGATGAGCAGTACAGGGGGAATTGGAGGTGAGTTGTACATATACTGAGGTATATTCAATCATGAATGGTGGAATATAGTTATACTTTAGCATGTCACTTCCCGCACTTTTCTCCTTCAGCGCAATTCACAGTTGCCTCATTTTCTAAATCTGAACCATGGATCAGTAGTCCAAATTTGACCCCTTCGAATTACACCATCTAACTCACAATTTGCAACTTACCATGTATTTCATGTGGAGGAAGAAGTGGAGTCGTTCCCGAATCGCAACAAGGTTGGACCTCTCGAAGTTGGAAAAACTCGCCGCAGTGGTGCACCGGAGTATCTGTTAGTTCTCTGGCTATATTCTTCTCAGTATTTCTAATAATTTGTCCTCCGTCACATCCCACCTCTAAAATTTATCTCTCCAATGCTTCAACCACAAATGCTTTTGCAGCCGAGAACTTTACTACCGTCGAAGACCCATCACTATTAAACCTATCCGCTTCTCTCCCAACAGCAACTCCGAACACTCTACCGCTCCGATTTGCTGCCAATAGAAATCAAAAGTCTGGCAACAGCCAAGTCCACTCCATGTTTTCGCTGACCCAGCTATGCTCTGCTCTGCTGATCAACGCGCATAGGTACGCGTAGCAAACTCAATCTATTGCTTGCTGTGATCTGAAGGTGATAAGGAGGACTTTTATACCACTCGATCTCCAACTATTCAGATATCCCCTATGAAAATTTTGTCCATCTTACTTAGCAAGGCGATTTCCTCTTCTTTGACTTGGCGATTTCTAACAGCTAAGTATTCTGGGGGATGACTGGTCTCATCTACTTATGCTATGCTCCTAACTTCTTTCTTCTCCATGCATTGAATGTATAACTACAACCACAACCTCGCACGGAATCTTGCTGCCCCTACAAAGAACTTCGACAGTTTGGTGCCATGTTTGGGTCTTGTCGACCGAAACACTTCACAGGGGTTTGGAAGTATATGATCTTGCTCTGGAAAGGAATGAGGTGAGTGAAGTGGAGGTGTTAGGTTTGTATGACATGAGGTGTGGGATTCTATGTAAAAGGTGAGATGTGTGCTTCGTAATTGACAGCACAAAGTTATCAACAGCACAACATGCGCATTCACCACTAAACCCCCGACTGCTTAGACATACTCATCAAGTAAACCCCCTAAATCAACGCTCGAGAAGCACTGGTGAAAACCGAGTTCCTGACGTTTAACTCAATGCATCTTGCACGCACGTAATCTTTCCAGCTCTGACTCTACTAGCTCCTAAATTTGCAGTCCTCGAATACCCTCTTACTATAGCACCCGAAGCTGACCACAAGGTCCAGGATACCCTGCTCTACGTGGTTTGTATTCACGAAGTTCGAAATAGGACGAAGTATCGTTTCTTCTCCTGCGATTCTTAATGGAACATGTAGCTGCAATCTCTAAATTTTCAAATAGGTAAATCTCACAAGTAGCTAGACTTATTTTCTAAGTTGGTTGATACCTACTTACTGGAGAACATGCCCGCAGCTCAGCTAGTGGAGCGAGGTCTGTAAGTTTGGATTTCGATAAGAAGATTGAAGTCGCTGAAGTCTGAGGAGCTATAGGATATGTTGAATTCGAAAAGGTGAAGTGACATTTTTTGGGATATTTCGACTCCCATTGAGAAATAGTGGGATGACAGTGCGAGGTGAAATTGACAGTACATTCCTTACCACTATCCTTAACTTCAAATCAGACACTCTAACGCGTGGAGCTATTGAATATGAAGGTCATATATCTTCACCAAGTAGCAATGTAATAGGGTACTCATATCAGCATTTGAACTTCCTGAAGAGAGACGACCCTTCTGCGTCCATGAATTCGGAACCAGGACGCATGTGACGAGTTTGATCTCGAATTTATTAAGGATGGAGATGGTTTTTATGTCTGAGACGAGAAAGTCTTTCCCGATCCTTATTTGATAATCTTTGAGATGTGCAAAGAGAGGAGGGGTGTGCGGTGGAAAATTATTAGGTACCCGGAACTTAGACTATCAGGAACATGAAAAGGTTTCTCTTTGAATATCTCAGAAACCGTTTACTCGCTCTTTCCTGTGGATAATTTCCAAGACCAGACCACTAGAAATCCAGGAGAACCATTCACCAAGCATTCCCCTCGTTCGCACAAATCAATATAAATTCCTCCGCATGGCTAGACTGTATTTTCTAGACTCGAAACAACACGTCACGACAATATGTCATGGACCGAGGTGGGCGAAAATAAGACGTAAGATTTGTACATCGATGAATTGTGGGAGTCGCGTAGAGCGTTCGAAATGTTGGAGATGTGTTAGGTTGGATTGGGGGAGCGGGGTTGGGGTTTGATGGGAAGTGAAGAGGAAGAATGACAGTGAAGGGGAAGTCCTCCAGTACATTCACTGCCACCAAACTTATCCCCGATACAAATCCTCCTGTCCGCTTTCACGAGAAGAAAAAACCTTACTCCGTAAACAGTAGGCCGATGTATAGTACGTTGTGATAGTCTTGCCATTTTTCTTTCCGACCTTTTTGAATAGTCTGGCGATGGCGGAGGCAGGGGAAGTGGAAAGAGGGTAAGTACTTATATCAGAGGTGAAGGGCCGAAACTACTCTTCCTCATTTGTCTCTTGCAGATATCGAAATTTCAACGCGCGGATAAGATCTTAGATCCAAGAGTAAAATTGAACAGATTCTTCGCATTTAGGAGAGGACGGAGACGGTAACAATAAAATGTAACCATTCACAGACTGCCTCTATTTGGATATATAATCCAAGAGACGGTGCAGAATTCCGAACCTCGACAGAGTTGGGGATGCAATTTTGGGATCGGATATGGAGACCCCGAGAGAGTGGCTGTAAAGCTACATTACATTCCCAAAGACAGCGAAGAATAGGGTAGAAACAATGATAAGTGTCAAGACAGAAGGGACTTTGCGCTCAAGTTTCGATCGCGGATTTCAAGAACAAGTGAGTTGGCGGGAGAAAGTGACAGCAAAAGATCTCTTGACAGCACAGCCTATTTCCTGAGGAGAAATGAGAATTAACCCTGCCTATCCGATAATGAGATGTATCAACGGATCTGATTTCGCTCTCCCAAAAGGTTCAGGGCTCATTATCTAGCGTGAAACCTTCTTCTCATCTCATGCGGTATTGTCTAGCTGAGTATCTGAGGCTCGTGACTGCGAAATGTCTGAGAGATATGACAGATTTATACGAGGAAAGGAATGGCGTGTGGAAAGCAAATGTGACGCGGTGCGAGGGGCAAGGAGGGGTGAGCACGTGACTATGAGGGCAGATGATAGGTTGAAAAGCGGGGACAGAGAAAGGTGAAGACATTTGAGGAGCAATGGAAGGTGCTCAAAGCAAATTGCTCCAAAGAATTACAGAGGAAAGCACGGAAAAACTCGCGAAATCCTTTCTCATGAGGCAGACTCGAGAACACGTGCTCGCTAAACCCTCCCTCATCCAGCGCTCACTGAAATGGGAAGTTCTAACCCCAACTCGGTGTGCAAGCTCCTGCACACACGATTCAACAACGCTCCTCCCAATTCAAGCTTTCGCCCAAACAGGGCTGCCGAATGAGGCATTCCGCTCACTTATCCGAAAACCCTGATGTTCACCACGGCTCCCATAATTCCCAGGCGTTGGCCGACGGGCATCGGGCTTTGACGGCTTACCCAGGAAGTTCGCTCAAAATGAAGGGTTTGATGGTTTGAGAGCTTGAGGATGACAAAATGCGTACCCCGTATATGTTGGGGGTCTGTGAGCTTGTCATGTCTTCGTGTGAAGTGTAATAGAGAGGGCTGGTTTGAGTTTGAGTTTGAGTTTCTTGGTGACTTTTCGCGCGGCGGGAGAAGGTCTCCATTGGTGTTCTAGGGGAAAGTTTATTGATGCTTTGATGGAGAAAGCGTGATGTCAGGATGCAGAAGTTTTGTACGAGGCGTGAAGGATAGCGGTGAGGAGGAGACCAAAGCAGAATTTGGTGACACTAGGAGGTGAGCTATGTGCTTTGTGAGTGTGGCTTGCTTAAGGGAAATTCGGCCAGAGATTCTGATGCCCAAGAGATCGATGTTAACGTCCACTCATATATGGAAGTATATTCTCCCGCTCTCAAACTGCACCCCCAATTCCCAAGATCGCCAACGGGGGGGCAAAAGGAGTTCACACAATATATCATGGTTCGTCTTTGTCCAAGGCTCCAGCGCGTTCACCCTCGTACCTGTGGTTCAGGATGAAACCTCATGCTTCGATTGGATATGGGCATGACTCGTGCAGGCGAGAAATGCATCAAGGCGGATCTTGGATAGGCCTTTCCACTTACCAGAGCTCGCGAAATGGGGAAGGCTGAACTCTAAATCGCGTTGATGAAGCAGAGGCGCTTATGGCGAGTATGGTGAGCTCTTGTTGCATGACGAGGGTGGGGAGTGGAGGAGAGAGTTCGCAGGCAATCCCCGATTCTTGCTTCAAGCACCTCACGGGAAAAGCCCACCGGAGGCTCCATCGTCTTTCGAGAGTGTTGCGAGGGCTGTGGAAGCTTCGAATTTATCATCCGGCCTTTTTTACCTCCTGTGCGAATTCTTGTAACAGCTTTACGAGGGGAGAACCGCCTTCTTAATAGGGCTGACGCCAGAATAGCCAAAAGAGTTCAGTCCTCCGTGAGAACGCCTCGCTGATCTGGCGTCGATTGATCGTCTCCAGGAGTTGATATCGAGACGTTAAGAAACGGGCAGCTTGGAACCCTGTTCCAGATCAAATAATTGCGAAATAGTACGGCCGAGTCGACGAGGGGGGCACGTTGATACAGAAGGACGGTCTTTGCAAGGGTCGAGGCGGAGGCAGAGGGCAATTGTGTGCAGCGAGAGCCACGGCGTCCGCGTCAGGATCGGGAGAGGAAGGAAAATCATCGTCTTGGTGTTTTCCTTGGGTTCACTTTCCTCCTGCGTCCTGAGCTCATTTTCCCCGGATTTCGTTTTCTGCGTCGCATAGAAGAAGAGTTCACTGCCGACCGCCTGGCAAAAAAATTCTGCCTGCATTGGTCGTGTCCTGCTTGTCTTTATATTCTTCGCCTCTCGCTCCTCGGCCTCCTCCAACCTCCACACATCTCCCGAAGATATTGCGAATATCACCCATCGCCAGCCTATACCTCGACCACCGCGTCGTCGACGAGATGTCCGGCTTTTCGCCGTCGACTGCCAATGGCAGCAATTATCCTCCTCCTCCAAATCCGAATAATCCCAATATCCATGGCGGCGCACCCGGCAATGAGTCGAGCTTGCCTCTCCACCAAGGTCAAAATGCCATCCCCGCTGCATACGTCTTCCAGGGCGCGCAAGCTCAACAACACCAAGCACAACTGCATATGAGTTATGGCAATGGTCACCACAATGGCCACCACGAAGGAGTTCAGCAAGCAGGGCCTCCTGCGCCAGCTTCTGCCAACGGAGGAGAAAGCACGAAGGGCAATCGATTGAGAAAGGCATGTGATTCATGCTCTATCCGAAAAGTCAAGGTATGTAATAGATTTTCGATTACTTTATCGATTGCGCAATCCAACTGAAAAGTTGCTCCCTACCCTAATATCGCAATTCACCTCGAGAAAAATCGAAACTGACATTGTGCGCGCAGTGCGACGAATCCGGTCCTCCATGTCGAGCTTGCCATGCTCTAGAGATCCCCTGCACCTTCGATCGACCCAGTCGCCGTCGCGGTCCTCCAAACAAGCATGCTGAGAATATCAAGAGACAACGCCTTGAGCAGAGTGCCGGTGGAGGCCCAAATATTGGTGCTGGTATAGACCCAGGTGTCGGTGGAAATCCTGGCGCTCTCAACTACTCCTCGCCATCTTCCCCGAACAACGTCGCTGCGACATTGGCCTCATTCTCCTCTCATGCCGTCCTCAACGCCGAATCAATTTGTCCGTTCAGTACACTTGAGTTGCTGGTAGATGATTTCTTCACCTACATTCACCCGCTCTGCCCGTTCCCGCATGAGCCTACCTTCAGACTTGCGTTCAAGCACCGAGAAGACCTCAAGAATCCTGGCTTCCTGGCACTCCTTGCTGCTATGGTTGGTACTCTTGTCGCATCCTTCCCACGCAAGCCAAGACTCCATCTCAAAGCGCAAAATCGCGAGCACTTGTTCCCTAACTCTATCAGCTTGGTTGAGCGCTGCCACAAGGTTGCTGTTCAAGCTCGTGGATCTGGTTATCTGGACAAGGAGCTCTCAGTCTATGATGCTTGCACTAGCTACTTCTTGGGCTTGTCTGGTGCTTATACCTTTAACTGGCGTCAATGTCGATTGTACTTCGGAGAGACCTTGACAATCACTCGAGTTCTTGGTGCTCACAAGGAGAGACCTGGTTATCTTGCTGTCGGCGCTCTACCCGCTGTGTATGGCGCTAACAACTCAGATGATGGTTATAACCCCCAGAACCCCCCCGTTGACTACATCAAGCGAGAGATCGGCCGACGACTGTTCTGGATCATGTTCGTGGGCATTAGGTATTTAATCTGGCGTCAAACCTACTTTGAAAATCCTAACAATCCTAGATCGATGCAGCAACTGGGTGCTAGCTTCGGCGAGCTCCTCATTCCTCCCGAGACTCCTAATGAGCCATATCCTCCTTACCCCACTGAGGTGGATGATGAGTATATTGGTGTTGAGCATATCGAGCCCCAACCACCAGGAATTGTTGCCAAGCTTACAGGCTTCAATATGAATATTAAGGTTTTTCGCTGTGTTGATCAACTTGTCACTATGGAGATGGCTTACGGTATTGACAATGTCTTTGACTGGAACAGACAAAAGCGAGTTCTAGAAGAGTCTCTTCGGAGCGTCAAGAACGTCCTGCGTGACATGCTCCCTGCATTGTCGCTTCGGCCCAATCCTCAATCTAGCGAACTCGAATCTCGTGGCTACTTCCCACCCAACTACGACTTCCCTGGCAACCGACTTTTCAATGGCCTTCAGTCCGGCGGTGCAAGTGACGAGCGCAGAAACGTGCAGCTCGAAATTCAAAAGGCCAACATCTTCGCTAGTCAACTTGCTACTCGCTCATATATCGTTGAGAAGTACTGGAATCTCCATATCGCTCATGAGAATATGAAGAAGAACCAAAATGCTGCTGAGTCTGTCCTCAACTCTCCTGGCGTTATGGCTGCTGGACTGGACGGTCTGCTTCCCAATCGCGCTCCAACAAGCAATCACGACATGATCGAAAGCAACGTTGCGACCGAGCGAGAGTCAATTGTCAAGGATCTGTTGAACGTGTTGGCATGTATCAACCAAGTCAACATGGAGCCAAACGGTGGAAGCTTTGTAATTCTCACTTTTTCAACCTTCGAAAACCGTCTACAACTGCTAACTTCCCTAGATCAACAAGATTCGCCAGATCGCCTCAACACTCATCGAAGGACCTCAAGAACGCAAGGGACCTTACGCGGTTCAAAACGAAAACTACCTGAAGAGTTTCTTGGACGTCCTGATGAAGCTGGAGCGCGTCAGTCCCGGCATCAAGAGCGAAACCGGCGAAGTTGACGAGGAAGAGGAGTTGCGCAACTGGGCCGACCTGCGTGAGAATCAACAACGATTCGCCGCTGCCGGAGGTTTCATCAACGAGATCGGCTAATTTCATCATCGCGTCTCGCTAACCCTGTATTTCCTTGGTATTTGGAGCATAATCCCTATGTGGGCGGCGTTGATATCATTCTCATTTGATTGAGAGATAGGGAGGGAGCGAATGTTTGCCGGATCTTTGCTGGGACGGTGTAAAAAATGGCGTTTACTTTGGCGAGCTGATGGGAGTGCTTCATGCCGGCCTTTTTTGTCACGGTGGCTCATGGGCTGCTCTCGAGAGCGAGTGCATAGATAGCACAATACAATAATTCATCATATCCTCCTTCGGGAGCTTCTTATTGCGCATTGGTAGGCCTTAAAATCCAACTGCCGCGATTTGCTCTGCGTGGGTGCTGCCTTCCCTAGCTGGTGTGTGATCATGGAAGGAGCGTTCGCTTGACAGGTGTATAGATTCTTCTCCCCGTCGCTCTGCTCCTCAACCTTTCTCAAGCATTGCACCTCATCAACATCTTTCGTCATCCTAAGTTGAGCTATGAGAGCAAATTCAGCAGCTAACAGTCAGCAGTGCAATTGTATACATATCTAGCATTTCGAAGCGATGCCCGCAGCTCTCTCGTATTTTCGCAACTTTACCTCCGCATTCTCTCGGACATTTCGTCTCTTCCGCTTCACGACCCCATGTCGAAATCAATTCCTCTGTTTTCATCCAAATCCCTGTGGTGAATAGAGACCGACTCATACCATTCTGCAGCGCCTACCCTCGCATCGTCACGGCACGATGCCGAAGTACTTCTACCTCTCCCATCTGCTGCGAGCTTAAGCGCCTCGATACCCACCTTCTCGGTTGGACTTACGGTGCTGAATGGCGACAGCGTGCGGGCGGTCGTGGTTTGACACGTATGAATGGGCTTTGACAGGTCTTCCTTAGCCAATTTTATGGCTCTGTTTGATCGATTTATAATGATCACAACTTCCCCTTTATTGGTTTTGTACATCCTGTTTTCCGTTGTATGCATTCCAACTTTGATTCACGAGCTATTCGCATGCCAGTCACATGTCTTGAAGCTGTGCTATGAATGCCATGTTTCCATGATTCGCAACATCAACTGTTACTTTGCATGCTTGTTGACACATCGGAGCCAATATCTGTTCCTACATTCACCATTTTTTAAGCCGTGATTCATTAGTCCGCATCAGACGAAGTCTTGAACAAATGTTATTCAAGGGGCATCATGGTGTTATCCCAGGCGTATGATTCACCACAAACCAGTCTTCTGCTATATCTTCGTTTACGCTCCCCATTCTATCTCACAACCATCAAACTCATTCCAACACTCTTCTTAAGGCAACATATCATTATGCAACCTTATTTACAGCATTATTCACAGCAACAACCACTCATCAACACTATCACTCAACATATTTAGTCAAGCACCTCTTCTCAAGCAAGTCCATCCGCTACCCACACCACCATCACTCTGGCTTCTCCAAACTTCTTTGATAGGCATTTCACTTGCCCTTTGGAAGAGCAAATCCACGAAGTAATCTGCGAGCTTCGTATCCTCCACGACCCAACCCACAAAATCCAACATATCGGATACCTTTCCATAACACTTTACGATATCAACGACGAAGTACTCGCCTCCTGCACTCGCCTCGAGGCAATCTACGACCCAAATCACGGCTGCAATACCCAGCACGGTCAAGATCCAGGCCCAGCACCATCAAGTCCCATCCCAACTCATGAGCTCTACCGCCAGCAAGTCCTCGCAGCTGAAGCTTACGCTCTTCAAATAGAAGTGCCAGCCCACGAACTCTACAGAAGACAAGTTCTCGCAGCTCAAGCCTCCCAAACACAACTAGCAATGTCAAATCCCAACGCAGCCCAACTAGGAACAGGCTACAACACCTTCCACGGCTTCGACAATGGCCCACCACCACCATCATTCGGTCCCTCCCAAGGCGCAGGATCTCCACAATACAGATCTGGTTTTTGGAGTGCCTTGCCAACACCTGCGTTTGGCTGGCCTGCCATTCCAGCTGTTCCCGCCGTCCCAGTCACTCCAGGAATCGGTGTAACACCACCACCACCCTATGCCGTCGGTCCTTTCGTAGCAAACGGTCCCATCATGACACCCCAACCATTCCCATACGGCGGCGGCGGCTCCTGGCCATCAATCCCACCCGTCCCCAGCCAAAACGCCGACTTCCCATGCATTCACCTCCGCAATCATACAGGAGGCGTTGGTCTCCCGCCTGGATACGATTACGCATTCCCTTCTGAACATTGCAATATCCACGTTTTCAAGACGAAGGAGAAGCCTTGGCAGCATTCGGGTCCGCTGTGGGCTTGGGATCAGACGACGCATGTTAAGTTGATGGTTCCGTGTAGGGCTACTGTTAAGGAGTTGATGCAGAATTTGGGGTGTGTTAATGAGGATGCGGTATGTTTTTACTTTCTTCAATTTTTTCCTTGATTTTGTTTTTCGTGTGGTGTTTGGGGTTGGGGTGTGGTGATTTGGCTGTAGCGGTGATTTGGAAGAGGATTTTGGGGGGTTTGAAAATTTGGGGAAGGGTTGATTGCTGACTGATATTTTCTTTGGTATATAGAAAAAGAATGTCCTTTATGAGGTTACGGAGCATGGGAATGGGAGGTGGTTGCGGGGACTAGAGATTAAGGTATGTCTGTTCACTCTCTCTTGAAATTTTCGCTCCAACTCTTCCGAAATGAGTCTGTTGACGGGAGGGGGTTGAAAATGGGAAATTGAATGCTGATGCGTGCCGTCTCACAGGGCGACGATAAAGATAAAGTAAAGAAGACGATTGCAGATATGGGGTGGGATAAGACGCGGACGGGGAACGTGGGGGAGAGACCTGTTGTCTGGTTATGGGTTTTGAAGGAGTGAGAATTGCCTTCTGGTCCCTCCCGGAAGTGGTAAAAGACATGACACACAAGTTGACGCGAGGTGGAAAATATTTTTATGGTGGTTTAGGGGGGCTAGAGAGGGGGCGAGGAAGAGGTTTGTCAGCATTGCATAGAAGATAGGTATTAGGATTAAGGGACATCTGCGATGATGTTACGCAACGCAAAATATACACATATTTCAAAAATGTTTTCTCTGAGAGATGCGGTCTAACGTACTTAGGGAGGTAGGTTACGTGAGCGCGCCACCTGGGTGGAGGTACAGTGGCACTTGTCTTGAACCATCCGGTCCGCATTCCCCATATTATTCCTACTTCTTTCTTTCGACCCCTCGTACTCTTCCAAATAACTTTTTGCATGTACATGTACAGTACTTCAAATTCCCATTTTCATTTTCTACAGGAAAAGAAAGAAAGAAAAAGTCTTGCTGCCTAACAGTAACGTCTTCTCTGAACTTAAAATTCTACCCATGTATGTGTGTATTGTGATAGCCTGCAAACTCTCACACACCACAGATGATGAAACTTTACTCAAATAATACCTAGGGTCAGTCTGCCTGGCTTCTTTGGAGCCTCCAGATGTACATGTGTGAAGATGTAAATTTAAATGCACTTCTTGATGGCAATACCTTTCAGGCGGGTTTTTCCTGTCGAGGGGAGGGGTAAGATCTTGGAAGGATTGGGAGGTTGGGAAAGGGCAAGGCGGTGAGGAGGTTGAGGAGGTTGAGGAAGTGGAAGAGGTCAAGGCTAGAATATAAGGAGATTGAGTAAGGGACTGGAGGAAACGGAAACGGCTGGAGTGGTGGTGGAGTTGGGGTTTCCAAAGCAAGAATGGGAACAGATCAAATCAATACGTAATGGTATGCCTCCCTCTTCCTTTCCAAGAGAAAAAGTGAAAAGAAAAACAGAGAAAGGGGAGGTTGGAGACTGTGTAGGGGTCCGTTCGGTGGTGTGCGGAGGTTCTTGGGGAGGAAATAAGTATGCATACACTAGCTTCTCGCAGCCCACTTACTTCTGCGGCAGAGAGGAAGACACGAGCTTTGATATCGCAATCTCAAAATTGTCTAGGTCTTCTTTGCCCTGTCTGGGGCAGAGTTCAGAGTTTTCCTTTCTCTGAGGAATTTGGAAGCTCCAGCGGTTGCTGTTCCGGCGTGGGTGCGAGTGATTAGTGATTAGGGGCAGGAGAGGGAAAGAGCTGGCGTCTTGGCGTCTTTGCCCCCGATGTGAACTGGTTGGTATTTGGATGGAGCTGGCAATGGGGACGGGAGGGACATTTGGGCGGAAGTGGTGTGATTGTTTGTTCCTGATGGGTTGGTTGGGAACGTGCGGGGGAAGAGCCCGAGTTGGGTGAAAAGAAAGATGTTTGGGGAAGGTCGGCCTTGGCTGCTTTTGAAACATACAATGGAATGGGGAAATGAACATAGGAAGCGGGAGGGAATGGAGGTAAGGAACGAGGGGAAGGCGAGTGAGAGGCTTTCTCGAGTGGTTGGGCTGAAGCGACGGATACATACGGCTGGGGATGGTGTATTGTTGAGAGGGAACTATTTGTAGCTCCACTTAGCATGATAGAAGGATCGATCTATCGTAATTTGGTTGATGGCCATAAAAAGGAAAGGGGGTACTGGATAAGTTCTTATGCGGTCTCTCCCGGCATGGTTAAGCACAAGCGAGGGACATATCCAAGAACCGAGGCTCAAGAGTTGGCTCAACATTCCACCCATCCGCAGGAGAAGAAGCTGTACTATTCGATGGCTTGGGGTTGATTTGGTGCTGCATGTGTGCAGGGGATCGTTTCTCAACTTGTGGGAAAATTGAAGTATTGTGGTTCATTCGTAGATGTTACGGTCGTGGTCGTGGCCTACACGATGAACGTTGATGAATTTGGAATTTCCTCTCTATTAGTAGTAGCATTAATTGCCAGAGTAATTCAGTAGAAAGCTGCATACACACTAAAGTGCCATAATTGCACTGTTGAGAGTCTCAAGACTTTCTACTGCAAGAGAACTTGAGGACATAAAAGCCCGGTCCATCACTCCAAGTCTAGCATACGCGAAATGAAGACCTACTCAATTCCATCCAGGCTTATCAATCCCCAAACCACTCAGAAAAGAGCACTCGTGATCCTCCTTAACATACCTCCTCGAAGAAAGTAAGCATAAATCCCAAGTCCCACCGACAACACCCCAAAAAGTATGCCCGGAACATCAACACCAACCACCCTCTTAACACCCCAAACCACCCCATACAAAAGGCCCCCACAAACCCCAACCGCAGCCAAGAAAAAAGCAAGGAAAACAAACTCAAGTGGTCTCCAGAATCTAACACGACGTTTAGCCTTGTTAGGATCAACCTCTTTGCCGAACTTGATGTCGAACGAAGGGACGTATTTAAAGTGGAAGGGGTTCTTGGGGTCGGCAAGTTGGCGGTTGGAGGTTACGGTGTTATAAAGGAGTTGGCGAAAATACTGGGATGGCGTGGCGTTAGCTAGGATGGGTGGAGGCGGGGGTGGTGGTGAAGAGGGAAGGAAGGGGTGGGAGGGCGGCAGGAGCAGGGAAAAAAGGGATAATACCTTGACAACGAAGCGATCAAAAGCCGGAAACAACCGCTGCGCATATGCCAACATCGAGACAAGAACATTATGTCCATAGAACAAACAATAATAATACAAGCCTGGCTTACCCAAACCAAGAGCATCGCACATCTCCCCACCATTCAAGACCCGACAGCCAGCCTCGATGAAGCCGCGAGAAAGGTAGACTGGAGGACTATCTTCGAGCCAACGGATGAAGTTATGAGCCAGGATACTGGAAGTTTGATTGGGGTTTTGCTCGTAATATATCATGGATTGCATGACCGCTCTTGCTCTCTCTGGAGTCTCGAAGTAGTGATGAGGCGTGCCGAGAAGGTAGGCGATGTAGCGGAAGAGAGCCAGGAAGTCGGCGCTTTCTTCTTTGGTGATGAAGATGCCGAGTTTAGGGAAGCTGAACCACATTGGGTTGCAGCAGAAGAGGGCGATGGCATGTACAGAATCAAGGTGACTAATGGGAATGCCGATCTTCTTGATGTCGAAGTATTCGGGACGGCTCTTGGTAAGCTTCAAGATTCGTTGGCGGACAGAAGCATGGAGGAGACGAATTCGGATGGTGGATGTATGACCTTGGCCTCCTGGTTGAATTGACTCGAGGCTGTTTGTGATGTGGATTAGCCAAGTGAAAGTTTCGAAGACACGGACGAGAAGATTCTTAATTGCGAAACCACCGGTTCGAGAGGTGACTTCTGCAGCTCCTGGGGAGGCCTAAAATTGTTAGAAACACTATCCTTTGCCAAGGAGCTAGATGGAAAGACTTACGGAGTTCTCTGAAACGAAGCCTTGCAGAGCAAGCGAAGTACTGCTAGCCATGATATATCGGGCAAAGAACTTCTGACCACGTTCTATTTGCTCCCAATCAACCCATTCGGGGACGTGATGAAGCTCATCCCAGAATTCGGTAAGCACCTCATCGCATCCATGACATCCCCGAAGGATCTGATACATGTCGGGGCGAGCAGAGTTATCTTCAGACTGGGGTAGGGTTGCTGCAACAATTTCCTGGAGCATTTCAAGTGCGGTAGAACCAAGCTGATCAAATTTGTATCTCAAAACATCCATCTCATCTAGATCAACGTGCTTGTCGGTCCACTTGAAGGCATAATTCCAGCGCCTGCAATCATCCCCGACCGATGGCTGTGAGATAGTTGCTTGCGATGTTGAGGCCATGGCGATTGACAATAAGGTGTGGTGGAGAAAGAACCGAAAATTTAGAAGCAGAAACAACGATAGAAAATTCGAAAGGCTGCCTGTGCACCTGTGTCATAATAATTACTTTTTCTAGGCTTAGTCAGCTAGTTGAAGCATATATCTGCTCTTTGCTTATAGATAATTCTATAATCCTTATCTATTACAATTATTCCTAAATTCAACCATTTTATTAGTGCATTTGAATAGTTATTTTGCCAGGTTAATACTAAGCTACAACCGGGGAACAAAGACGAGAAGACGTAATTTTAATCAGTAGAAAGAATACTACCTCCGAAAGATGCGACTCCTTCTAATGACGAAGTGAATGTGTTTTGATTCTTCGGATAGCCTAACCAAAAGCTGCGGCGACCTCGCTAAGAGTTACTCAGGAGTATTTTTCGCCTTCTGCTGCACCCCTCAGATTTCAATAAAGCTCTCCCCTCCCACATCTCGGGTTGTCAAGGGACCCCGAATTACCTCAATCGGAGTTCTTAGACTCTTTTGTCGCCTTATTCCTCGTTCTCCCCTGTCTTTCAGGTCGCCACAGAAATTTCCCGCTACCAACCTGCCCCAAGCGGAAATAAACAACCAAGCTTATCGGAAGCATCCTCTTGTAAGACTTTTCTGTATGTAACATTCCATAGCTATCGAAATGGAGAAGAGTTGGCTCCTTGGTTCTCATCGAATTTGGCATCAGAAGAGCTTTTTCTTTTGTGGCGTTTGTTGACGCTGAATCCACTTCATTGTGCCAGATTGTGAATTTTCATTCGAGTCTGAGAGCGCACTTAGCATCTCTTGACTAACTTCGCAGCTTCACAGAGCCTCTGAGTTCCAGATTCAACGGCTAACTCTTTGCTTAGAGAACCAGGACTCGAAGATGGCGACCGAAACCTCAATAGTTGAAGGGATTTCGGCGCTGACGATTGAGAAGGATGGGGACGCAGACTTCGGCAGTGCGAGCAAGGTCAAGGAGGCTCGTAAGACCGTGATAATCAAATTGCCTGACATGTTTGTCTCCTTTTTGGCAAACCCTCCAATGGTCAATCACCACTATGAAGAAGTCAAGGTTGAGGCAGAGGCATGGATTGCTGACTCTGTTTGATATCTCTTTTGCCACGGCTTCGTTTGCTGGTTGCGCATAGGCGATTGAAAGACGAGAAGGCTAGCAAGAGAATTACGAAGACCGATTTCGCTTGGTTTATGGCCATTGCTGCTCTAGAAGCACCCAAGGAGGAGTTTCGAACTCTTTGTGACTGGGGCAATTGGGTAAGTCCCCTTTGCAGACGGGAAGATGGTAGATTCATGACATTTGCTGACTACGAAATCTTCAGGTGTTCCATTTGACGATAGTAAGTGCCAGCACTCTCTCCAGAAACGAAACCAACGCAGCACATATACTGACGGAGAAGTGTTTGACAACGGTCACCTGAGGGACGATCCGATTAAAAGCAAGAAGACCATGGACAGCTTGCTTTCTATTATCCGCAACCCCGAAGAAGCCGAAACCGCAAGTGAGGGAAAGAATGTCTTTGTTGAAATTCATGACACCGTCTGGAGACGAGTTGTTGAGGTAAGCCCCTGCCCCAGGTAACGTTGAGCGACTATAACATGATCTTAGGGTAGTCCCAAAGGTATATTCCTTCAAGTCTTGCATATAAATGGAGTCTGATGTTCTGCAGTTGTCCAACAACGATTCGCAGATGCCATGGAGGAATATGCCAAGGGAGTCTTGGGACATGTTGGTGACTTCTCTCGCGACAAGTTG
Source organism: Halenospora varia (assembly GCA_020726485.1). NCBI lineage: Eukaryota > Fungi > Ascomycota > Leotiomycetes > Helotiales > Solenopeziaceae > Halenospora > Halenospora varia. Next base: position 183,759 of record JAHEWH010000007.1, read on the forward strand.
CCAAGTGTTGAAGAATACCTCCGGTTTCGTAGAGATGGTGTTGGTGTCACCTCAGTTCTTGCTTTGGTGCAGTAAGATTTGCGAAACTGGACATTGAAACCGGAGTGCTAACGACCATCCAGATACGCACATCGAATTGATGTGTCGGAGGAGATTTTCAATCATAAGGGGATCCAAGAATTGAACAGAATTGCGACCGATATCGTCATCTTGTTGGTGACCATTCGAGTAAGCCTGCGTACCTTGCTAACTTCCAATCAGCCAGAACGATATCCAGTCATATGCCAAGGAGCAGGCAAGAAAGAGTAAACCATGTTGACCAGTCAATGATTCTGACCAGTGTCCAGGCCGAAGGAGTTCCTCATAATATCGTCACCGTCCTGCGCCAAAGCGGTATGACAATCCAGGAGGCATTCAATGAAGCTGGGGCATATCTCAGGAACTGCTATCGCGATTGGTATCTCACCCAGGCTGATCTCCCACTATGGAGCGAAGAAGTTGCTGGTCAAGTCCAAAAGTACATCCGTGCACTTGAGACGTGCGTGATGGCGAATTTGAATTGGGGGTAAGCCGTTCCGTGATAACAGTGTGCTATTCAGCTGACGGAGAAGTAGATTCAGATCAGACAGATACTTCGGCAAGGCTAAGGAGGTGGCCCGGAAGTGTCGTACTGTCGCTGTCTTCGAGGATTGAGTAGAGCTCAAAGGTTGCAACGAAGTTGTTGTTTGGTAAGAGCGAATTTGGAAAGCTAGTGGAGTTACTGCATAATAATAATTTGAGGCAATTTGAGGCGGTGGCGTATGGAGTTGTGGTCATCATCGACAAAGTCATTTTACTGCTTGTTTTGGTTTGTTTATTGGATATTGAGTGGCTTGGAGAGATGACTGTTGGAGCATCGCCTACTCTCCGTTGTGTCCATAGGTTTAGAGAACGTGAACCAATAGAAGCTTGTTGTCAAGAACCTAATATCCTACACGACTTGGACACTCGGGGTGTCAAACCACCTGATTGTGAGCTTAATGATGGAGCCAGACAAAAGTTATTTGTGGTTGAGGGCTTCAAAGCTCTGGTTTGTTGAACCCCAACAAAGGCCCGAATTGACATCTGTTCTTTCTCTTTACCTCATCGTGAGCTTCATGTGCACATGTCCCTTGGTCCGCATAAATATTGAGCCCGGAAGCCGGCAACCTCAAAAGAGATCTCGATGGCACATGCGGGGTGAGAGAAACCACATGCTTGCGCAGCTTACCATCTGTGGAACGGACTCGTGGCAATTCAGATGCACTGCAGTAGCGACGGCATGGTGGACATGCAGCATCCCATGCCCCTGGAGTCGACTCTTGGATGCTTCATTAAACAGCAATCGATATTCCGCCTCTCATGTCGACCATGGCGGACTAAAAAGAAAGACCGACGCCTGGACCAACCTGCCAACCTCGTAGCGTCAACCACCCCCTTGGTACCCCGCAGGGCGGCCCAGCCGCCAGTCAACGGATGCGTCGCCGGTATTTGATGGAGCCAACTGGATCGTCGCGCTTCGAGGACGACGCAGCCGGTCCAGATCGAGGGGCCAGCCCCGTGTTGCCAAGCATTGGCAGGTGGCCCGAGATCCGCTCCCGATTATGTTGCTCCATTCGCGCTCCTGCCTATTGGCTGCATCGAGGAGCTTGCGATTCGTGCACCAATGAAACAAAACGCCTTCTCCGTCCACCTCCGCGTTCTCCACCTCCGCGCCCAATCCCCCGCAAACCCCAGTCGACCCCAGAAAGGCCGTTTGGTGATCTGGAGAAGATGATAAGGAGCGTCGTCCGCCCCGATTCGAGTTGCTTCCTTCCAGTATCTTGCTTTGGTATTCAAGCTCGCAACCGCAGAAATGGCAATCACCGACAATAACATCGAAGAGAAGGGGATCGATGCCTCGCATCACTCGGACAAGAGTGACAACGGAGTCATCAATCACAAGGAAGACATCCAAGAAGAGACAGCCCATGAGGCTGCGGAGCGAGGTCGTGCAGCAACTGACAAGTAGACATCCCCTCCATTTGATGATGAAGTGAATACTGACCAAGATGTAGATATGGCAATGCCCTGGTCCATTTTGACCCGGCAGCAGAAGCTGCACTTCGCTGGAAGATAGATCTTTACATCGTCCCAACTGTCGCTCTTCTCTACCTCTTTTGCTTCATCGACCGTGCCAATATCGGGAATGCGAAACTCGCCGGGTTCGAGCGCGAATTGGGCTTGAAGGGCTATGACTACAACAAGGTCCTTTCTATCTTCTACATTTCATATATCATCTTTGAGATCCCTTCAAACATGGCTTGTAAATGGATCGGTCCCGGATGGTTTATCCCAGCGATTTCTCTCGGATTTGGAGTCTGCTCAATTTGCACAGCCTTCTGCCACAACATCCACACCATTTCTGCTGTCCGATTCTTGCTCGGCATGTTCGAAGCCGGAATGATGCCTGGCATCGCATACTATCTTTCCAGATGGTATCGACGCAGCGAACTCGCTTTCCGTCTATCACTGTACATTGTCATGGCTCCTCTTGCTGGTGCCTTTGGCGGTCTTCTTGCATCTGGTATTCTTAAGCTCCCCAACTTTGGGGGTCTTCACACTTGGAGGATGATCTTCGCCATTGAAGGCATCATCACCTGTGGTCTCTCTGTCATCGCCTTCTTCACCCTGACTGATCGTCCAGCAACTGCGAAGTGGCTCACACAAGAAGAGAAAGATCTCGCAATTGCCCGTGTCAAGTCCGAGCGTGTAGGCACAACCGAAGTCCTCGACAAAATCGACAAGCCAAAGATTCTCCGAGGAATTTTCAGCCCTGTCACTCTCTGCACCTCACTCATTTTCCTGCTTAACAACATTACAGTGCAAGGTCTTGCTTTCTTCGCACCCACCATTGTCAAGACAATCTACCCCAAGAACACCGTCGTCTCGCAACAACTGCACACTGTGCCTCCTTACGTCGTGGGCGCATTTTTCACAGTCCTATTCCCCTTCTTGAGCTGGAGATTCGACAAACGAAACATTTTCTTCATCATCAGCGCACCTTTGATGATGATCGGATACATTATGTTCCTCGCTTCTAAGGACCTTATGACACGATACGGTGCAACTTTCCTGATTGCAAGTGGAGCTTTTGCGTTTGGTGCGTTGTGCAATGCGCAGGTATCGGCCAATGTCGTTTCAGACACAGCTCGCTCTTCAGCCATCGGAACTAATGTCATGTTTGGCAACATCGGTGGCTTGATCTCGACGTGGAGTTTCTTGCCCTTTGACGGCCCAAACTACCACATTGGCAACGGACTCAATCTTGCGACATCAAGCATGACATTCTTGTTGAGTATCTGTCTGCTTCTCTGGATGAAGATGGACAACAAGAAGAGAGATAAGAGAGATGTTGATGCTGATCTGGCGGGTTTGAGTGCCAAGCAGGCTCAGGATTTGGACTGGAGACACCCTGCCTTCAGATGGAAGCCGTGAGACATGAATTGTCATTATCTTTTCGAAGTGATTGGTGGAGGAGGAATGAGAAGTTGCCCAGCTCGCTATTAGGTAGATCTAGTGTATTCTGAAATTTGAACGATCGAGACCCAATTCCTGTCTTTTGTTTGTGATTAGTGATACGTGCACCGTCGATTATTCGTGAATAGTGCTGACGAGCACAACCAATGGAGGAATGCTCGCGTATTTTCAGATCTCTTGAGGGCCGTCGAGTACGACGTTAGACACGGACATGCCTTGGAAGTAGGACGGGCCAAACATCCGGAATGTTGAGACAACCGGACAGCCGAAGAAAGAGGCTCAATAAAGGCTTTCGGTATGTGTCAGCCAAGCGTGCGCCGAACCCAGATGCTCTTGCGGATAGAGATCTCGGTACGCCGAAAGAGTTCCCAAAACATTAGCCAAGCATGCACCGTGCGGGTACGACCTTGCGGCTGCAGACAACGGCACATCCAAAAGCGGTCGGAAGAATAGCCAAGCATGCGGCACGTCGGAACAACCTTGCGGATGTAGAAATCGGCATATCAAAATATCTTCGTGGTATGAAACTCCCAAAGCACGGTCAATAATCTTGAGGCCGCAGCGGAACTGTTCCTCTAGATAAAGTGTTTGAGCTGCATGTTTAGACACGCTGTGTTCTTGTTGCAACTTAGGCGCAAAGCTTCCGCAGCGGATGGGCGTCATATTCCCAAGAACCAATTCTTCGGTAGCCAGCAACGGTTCGCAATTCACACGAAGTCATTGAGACCAGCCAAGTCCTCAAGATATGCTTCTGGACTGATAGACGCATACATTTTCTTCGGTCCTCGCCCTTTCCACATTTCTATGTCCTCACAATCCGGGAAGAGCTCCGGTCCAAATCGATCAACTAATTCCCGAACTTCAAGTACCAAGCTACGCCTTTCATCTCTCAACTTCTCAACAATGTGCGATGACGTAGGGTTGAGAAGGAGGAGGAAAGGGTACAGCGACTTCAGGATGTCCATACCCTGTTCTCCAAACACAAGCGCGGCATATGTGATCGAGGGCAAAACCAGCCAAGTGAGTAGTACAAGCCCTGTTGTGGGTATGTCGGCAGGCAGCCCCGTACTGAATTGGGTTTCCTTAGATAAGAGGACAAGGAGAATGCTATATATCGTATAGAAGATCGGTGCCAGGCCAGCTGTAATCAAAATCTTCCATGTGGCCATAACATCGTGACCCCGGATCTTGACACTCGATTCTGCGAGAGCCGCGGCAGTCTTCCGTTTTGATATACGCCTTGTGAGAATGAAAACCGGTGCAAAGAGGAAGAGGCCCGGAAGCGTTAAGGCAGCAAGAACAATGAGCTTGCCAAGACGGTATAACAATTTTGGAAGAAGGAAGAAGAGAGGGAAGTGATTATGACGAGGCGCTGTGGATATCAGCTGGTGGTCTTTGATGCCTAAAGCACGGAGGGATGTTGTATAGGATTTGAGATCTCGAATAAGTGATATCACTTCGGGGGTATCAGAGTAGGTAAGAAAACCTTTCATGAGGCGACGATTCAGTTCGGTCGTGTTTGCGAGTGAGATTTTAGTTTTGCTGTCGTTGTGGGGCAATCTGGGGAGGTAAAGACGTCTGGCTGCGTGAATAAGCTATTAAAACGGTTAGTATCTAATTTGGCATTATGCCCAGCCTCCTTCTCACGATGAGCAGCCCCGGTGTGCTGGACATCGTGCGAGATATGCAAAATTAATGCAAACAGGCAGGGAGGAGCATACTTGCAAAGTCTCGAAGTTTGGAGCAGAGACTGTCACACTGGCAAGTGCTTCACTGATGTCTTTCATCATTGTTCCTACAGCACCGCGTTTCTTTCCGTTCTTGAAATCATGAATAAGAGATGACGAAACATGGATTATATCTCCAAACTCAATCACAGCACGAGATCGGAATTTGTGCGCAGAGAAGTAGGTGAGGCCAACAGGAACGATTGAGATAGGAGTACCCTCGGCGAGAGCCCCGAGTGCCATGATGGCGATACCAGCTAGCGAGAATGTAAGTCGGTAGTTGCCATGGTGGAGCAACGTATCAATAAGTGAAATAGTCAAATAACCCACCTTTGAGAGGTAACAGCTGTGTACGGTCATGACTGCCTCCTTCTGGGAAGATTCCGATACATCCGTTGCCACGAAGCGTCTCGAACACCGCCTCGTAGACTTGAGTTTGGTCTACATGAGGGGCAACCTTGAACTTGGATCCTATCAGTATATTGTTGTCCTCCGAATCGGGTATAGGAACGAGTTGAGAAAGCGCGTCGAGATGAGTTGGCGGACTTCTGAGAAGTATACGATTTGGACCCAGGATCTCCAAGATGTCGAGCTTGTGAGATTCCCCTTTGATAGTAGGCAGGTAAATTGATCCTCCTACTTTAAATGAAGAATCCTCAAAGTTGGTTCCACTGCCTTCAAGAAGGCAAGGTTCATTTACGGGGTTCGGTAGATAGATAGTCCCTGCCGCCAGCTTTGCAACATCCATAGCTCGCGAAACAGGAACAGCTCCAATAGCTCTCGCCATTACGCCAACAAATGGCCGATCGAATGACTTTGCGGCCGTGAGCCAGGAGATTCGGCGGTTCAGGGAACGGAGTATTTTCATCAAAACGATCGAATCGACGAACTGAGGTTGATTAGAGAAAGGAAAGATTATATATAAAAGCAAGAATTTTGCAAAGAGAAATCTACCTGGTTCGAATGTGGTGCGGCAACGAGTATGACAGGTCCTCCGGAAGGAACTCGCCACGCACCACGTACTTGTATCTCTCTGAAAAATAGGTCTACTGTTAGAGAGAAGATCCGTAGAATGAGATCATACAGCCAGCCCCTCGTAGGGGTTGTCGAGGAAAAACGTGACATGACTTCCGTGGATTCCAGAATTGGAGTGTGAAGTCCAAGAGAATTAAAACGCGCTGGTATGTTCTTATATACAAATTGACTGAGACAAGTATTGATTGATACAGACCAATCTATGAGAGCGATGTGAAGACGAAGTTGTGGAGGTGGAGAAGAAGTGTAAAGATCTGAGACTGAGAACATGCCGAGGTTGAGATGTTGAGATCTCAGCCTCAGGCACTTAAGCCCCCATGAGTGACCCACTCTGGTCATTCGTACCTTCCTCTGTTAACTAGATCATCGTTTGAAATATATCTAATCGAATGGAGTTCTTCTAGAATACACAGTACTAAGTCTAGTGAACGTGATATTCCATGAGTTCCAAGAGTTTCCTGGGATTATACGTTGGTTGTACTTGTACTCGCTTGTATGAAGGATTTAGTCTATTTAAGTAGACATAAAATGAGCAACACAATGTCCGAAGAGGGGCGAATTGAAGTATATCGAATGTAAAGACAGTCAAGGATCAAATAAATTGCAATGCCGCTCCAGTAAAAGAGCAAAATGATCTGCTTTTCATCTCAGATGGTGCTGAGGTTCTTCTATGCTCGCTAAATGTACCAACACCACACAAAATTCGTCCCATTGCCGTGCCATCCCACATTTCATTACTCTTGATACATGCTGATGATCTACCAATAAGGCGGCCGCAGTCCAGCAAAATTCGAAGCAATAGAGTTGTCTCCGCTATCTTCTTTCTTTCTTTGACCAGTCAACTGCAAAATGTTAGTCAAGTTCGGATACAAAAATTGGGAAATGTATTTACCTCAAGCTGTACATGGCGATGAATATGCACAAGCCAGTCAACATAGCTTTGTGCTTCATTATTCCTGTCTTCGACCAACAACCGCGCAAACTCATACTCAGCGCCATCGAGCCCTTGACGTGCTAACTGTATCGTCAACGCTTTAGATCCGCGCATGATCTTTAGATACTCCAGGATGTTCCGTACTTGGGCATTGAGTTGTGTCTGTAGGACCGGCAGAGAGGAGCTGTATGGATCTAAAGACTTCAGACTGTCCTTCTCCTCGCCGAACAGATCAGCAATAAGATTTGGGGAAGTTTGGGCATGCATCCAGAGATAGCAATTTTGACCATTGTCGATCAAATACACACCACCTTCCTCAACCCGTGAGAAAGAACACCGTACCGAAGGTGGCATGTGAAGGTGCCCTGTTTCTGCATTAGGGAATCCATCTTCTGGTTGAAGATTGTGGACTGGAATCATGCGTGGGTAAAGATACAGGGATAACTCGAGAGCACCCATACTCTTCAGCATCCTCATGTCGTGTACTCGGCGGTCGGTAGGCTCTTGTCCACCTTTGAAAGCGCGAGACTTGATCAGACCCAAAATATACATGCCGAATTCCTTGAGATTCTCTGGCAGAACAAGTTGTCCTGGTGGGTGTGAACCCGAAAAATTCTTTCGGTAGCCGGCCAAAATATCCACTGTCTTTTCGGTCAAGGCTCCTCGGATCTCCTTCAGGGAGCTAGAGGTCATTTTTGTTGCAGCTTCCTTAGCGATTAAAGTGTAGACAGCATCCTGATCTACGAACTTCATGCAATCTTTTGCATTATCGCTGACACTGGCGATAACGTTCGAACATCTCACTCTCCGTTGCCCATTAGCTGTTGTGTACAGCAATGCGCTTTGGAAGTGAGCGTCAAGCTTGGCATCGAGTTTACCATCATAGCTGAACATAACACCCATAGCTTTGTCTGCATCGACGACACCAAACTCGATGTCAGCTCCGAAGGTATGTTGATGGAAGTTGCCATGATACGAAGAAACTTGTAAACCGTTTGAGCATCGGACTTTCATCAGCGCTTGATATCCAGTCTCCCGAGTGACAGTATGAGCAATTTCTTGTGATAACTTAGCAGTATCACGAGGTGATACGAAGTTAGGGTAGTAGAAGGTCTCTCCACCTGTAGTTGCAGAAACGTGGCCTATGATTATGTTAGTAATGTATCAAGCTGTTGTAATTATAACTTACCAATTGTAGCAATGTCTAGATAGCCACCACCTGGAGCAGCGAGGAAGAAATCAATTCCAACACCAGCGGCCACCATTTTGTCTGCCACCTTTCTCCATCCAGGATGCTCGGTGCTGAACAACTTCTTCTCTGCGTCGCCACCATGCTGTTTGCCATCATCCCGAAGGAAGAGTCGTCCAGGCCCCCAAGTAGGAAGAGCCGCTAGGGAACAGATGATCTTTCCGCCAGTCTTTTCCAGCGCAGCCAATGCAGAATTCAAAGTTGGTAATAAGGCAGGTTCGGGGTTCTTGATTTGCGAAAACAACGCAGGAAGTTGACTGAGCAATGATGTAATGTTTGATCTGCATCATGTTAGATGCCGGCTTCTCAGGAGATAGAAGGTTCTTACTTGGCTTCGTATGGGTCGACAAAAAGCCCTTCGTCAAGTGGTAGGAAAGGATCCTCGATGTCAGGCATGATCAACATTTGAGCTTGGTCTAGGGAAGGCTGGAGAATTGTCAGGCCGGCTTGATGTCATAGGGATTGTGCAACTTACGCTCATGTTGTAAAAATGTATATCCTTGTCAAAAGTTACAAATCCTACTTTAGCACCCTCTGGTATTTTTCGTTCCTCGGTATCTGCATCACTGCCGTATAGGGCGGCCATGATGCCCTCACAAAATCCTTCCAGGAAACCTTTGTTGAAGGACTCCTGTCCCACATCTATCAAGAACAGCCATCTTAAACCGACAGGCTCCTTCGACCAGTACTCCTTTGGCACTAAGAACTCGACAGTGCCCCGCATCAATTCCGGCCTCTGTTCTCTATCAACACGGGCACCCTGTGGCGTAGTTGCACAGAAATACTCAGGTGGGACGTCATTCGCGTAGTTACACATGTTGCACACGAATTTATTTCCCCCTGATCGAAATACCATAAATGGGTTGATATACGCTCGGCACCGATGGCATCTTGGTGGTCCAACTTCTCCAAAATCTAAAACGGGGATCTCGAGCTCCCCCGCTTGGAGAGGAGCAAGAGGTTGTAAAAGAAGCCCGAGAGGTAGGCCTGTTGAGTGAAGAGCATCGGCTGTTGAAGGAATGCTATTCATGGTGAGACGTGTGAACTTTGGAGACGAGTTGCCTTGGTCGAAAGCAACAAAAGAGACAGAGGCTGGTGGAGGAATATGATGTTCGAATGTGGGGTATACATTGCTGAGATAATACTGCGAAATAGCATCTCTTGATCTCGGTACACTTGGAATCTGATCGGGGTCAACCCTGCCTTGAGCGGAAGTTTGCACGTTCGCGTGGAAAGCTGGATCTGCCTGTCTCGAGTTGAACTCGGCCGATGAAGCTTGGTTTGTAGGATTGAATGGAGCATTGACAGGAGCTGGAAATTGTGACATCTGCGGAGTGATAGGTTGATTTAAGAACTGCCCTCCAGGACCTGGCATTGCTGAAGGGTCCGCATTCAAAAACGATGATGGCTGAACTCCAGCTTGCGGTATACCGTTGAAAGCTGCTGAAGACCCAGCTGGGGCTTCCACGGTATGATATGCATGCCTATCCTTCTTCTTCTTCTTGCCATATGTCGCAACTTCTCCACCGCCTAGTGCCATTCCACCCATCTGTGCTGCTAGTGTTGCGTCTTGTGACTGTCCTCCTTGCTGTGGAAAGTATCCTGGGTCTTGAGGACCTTGATATGGCGAGGGTGCGCCCATTTGGGGATTTCCATATTGTTGTCCTGCTTGTGGGTTGTAGTTTGCGCCAGGTTGCCCATACGGCGAAGGAGCAATAGGAGGCTGGAATTGGTTTGGCGGCTGTTGGGGATTTTGGCTCTGGTTTCTTGGGTCCTCATCTGGACCTCCTTGTCCTAACGAGTGGTACAGCTGGTAATCCGACATTCTGAGAGTTCTTTGTGGTATATGTGTGCTTTTGTCGGGAAGCTGGAGGTGCACGAGTTAATTGTAGCTCCAGAACGAAATCAAATGAGCAATGTCATTGCATTTCGAGAGAGCTGAGAGTCTGCGAGGTTCGTGGGAGCGAACCAGGAGGTGTGGTTCTTCGTGAAGATGTTGACACGATTTCGAAGATGTTTCGCGGCGCATCACATGTAGATTTCGCGCTAAATTTCTTCCTCCAAAAGACGCGACAGGGTGAGCTCTTTCAACCTGAACACCACATCACGACTCTCACGACCATCAAAGAGCGACGACATTTACGACCAACGTAAAACCATCGATTCATCCGCGATAAACCGAAGTCGAATCAATTATAGCATGCGATCGAAGTTATCTATGTGGCCGATGCGCTGACGAGGGGGATCGATTCTGACAAGATGTTTACCTTCTGCTCATTGCTAGGCGCGCAGTCCGAGTCATCAGCGTCGCAATCTCTCCTCGAGCTTGACGGAGGAGTCAAAGTTCTGATAGATGTCGGCTGGGACGAATCATTTGATGTAGCGAAGTTGAAGGAGCTTGAGAAGTAGGTTGAGATCTCCTTCAGGCAGGAGAAAGTGTACGAGCACAACTTTGTGGAAACGCCATGTATAGCAGATATCAATCAACACATATTCTTCCGATATTCTGCTTGCCTTGACTTCATCTGCTCTCGGTTCCTTGACGCTGGTTCCTCCTCTTCCTCTATGAGATTGTGCTAACTTCGAGGTTTAGACAAGTCCCGACTCTCTCCATCATTCTCCTCACTCATGCGACGACAGCTCATCTAGCAGCATTCGCTCACTGCTGCAAGCATTTCCCCCTTTTCACACGAATCCCCATTTACGCGACTACTCCAGTCATATCCTTAGGCCGAACACTTCTGCAGGATCTCTACAGCTCAACACCTCTTGCGTCCACTATCATTCCTCATGAAGCCCTCTCCGAAACGTCATACTCCTATTCTCAACCAACCTCGACAGAGCAAGATCCCAATATCCTCCTGGAGCGTCCAACTGGGGAGGAGATCGCATCATATTTCTCTTTAATCCATCCTCTCAAATACTCTCAGTCACATCAACCACTTCCATCACCCTTTTCTCCTCCTTTGAACGGTCTGACTATCACTGCCTACAATGCGGGACACACTCTAGGAGGAACGATATGGCACATACAGCATGGTTTAGAGTCAATAGTTTATGCAGTCGACTGGAATCAAGGTCGTGAGAATGTGTTGGCTGGTGCAGCATGGCTTGGAGGAGCTGGAGGAGGAGGTGCTGAGGTTCTCGAGCAATTACGAAAACCAACCGCGTTGATATGTAGCAGCCATGGCGGCGAAAGAGTCGCGTTGGCTGGTGGGAGGACGAAGCGGGATGAACTTCTCATAGATATGATCAAATCATCCGTCAGCAGAGGTGGGATTGTTCTCATCCCTACAGATTCGAGTGCTCGTGTCTTGGAACTAGCATATTTACTGGAGCATGCATGGAGGAGCGAGAGCGAAAAGGATGGCAGCCCTTTCTCCGGAGCAAGACCATATCTTGCAAGCAAGAATATCCAGGCAACCATGCGATATGCCAGGAGTATGTTGGAATGGATGGACGAAGGAATCGTTCGAGAATTTGAGCAAACCGGTGGACTTCAAGGAGAGACGCATGAGGAGCCAGGCAAGAGAGGTGCTGGCCCGTTCGACTTCAAACACTTGCGACTCTTGGAACGTCGTGGCCAGATTGATATGGTTTTGAATGAGACCGATAATCTGGGCCGATCAATTGGAAAGGTTATCCTGGCTAGTGATACGTCGTTGGAATGGGGCTTTTCAAAAGAAGTCTTAAAGAAGATCGTAGATGACAATAGAAATCTGGTCATTCTTACAGAAAGAATGGGGAAGCCGGAAGGAGACGGGAGAGTTGGAATCGCGAGACAGCTGTGGTCTTGGTGGGAAGAACGCCAAAATGGGGTTGCTCTTGAGCCCGCCTCGAGTGGCGAGAACCTAGAGCAAGTTCATGCCGGAGGACGACAACTTGAGATTCTGGAGGCGACTCGAGTCGCTCTTGAAGGCAATGATCTCAATGTGTACCAGCAGTGGCTCGCAACTCAACGTCAACTTCAAACAACAACCCAGACTGGAGGTGCTACCGCTCTCGAATCGTCTGCAGATGTCATTGATGATGCTTCCTCTGAGTCTTCGGAGTCGGAAGACGAATCGGACACGGAGCAGCAAGGAAAAGCTCTGAATATTTCAGCAACGCTTGGCCAAGCCAATCGAAAGAAGATTGGGTTAAGTGACGAAGATCTCGGCATAAATATCCTAATTCGACGAAAGGGAGTGTACGATTATGACGTGCGGGGGAAGAAAGGCCGTGAGAAGATGTTTCCGCTTGCAATTCGAAGGAAGAGAAATGATGACTTTGGGGAATTAATCAGACCTGAAGACTTCCTGAGAGCAGAAGAGCGAGACGAGGTTGATGGACAAGATATACGGCATCAACCGAACAAGTATGATACGAAGGATACACTTGGGAAGAAGCGAAAATGGGACGATGTGGCTGTTTCTAGTGACCGACGGCTTTCGAATGGAGGCAATAAGCGGCAGCAAATCAGCAGACCTCAGCAAGGTGGTTCGGGAATGGGAGATCTTATTCCAGATGCTGATCTATCCGTTTTCGATGATGATGTTGAAGAAATTACCGGTCCATCGAAGGTCAATTTCACGACAGAGACTGTTTCCGTCAACTTACGCTTAGCGTTCGTCGACTTTGCTGGTTTACACGACAAGCGTAGTTTGCAGATGTTAATTCCGCTCATCCAACCTCGAAAATTAATCTTTGTCAGTGGCATGAAGGATGAGACTATTGCCTTAGCCAATGACTGTCGCAAACTTCTTGCTGCAAAGATCGGAGGGGTGGAAGAGAGTGCTATTGATGTTTACACTCCTGAGATCGGTATGAGGATTGATGCTAGTGTGGACACAAATGCTTGGGCAGTCAAGCTCACCGATGCCCTGGTAAAGCGACTACGATGGCAGAACGTCAAAGGACTCGGCATTGTTACCTTGACTGGTCGATTGGAAGTCACTCATCCTGCCCTGGCAATCGAGGAAGGAACTGCCAAGAAACAAAAGATGATTAAGGGAGAGGCCGAGGTTGTGCAAGAGCCTGCACCGCAAGCGGAAGTTCCTACCCTGGATATCCTGCCCTCGAATATGGCTTCCGCGACGCGTTCTGTCGCTCAACCACTCCATGTTGGCGACCTCCGCTTAGCGGATTTGAGAAAGATCATGCAGGCCTCAGGACATACAGCAGAGTTTAGGGGTGAAGGTACACTTCTCATTGATGGCTCCGTTATTGTACGAAAAACAGGAACAGGACGGATCGAGATTGAGGGGACTGGTCTATCGGCTTTGCCAGTTAGGAATAGCACATTCTATGCTGTTAAGAGCAAGATATATGAGGGTCTTGCTGTCGTCGCTGGCACATAGGTTGATGTGCGGCAGCATATGGACGGGGCTTGGGTAGCATATTAAGGCGCATGTAATACCATTGTACTATGAAAAGCCAAGGAATGGCCTTTGAAATCACAAAAATATCGGCGATTTAGAAGACGACCTTCTTCATTCCTATGTGTTCAGTGTCGAGCTCTTTGATATAATTATCATTCCCAATTTGTTTTCGAAGTGGAAATCGTTTTGTCATGTGTGAAATCTGTTCGGCTCCTTCATACTAAGGCCAAGAAATTCATATTGTTGAGTTGTAGCAACTTCCTCTCAAACACGAGCTGGATCGAGCCCTCTCGCTTTTACCTCGCACATTCAATTGCATGTTCCTTTCCAGAGGTTTGGTGTTCGCTTTAGCGGCCATCATCGCCGCACAACTCACCTTACCCAGTGGGTGCCCTGATCTCGAGTGGCAGGTTGCGGGGTAAAATGCGGGGTCGCTCTAGGGGTAGAACTCGCCTCCTTTCACTAGCTCAACACTACAGAATCCCCCCTAGATGATGGAAACGTTATCCTGCTGTATCAGAGATTTTGAGAATCTTCGGTGTAATTGGTTTGACTACAGACGTATCAATCTGAAATTGAGAAGCTCAGCATGCAAGTGCGCCCAAACCTCTGGATGCGTCATTGCCCACATTTTTGCTCGCTTATCGTCTGCACAACATGGATGTATGCATCGAAACAATGCTTTATTGTCATTTACGACCGAGGCCTTTCAAATGCATGTGTCTTCATTAGTCTTTGTTACTCTTGTCGTTCGTCAATATCCTCATTCGGAGTCTCCTCCGCGTTGATCGTTACTGTGTGGGTGTGGTCTCTCGGATATCATTTTCCCGCCTGCCATCGTTCCTGCCTAAAACAAGTAGAAAGCTATCAAACCGTGCACTTCCCCGAATTCTTTAAATAATGCTGCTTCTGTTCATACTTCACCGTAATCTCCCTCTTGCGTTTACAAATGGTCTTTCCCCATCTGTGTCTTCAAGATGAAGCTCGCAGAGAACTACGCCCAATATGTGACTCTTAAAAACGCAATTGCCTGCCTTGCAGCTTTCATCGCGTACAAGATAATTGCACAGATCATATATTATCGCTTCTTCCACCCCTTGCGCAAATTCCCTGGCCCATTCTGGGCAAGTGTTACACGATTATGGATAGGCTATCACTGCTGGATGGAAACCGAATTACCAACGATCTACAAACTGCATGAGAAATATGGCAAGTTACAATCTAGTCTAGCTTCTGAGTATCTTAAGAAAGTTAACTAACATGAAATAATCACAGGCCCAGTCCTCCGCATAACACCCACCCTCCTCCTCGTAAGCGACACCCAAAAACTCCCCCTAATCTACCACCGCGCCGCAAACAAAACAAACCACTACGTAACCGGCTCCTTCGGAATCGTTGAATCCCTCTTCAACATCAAAGAGCACAAAGCGCACGCCAAACTCCGCCGAATCGCCGCAGGCCCATACTCTTTCTCCAACATCAAGAAGATGGAACCTCTAATCGATGCGCGAATGACGGAATGGGCTAATACGATTTCTAAACGATTTGCGAAAACGGGGAAGGCGTTTGATTTGTGTGATTGGGCGGTGTTTATGGCGTATGATATTGTGAGTGAGATTGGGTTTGGGACGCCGATTGGGTTTGTGCCTGCTGGGAAGGATATTGGGGGGTTGATTGAGGGGTTTCATGTTGGGATAAGGGTCTTTGGGATAATGGCTAGATTTCATCCTTTCATGACTTGGATCAAAACGACACCTCTGGGGAAATATTTCGTTGCGAAGCCTGAGGATGAGTCCGGCATTGGGGCATTGATGCGTTTCCGCGACAAACTCCTCACCGAACGACTTTCAGATATCTCTGCGGGCAAAGCTGGAGACAGAGTCGATCTTTTACAGACATTCCTAGATGCAAGACTAGAAAATGGCGAGCCGTTGGATTTAGAATATGTCAAGGCGGAGATATTGTTAGTTTTGCTGGCGGGGGCCGATACGACAGGGACGACATTCCAGGCTATGTTCTACTACATCATGTCCACACCAGGCGTCTATCAGAAGATGATGTCCGAAATCGACGCCGCTACCACAGCCGGTCACCTCTCCCTAGGAATCCCCCAATACGACGAAGTCCTAGCCCACTGTCCATACTACATCGCCGTCGTGCACGAAACCATGCGTCTCTGTCCCTCCGCACCTAATATCTTCCCCCGCGTTGTGTCAGAACCAGGATTGGATTTGTATGGCAAGGTGGCTCCGCCAGGAACGGAGATCACTTGTAATCCGTGGATGCTGCATAGGAATAAGGAGTTTTATGGTGAGGATGCGGATGTGTTTAGGCCGGAGAGGTGGATGGAGAGTCCTGAGAGGACGAGAGAGTTGCAGAAATATAATTTTGCTTTTGGGTATGGGGCGAGGGTTTGTTTGGGGAAGGATATTGCGCTTGTTGAGTTGTACAAGGGGCCTTTGCATGTGAGTACAACTGCGCTGAAGTTGGGAGTGGAGCGGCACTAATGTAAATGCAGTTCTTTAGAACTTTTGAGGCGAAATTGGTGGACGAGAAGAAACCCGGTCGGTTTGTTGTTGCTGGTGGGGTGGGGTTCTGGTTGGATATGCAGGTTACTGTTAAGGAGCGAGATGTTGCTAAGGGTTAACCTTGGGGATTTAGTGGCATCACTGCGATTGTCAAGTAAGCACATACACGGTGATATGCTAATGAACGTTCAACATTTTAAGTATGCCTTCATTTTTGTACTTCATATGGTCTGGTTGTCTGAAATGTTGCGGGTCATTGATTTGCCAAGAAGGCTATGGAGATTGGTCCAAAGTCTACCCAGCCAGAGTGCTAATTGACCTTGTTTTCAGGCAATCTTTCCAGTCCAAAGCTCTGTTCGGATCTACTTCCCGCCAGCCAGAACACCCTCTTCGTCTGTGTGTTCTTCACTCGATTTATTATCCTCCTGAACCTGGCTCTTTCCCCCCACTCCAACATGTATGATCCCAACTTGTCTGACAACAAAATACGCAGGAAGTAAAGCAATGCCCCACAGTGCGAAATTGACACCAAGTGCAGCAGTAAGCTGTCAATGGTTAGTAATCAGGACCACACCATCACTTCAGAACAAACTTACAGGTGCACTCGTCGAGCTAATCCCGCTTGAAATACACTGGCCCGCAGCCTCCGCGGCTCTCGCCACACTAGTAAACCTCACAATCTCCCTCGCATCCCTCGCCAAAAAGCCCACCAGCCAATATCCCCAATTATACGTCAAGGCGAAATTAACTTGCCAGAAAATATACAACGCCCATCCCCTGCCAAACCCTCCATCGTCCCAATCTAAAGCAGGTTTGTGTTTCGAATATTCTACCTGAATAACAGTGCCCCAGATCCAGCAAGCCCCGATGAGAGACATCATGAAGATGTAGGAGGAGATGGCGCGGGTGCGGAGGGAAAGGCGGCGGTAGTCAAGGAAGGAACCGAAGAGGAGGGTTGCCGCGATTTGGGCGAGGGCAGAAACGAGGGATGCGAGGGCTCGGGCGCGGACGCTGAAGTAGAGGGAGAGGTAGGCGGAGATGTATGGGAGCTGCCAGGTTACGTAGAGGAAGTAGGGGAGGCTTTGTCAATCTTGGTCAGTTCTTCTACCCCTGTGAGATATTTCTGATTGACTTACACAAGCAGGAAGTCTTTTCGAACACACAATTTCAGAAGTGCTTTGATTTCCTCCAGATCGGAAATTCGCTCAATTTTCTGAACTCGAGTACCATTCCTCCTCCTAATCTTTCCAGGTGAAGAAAGAAGAAGGCCAACGGCAGGACCAAGACACTCTATACCATCCTAAATTAGCCAAATTCTGCTAGCAAGGAACACTTAAACTTACGCAAAGCAACAAAAACAATGTAAGTTCTCCAATCCAACTTCCCCGTCTTCTTCCCCGCATAATTAAAAGCAAGATTAATGGCCCCTCCTAAAATACTTCCCCCATTCCTATAAGCCAGCCAATAAGCTAAATACTTCCCCCTACTCTCCGGCTCCGGATAACTAAGCATGATCGCTCCTTCCGCCGCCCAGAAAACACCAGCCGTGATACCACATGCTGCTGAACCGAGATAAAGGAACCAGACTGTGCCGTAGCGGTTGTTGGTGTAGAGGGCGGCTGAGTAGAGCACGTAGCCTGTTGTGCCGAAGATGAAGGAGGCTTTGAGGCCGATGCGGTTGGCGAGGATGGAGCCGGTCATACAGGTGAAGGTCATGAGGGCGAATAGGAGGGAGTTGCAGGCCCTGTTGTGGACTATAAGTTTCTTGCTCCTAGAGACAATGAGGGGTGTTACTGACATGACAAGATATGGTGTTTGTTGACCACCAGCGCCGACACTTTGCATGGCGTTCCATAGTCCTGGTGCTGTGAAAGCTGCGATACCAACAACAGTGACATTCCAGAATACACCTCGGAAGAAATTATATGGTTTGCCATTTTCTCCTCTGTCTGGCTCTGAAGAGGAGGCGCTTGAAACCGCTTCATCTGGGTTTTTGATTTTTGCCATTGTGGCTGGCTGACTTCGGGGGAACAAGAACTGTTGGATGCTTCAGGCTGGGGAACCATTGGAAATAGGGAATAGGGGACGTTTAAAGGTTTACAAGGCAAGATGAAAAGAACGGGTCTTACCATTGCGTGCTCTGAGCCAGTGCTCATTTCGAGCAAGAAGATATTTTACCTCGAATTCCTCCACTCTTGAAGCTGTCAATTTCAGGAAGATGACTTCCTACAAACGATATCGGAAGGCACCATGCCGACAGTCTGGTCTTTGGGACCATGTTGTACCGTTAAAGTCGTCAAAGCTTCGCTAGCAAGATCAGATAAAAGCGTAGCTCAAGCCCTGTGCCGCAATGTGGCTTCATATTCGAGGATAATCGAGTCAGAGACAATTGACACTTACACGCCAATGAGTCAACAGCGGGTTATGGTTGTTGAAAATTATACAATTGACCAATTGATGAGTTGTGTTGATTTGAAGTTCAAGAGCACGTCAGAATTTATGAGGATGATGAAATAAGGTTTCGCACCGGTTTGCTCCACAGCCAAGGATGGGTGGACCCACAATGTTCACCAGGGTGGGATATCAGTTATTCTGCGATCGGAGCCAGTCCGAGGACTCAATTGATATTCGAAGTCCTTTTTAATAAAGCTCCTATATCTAGAATTATCGAAAAGCATCTTACTCAACAAAATTCCAAAGACCTGTTGAAGTGCTGCATCAATTGCTTCCGTCGAGATGGGCTCAATCGAAACCGAAAGCTCACGCTCTTTCTTTACCGAATTCACCTTCCCAGGTCAACAAAACACTGCTTTGCTCGGATTCTCAAATTCAGCACCCTTTCCCCTTGCTTTTAATCCACAAACCTCACACCCAACTCTCTCAGACTCAATCACAGCGATAAAAGCGCTCGCCGCCTCTGGAGAATTAAAACAATCGATACAAATTCATGGCGGTGCGCTCTTGATTCGAGGATTGCCTATAACGACGGCCCAAGAGTATAGTGAGGTAGCACATGCCTTTGGATTCAAGGCGCATGAGGAGGTTGGAAGACCGCCACATCGCACGGTACTAGCGAAGAATGTCAAGACAGCTAATGAGGGGTACGTTCACTTGGCTTTGCGTATCTTTCGGAATCAAAGACTAACACCACGCTCAGTCCACCAGAGATGCCAATTTGGCCTCATAATGAATATGGCTGGTCGACGATCAATCCTGCCTGGTTGACATTCTGTAATCTTTCGGTACCTGAATCTGGTAAGTGGGCCTCATCACACGGAAGGGGCGTCTAGCTAAGAGTGTACAGGTGGAGAAACACCTATCATTTCGAGTATTGGCCTTGCGGCTGCACTTCAAAAGCAAGCTCCTGAATTTTTTGAGGAGTTGTTACAGAAGGGTGTGAGATATATCTATCGTTATGGGTACGTGGATTAATTCTCTTTCCGTGGAAAGACGAAAGACTTACTCGGCCCGGTGAAGGAAAGAAGATGTAGAGTCCAACACTGGAACGAGCGTATTTGGAGCATACGGCTCTGAAGTCCTTCCAAGCGATGACGAGGAAACAGCTCGGGGGAAAATCGAGCGAGAGGTCCGTCGACACAGTAATCGCTTTGAGTGGCACGAAGACGGTAGTTTAAGTGTAACACATATCGTACCGAGTAATCATTGCCCTTATTATACTCTCATTGCTTGATCCCTAATAAATCCTAGTCGTTCGAAAACACACCTCAACTAGGCTAGCAACGCTCTTTGGAAACCTAACAAGTGCGTACGGACGATCTCGCCACCACGGCGCAACAGAACCACCATATCTTGGCGATGATGGGTCGTACCACCCTTTGCCGACTTACGGAGATGGAACCACGATACCGACGAAGTACTTAGAGCTGGCTCTGTCGATTGCTGAGGAGTCGCAAGTTTTGGTGAAGTGGGAGAAAGGAGATATTGTTTTGCTTGATGTAAGTTTTGAGAAATATGAGTAGGATAAGATGAGACTAATGAGAATTAGAACTATGCGGTGATGCATTCGCGATCGCCGTGGAAGGGAAAGAGGACTGTTCTTGCGGCGCTCTGGGATGACGACCTGAGGGTTCAGGATTATCCAGAAGGGAAAGAAATATTAAAAGGAAGTCCACGCGAGCCTATTATTGTAGAAAGTTGATTTTTTGGAGTCAACGTTACTCTTAGAAAGTGGATAAAAACTCCTACGAAGTTCAGAACTGAGAAAATATCTCGTGGGCGCCAGAAATAAATAGGGGGCTAAGCGAAGTGAAGTGTGTACTATCTCCTCGGAAGCAGAAGTGGATGCCTTCCGAAATGGGCTCATGATTCTTAGTTAGCTTCTGCGACTAAGATTTAACTAAGTCTGCTTGTGTCCCCTCGTGTATTCATGTTTGTTTCTCTTTCGCCGTTCTATCATAATCGTCAGTAATTATCCACATGCTACTGCATCACTTCTCCATCACGTACAGTCATTACTAACCACGTCCTATGTAGGATCACCCAGCTTCCTCACCATCATTCCTCTTCACTCTTGGGGTATCCCCACGTAAACCCCTCTCTTGCAAACTCTCCTTCTTGCCAACCAACAAAAAGTATCCCACCTCGGTAACCACCGGCGCGAAGATCATGACTGCCACAACCTGCCCAAATGTCCACTGATTGTCCACATAAGCATTACTTGTTGCATCAGCGAGAGCACGCTGTATGCCTCGAAGTCTCAGTACACCCCAGAATTGTGGGATAGTTAGGGTCAGAAAAAGAAGGATCCAAGCGAGGATAAGATAGATTTGTCTTGGTAATGTAAGAAGGTTTGACACCTTCTTGCGAAATATTGCAGCATGTGTATGTGTACTTGTCGTCAAGTTGGAGTATATATACCAAAAGAGACGAGCGAGGCCGTATATTGTGACGGTTAGTGAACCAGCTGCTCCGAAGGCCGAGAGGATTTTCTCCTCGCGAGAAGTGAGAGATTCCATACCAGTAAGGCATAGCGTGGTGAGTTTGGTCCACTCATCGTCCGTAATGATAGTTGTTCCCCCCCACCATCCCCTGTTCCAACCTGAGTGGGCGCGAAAGAGCCGATCATCTGTGAGATGAATGTGTAAAAGAACAAAATCCAACAACCACAAAATAAAAATAGGCGATATCCACTCTTATTAGGGATCATTTTATTGGTATCAAGAGCAGATAAAGGGTACATAAGAGGTAGCATGCTCAAAACGGCGATCGACCAGGTAATTTGCGTCGTGAAGCCACCCAGGCCATTGGCGCTTATGCCGAAATCGCGACGAACGAGGACGACGACGCAGGCGATTTGGATAGAGACTGTGAAGAATACAGCGCACTCGAAAAACTTCTTGTGCGCCTTTTTCAGAGCAGCTTTAAATATACCTTTGCGTTGGGTGAAAGTCTCCGGTAGAAAATCTAGCGGTGGCATCTTTTGGACCGCAAACCCGACTGCAAGGACAAGGCTGAGCGCAGATTCAAACATATATCCAACTATCATCTACGAGATAATTAGTGATAGACTTTAGTAGTAATTGCGGATATGATGGAGCTGTTTTGATGATGGGGCAATTCCGACTTACACCAATTCCTGAGATGTCGGCATTTCCGTTACCCCACAATGCATTGCATATATTGCTTTGACAGGCTTCAAGTAGCGAGACGTTGAAGTTTGTGGTCGCATTGATCTGTTGAACATATCCTGCAAAATCTGATCGAGATGTTAGAAGCGTACAGTTACTCAAGTGTGTTTCATTTGTTGAGTTCATTTTGAGAAGACGGCCTCGTAATGTGCAACATGCCGCATCACGAACAAACAACACTTGAAAGCAGATGCAACTTGGACGAGGAGGAAAAAATACAGTCATGGTTGCACAGCCCAGCTAAATGCTGGTGGCAGCTTCTCATTGCCTGATGGGATGACCACCAATAAATGCGAGGCTGCTGAGGCTGAGATATGGCAAGTGGGGATTGGGTGTTGGGGGCCGCGATTTCTAAACGAGGGGTGGCTTCTCCAAGTCTAGAAACGCCACGAGATGGCATCCTATCACAAGCATCACAAGTGGAATTAGTCACATATTAACTTCGATAAATACCAAGTTTTGAGACCTTCTGTCGGAAGTTTCCATATGAAATAAAGAAATATATGGTTTCTCCCCAGGTTGATTCCCATCTTGAAAGTCGGTGTTCTTGTCCATACTTCTACACTTCTGACCAAGTAGATGAATATTATATGTGACTCGAAATGAAGACTACCAGGAGACTCGCTGGATTCTTCGTGACCCTGGCTTTCTGTACATCTAACTGTTCAGCGCAGACATTTTCGACATCCACGGCCTCGTCCACAATTACCTCGACGACACAGGCCCGGTCTTCCGGAACAAGCACAAATCCCCAAATCACAACAGGACCAACAGTTGCAACCTCAGCTTGTTCATGGTTGTCGTCATACATAAGCTCCTGTATTAGCCGGCTGCCAGGTTTCCTTTCTGCTCCCGAACCAACTCAGCGTTCGTGTCTTTGTACACAGTCGACTTTGATTGGAAATTATTCCAGCGCCCTATTCGACGCGGAGGTGTCAATATGTGCCAATTATGTCTCTACCGCGAATCCTTCAGACTATGGGAGATGGTCTGACTTGGTAGGCTTTTGTACTTCACCCGGTCCCATCGTAACTTCTACATTTTCAACTATCACAAGTGCTGCCCCGACTTCAAGTAGTGCAGCTGGAACAACGCCGGTCACAGTTCCAACTACTTCAGCTACTACAGGTATAAACCAACCTGGTGGTTCAGGTAATTTAGGTCCTATACAGAGTGAGCCTCTACCCCATTAGAAACAATTAATCAACGGAAGCTAACGAAGTATAGATTTTACAAAGGCTCAAATTGCTGGAATTTCGATTGGCTGCACTGGAGCTGTAGCCATATTGTCACTTGCGTAAGTCTATCCTATCCACTGTAGCATTTTGGGGATTTCCATTGATGAGATCTTGTAGTTGCTTGGCTTGCCGCCGCCAATCACGTCGCGACAAGCTCAAGAAGATCAATTCGACAGGCGAGGCGCTTCCGACCCCAAGAGAGAAAGACAATCGACAGATCTCAAGAAGTACCTGAGGCTGAAGGATTCTGACAACCTCATTTGAGGTTCTAAAGATTCTGATTGGAGCCGCGAGCGATATGGCTCTCCTCTTCTGCATGTTTCCAAATCATTATCCTATAACCCGGGGTTATGGTAATGCATGCAAGGTACTGCACATTTGGGGGCGGAAGCGAGCCGAGGGACCAGGTCCTCCCACCGCCTTGGAAACACTCTTGCTGTTTCTGACGGACAAATGATGATGACAGGATGAGAACCATCGAGAGGAAGAGATATGGAAATTGTGGAGAATAGAGATAAAAGCGGCATGATATACTGTTGCGTGGAGAAGTGTGTGTAGTCGGAGTGAGGCTGTGCTTGCCGCAATCCAAAACGATACTCAGCTCTGCGCCGTTTGCATGCATCGGGGGAGCTTGTTAAGTTCAGCGAGGTTGCCAATGCTTCTGACAAGTGACGTATAAATTGTGAAGCCTTGCGAGTCTTGTCTACTGGGGAGAAGAGAAGTGTTGATGAAATTGTAATTATGTTCTTTCTCGTGTTTTTGGCTTCAATTGAAGGCATAGCTGCCGCGAGCATAACCCCACAAGCAACTCCAACATTTATGACCTTAACAAGCCAGAGCTTAAGCCCAAGACAGATCCCGGGAATCACGAGCATCGATCCCCGCGCATCAGCATGTTCGGCCGTCACTTCTTCCTACAGCAGCTGTATCTTCCCACAGAACCTTACACAAGCAGGTGGTATTAACTCCATCACCTCACGCTACCAATGTCTTTGCAACAGCACCACGACAATGTCCGGGCAACCAATGCCAATGTTCGATGCCGAAGTTTCGATGTGTGCTGATTTTGCGGTTACTGGGTCGCCGAGCTTGTACAGTTCAATAGCAAATTTGGAAGGGTATTGCATCAGGACGATATCTGGAGAAACGACGACGAGGGAAACAAGTATTGTGTCGAGGACTATGAGTGTGGCACCGACAGGGACAACGACGAATGCGGGGAATGATGTGAAGGATGGTATCCAGAGTATGACCTCGTATAGGAACGTGCCAAGAATTTAGCTGACGACACCAGATTTCACTGCGGGACAAATCGCAGGTGTTTCAATTGGATGTGCTAGTGCTGTGGCTCTAGGCGCTCTTGCGTAAGTTGAACACTATTCAAGCTCTGTAGCTGATGCTGACTTGGTTCTCAGATGTTGTGTTGGCATCAGAAAAAAGCGTCGAGGAGCTCAAGCGCCCTCAGGGTTTGACATTCCAGAGATGATTGTCGAAGAGCCAAAAGATATGGAAGAAATATCTGTCCAAGTCCCGAGCCAATCAAAATAGACGAGCAGCCTAGACGGTACCACATCTTCAACGACGGGTTGTTGTTACAATCTGGACGGACGCAAAGGATGTGATCTCAATTGTCCCACATTCGATGCGAATCGTTGCTGTTGAACTGAGGAGCCTGAATAATCTCTTCTCGGACTGTACTAGCCATTGATGGTGCATAATTAGACTGTGCGTAACCAGATGGTGCATATTCAGATGGGCTGTAGTCGGAGGTAGCAAAGCTAGGAGTAATAGGTGCACTGATACTCCGTCGACTACCACCCAGCGTATCCGGGTGCCCATACGCTAGCCATTCAGGTGCAAGTCTCGACCCCTCAGGCAAAGCATTCAATCCAGGTCGTGCAGCAGCAGCAGCCCATCTTTCATCTACTCTTTTCCTCCCTTCATCTAGGATATCTGAAGAGTAGCCCATACTGGTTCGAGTAGGCATATTAGGTGTTGAATGCGTCATGTGAAGGGAGTTACGGGATGCTGTTGGACTAGGGGTATGAGGGGAATAGTTCTGGGGAGATGTTGGTGAGTTGTTGTCAGACATTCTGGAGGCAAAGGAGTGATGTGTTACGGGTGCGGACATGAGTGGCGTACGAGACAAGAGGGAGTGCTGATAAAGTGTTATTGGAACCGGTCGAGTGGTTTGTGCCTGTTGAACGGCAAGCCCTTGATCGTTGATTGCAATTTTGGGAGGAATTGGTGGACCAGAAGCTAGTGATAGAGAACTTGCTGAGTCTGTAGCCACGTTAATCGAAAGTTACAATCATATCAGTGTTAGGGCTTACGCCGAAGTTGCTGTAATGAAGTGTTCAAAGGGTTGTTTGGCGGTGGAGCCAGAGAAAGAGAACTGCTATGATCTGTACCCGAATCAGCAAGTAGGCAAAAAGATGATCTCAGTATAGCTTACGACGAAGTTGTCGAAGAGCATTATTGTTTGGATTCAAGTACATTGAATTTCTTTGTGGAACCGGAGTATTCCCACCCCGATCACTTCGCGGGGGAGGAGGATTTGCAGGAAGCTGATTGCCATCATCAACCATTTTACTGAGATCCAGAGTAGAGTGAACATGGTCACCATAGACTCGAGCAGTGCTAGATGGGCCTGGACGAACTCGACGACCGAGCTCAATCATACAATCAAGTGCTTGTCTCTTGAGCCTTTCGGAGATTTTCAGCATTTGCTCTGGCTGCATTTCTAGTTGCGACCCCGGAGAAAGAGCAGCTCGCTTCAGGAGATCGACGACTGTGATATTGAGCTCACTGGCTGTTTCAGAGAGGAGAAACTTGGATTTATCTGTTCGCTGTTGTGTCAGTCGGGATTATTCTCTCGGGAAATAGGAAAGACAATCTCCAAGACAGTGTCAACTCACCATCTCCTTGGGTGAACTCTAACCCGAAGTCACTCCAAAGTCTATGATACTCAGATCTCAAATATGGACCTCCATCTTCGAGACTTGTTGCCAGTTCCGCTTCACATGTCAATCTCTTCCTCTTCTTGAGAGATCTCCAAGTCGTGAATGCTTCGGCACCATGCTCGAAAGCCTTAGCAATGGCCTCGATCCCATCGTTCGTCGAAGCAGAACTCATCGAGTCTGATGAAGAATAATTTAATGTTCGCGAAGAGCTCCATTAAGCAATAAACAATTTCTTGATGTTCCCGAAATTGATACGAAAAGGTTCAAGAGCCCGAAGAACCGGCAGAGACAGGGAAAGCCTGCGGATCAGCCCGCATCAGCACGGTTCTTCCTCCATCGGCGAGTCTTCACACCGAGCGAATCAAACATTACGGGACGCAAGTTTAACGCGTGGATGGCATAAGTGACGCTTGTAATTGGTGAGATTCGGTGTACCGAAGCCACATACATTGGTAAGCAGAAGCTCAGCCTCATTTCTGGAACTTAAAACCCCTGCAATCATAAGTAAGCCAGCAGCTCAGGACCTTTTTTTTTGTGGGTACGGGAAGGCTGTGAAGGACATCTGCAAGAGCAAAAACGAGCCTAACCCGATCCGGGAGTGTGCATGTCCTTTGATCGTTTATTTGGTGGAGGCCGCGCAACCGCTGTCGAAGGCAAGCATCGAATCCTCACGGGCGCTTGTTGATACGAAGACAAAGAAAAGTTCTGGGATTCGAGTATTTTGAGAAACAAAGAGGATATCGATAGGATCACATTGTTGAAGAATTTCTGGTTGCATTTCGAAGGCCTGGAGGAAGGCAACCGGAAACGTGGGCCGCTAACGAGAACTGTGTCGAAAAAGTGGCCTACTGTGAGGCTCTGCATGCTCTGCCCCCAGGCTTTATCCTAACGTGCTGAGACACAATTGGCTGTTCCAATTTAAGATCCTAGAAGAGTGGATGCGATGGTCCATGGAACATGCATGGGACACTCCCGCTTTTCAAGCTTAAGCAACTCGAAGCCCGCATGCGGAGCAGAACGTCGTGAAGTTCGAAATATTGCGACAGCCTTATGCCCAAACCATTAATTCTGCTTCGAAATGGCTTCGATAATGGGCGATCGGAGGCAGAGGCTTCTTAGCTTTGCGGAGGAAATGCACCTCAATCCGCAATTAGCACCCTGCCGGCAGCAAATTCCGGGGAGGCTGGCGACATTCCGAACAAACCAAGATGAAGATCATGCACATTCGTTGCTCGCCGCGTCGAAGGAGGAGAAGATTGAGGGATATTGGTACTTGAAGCGGAAATCGATATCGAAGAAGAAGCGGGCGACATATAAGGATAAGGAGATAGCTGCACAGCTGCTTGCTGCTGTGCAAGCACGGCATACGCCCGGAACTGTCGAAGTGCTACGGGATATGCTACGGGCGCAAAATGGAGATATCAATTATATATGGAAGAAGAACGGGATTTTGCCGAAGAAAATGAAGGGATCTAGTGCCGGGGATGAAAAGAGAAGCGGGGTTCTTGCGGTCGCAACAAGAAATGGTGATGAGGATATGGTCCAAATCTTAGCGCCCTACTCAGATCAAGCTGCCCTGGACGAGTCGCTCGATATCGTCTTCCAAACCGCTCCGCAAGCTAGAAGTCTCATTATCGTCGAGACTCTCCTTGCGTTTGGCGCAAATGCCGCAAGGCAGGAGACGGCATTTCAAGCAGCGATTGAAGCTCGGGATATTCATGTCCTCGGATTACTTCTGAATGCGAAACAACCTATACAGCAAGAGCGAGTTAGTGGGAGTATATTATCAGCAGTGCGATTTGGATTTCTCGACGTTTTGTATTGTCTCGTCATTGCTGGTGCAAATGCGAATGGAAATGATGGAAATGGCGATGCTCTCAAGGAAGCCGTCCAAGCCGGGCGACATGATCTTCTTTTCGTCCTCACACAATGCCAAATCCCACTTTCCCCTCGCACCTTAGACGAAGGCGTCCGGGTTGCCTTCTCGGAACAGACACTTGTCGATCTCGATTCGAAACTTTGGATGATTGAGATCATGCTTAGCAATGGCGCTCAAGGTCCGGGTTCGGACTCTACACTTGTCAAAATCATCAACAAACTGATTTTCGAACCTACATCGCCGGCAGCTTTCAGCCTCGACAAGATGGCAAGATCACTTGTCCGACATAACGCTTCTATCAACTATGAGAATGCAGCTGCATTGAAGCTCGCCGTGGCCAATACCAGAGTTGATTTGATTGACATCTTGCTTGCCTCACTGGACTTACAACCTGCTCTTGCATCGGAAGCATTTGCTCAGATGGATCTAAGATCTACTCCGGAGGAGAAGGTCCAGATAGCTGCGAGACTGCTTTCAAGAGGCGCTTTCGGAAAGCCCCTAGATGACGCTCTTATCCTTGCAGTCAAGACCGATCATGTCGAAGCGGTGAGAATGTTGATTCAAAGACAAGAAACAAACCGAGCATCTGTCGATTATGGCCAAGCACAAGCTTTGCAAGATGCAGTGGCGCGAGAAAGACTGGAAATTGTCGATATTCTCTTGTCAGGAATGCCTAACAAACAATCTCTTGCCTTTGCTTTCCCGCATATTCGCAAGACTAGCAAAGAATCGAGACTTAGATTGACAAGCGGGTTCTTGGACCGCGGAGCCGAGGGCTCTGTTGTCCACCAGGCACTTAGCGACGCCGTGTCTGACGATACGCCATTAAGGGATGAGAGACTGATTCAACTGCTCGTAGCCAATGGAGCAGAAGTTGATTCCCACCTGGATGCAGCAGTAGCCAGAGGAAATGAAGACTTGGTCTGCATGTTATTGAAAGGAAAGCCTTCCCCACATGTGGTGTCGAATGCTCTTCAAGCGTCATTGAACCTAAGAGACCCGGCGAGGAGAATGTCTCTTACCATGATGCTCCTCAACGCAGGGGCAGATGTCAATGTGGATCAAGGCAAGGTTATCCTACAGGCTACCCAGGCTAATGATCTTGAATCGCTTGAGATTTTGTTGGGTTCTATGCCACAAGCTTCATCTCTTGAATCTGCTTTTGCAAGTGCCATGAAGATGACAGACAGTCGTCGACGATATGAGTTCTGCAAGAGACTTGTCAACGCAGGTGCCACTGGAGAGGAAGTGCATAAAGCGCTTATCACGGCTGTGGCTCAGCAGCCGCATGATTCCGACTTTCTTAAGCTGGTCATACCCAATGCTAACGTTGACTACGATGGCGGTCGAGCTTTATGCTTGGCGATTTCGAAGATGCTCAGAGAACATGTTTCCTTATTGCTTGAGATGGGACCGAACGAGTCAAGTTATCATGGTGCATTCGTCGCAGTCATAGCTCTTCAAGACAATGGTCAGCAAATGGAATTTTGTCAGCTCCTACTTCGGTCGCAACCACGAGGAGATTCCGCGAACGCAGCTCTCGTGAAAGCCGTCACAGGTGGCAATGAGAACGTTTCTCGTCTTTTGCTAGAGCATGGAGCGTCAGTAGACTTCGACAACGGTGCCACAATGGTCGCCGCCGTCACATCAAAGAACGTTAACATGTTGAAGCTGTTGATTTCAACTTGCAAACAACCACCCTCTTCAGAGACGCTGGTCTCTGCGTTCGAAGCAGCTCTCACGGTACCACCAGGGAATGTGAAGCAAGAGCTTCTTCAAGCCATTTTAGATGTCGATTCGACATACAGATCATTTGAAGCACAACGATCTCTGGATGGCGCTCTTCTCCGTTTGGTAAAAGAAGGTTCAAAGGACATTGCGACGATAGATACTTTTCTGAAGTACCGCGCCTCAGTTCACCACAACGAAAACGAAGCTCTCCTCCTTGCTGCAAAGTCATGTCAGAATCAACTCCTCCAGAGACTTCTTCAACATATGGACGAAAGAATGGCTGTACCTGCCGTATCCGCAGTGGTCCGAAATTTACTACAAGAGGACGAGCTTTTTTGGACTGCCTCGCCTGGCCTATTGATCATGCGAATGCTTCTTCAAAAAGGCGCCAAGGGAGAATCAGTCGATGAGGCCTTGATAAATGCCGTAACGAAATACAACTCGGAACCGCTTGCAACAGAATTTGTCAAGATCTTATTGGAAAATGATACCGACATCAACTACAAAAATGGAATGGCACTACAGATTGCCTCGACGACAGGAGACATAAACTTGGTCCGGCTCATGTTGGCACAAAACTGCGATGCAACCACTTTGGCACTTGCCTGTCCATACATCTTTAATGCCAAAGTAGACGAACAGAAGATGGTCGAACTAATGGGAGAATTTAGCAGCCATCGGAACCAGAGATTCGGAGAGGACTTCGCTCATCCAGTCATCCGGGACGGAGTCGTTCTTGTTTCCCTCAAGATGTTCCCAAGGGGCCTCAATATACTGAGAGCCACTCTTGATGCCGGGTTCCAGGTTGATGATCGGAAAAATATCGGAGAGACGGCTCTGTTCTGGGCTCTCACGCAGCCAGAACATTTCATTGATGATGCCGCTATTGAGACTCTGATCCAAAGTGGTGGTAAGTCGATCACATCCCGTTCTTGGTCTCTTCTGACAGTTATAGCTGGTATCCATGGCCATCCAGAACCGCTTCTCCATGTCGCTATCAAAGAATGCCGTCCTCGAATCATAAAACGATTGATGGAGGCAAGAGTGGACCTAGATTTAGTGGACAGCCAAGGTCGCTCCCCGCTCGCGCATGCTACAGAAATTGGAGACTTGGCCAGTATGTCGGCACTCTTGCAAGCAGGAGTCGAGGTCAATGATGACAGTCTGCACGTTGCCGCCCGTAACCTAAACGCCGAGGCTATCGTCCTTCTGATTCAAAATGGCCACGACCCGAACAAGCCATCCATGAAGTTTCAAGGCAGAAGCCCCTTGGCTGAACTTTGTCTGAACGCACCCAGATATGCAAAGACTCCGAATGAGCAAGCATTGATGAGGGATCTGAAAAAAGCAATTCAGACCTTGATTGACCACAACGCGAGGACCAATATCCGGATCCCAAATCGGCCAAACGGGAAATCGATCCTACACCATTGTCTAGACAGCACAAACCCGTATGTTGCGACGAAGGCCTTCCTGGATTGCGGCCAGTTCCATAACCTCGACAAAGACTTCAATCTATTCACTGATGACGTGTACACGTATTCGCCCACGAAATATGTAGAGAAGGGATTGTGCCAAGGAGATCGATCGCAAGATGAACGTTTGACAGAGTTGCTGGTCTACTATGGTGCTATCGACAGGTTCTGGAAGAACGAGGGCGCGCAGCCGGAAGATATGTTCAACCCACCAGAGGAAATCCACAGAGTCGAAATGGATCGTAGGCAAGCACAAGCCGAGAGAGATCGAGTGCTAGAAGAGCATCGACTGAGAGCTGCGTTGCAAGCTGCAGAAGTCCAACAGCAGCTAGAAGAACAAGACCGCCGCTTTCGACTGGAACAAGCTCAGATTGAAGAGCGAAGGCGAAGTGAGCTTCAGTACAAGCGTGAAATTGGCGAGGTGGAGTTCGGAACTATGGAACGAACTGCTCGCCTTCGACAAGGAGCTTTGGAAGCCGAGACCCAAGCTCGAATCGAGTATAGGAACGCCATGGGCCAGAGTGATCTATACTATGCAAATCAAATGTCTTTGCAATCTCAGACATATGAAGAGACCATGTACGCTCGACGACAGAAACAGCTGCAGTTAGAGCAACAGGGACAAGAGAATGAATTGGCCCTACAGACAAGGGCAATTGAAGCTCAAAAAGCCTTGATTGACAAGCGAATTGCTCTTGGCGAGGAGACCAGGCGTGTCGCTTCTGCAGCTGCACAATATGGATACAATGGAGAAATGATGGGAGATCGCCCTGCACTGGCACCTCGTGCAATCTCCTATGGGCAATGGGGTAATCGACCGCAGGCCCGAATTACCGAAGTCTGATGGCTTGACAATAAATGAATGTCAGCATAGCCATTACAAACAACTTGAAGACGACAAGATGGATTTCAGTCGCTTCCTATAACCACCAGCATCAACTTCATGTCTTTAGAAGGGCGCAAGAGGCGAACTGCTTGCGTACGCATCATATCAAAACGTGCGAATGCTGAGTTCGGATACCGGCAAGCAACCGCGAAATTGACACGTCGAAATTATATGAAATCTCCATGTTATAATCCAGAGGGTATGGCGCTTGGAGTCGGCGTTTGAGTCTCAAGATTTGGTTCGTGGACTGGCCACAAATACATATGGGGAAAAATGATACCACGGAAGAGGAGGAAAACGAAATGATCCTTTGCATTTTGGGAGATATGAAATTGACTAGGTAAACACGCTAGATTGGCACTAGTCGGCCTTAGGCCACAACAAATCTACAACAAATCTAATGTTCGAGAAAATGGCTTGAAAACATCGTCATGCCGTCATGTCTTCTATCCTGCTTCACCACCAAAAGAAAAAGCCACACAAACCTGTCAAATTGATAGTTCAATGGAGACAGCGGCAAAACCAATGGGCTTGGAAGATTCAGGTTTGCGCCGAAGTTTCGGGCGATCCCGAGCCTTCAATAGCCGTCCCATGGGTCTTTTTCGGCGGGCTTTTGTAGGGTTTTCACTTTTTGCCCCAGCTTTTCAGCTTAGTCGCGGTCCTCACGTGAGAACTATGAGAACGGTACGAGACCATCGCGGGACCACCGAGGGACGAACCCCACAGCGGAAGATTTAGTAGAAAATATTTTTTCATGGATTCTTTTAAATATCTCGTAAGAGTACACGCAGATTTTCGTCTCTCAAGAGCATCATTGTTTTCTTTGATTTAGCAAAATGGTCCAATCAGACGACGTTATTGCGGCAGCCCCTGTCTCCGAGAAGAGTATTGGGAAGAACAATTCTTCGACCTCTTGTGATAAAAGTGATCATTCTGGGGAAGATGTGGAGAAACAGGTGATCGCAACTCAGCCTGAGTTGAAGAGAAAACTCAAAAGTCGACACTTGCAAATGATTGCAATTGGTAGGTCGATATCTATGTACTAACTAGTTGAGCACTTACTGACCGAGCTTAGGCGGAACCATTGGTACCGGATTGTTCATTGGATCTGGAGAAGCAATTGCAAAGTCCGGCCCAGCTGGAGCTCTCATCGCCTACATTTTTGTTGGGACGATTGTCTACTCAGTCATGCAATCACTTGGTGAAATGGCCACTTACATTCCCATTTCTGGAGCCTTCACTTCGTATGCATCACGCTTTGTGGACCCTAGCTTAGGATTCGCTATGGGTTGGATCTACTGGTTCTCTTGGGCAATGACTTTCTCACTTGAGCTCACCGCAACTGGACTAATCATCCAATACTGGAGCCCCGGTCTGTCAATCGCCATCTTCATCGCAGTCTTCTGGTTGGTCATCACTCTGCTCAACTTCCTCCCGGTATCTTTCTATGGCGAAACCGAATTTTGGTTTTCGAGTATAAAGGTCATTACCGTGATTGGCTTCTTGATCTTTGCGATCTGTATCGACGCTGGCGCTGGCCAACACGGCTACCTCGGCTTCCATACTTGGTCAAACCCAGGAGCCTTTGCATCCTATCTTCTCTCAGATGGACCTCTTGCTAAGTTCGTTGGGTTTTGGGCTGTCCTGATTCAAGCAGGATTCTCCTATCAAGGAACGGAACTTGTTGGTATCGCTGCTGGTGAAACGGAGAACCCAAGAAAGAATGTTCCAGCCGCCATCAAGAAGACATTTTATCGTATCTTGTTCTTCTTCGTCTTCACCATCTTCTTCATTGGCCTCCTGGTTCCATACGATAACCCAAGTCTCCTTTCTGACGCATCAGATGCCTCAGCATCCCCATTCGTTATCGCCGCAGTCCTTGCTGGTGTGAAAGTCCTTCCTGGTCTGATCAACGCTGTTCTTCTCTTCGTCGTCCTCTCTGCCGCCAACTCGAATGTCTACTCTGGAAGTCGTATTCTGGTCGGTCTCGCCAATGATGGTTCCGCTCCGGCATTCTTGAAACGGACAACCAAGAAAGGTGTTCCATACACAGCCGTCGCTTTCACAGCTGCCTTTGGTCTTCTTGCCTTAATGAACCTGTCAAACAGTGGCGCGACAGTCTTCAATTGGCTCATCAACATCACAGCCGTTGCTGGATTCATCACCTGGGCATGTATCAACGTCA
Organism: Halenospora varia; assembly: GCA_020726485.1. NCBI lineage: Eukaryota > Fungi > Ascomycota > Leotiomycetes > Helotiales > Solenopeziaceae > Halenospora > Halenospora varia. The sequence continues at coordinate 218,134 of JAHEWH010000007.1, forward strand.
GCCACATCGCTTTCATGCGTGCTCTCGCAGCACGAAACATCTCCCGAGAGACACTACCATACAAGTCTATGGCACAACCATGGTTTGCGTGGTACGGACTCTTCTTCAACGTCCTGATCATTCTTACTCAAGGCTTCACGGCTTTTATCCCCTGGAATACCTCGGATTTCTTCGTTGCATATGTTAGCTTGATCCTGTTTGTGGTGTTGTATGTTGGCCATAAGATTTTTATGAAGACCAAATTTGTGAAGAGTTTGGAGGCAGATATTGATACTGGGTGTTTGACACACGATGATACTAATTGGAGTATTGATGTTCCTACGACTTGGTGGGGGAAGTTTTGGGCTTGGGTATGCTAAAGAGTCAGGGACTAAATAATTTAATTAGATTGTAAAAATTCCAGATATTTTCCGAGTTTGTAATGTTGAGCATGTTGTCACGTGTCAGCGCTAGCTTCTCGCGTTCCAAGGTTCTTACTTCGCGTGCAACATCACAGTTCCTTCTGCTTCTAAACATATCCCGCATCGCAATTGGAGACCCCTTCAACATGCCAAAGATCGTCGAAGTTGTACGACTATCAAATCCTTTCAATGCCATCTACACACGCGGTGCTTACAATGCATCCTAGGCAGATTGGATCGATGACACCACCTTACGCGCAGAATTGAGACGTCGAGGTCTCCCAACCAAAGGCCAAGACAACTTATGAGGAAAAGAATATAGGAGGGAGCACAATGAGAAATCCTGTACTCGCGATGGAGTTTGTGACCGATATAAATGACGTTTAAAGCTTGCTCAAGCCGCAGCAAGGACGGAGGTTGTCCCGTTCGAATGCTTTGCGAGACTGCCCATCGAAATACGATTGATGATATGGGAATATACATTACCTGGACCTCTTGTACTAGCTGACAATGATCGTTTTCGCACATCCAGAAGTCTAGATTTCGACAAACACGACAACTCTCCAAATCCGACCGCACTTTCTGGCTGTCGAGAAACCCGGACAGTCGCGCTCAAACGATATCGATTGTGCTTCGGGACGCATAATGTTTATGCTGATCTATAAGGGGGAGACATACTATACTTTGGCAGCACCTGGGAGAAGGAAGAAAATATTCTAGCTCCACATGGGCGACTTTACGAGTGGGACACCCTACAGAATACCGATGGTTAGGATAGATGGAGCGAGCACGAGCTTTCAAGTGCCGCAAACGAGGATATTCAGCAAATCACATGTCTTGCACTCGGCTCCCATATATGGAGGTGTTACATTGATGGGTTGGGTCATCCTCTGGGTGCGGGACTACGGGAAGACCTCTGGCTGTTTCCGAGCCTCAAACATCTACTCGTTGCGAGAGGAGGGTCTGATAATTTCAAGCATGGAAAGTTTAGGCGCATGCCCGGGTATATATAAATCGAGGATAAGACTGGCGAGCCTGCTTTACCAACCTTATAGGTCAACAAAGTCCATAGTTAACGAAGATGCTCTAGAGCTGAAAGAATCTTTCGAGAAGAAAGATCTAAATGACGATGAGCGCAAGAAATGGATACCCGCGATGCAGTTTATCTTTGCGGAGCGAATCACCAATGTGCATGATGACGATCGGCAGCGGGACCATTCTGAGCCATTCATGAGTCTTTCTGCGTACTTCGTAGTCGCATATGCTTCGCTAATTTTGGTAGTAGCTACCTTGTGAGCAAATACCGCAACTACGTCGATCTTCAAGAAGAAAATAAGGGCAAATGGGCAATAAAAACAAATTGATGGTAGTTGCAAGTTAATTGACGGGCCTGCATCATACTTCCATTGAAAATGGCTGCTAGGTCTATACTCCTCTTACTTGTGCTAGTAGCCGGCTACTTGTTGATTGAGGAAACAATGGCTTTGGTCCCTCCTTTAAGAATTTGCCGAAGACTTTGAGTGTGTTACTTTCCAAGATTTCCTCTCCAGTACATGACGACAAGCTTTCCAGCCCCTTTTCCGACTTACGATACCAGAACACGTACACCCTCTGTGTCTGCTTTCGGCAAGGGCATCACTGCATCGAACACTGCTTCGATATCTGAGAAGTCGGTTTCGAAGAGTTCCAGATGAAATCGCCGCACGATAGCAGCAAGCGTAAGATACAATTCTGCATATGCGAGACTTTCGGCTGTTAGCTCGCCCTTCATCGTAGACCAGTACTTACTTTTGACCGGCACACATTCGAGGACCACGTCCAAAGACGAGGAGATCAGCACTGCTATTTTTCTCAAGCCAACACTCTGGCAAGAAAAGATTTGAATTATCGTAAATATCACTGTGTTCGGAGAGAAGCAAGGGGCTCATTGATATTGCCGTGCCAGGCAGAAACACGTGGTTCTTATATCTCAGCGTCGAGTTCGGAGCCACACGAATGAAGCGGGATGTTGTACCCAGCCCAACTCGGAGAGACTCCTTGATCACCGCAGTTAGATACGGAAGTTTCTCCAATTGTGCCCACCTAAGCAATTGCGAAGGGTCCGGCATGTTCTGCTCAAGTTCTTTCTTGAGACGCTCTAACTTCTCTGGGCTCGTGAGCAGGTGATAAAAGGCAACGTTGAGCGTGTTCGAGGTTGTTTCGACGCCAGCACCAATCAGTGCGTTACCATCTTGCCATAGCCTCTCGTAGCTCTTCTCGTGAGCCGGAAGATCGATCGAAAGCAGCTCGTGAAAGATGGTTGGGTGGGATTTGTTGTCGTCTACCATGGGATCATACTCATCGATGATATCCTTCACAAGCTTTTGATTCTTCCTCTCAAACTCCTTCGTCATCGCAATTTGCGGTGTAAGCTTCAGTAACAAACTTTCTGGTGTCCCTCGAAGCAGGCTCCACAGCCAGGGGAAGTGCTTTAGCCATTGAAAATTTCGCAGTCCAGTGTGAAAGCTGTTCCTCCAATCTGGCGCCAGGTCCGGGTCTGAAAGAAGATCAAAACAATGCGGGAATGCATAATCCGTCAAAATATCGGTGGTCATGCACGAAAACAACAATCTTAGATCTATTGGCGTTCCAGCGTCTTTGCTTTCTTGCAAGCGCGAGCAGGCTTTATTGACCTTCTCAACGAGCATCGGCTCCAGTACAGTGATACTGCGGCGGGAGAAAAACGGATTTAAAGCGCTACGACGAAGTTTGTGGAGGTCGGAGTCGATGGTGTTAAACGTTGATTCTGGCATGCCGAATTGGTGTTGATGTGGGGCGTATTTGTTGAGTTTGAGAGAGGGGCTGGAGGAGAACTGCGTGGAGAGGTAGGCGAGGTCGTTGATATGCACTTCGTTGGGCGCTATTCTGACAATGAGACCTGCAAATTTGTGAGCTTATTAGGATTCGAGATCAGATGAAAGGGTTTACCGTATCGCTCATGCAGCTTCCTGAGTTGCCAAGGAAATCGTGCTGGTTGTATGAGGTCGAAGTACATCTCATAACCTTGTGTTAGAGCTGCGAGCTTTGGCCCTGGGACTTTCGCCAGAGGGTGGATGTATAGTCGATAGATGATGGTACATCCTGCGTAGCATATAGCTAACGCTGGAAGAAGTAGCAACACGTTGGAGTAGACTTGAGATGTCATGACTGAATCGAGCACGAGGGTTGCAGCGTAGGAGACTTGGACGAAAAAGTCTCTGATGATGAACAACTTAATGCTTTGCTCCGAAGCTTTCGAAGAATGGAAAAGTCCCGGGCGATAAAGACAGGGCCATGTTGCCGACTACGATTTTTGGTTTGGCCATGTTGGTGAGGAGTTGTTCATTGCCAAACCTGTTGGTTCTATGTCAGCCGCGCATATAAGCACCATAATGGGCCAATCATCCATTCATCATGTTGGTATATTCAAGTCATCCTGAAAACATACGGTGCCAATGTCATATGGGCAAAAGCAACACGAAAAATACACCCTTGGAAGCCTCCCTCGGTGGGGGCTAGATTGGACCCAAAGTAGTCATCAAGATGAAAAGTTTCCTGTATATCTCTTTGATTTTACTCACACTATGAACTCGCATCAAATGTACAAGACTGTTGGCTTGCTTATTTACAGTACTTTTGTGGTAGAGAACCTAATCCAACACTTCAAGATGAGAGAGTGACGAATCGACTCGTGTCTTCTTGTTTCACGAGGCCCATTGCAACACAACCACTATCGCGTTCTCATCATCGCTTCTTGTTATCTTCCAATATAACTCCCGCAGCCTTCACCCCTAGCATGAAAGTCGGCACAACTGGGAAAGCCCCAGGAGTCTTCGGAAAACTACTTGCATCAACAACTCTCAATCCCTCTACACCTCTGACTCTAAATTTCGAATCCAACACCGCCATCGTATCATTGTCAGCACCAATAGCGCAAGTGCTAGTGGCATGATGACTCCAAGTCTGTGCCTTGATCGTTTCCTTCAGATCGCAATTTCTGTTCCCTTTGCAAGGGCAAGTCTCGGTGAAAGGTGCCAAAGGTCCAGACATCGAGTCGAAAATCTTTCGTCCCAACTCAACGCCATCGGCAAGACCTTGCAAATCCGTCGTTCCTTCTTCAAAGAACTTGAAGTTGATCTCGGGGACATCCTGCGGATTAGCAGAGGTCAACTTGAGATATCCCCGGGATTGAGGGAACATCTTGACCATGGAGAAGTCGAAGACATTCGGGTCATCACTAGGAACGACGTTTACGGTTTCTGCAGGCCAGTAGCCTCTGAAGACGGTGTTTGGAAGCCCGAAGAAGAATAAATCTCGCTCTTTGGAGACGCTTGATTTCGCCATGATGGCGTCGAGAGGGCCTTGTGTGTATGGTCCTTTTGATTCCTTCCATGCGGCAAGGCAAGGATCAGGTCCATTATTATAGGTACAGCTTGGACCTTTGCTTGCGATGGCAGCCGATGCTGTGGCAGCGACACCCATTTCGACATTATCTTGCAGATTCGCTCCAACACCGGGAAGGTTGACGAGAACAGGAATCTTGAGCTTTTCGAGATCGGCTTTAGGTCCAATACCACTGAGCATCAGGAGCTGAGGGCTGTTGAATGTCCCACCTGCAACGATGACTTCTTTACGGGCGAAAGCTTGCTTCTTGACGCCTTGATTGGTGGTGTTGAAGCGAGGGTCGGCAGCGTACATGCTTTGACCCAACAGGTATTCGACACCTTTGGCTTTGATAGTCTTCCCTTTTGTGTCGAAGATGAGTTTGGTGGCGAATGAGTGCATCGAGACAGTGAAGTCGTACTTCTTCGCCCCAGTTGCGGTCTTCGCATCCCGAACAATAACAACCGCATCTCTAGCGCTAACACGTTTTCCAGCTGGACTTCGATGAGCTGGAAATCCGAATAAACCGGTTTGTTGGTCACGATCAGCATCATCGTTGTTCAGGTCTCTTTGGAGGAGATCATAGACTTTGGTTGGATCTTGACCCATGAATTTGGCCGCGGCTTGCAAGATATCATATGCCTGGGATTGATTCTGAAGCAGTTCTGGACCATTGACGGTGATGTCCAAGAAGCCGCTGAAGCCGTGACCTGGTGTGCCTTTGGGAACCAGGTGGTTATTTTCAAGGTCAATGTAATGCTGTCGCATTTTTTTGGGCCTGTAGATATCAATTTCTGTTCTCAAATCATCACCAAAGGCAACTTACTCCCAAGATTTATCACCCGTCAAATCGGCAATATACTGCCAATCATTATTACTCGGAATCGGCGCGCACATGGCATTGTGCGTGCTGCACCCTCCAAGTGTGCCTGTTCTTGGATAATAAACCCCCAATCTCGTTGCGCCCGCAGGCGGAGTTGTCCCGACGTAGAACTTCCCATCTATTGTTCTCCACGTCAGATGATCGTACTTGTTGGTGATGGCGTCGTCAGTGTGGTATTTGACGAAGAAATCCCATCGTACGAGAGGGTCGTCTTTGACGAGTGGGAAGAAGCCTGGGACGATTTCGTTAAGGTTTTCTCCTTGGTCGTCGCCAGCTTCAAGGAGGAGAACTGACTCTCCTGCTTTCGCAAGGTTCGCGGCGAGCGTTCCTCCTCCCGGACCGGAACCTATAACGATGTAGTCATAAGTATCGTTGCCAGCAACTGCTGCAGACAGCGCAAAAGGCAGAGATACAAGCAAAAGTGCGCCAAATTTCACCATCTTGAAAGTTTGTCAGTGAGATTGGATAACTGAAATTTGAAGGAGCTTCTTCGTTGACCTTTTAGACCCCCTCACCATGCCAAATCGCTCGACTTCCCCGCAACAAATCTGGAGATATTCTTCATTGCTAATACCGGCTCTGCTGTTTCATGCAGAAAATATATGTAATTGTGAGGCGTAGTTATTGCTTCAATGTACACTCGTTTCCCCTGCAGGTGTGCACCTCGCTTGCAATTACCTGGAACCAATCATTGAGAGAGAAAGCAGGAGATGTTCCCTTTCGCTTAGGCGGGTATCTGCCTAAACGAAAAGTAAGCATTACTGATTTCAGCCGCGAGGTACTTTCGGGAGTGTATTTCGTACATTGCATGTGAAGAGCCAACTAGAAGCTGCGAGGCACTGACTGGAATATGGGAAATGTGAATTCGATGGGGATGGGATGCAGTCAACAATGGGTTTGCCCGGTTTGGTATCGGCAGAGACATTTGCTTGAGCCTGAGTTTTTGAGTCTATTGGAATTTTTCCGAAAGTTAAATCCCCGCACTAAAGTAAATGGACCGACCCGACATGCAACCTACTATCCATACATATCCAAGTTTAGTAGTGAGTACAACGCTGCCGTGCTTATAAATTTCTGATAGGATGATTGGTGCGATATCGGTGACGAAAGAAGAGACGATGGCCCAGAACTCGCCGAAAGCGTTAGCTGTTACTTGAGGAGGTATTTCTCATCACACTATGATGAGGCCTTGTTTTGAACCGCATGGAATTAATGAATAGGCTTGAGTGCTAATATGCATCTTTCAAGATTTCTTAAAGCAAAATCACGGCACTTGCTTGATGCTTTCTTTGAGATTCCAGTGATCGTACGTGGTAGGTGACTGTAAATCGAAACGTGTCTTAAAATTATCGTCCCATTAATGTTCTTCGACATGTCACACCACTCTCTTCCGAGAGCCATCCTGTCGGGATCTTAGTTGCATGCTACACTTCCATTCGGGGGCCCGGTAGTTGACGGCTTACAAACTCTAGACTTTCATAGAAGGCTCAGAGAAAATCCGAAATAGCAAGAGACCGAAGAGGGGAACCTCGGATGCTTCGCCTTCCTATATTCCGGAGGGCCTAGGAGAAAGTTCTCAGAGAGAAAATGAAAGGCGACCTGGAATTAGGATTGATGAATCGACGAGGGCTCCATTGAACCCGAAAGACCTCACAAGGAAAATCAAGGCGAACGGGAATCCCTAGACCCCATGAAGGACAAATTGTCAATTTCTGTTTCAGACCCCAGGTACTCCTACCAAATAATTATCTGTTCAACTCCCAGCGCCTTGCAAATCGACCGATGTTTCCATATCCCTTTTCGTATCGTACCATACTCTTCAGTCATACACAATTTTGTAGTTTCGCCAATCGCGGGGTGTCCGAATCCAGTAATCTTCGTTCCCTATCGTCGATCCGTACTCATTCCGTACTCAATATGCTATCGTCCTTCATGGAGCACGTCGATACTCCCGGGAATGTTCATTCCTCATGTCGTTGCGGCATTCAACGCTATGCCTCACTATCAGCAGCTCCAACCAACCTAACACTGCTCCCAGCAGCGCCCTTACTCTCCCTCTGCAACTCCACCTCCCTCCTAACCGTCCTCCTCCGCTCAACCTCCGCCACAAGCCCTTTAAAATACACCTCCGCCTGTACTGTAGCACTATAAGCCACCGGCGTCCAACTCCACACATTCCTCCTCTCCGCATCCGCCCCAGCCGCCAGCAACGTCCTCAGTACCAATAAGTGCCCATTACTACTCGCAAAATGCAACGCCGTATTCCCATCCACGTCTGCGTTTTCGAGAATTCTTTCGGTTGAGTTTGAACTTATGCCATCATTGCGCTCACTATGTTGCCCGGCAAACGTCAATAAAATCTGCAGACACGTATCATGACCCCTCTAGACGCCTCCATAACCGCATCCCGTCCCCTCAAATCCCTAAACCCAATACTGCGTCCTCCCCACTCCCAACTACTACACAGCTCATGCACGACCTCTGTATGTCCTTCTTTCGCCGCTAACATCAGCGGCGTCTGGTGTTCTTCATTTAAGGAGATGGAATTTGGAGGGGAGTCGTGACCGAGGGTGAGGAGAACGCGGACGATGGGGAGATACCCTAGGGAAGAGGCGAGGTGCAGACTGGTGTTGGAGAGACCGAGGGGGGAGGTATCGGGGTTGTGGATGAGGGTGGGATGGGATTTGAGAATTCGGGAGACGAGGAGGGCGTCGGAGGTGTGGATTGCGCGGCGGAGGCGGAGGGAGGGGTCGATCCTTTGTCCATTCTTGTCAGTGAAGAACAAAGAATGCGGGGTAATGATGTAAATTAGGTTGGGGTTCAAAGAATTCCAGGAGAATGAAGCTATTTTGAACGTGACGATTGAGGAGGACTTACATCGTATCAGCATCCTATGCCCTCACTTCCCCTCTACTATTCCTCCCTTCTATCTTATCCTCTCCTCCTTCTCTGCAAACTTAAATTCCTTTCAATTATAGAATTGGGATCTTCACACCCACAAATACCAAGGCGGCTCTGCACCCAAATGTAGCAATTACTCGGGACCTTTCGTTTGATGTTTACTTGCAGTCGTCCGGCGACCAACGGTAGTTGAGTTAACCTTCAACCCCCGCCGCTGTTGCCCCACCAGAACTGTCTTTAATCTCACATGCACGATGCCTTAGGCAGCGATTGAGTGCAAAGTTCTGTGCCACCCGCGCGCTTGTCCCATCAACAAACCCCTGAACCGCACGACCTCTCGCCTATTTGGACTAGGATAACCCAAAACATCCCCCGTCTCAACACGGGTGCTCGGATGCCAGAAGTCCCTTCAAGTCCGCTCAATATGCATAATGCGGTTATGTTAAAAATTAGCGAGCGTCTGATGTGCAGTTTCCACCAGGAATCGAAAGAAAAACTGGGGTCGTTCGGGACGCTGTCAGTTCCAGATCATGGGTCGGAGGTCTGAAGATGTTGGTCTGAAGTCTTGGTAGAGTTAGGATGTTAGAATTGCCGATGCCGTTGATATGCCATCTGAAATCCTTTCAGATGACGGTGAGATTGGATTTGGGAAGGAGGAAGCGGAAATCTAATCTGAAGTAGATGAGATTGAGGTGGAAGTTATCTGATGCTTAGATGGTATAATTTGATATGATAAAGATTAGATGTGAGGATGGGGAGTTTAAAAGTTAGTGAGTTCAATTCGTCTCAAATATCAAGACAACCCGAATTCAAGGGTCTAACGGCCATCTATGACATTAACATTTTTTTCTTGATCAAAAGAGTATGAAGCGATTTATAGACAGATGACATTGACACATAAAGACACCCTGAAAAATGAATTCCAATCCCATTTAGTTAGTTGCTCTTGGATCCTGCTCCCCTGGAGAGATTGGAAAAAAACACCCGATGCTTTCCCACTCACCACAACCTCTCATGATTAAACTCCTGCCCTTCTAAAGTATACTTCGTGCTTCTCATCCCAATACCATTCAAACCCCTTACGCGATGAAGTCCCGACGAGCTCTTCGCTTCTGTCCGAATTTCTTTCCGTTGCCACCTGCGTTTGCGTTGGCGTTTCCGGCATTTGCGTTTCCGGCATTGGCATTAGCTTTACCGTTGTTGGCTCCTGCTGCTGCGGTGGCTTTGGCGGCGGCGCTGGTTGCTGCTGCGTTTCCGGCGTTGTTTCCACCCTTAGCAGCGGCGCTCGAGGCAGCGGCCTTTCCACCGTTGGCATTTCCAGCGTTAGCATTTCCAGCGTTCGCGTTGGCGTTTCCGGCATTAGCATTAGCATTGTTGTTGCCACCAGCGGCGCCTACAACGAACTTGGTGCAATCATCAGGAGTACCACGTTGAGCGACAGGCATGAGGACTGGCTGATGGTTGGAGGCGGAGGTCATGGTGCATACACGGTAGTTACCAGCTGGGAGACCACCAGTGACTGTGGCAGAGAGAAGACCTTGACCGTTACCGGCATCGTTGATACCCTTGAAGAAAGCGAATTGGGTGGCATCAAGAGCCTTGGTTGGGTTCAAGCTGTTTCCAAGATCCTGAACTGTGACGTGAGTGTGTCCAACAACCTTTCCACCCTGGAGAGCTTGAGGCGCAGCGTAATATGTCGAATCTGCGTTGGTGAAGGAACCAGCGACAATGTTTTGTGTTTGAACCTTGATATCAAAAGTTGTGCCGGCAGTAATGGCTTGGCCACCTGTCGTAGGGAATGTGATGACCGAGGAAACCATTGCTGTTTTCGCAGGAATATCTCCCATTGCTGGTCTCTGTTAGTGAGGCCCATGATCTGGAGAATGGTATACTTACTGATACCGTTACAAGAACCAGTTGTGACTTGGAGACCGTTGGTTAATGTCTTGCCAGCGCAATTATTGATAAAGTTGTTTTGCGAAGTCGCCGACTTGGCTTGTCCATCTGCCGATACACCATTTACTGATCCATCCACGAAAGAACCGCTCTGAATTGCATTGGCCTGCAGAGTTGTCCCTGTTGCTCCTCCAGCAGCTGCGTTTGCGTTCGCTCCATTGTTGTTCGCGTTATTGTTCCCATTCTTGTTCTGTGCGTACACAACTGTCGAGAACGCAAGAGCGCTGGCAATCTGTTTGAAAAGCATCTTGGAGGATAATATGAGTGGTGAGGAGGATGGAGGAGGACGGGCGAACTGAAAAACTGCTGGTCAAAAGTATCGACAATGAATGAATGTAATCCGTTGAGGTGTAGTGGTGGTTAATTAGATGCACGGTCAACGTGATCTCTTGACTGGCAAGACGAAAATAAAAAGAGGGAATATGAAGGAGAGGAGCCCGCCGAAAAGAAGTCAAGCAACACAGAAAAAGATGCTTATGATGGTGAGTGGAGTAGAAAAGAGAGGAATGGCGTGAGGGTGAGTTCTTATTGTAGTTTCTTGGCATTGGAGACCCGGCTCTTGCAGGCCCATGGCAATTAGAGTGTACAGGGCCGTCTGGTTCCTGCGTACATTGGCAATGGAGATCCCGTTGTCGCATAGGGTCTTTGAAACTGGATGTGAGGTCCAAGATGTCGCAGTGCGAGGGTGGGTAAGCGAATATGCCATCTGAAAGGAGGCAAGCGGGGGATCGGGCGGATTCAGATTGCCAGGCCTGTTCAGAGGATACCGTCTAATCTGATCTCGGTGCGGCGGCAAGCGGCCAGGAGATGCTTGTTCGACGCCTGGCAGCCCGGCGAACGCTTTGCCAGCGGCGTGCCTGCGCGCTGTTGCACGACGAGGGAGCCTCAAGGGGAGACGGAGAGGCGCCTAAGCGGAAACGCCTGCTGTCGGAAGAGCCTTGGTAAAACGGGTCCATGGCCAACGACAGCCACCCGCGCAGCGACTTTGAAGAGCGCGAAACCAAAGATCCGACTAGATCAGACCAGTAGCGCGGATGCAATTGTACGCGGGTGCATTTACTGAGTAGGACAGAGTTGGGATGGGGTTTTGCGCGCTGCGATGATGTCGATGTAGTTGATAAAGAGTTATGGGGCGGTGGAGTTGGATGAAGAATTTTGGTGATCCGATTCATGCTGTGGGTGCCTGGCTCGGGACGTTGAAGCACAGCAAGAATACGCCGAAGCCTGAGGCTGGAGCGACGCTTGGTGGCTTCTGCCATGCTCCTCTTGTTCATGCTTGGCATTGCTCTGGGCAAACCGCGGTCGTGCTTCCTCTCGAGTGAAGCTTGCTTCTGCACCGCCTCTGCCAGGTGTGGTTCCATCTGCTGCCCAAACATTTCTACAAACCCCACGATGCCACTGTGATATCGCCGGTCGGTCCTCAGAGCCTAATGTTTGACTTCAGACGTTTCCCTCCGAGCCATGGCATTGGCATATCTGGGCTCGCTGCACTGTTGAATCTAAATTCTATTCTCATCTCAACTTGCTGTCAACCGTCAACTTTGTCTTCTGGAATTCTATCAACATGCAGTCATCAATACCAGTGCACCCGTTTACGAGAATTCCGATCTCCCCCCAGGTCGCACACTTCCCCCAACCTGGGCATTGACTCCATTTACGTTTTCTATCCGGCTCCTCCTTCATCCAGCGAACATCAAACAATATCCGGCGAAGCTTATTGATCTGCAAGTTGAAGCGACAAACTGGTGGCAGGGATTACACATCACAGGTCTGTGGTAAGCAACACCAGCACTTCCGACGATGGCGGGAGCCACCAAATGCATGTCCAACGAGCCTCAAAAAGAAAAGCTGAACTAAGTTCAGATATCAGTGCTTGGCATCTCTGACAGTTGGGACCGACATGTGCGATGAAAGCAGTAAACCGACATCATCCAAACCCAACATCTCGTGCAGGATGTCCCAAACCGTCTCAGCACGCACATTTTGAGAATTGGGATGATTCCAAATCGATTTCTTCCCTGTCGTACGGCTGCACCATTTTCCGCTGGCGTCTCTAGCATACTAGCGCGTTCTGACCACTGACAGCTGCCATCCGGAGTTTTCAGTAGGTCGTTTCAAGCGTTGTTACAGATCAGATAAAACTTCAGTCTGCCCGACGCACGGGTCCCCAGACGCCGCCAGCAGAACTCTACTTCGGTCAAGCATAATGCTGAGAAAGCTTGTCTGATGCTATTCTTGTGGGTCCAGCCCCGTCAAACCTCATTATGTTTCTCAAATTGTCCTTTTTTCTGGGCGCCGTTTGTGAATTTTGAAAGTGTTGGCCTTCACTTCGTAGAGGACATACATCACATGAGATCATAGCCAAGACTTGTTTCCTACTCGGAAGATATCCGTTGTCGATGTGATTGACGAGAGCACGAGATGCGGACCTGTCTCACTTCGGAGAACTCTCGAGCCTCTTCCCCCAGTCTAGAATTCTCCATCCGAAGAAAGTCACCCCACCAGGACGGTACTTCACATTTCCGAATATTATTGAATGCATCCCAAGTCTTGGGATGGGATGCTGCGTATGGATCGTCCAAAATCGAGATGGGATGAAGAATAAGGCTCAAATGTCGGTGTTGGACACTTTCTTCGAGGTTTTCTAGAATGCCTCATTCTTCTCCAATGTCAAAAGTTCGAAAACCTTTGTCCTACACTGGACTTTCGAACACTTGCGCGTCTTGCAGTTGAAATCCCAATGTGACGACGCTTCAGTCTCACGAAGGTGACATTACTCAGCTATATCACTTGTAAGCATACATATCTCTAAATTTCTTCAGCCTATTAACCAGACACAGCTCACCGATCAAGGACTATCCAGCCTACAGGAGTCACAATTAAGGGCGCCAACCTCTTTTCCGTAAAACATGTCCAACAACCCTGGGCAAGAGGTTTTGCGGCTTCCTGTACAGTACTCTATTGAGTTCGCAGTTCTCTAGCTAAAAGCACGGTACTGTAGGTACGGCGCTATGATCTAGACCTGAGCGCCCTCCCAACCATCATTGCACATTGCACGCGGCTATGCAACCACTTACTCGGTAGGCTCAATATCTCTTGGCACAAACAGTGTTAGAAATATTCGAGGTGCGGCTCGGGTAAGTTATGCAGTTCGGGTGTGCATCAGAACTCTGGGGAGACGGCGTTCCGAAATCATCAAGTACTCAATTCTGGCGTGATTATTACGCTGATCTACGCTGACCGGAAAGAGAGATGGACGTCATCCGAAGAGCCTCTGCATTCTAACTTCATGTACAACACATCCCATCTCTGGTAACGACATCGTTTTGCCAAAATGACTGGTAAGCGCTGTTGGCATTTGAGAATTTCGAAAACTGTTAATAATGCTTCTCCGCAAGCGACACGAATGTAGGCCTGACAAAGTTATTCCGATGTTTGGGACTCTTAAGATTACAAAGTGTTTGTTGTTTGCATTCTCCAAACAAAACATCTTATCCTCTCTCCCACAAAACTCAAATCTTGGACACCACCCAAAACCTCCTAAGGCTGTCCCGCCGTCATTCAAAGATCACCCAAACTCACCAACTTGCGACATCTGAACGCTTTTCCTCTCGCTTAGAAAGCTTGTAGTTCTTGGATTCTTAGGTCGCATCCACGGCTGGCGCCATATTCTTGGGGTTTGAGAATTTAAACGCTTTGTCTTGGCTGCAGTTCTTGGATTCTTATCCTCATTGGCGCAACTTGCACTTGGACTTGGAGAAGCCAGTATATATCATGGCGGATTCCTGAATGACGGATATCGGTCTACCGAACACATCTATTCATTCTATTTCAGCGCACAAGTTCTTTCGCTCCCAAGGAGAAGTCATCCGCCAAGCGCACATTTGAGAAGTCGATCAACATAACCAAGGGTGCTAGTATTTAGAGCATTATCATCTACTAGAGAGTCCTCGGTTCGAATGTCATTGCGTAACTAAGTTGCGAAGGGAGATGGGGTCTTGTCGGCATGGAGTGCTGCCATAAAAGGGTTGGGCTTTCTAGAGAGGAATGAGGGTCTGCTCTATTCGGGCCTTCACTGACAGTGCGTATAAGGAACAACACTACACCGGAATTCCAAGAGAGCCAATTTGGATAAAATTTTAAAATCTTAACGCTCTTCTAAGGTACACGATGCTGCAACACTGAGTAGGATCTGCCTTCCGTGTTACCAACTAAATTCCAGGACAACATTTCACTTCTATGCATATCTTGCGAGATGGATAGCATCGGCTTGAAGAGCTACAGAAATTTCTCCAGGCGAGTTAATTCTACTCAATCCCAGTTCCATTTTATCTCTCTCACAAGCAACCACATGCGACCATACCTGGACTTTCCGCTCATCCTTCTCGGGCCGGGTTCCGTCTTGACGCTGTACAGGTTGATTGCTCTCTCGGTCACAGCGTTTGTTTCATTATTGCTGTAAAGGCAACTGCTTGTCATTTGTGTCATTGCTCAGTCCTCGAATGCAGTCTCCTGCAACTTCTGAGTTCAATATACCGCTCTTGCAATATACTGCCTCGACGCTTTCTCCTGTGGAAGGTTACGAGCTTCCTAAAGACTTGTGCCGCACAAAGTTTCACTACACGACAGAGACTCTCTAGCTCTCTGATTAACCAATCACAAGTCGCCATAGACATGGAATCAGAAGACACTTTCCGCAACTCTTAGCCTTGCTGCAGTAAGTCGGTAAGTCAAAAGAGGAGCTCCGAAAGCGCTCCTGCAAACCTCCAATTTTGACGGTTATCATCGTAAATAGATTCAAATGCAGGCATCGGCAACAATGACATCGAAGCGTTGCATATGATGATCTGCTGTGTACAGTGACATAGTTCACCCGCAAATGAGGAGGATGAGAAACGTTGGAGGGGTGGAGGTGGGCTCACGTGCACTGACTCAGGTGTCGCGCGACTTCCGGCCCTCTCTGCCCGCCAAGACTGTTTCCACTTTCCAGCTGCCCGTTTCAAATTTCCACAAGACAAGAATAATATAAATCGCTCGACACCCCGAAAACACCATTTTTCGCTCCTCTACTCGCTCTTCGTAGACTCAATCCACATTAGAAATATACGCCTGATTTACGGCCCACCAAGCTATCTCAAACGAACAGAATTCTTCGATTGTCGAACAGTGCAGATCTTAGGCCACGCAAATTTTGTACAACCACCAGAACCACAATCCCAGCGCGCCCACTGACGCAAGTATATACAAAAATGTCGTCTCCAGAGACCAGATCAGTCAAAAGACCAAGTATGTACCTATCCGTCTCAAAGCCGTTTGTATCCTCGGGCCGGTGTCGTTGTGTTGCAGTTCGGCATCGAAGGAATTGGCAGCAGTGGCCTTTTCGGCGCTGTCATCATGCCGACGACTGTCTTGAATCTGCAACCAACTTTTCTCTTACAGCCAACTTCACCCTGCTTCGCTTTCCAACCTTGCGATTGTCTTTACAACCCAGCGAATTATTCAACATAATTCTGCAACCCGCTGATCATCATCACAATGGCAGGAACTCAATCTCTACCCCCTCCATCTCTCCCTCAGCTCGTAGCTGAACAACACGTTCCGATCCCTTCCACCGACAAAGACACCAAGAGACTCATCGTTGTCCTCTCCAATGCTAGTCTCGAGACTTACAAGGCATCGCATGGTGGTGGCAGGCCCGGTGCACGCGACGAGAAATACTCCCTTCTCAACAGCGATGAGCACATTGGTGTGATGCGCAAGATGAATCGCGATATCAGTGATGCCAGACCCGATATTACACATCAGGTATGAATGCCGCCACGGCTTTAGTGACTGCGACTGACTCTCCAGTGTCTCCTTACCCTCCTCGACTCTCCCATCAATAAGGCTGGCAGACTACAAATCTACATCCACACCGCCAAGGGTGTCTTGATTGAAGTCAGCCCAACTGTCAGAATTCCACGTACCTTCAAGCGATTCGCTGGTCTAATGGTCCAACTCCTTCATCGTCTATCAATCCGATCAGTCAACTCTCAAGAGAAGCTATTGAAGGTTATCGCAAACCCTATCACCGACCACCTCCCTCCGAACTGTCGAAAGATTACACTTAGTTTCGAGTCCCCACTAGTACGTGTACGAGAGTACGTGGAGACATTAGGAGAGAAGGAGAGTATCTGTGTCTTTGTTGGAGCCATGGCAAAGGGTTCAGATAACTTCGCGGATCAATACGTCGACGAGAAAATCTCCATCAGCAATTACAGTCTCTCAGCAAGTGTGGCATGCAGCAAGTTCTGCCACGCCGCTGAGGATGTATGGGACATAGTCTAGTCAGCCTCGTTGTTCGACCCACCCCGGAACGGATCGCCCCGACAAAATCATTCGAAAGAAACAACGCGACTCGAAATACGCTGGATGGAAAGCATGGGAGATTGGTCGATTTCAAGGTGAAAGCGGGACTATTAGCACAAACTACGATACCAACATCGTCAGTCGAAGCTGTGGTCGCCGGGCTTGGGTGTCTGTGTGCTCTGTCCTCTGTTTTTACAACCAAAACATCAGGCGTTCAACATCAGATCCAAGACGCTTTAGTCGTCTTCGTGGACCACTTCAACTTGGCCACATCTCTTTTTTCTGTCCTTTCATTCATTAGCAAAGTTGCTGATGAAGCCCTAAGCAAAGTACGAATCCACCTTTAGCGTGCTCTGTAGCATCAGATTGGGGGGGAAGGAAATCGTTGGGCTGCGATATCGGTCATGCTCTGAATCCAGGCGAAGCGCGCTTTGCGAACCATATCTTTAGTCAGGTGGTAGCCTCATCATTGTATCAGAGCACTCGCTTTGAGAAGTCGAAACGAAATTTAAATTCGATCACCATCTTGGGTATTATTGCTTTGCCTTGCCTTGATTTAGCCTCACACAATTGTATGCATGAAGAAACAAGGTACAGCCTTCCTCTTCGATTTCATTCCGAAATGCCATATGGAATCTGGGCGGTCGTGTTGTACAACGTAGGACTGTCGCACTTGGGTCGAAAGCCAAAAGCCACCATCCCATTTCTTGCTAACCTCTTATCCGCAGCGTTTGCACGCCCTGACTTTCCTTCGATGTTCTCTTGTTCTCTCCGCCTGCCACGTTTCGACCTCCGGTTGATCTCCCGAACCGGAACCCCCACAACTGCATATGCAGGATCCGCCCCGACGTCCCTATTCGCCTGTGCATGTTCCAACCCACCAAATAGGAAGTGTTCCACAACAGGAGAGCACATCAACAGGATGCATCGATGGAGAGGGCATATTTCGGATATGTTGCGGTGGACGGTGGGTGGGCGTCGATGCAGCGTCGTATCCTCCAAACGCATTGTCCTGCGTTTGTGCCTGGCATACGAGCACGATTTTGCTTGCCCTGTTCAGCGTTGGGAGGAAGCGAGTTGGGTTGTTCGCGACGCTGGGCGTTTACTCAGTGAGTTGCATGTGCCGAGCTTCCCCTCCATCCTATCCTTTGGATATCGCTCCAACCGCTGGCAATCGCTAGGGCAATTGCTATTTCCCATGTTAGCCTTGTCCAATATGCTTGGGCTGCCCCTCTCTGCCCCGTCTCTACCCACTCGGGGCATGCAAATCGAGGGGTTGCGGGCCAAAAGGAATTATGTGGGGTCAGGCTGCCCGAGCTGCGGTCACGACAGACCAGACATGAGACGAGGCGGACATGTGAGCAGCCATCAAATCACGAGGTGCAGCATGCACGTAGCTGCCAGATGCACTGCGTCTTCATGCCACTTCGTCGAAGCTTCAGAGTCGTGCCTTTCTTCTTATTTATTTCGTGTGCTGCATGCTTTTTATCTTGCTTTGAAGATCTTACTTTCTTGGTTTATTCTGTTGACGATCGATTGATTAGGTTCAATTCGTATCTACACTCTCGACAACCCTGTCTTCACATCTGATTTATTGTGTTTTGAGTAAGACGATTAAGGGATCATTCGAATGGGAATGACAAAACGCACTCCCCTTCTACTTGTCTCGCAGTACGTCTTCTCTTCTCTTTTTCTTCCCACCGCAATTCTTCACTTCATCTAACCTTCCTTCCTCATACCCAAACCCCAATACTCGCCCCAAGCCTCACGGCCCGTCCCGTAACCTTGCCGCTACCCCTCTCCCTGCTCAACCCCCTTCTCAGCCTCGAACTGACAGCAAGCTCGCAGCCTCCCCTCCGCCTCCTCCTACTACGCCTCCCTCCTCCAACCCCTCGGCCTCGTCTTCTTATTTTCCAGCTCTCCAACAGCGACACCATCACCGCACGAAACGCTGCACTTCGGGTATCCCACAAACAGCCCTACAACGCAGAATACAGTCCTCTTCTCCGTTGCACAATCACACGAACCTACCGTCCGCCCCGCTTCGATATATCTCGAAACTCCCTCTCCCCAAGCGTGCGTAGAATTCCACCGCAAAGCCGAAAAACTAAATCGCGGTAGCGGGGAAAAGGGGAGTATAGAGGCTAAGGATCGAGATCCCGAGACAGGGGAAGAGGAAGTGGTGGAAAGTAGGTGTAAAGACTTCGACGGGAACCTCGTAATAGCGCGGTATTCTGGCTCTTCATCCGCGAGAAATCTTGGAAGTGTAAACGCGATGGATAAAGAAGTCCGGCGCGTCCTAGAATGGCAAAGCGATGTTGCGCGGAGCGCTGCGGATTCTGTATCGACGGTGAAAGCTGGAGGTCATCCGGGGCCAGGTTCTCTCCGCCGCTCAGCAACAGAGCCCGCCCGGGAGCCAAATTACATCCACGATCTCTCAGCCGGCGGCGGCGGCTCTAACGGCCCCGGTGGCTTTTCTGGGAAGGCGATACTTGGCACGATTCTTGGGGCGGCGGCGGGGGCCGCGGTTGCTTATGCGATGGTGAGATCTGAATCCCCTGATCCAGTTCCACACCACACTGTTTCCTACATCCCCGCGCCAGCAGCATATACGCATCGTCGCTCCTTGGTGTCCGAGGGTCAACGGAGTGGCGTTACAGCGAATCAGGAAAATATCCGCCCAAGGTATGTGGCGCGGTATGCCATCGACGAAGGCGGGGCTCCAGACGCTCCAACCGCTGTCTCGAAGCGAGAGCTTGAGAGGATAGAAGAGCGGACTTATGTTTCCAGACCACCCAGATCAAGTGTGTCGAAATCAAGTAGACGGTCAAGGAGTCAAGGCGGAGAATCGAGACATCAACATGAGCGGCCACTGACCATCCTCCCCGCGCCTTCGGCTAGCGGTAGAGATGAGGGGAGGAGTCATGTGAGCCATCGCTCCAAACACGACGATAGCTCTCACGTCTCGCATCGTTCGAGGCATGACGAAGGGGGTTCGCACGTGAGCCATAGGAGTAGGAAAGATCACGGCGAAGAGGGTGGAAGCCATGTGAGCAGGAAAAGTCGGAAATCGTCGAGTTCGGAGGTGAGCGAGAGGGATGGAGGACGCTCACATCATTCTCACCGCCGCTCTTCGCACTCGAACGCTGGAGATGATAAGAGTTATCATTCGGCTAGGAGTACACGCACCGAAAGCACCATCAAGCCGCCGAAGAGCACGACTACGATCAAGTTGGTTTCTCCTTCTCATGCGGGGAGCGTGAGACCGAGTCAGGTTGAGTTACCGAGAAGTAGAGTGGGTGAGGGAAGTGAGTTTGGTGGGGGGAGGGAAGGGGGTGACTACGCCGAAAGCGTGTGCCCTAGCGACTCCGTGTCGAGCGTTGGTGTGAAAAGGGAACGGGAAAGACTTAGGGAGAGGATGAGAACTGGTGGCTGGAGTGAGGGGGTTAGGATGGGTGGTGAGCGGTACGTGTAGTCTTTCCTTCAGACTTCTCTCTCATGGAGCAGAGACTGGAGAGTGGTGAATTTTGGATATGGTGCAGATAGTGTTGATGAGCTTGAGGCTGATGTTGCATGATGTGTAGATGGGGTTACAACACCAATTTCGAGCAAGTAAGGATGTGATTACCACACATCCTGCACCGGCTTTCAAATATTTTATCGAGAATTTCGAGGCTGGTCTCTGGAGATGAGATGATATGCTGTTTGGTTGGGTGGGTGATGAGATATGAGAGGGAGGGGACAACAGGACATCGAGATTCGATGGTGGGATGAACAGGGTACTTGGTAGATGGGTGGGGATTGCATGGCTGGCTGCATAGACGGAATATTCTTAAGTACGTGGAACGGGGAGACAACAGGGTCTTAGAGCTGGAAAACAGGACATTTCAGTAATGAGTTATGATGGATATTTCCTTGGTTTGGGATCGGGCTTGGTTATGGTTCTTGTGACATTGAGAGACGGGAGATGAGATGATTAGATGGATATTCTGGTGTGGGTAGACCTATTTAGAAGAGGGTTTTGGGTGGCGTGAGAGGATAATTCTGATTCTTGATTCTGCTTCTGACTTTGATCCAACTTTTTCAATAGAACTTCTTGGGTGAATGTGAGTGCTTGACGATTTAAATTTTAGGTGACAATCTGGGAGCCTCTTCGCTAAATATCACCCTCTCTTGTTGCTAATGTTGATTGACTCTAATTCGATCAAAAATAGAAATTCTATTTTTCGAAAGTATTAGTAAATTTATATCAAAACTCACCTCTCTCGGGAGGTATTCTTCTTCCTGCTTATATCAGGATTAAAGCCACCCCGTCAACAGTTCGTAAGTTTAATAATATACCACTTATTCGTGCTATATTCTGTTTGAAACGGAACTTAACGAGGGATATAAGTCCATCTCTTTACGAAGGGGTTGAGTAGGAGGGGATTAAAAGTAACAGAGAGAAACACGCCCATAGTAAGGTACTTTAGCGATCATCTGCATGTATTTTGATGAAGCGAAAACTTTGAAAGGAGAGGTGATCTGGGATTAAAATAACCGCCCCTTTATCACTCCTAAGAGGAAGCCAGTGGCTCACTTGTCACCTCCTTTTAGACAGAGCAAGCTACCGTCTTAAGGAGAAGCAAAATCACAAGACATATCAAATCTGCACTTTTTAATACTTCACATGCTCTCTGAATTTCCAGGGATACTAGAATATAATTTCAATACTGAAATAAACTTGTTCACGTGGGCCGCATTCTTTTCATAGTTTCCGTAAGAAATCAATACCCTGAAATTCTCTCGTTGACCTTGGATATTCAAGTGTTCAAATGCATAGCTAGTGATGTGGAATTAATCACGTGATCTAAAATATACTCAAGCGGACCTTTTACATTGCTAACACTTAGAATTGACTCGTTTTTATGGAGAAAGCTACATGGTGTAGTCATTCATTTGAATCCGTACAGCTTGATAATAAATAGAGAAGTGAGAGTAGATCATCACGTGTTGCTCGCTTAAAATTGATGCCTGCCTGAAATGGTGAGCCTCATTTCTCGTTCGTTGTTTCTTTATGATTTCTTCAACGTTTTTTTCTACCCTTTTTGAGTCCCGTTTTACATTTCAAGCTTCGTGCTTTTGCTTGCTACAACCTGTCTTGGATACATTGTGCTTTGAGGCTCACGGTGATTAACATAGCGTACTTTCTGAGCCACATTCTCATCCCTGTGTTCTGCGGTTTGGAGAGTGGACTGAGCCACTATCGAGGAACATAGCCTTTCTTGCTAAGTATCTCCGTTGTGGTTGTAAAAGGAGGTTCTTCTCTCCTCGGGTGTAGTTTTTGGGAGATATATTAGGATTTGACTGCTTCCAGTTCACACCCTCTCGGCCGATTGAGCTTTACTTACGGCAAGCATCTTGAGGAGCCAAGAACAGACAAATACAAAATCCATTTCGATCACCAAACATGTTTGGAGATAGGGACTTAGAAGTCGATGGGGAGGACTCAGAATACCACAAAGAGGCTATGGAAGGTACGGCAACCCAGGACTTTCTTGATAGTATAGTCCTAGATGAGATGCAAGCCGCCAGACTATATGGAGACGTGGCGGAGATGCGAACACTTCTCATTACTCGGAATTTACCCCCCGGGACTGATCCATCACGAGAAATGCACTTGACACTTAACAACGCTATTACCTGGCGTTCTCAACGCAATGACATGGAAAAGGTCCGAGAGTTATTCAAATATTTTGTTGATGATCCCACGATCCCGGGCCTGATGCTCGAAGAACTGAGCCTGCCTCTAAAGTCTGCGATCGAACATGAAAATCGCGATATGGTTAATATATTGCTGTGTCAAGGCGCGAGAATCACGAAAGAAAGTGAGGACCAGTTATACCTCAAAACAACGTACAATTTAAAGACATTCCGCCTCATATTGGACAACTTACTTAGATCTGGCTGGGATCTTGATCGAGGATCACTTTTATGGTGAGTTTCCCTTCTCTAAGTCACAATGAACTTCGCTATACCAACGTGGAGAAAACAGGTATGCAGCAGCCTCTGGTAACGACTTTCTCGTCCAGTGGTTACTCGAGCATTGAGCAAATCCACTTTCAGCATGTTGGGGCAATCAGAAACCCCCGGCCATGTATTACATCGCTCTCAAATGCTCCCCCGCAACACTCCAGCTCTGCTTTGATAATGGTTCCAAAGTATACAACGGCGCTTTTGTAGCCGCCGCCCGCCGAAAATCAGCTCCGGACCGAATTGCTATTTTCGAAATCCTTCTCAAGTATGGGGGCGACATCAATTGTGTTGAAGAACTGGGACTCCCACGACGAAGTTTTAGCGCTTTGCAGGCGTCACAAGCGAGAACACTACGAGCCACAGCGCTTTATGCGGCTGTTAAGGCGGAGGATGTGGAGCTTATACAGTGGCTTATGGAGCATGGTGCGAATCCGTTGGTGAGAGTATTTAGAGGTGATCTTCCAGCGGGAACACCGGCTGGAATTTTGCGGAGTTCGACGAATCTTGTGTTGCGAGATATGGGGAAGAAATTTTGTGATTAGCGACGTTTGATTATCACAAGCTATCAGTGCTCGGGAACAGTCGTACCAAGGGGAGCCCAGATGAGGAGGGACCGAACATCTGAATACTACTCATTGTTTCGCGGCATGAGATGATGGGATGATGGTTGAATGGCTTTGCCACGACCCTGGACGAGTTTTGGCATCGCACATTCGCTACTCCTTCTTTCATGCCACCAATTTCAGGGGAGATGTAACAAGCATCATGACGATGAACCGGAAACAACAACAGTTGAACACTGTAAATATCCACGTACCATAGGGCACAGGCCTTCACCTTCAAGCTACCCTCCTTGACTCAAACGCTATTCCTCAATCGCAGCAAGAGGGATCAAATGGAGATAAGAAATTTTACACGTGGTCCTGTCCCTCAACAAACTCTCTACTGATCACACATTGAGACATTTTGTTGGTTCTTTTTGCCTATTCTTTTCGCAAGTTTCTCACTTCCCACCTCACTTATGAGTCTCCATATCCTTCTTCTGTCCCTCCATAACCCAATTACTATGCATTTTTGCATACTCCCCCTCCTCCTCCTTACTACTCATTTTCTCCTTCGACTTAAACGGTTCCGGAACATCCAATCCCTTCTTCACAGCCGGTCTCCTATCAATCCTTTCCGCCCAGAATTTTACCTCGCCAAATGCGTCCAAGGAGATGCCGGCCCATTCAGACCAGTTGATCCAAGAGAAACAAGCCAAATCAGCAATTGCCATCTTCCCACCCACAATCCACGGCCCGCTGTCATCACGGCCAGCTGGGCGTGCATCGCCCGAGGTAGAGGCGGGTGTTCCTGCTGCGGTTTTGTTCTCCTCTTTCTGTTGTAGGAGGCGTTGGTTGAGGACGGAGTAGAGACGCTTTGTCTCGGTTTGGTAACGATTAATACCGTACTCGATTTTTTCCGGCGCGTAGCGGAAGAAGTGGTTTGCTTGTCCCTGGGTTGATTTGTTATTTTCGGATTTTCTTGGAGGACGAGAAAAGGGTGGGGAAAGGCAGGTACCTGCATAGATCCCGACCCACTCTACATCCACACCAACCATTCTACTGCTTCCCAATACCTATTCCACACATTCTCATCAGTCATTATTCTTCCCCCTTTCCACCCCCCCTTCTCCTTCCTCATACTTCCTCTTCATAAAAATTCACTCAAGGGGGAAAAGCAACGTACTGGTCAGTATCATAAGGGTAATTCAACCGATTCTCATAGTCGTATTTCTCGCAAAGATACAACATAATCGCTGCGCCTTCAAAGATACGCTTTTCGCGGGTTTTGCCGTCTTTGAGGGGGGTTTTGTCGATTACAGCGGGGATTCTACCGTTCGCTGTAGAACTGCCAGCCTTTAATCTCCTTTCACTCAAAAAATGTGGTAAATAGATTTTGACGGTTGGGAGGGAAAGGAGAAAAGGGAAATGGGGTGAGCTTGGGTGTGCCTGATGTGTAGAGCCTTGAGAACAGTGAGATTGTGTTTTTGAAAAGAGGTGAAGGACGATGAGAAGTTGAAGGTGAGGAGAGGTGTGAGAAAGTGGAGGTGATGTGGACGATGAGAAATGTGCAAATATTGTGTTTGAGACGTGAGAAATAGGGGACCTTACACAATCTCTGTCTTCTGATCGCGTTCTGGAACCGCCATTCTAGGTTTTGTTTATCAATAAAAGTAGACTTTCAATTATAAAAGCAAGTCTTTGACTGATTGAGAATTAACTCGTTGTAGTTCTTGAAAGGCATAAAAAGGTCCATCGTCCACGACTTCCAAATGCCTAGGTATATACATAAGTGAGGGAAATGATGCGCATGATGTAAGACCATCCCAACTGCCGTACAGCGTCATGCACATCAACCACTTTGTAGCATTACAATAATATATTTATTATTATAAGTTACTGTCGTGATAAGCTTTTCGCTTTCTTCGATCGATGCTGTTCCTTCTGTTGTGATACTCCTGCATAAGTTCCCCTCCTCGGCAAGAAGGATCAAATCCCACGACTTATCACTCTGCCCCCCTCATCCCATAGAAGGTTTTTATGCCCCTGCTGACTGCTATAGCTAATAGCTTTTGGTATCCTCCACTCTTCCAGGTGCATTTAGTTGTCGTGATCCATCCACTCCTTGTGATACTTTGAAGTGTTCCCGACCTTGTCGCGGCTTCAATCTCATCATCTGGGCAGCACTCCTCGCATGTCTTCCCTCCTCCTCTCCAAATCCGCCTATTCCTGAAATCTTCATAAACCAGAAATATTTCAACCACCCCTCCTCTTCCCAGCCCACTTAACAAGCATCTCCTCCAACCTCTCCTTCTCCACCGGCTTCGCCAAATAATCATCCATCCCCGCATCCGTACACTTTTCGCGATCCCCCTGAATCGCACTCGCCGTCATCGCTATAACCGGAATATCCTTGATACTAACCTCCACCCCTTCCTTCCCATCCATTTCCTCCACTCCATCAATTTTGAAGATCTTATTCGCACCATCTACGCCATCCACATCCCTTTTATCAACTTTTGCTACGCCGTCGAGTGAGAATTCGGTGCTTGTGCGAAGGATCCTGGTCGCTTGGTAACCGTCCATTACAGGCATTTGGACGTCCATTAGTATTATTGAGGGTCGTGGTTGTTTGGTAGATGGAGATTGGAGGTAAGAGAGTGCTTCTTTGCCGTTCCAGACTGCGGTTACTGGGAAGCCGAGTTTGCAGATATTTTTGATTGCTATGGTTTGATTGATAGCACTGGTTTATGTCAGCTCTCAATCTTTTCTAGGGGTTGCTACAGCTGTGAATTAATTTCGTGGAGGGAAACATACTTATCCTCCACAACCAAAACATGGCACTTCCTTCTCTGCTCAACGCTCATTCCCGACCTAGTTGGACTTCCAACACTAAAACTCGCCAAACTCGACCCAGCATCGATACTACTCTGTCTAGATGACCACCCTTCTCTTAGCACACTAGAATAATTCGTTACGCTCGCACTGATTTGTTGATTCAGTAAATTCTGGTTGATGCTCCGATGCGCGAGTGGTTGTTTCCACGAAGGAATCTTTGAGAGGGTATTGGTGTCATGGCGATGTCGCAATTCATGGAGTGAGGGTGAGGAGGCGCGGCGACGACTGGCATCAGCGTCTCGTGATGTTATCTTTAGGGGAACTGTAAAGGTGGCCCGGGATCCTTTGCCTGGTGTGCTTTCAAGGTCAATTGAACCTTTCATAAGACTTGCGAGCTGTGAAGCTAAGATCAGCGTGGGAATTTCCGATACGATACCAACGAGGCATGCACTCACATTCCTAGAGATGCTCAATCCGAGACCTGTCCCACCATATAACCGAGCAGTTGAGGAGTCGCCTTGACTGAACGGCCGGAACAATTTATCGAGAACTTCTTTCTCGATTCCTATTCCCGTATCTTCAATCACAAACTTTACATCGAGAATCTCGTCGATGCCAACTTCTGAAGCCCTTGGCAGTGATGTGATCGTTATTTTGACCATTCCCTCTTTCGTAAATTTCAGCGCATTCGTTAGTAGATTCGACAACACTTGTCTAATTCTACCAGGATCTCCAACAAACTCAAGATTTTCGTCCATAGCATCCTCCAATATGAATTGAAGACCCTTTTGATTGGCAAACATACTCAAAAGCTTGCATAACTCTGACACTGTTGCTGAGAGTGAGAATGGAACTTGTTCAATGTCGAGGCGTCCACTTTCGATTTTGGAGAAATCCAGAATATCGTTGACAATCGTGAGGAGTGCTTTAGCTGAGAGCTGTATGCAGTTGACATATTCTCGTTGTTCTCGTGTCAAGGTTTTGTCGTCACTGAGTAACTCAACCATACCAATAACACCCTAAATTGGTCAGCTAACTTCCAAAGTGTCTGCGAAACCTGTATCACTTACAGCCGTTGGCGTTCTCATTTCGTGCGACATCTATTTCTCAGTCAGTAAACATCCTGAAATGGCCGAGAAAAACCTACATTTGCCAAAAATTGACTTTTAAGAGCATTTGAGTCTTTTGCTGCCTGTTCCTCCAACGGTAATCTCGTATTGTCGACCTCAAGAGCCGCTCGCTTCTTCATGTCTGTAATATCAATACTGAGACCCAGTACACCTTTTACCTCAGGCTTGCTACCGCCATCAAGAAGATTGTGCTCGAGTTCAGCTACCAGTCTGGTTCGGTATATCCTATCGGCAACACGATCCTCAGATGAAGCCATTGGAACTTGACCAGCAAGGATGTCGACGACATTTTTCTCGTATTCTGTGGGCTTAGGAATTGTTCATTAATACAGAAGTAACATGACATACCAGGTATTCCACCTTCTTGAGTTCTGTGCGCTGCGTCTATTGCATCCATTCCTACAAAAGAGTATTTATTGCTCACCGATCCATGCTTATTCGGCCAAATCATGCCGCCCTCTGCCATAGTAACGATCCTTTCCTTGTTGATCGCGAAAAGATTGACCTCTGAATGGGCAAGGACCGTTATGACCTGCTCTTTATTTCGCCTATCCATAATCCTTTGCCATAACCAGATCGTGAATGTCCGTAGTCGTTCCATACCATTTCAGTAATTTCCCGGAATTGTCTCTCAAAGGACATGCACGATCAAGCATCCATCTATAACGCCATCGTGTCTCCGATACCTGACTTCGGCATTGCGCTCTGTCCTAGCCTCCATGTGAAATTTCCATTTACTGAGTAAGACCGGGAGGTCTTCCGGATGTATCCCATTGGTAAATCCCCACCCGATAGACTCTTCCTTAGTCATTCCGGTAAAATCATACCACTGCAAGCGATCAGCATTCTCGTTCTCGGCAGTACTCCACAACAACTGAGACATACTCTGTCTGAAAACCAATCAGCATTCCCATCTGGCAGCGTCGTCCAGACCATGCTGTAAGAATATATTAGTATAATTCAAATAGTGGGCAACTTTTATCAGACCTGTTTCCAGGACTTACTGAGGCATATAATTGCAAATTGTCACATGGCTCTCCAAGCGCTTCAGTTGTTGTTAGCTCACAAAGTGCGAGTACTCTTGCAAATCTCTGCACCAGCATATTCCACCTAAGAACTCTCCAGCATCATCATCGTACAAACATTCTCCGCGGACGTTCATAATCACCTTATCGCCCGTGACCATGTGCATGAAACTATAACGAAAATCCATAAAAGGTATTTTGTTTCTCACTAATCGCATTCCTGGGAATTCAGTCGGTTCAAGTCTCGTAAATGTCTCATCCCAGATCTCAAGTGTTTTTCGAAATCCCAACCCCTCACAAACTTCCTTTCCTCTCATAATGCCTCCGAGAACGCTTCGTGTCTTCCTATTGGCGAGATAGGAATTTTTCGTCAACAGTAAGGACAAAGGCCTTTGTGTCGCAGCTGTCGAAGACGGCTTTCTTTATTTGATTGATATCTCTTGGCGCTTAGACTTCCCTAGCAATGTGCATCGGAACTCCATTTGGCTTGACGGATCCTCCCTCGTCTTCGATGGATATGTTCTTCTTTCCCAGGGATAACTTTTTCTCCAAAGGTGTGATCCTTTCGAAGGACAAGATCCAATGTATCCCCTCATCGCACCGTATTACGGAAACCAAAACCCGGAAATGTTTCTCTTGTTGACAAGCCTGCATCGCAACATCGTCGATTATCGATTCTCCTTCAGTTCCAGTCTTGATCGTAGCTTTATTCAAAACATTTCCCCACATCCAATCATAGCAGCAATTTATACCTAGATCATCAAGGTACCTCCCCTCCAGTCCCTTTCCTAACACTCTTTCGGCGGCAAGATTCGCGAAGACGGCTGTTCGGGAGGGTGATAGGACGAGTATTGGCGTTGGTACAAGGCGGAGGACCAAAATCTGAAGATGGATACTGGGCTGCAAGGTGCCATTACTTGAGTCGTTTGGAAAGATCTTCCCAGAGTCCAATCCCTTCTTTTCAAGACCAGAGCTGAACCTCGATTCGGGGTCCAATCAAATCATTCTCAGACAAACCGCTTAATCAATGAGACACCTAGCTTCGGACCCAGGTCCATTTCAGATGTCCATCACCGTGTGTACGATTCAGAAGCACAGCCGCAGACAGGCAGTAAGAGGGGTTGTAAATCGTCGACGAATAGAAATCCTCAAGCACGTCAACCTGCGGCTCCTAGGCCCAGAGGATCTGCGATCCGGGCGACGATAAGTGCTGCTCCGAATAACCTAACGCGTTTTGGGATGGTTGAGGCAGGAAGTCGGTTCTTGGTTGTGGATCATCTGGTGGATGTACCCCGCATATCAGCTCACTTATGAAAAACAGGAACGATAAACTTCTGATTGTCTTGAGAATTTGCTTTTTGTGGATGATTGTAAGTGAGTGATATACGAGAGGAAGGCGCGATGTGAGACATTTGATGATTACTATTTATTTTTGAAGTGGAAGGAGAGACAACATCACGACTTCGTGGAATACATCGTCGATTTGAATCCGCATCAGACATCGAAAAAACTTCTGGAATCGACAACAAAACCCTTAAATCAAGAGTCGTACAAGCCTTCCCTCTTAATTTTACTTAAAAGCATTATCTTAATGGTTTCAACTTGTTGATTGGTAAGCTCAAGCGAGACAATTCCGGGGAAGGAGTGGATAGGAAGAAACGGAGTACATCATTTTGATATTTGAGCACGCCTTCTACTCGAAGTTAGGTATACTTTTTAGTATCGTTTTCCAATTCCATTGGTTTGTAACAACTATTTGTCGTCCCTTTAGGACACAGTCCTTTTCCAGATGAAATATAGCGAAACACCAGAGCATCTTCTACTTGAAGAGACTTTTCTTCGAGAAATAAATGAAAATCTTATCTCAACGCGAGCTAACCATACATGCCTTCGCAAGTGAGATGTTCTCTTGCTGCCACCAATGGTGATTCGAATGTGTATGTATATATCATCAGACAGAAGACCTCTTGAAAGATAACATAAGTCACTTCCTCTTTAAGCACCCGCTTTCTACCTCGTTTGAATACGTAGCTATCAGTGATATTCAAGCCATTTATTCTCGCTAACATCCAACGAGAGTAACACAACAACAATACCATGTTCACATAAAATGTATCTTACTTGACTTACCACAACATATATAACCCAAGTCAGTTGAGGCTGGAGAGACAAAACAACATCCATCAGTATATATTCTATCATCTATCCTCTATCACACCACCTCTCTCGTCCCCACGAACATCTCATTTTTTCTTCCGAGCAATCTTCCTCTTCTTCTTTGGTGGTCGCTCCTTATCATACGCTGCAGGATCATGCCGTTCGGGCGGATTTCGCTGCCGCGCCGAACGTCGGACACCTGTTGCTGGCACTGGTGCCGGAGGAGCAATCGGCTGAGGTGCTGGCGGAGGGGGTGCTGGTGCTTGTGCTTGTGGTTGATTTGGTTGGTGATCGACATTTCCATCACCATGGCCCTGAACAACAGCATTCCCGTCCCTACTAGGAAGAGGAGCCTCGTCGTCTCTCTGTCCAACATCCCCCCTTTCCCCCCTCAGTTCTTCCAACTGACCCACTAATTCACCCACTCCCTCCCTTGCGGACGCAAGCTCAACCTCCAGCTGGTCTACATACGCCCTCGCCCTCTCCCTCTCCCTCTCCCCAAGCAAGTCATCTTGTTCCTCCCTCAGCGGCGCAGTCCCCCCCTCCAACCTCTCCACATCCGCTCTCAAGCGATCCCTCTCGCCAACCGCCCTATCCCGCTGCGCCTCCATTTGCCTCAAGTCCTCATGTGCATTCATAATCAAGTGTTGTAGTCCGTCATGCTCCTCATTCAACCCATCTATTTCGTGCCTCGCCAAACCCAGCTGAACCCTCGCCGCATCCATATCACCCTCAACCCGCTCTCCCTCCTCCCTAAGCTCATCCCTCTCCACAGCCAAATTATCAACCGCAGCCATCAAATTCCTAGCATGCACCTCCAACTCCGTTACCCTAGTGCCCAAGCGGGCGACCTCAGCATCTCGTCCTTGACCGAGAAGAGAACCAAAATCCCCAAGCGTCGTCATTTGTCTCCTCAATCTGCGCTCAAGGGTACTTATACGATCCGCGCGATGCAAGTTTCGCGACCCAGGGCTCAGATTGGCGGGTAGATCGGGGAACGGAGGAGGAGAACTTGCTGATGGAATGCGGACGTTTACGCGCATCATATCGCCGTATAAACCCCTTATCTCTTCGTCCATATTGATGGTTAATCTCTCAAGACGTTGAATTTCCGGATCATCTCTGAGGTTTGGCTGGTTCTGAGCTGGGTTATTTTGCGTGGGATCTCGTTGCTCCTGCTGTCCCGCTTGCCGCTGAGGTTGAGGTCGCAAACCCGCTTGATTGAACAATTGAAGCTGTTCAATCTGCGCCTCCATTTCTTCTATCTTTTGCATTTGGTCACGTATCCTTTGAGTTTCATCACGCAGTAATTGTACATCAATGAGTCCATCATCTCCTGTCTGAGCAGCACCATTACGAATCCGGCCTTCCAGTTCCTGAACCCGTGCCTCAAGCTCCCGGACACGATTCTGTGCAGCCTGAGCCTGAGCCCTTGTTGTGGCTTCGCCCTCGCGAAGAGCAGCTACGGCTTGTACGGAGTTTCCGGTGACAGCGGCAAGACTGTCGTCGTGTCGTTGGAGTTGTCCTTGGAGGTTCTCGTTGTTTGCTCGCAGGTCACGGATTTGGTTCAGCAGTCCTCGCTCTCGCGCTTGTGATGCTTGTGCTGTGGGCTGGGAGGCAGGGATGTCTGGTTCGTCGCCCAAAAGAGAGGGCGATCGTCGACGTCCTCCTGGTTGCTGTTGCGGTGGTTCACCCTGTGAGAGAATGTGGTTTTGTTCTCGTAAGGCTGAAACTTGTTCTCGTTGGTCTTCGATTGTCTGATCTCGTTGTGTTAGTTGGGCTTGAAGAGTTGTAGCCTCAGCGGGAGGTTGTGAGCCTCCTGCTGGTGCTTGCTGATCTTGCGCAGGATTGTGGTCTCGCTCTTGTGCATGTTCAAGTTCTTGTAGGTTCTGAATTGTTTGGTTTTGGTTCTCTACTTGACCTAGAAGACCTGGAAGGTCGATTTCGTACCGTGCGATTACTTGCGTGGCATCGTCGAGTGCACCATTAGCTTCATCGTATTGCCGCTGCACTCGCTGGTTCTCTTGCCTCAAGCGGTCAATTTCTGCGTCGTTTTCTCGCCTATGTTGTCGACATTCGTCTAATTGGCGTTGAAGCTCTTGTATTTCCTCTTCCAAGCGATTGATCGCGCCAGTGGGATCTTCAGGGTCTTCCATCTCTGCTTCATTATTTCCATGAGGCGGAGAACCATTCGAGTCGCCCTCATTATTATCGTCGTTGTGGCTATTGCGTGAATCAGAAGAGCCTCCCTGCGGTGTTCTGTTGCGATCAGATGAACGTGGTGATTCCGCACTTGGCGTTGGCGAGCCCCCTGAATAACTTGGGCTAGTATCTCTCTCTCGTCGGCCTCCACCATCCCCGCCATCCCAGGAAGGGCTTCTTGAAGAACCTCGTCCCTCAGATATTTGATTTGAACCCCCGCTTCGTCGCCAGAGTCACCATTACCACCTTCCATCTCTGCAAAATGCCTCTGGACAGCATCACGAACCCAGTCTGAGCCACGGCGTCCTTCCACTTCCTCGGCTGCTCTCCTTAATTCTGAACCTGCGCTTGATCCTCTTCTTGGTGTTCTCAATCCTCCTCTTACTGCGTTTGCTCTTTGCTCTATTATCGCCCACGGATCAGGGCTCGAATCCCCCTCTTCCTGATTTCCATCTTCTGCTTGTTGATCCTCTTCTCTTGACTCATTGCTGCCGCCTTCGGCGGGTTTAAACTCCTCCCTAATATGTTGCATCAGTTGTTGTCGCAAGGTTTCGCCATGTTCGTGGCATTTTCGGAGCCCCTCTTGCAGATCAGAAATCTGCTGTGCAGCTGCTTTTCTTTGCTTTTCATGTTCAGCTTCCGCTTCCTTCCGTTCCCTGTCAAGTATTTGGCGTAAATCATAGTTCTCGCGTCTTAAGGTTTGGATGGTCTGCTGATCGCTGAGATGTGTGGCTTGCAGTGTATTATATGCAGTCTCAACAGCTGCCAGTCTACCCGCGGCTTCCCGATTGCTTTCCACTTCTCCCTTCATATCATCTAATTTCTTTTGAAGAGTTTGTGCGCGTGCAATTTTCTTACGATCGGCTTCGACTTGTTCTTGAAGCGCGAGATTGTGATTTTCATAGTGTTCAAGGTCATCTTGTATTTGTCGGTTCCGGTTTGGTGTTACTCTGGCTTGATTTCGAAGAGTTTGTAGTTCTGCGAGTCCGGAGGATTGTTCTTCCAGTTGTGCGATTCGAACGTGGGCTTCATTCAACTGTTGAAGAAGATCTGATGGTTCAATGTCGTTAATTTGGCTAGATAGTTGGACCGATTCACTTTGGTTCACCCTTTCTCGTGCGTGATACTGATTGAGTTCGTCGCCTAATGCAGTCAATTGGGTTCGGGCTTCTTCTATTCGACCCTGCGATTCCCGAAGCTGTTGACGTAAGGTCTCGATGGTTGCTTCGGGTGTCGTTTGTGGTGGAACTCCTTGCCCTGGTGGGTTTCCCCCAGGTGGATTTTGGCTCGAAGCCATGGCACAAAAGGAATTGAAAATTTTGGAGGCCTCTTTTTGTCACCCATAACAAGACCATACTGACGATCTCTCGAACAATTCTATAAGACTCAGAGATAAAGGACTCATTTTTAGAGCCATCAGGCCGGCTCGTGACCATTTCGTTGTTGAGGACAAAGACGAGGTCCGGATTCGGCTTGCAACAACCAATAAAATGTGCGTTGGTCAGTAGAAGACCCATCAACTTTGATGGTGGGAGAAATTGGAACTGCAATAGCTGCTCATTTAAATACATGAAAAGCAGATTAAAGCTCATGTGGTGTCTTAGAATCATAGAATATCCCCAAAACCGCAGCCTCAACTCAATCCTGGAGGCTCGAACTTGACTAACTGCTACCGAAAATTATCAATCTTCTGCAGCATGCCGAAGACTTTGTCGGAGAATGAGA
This sequence comes from Halenospora varia, assembly GCA_020726485.1. Lineage (NCBI taxonomy): Eukaryota > Fungi > Ascomycota > Leotiomycetes > Helotiales > Solenopeziaceae > Halenospora > Halenospora varia. Next base: position 252,658 of record JAHEWH010000007.1, read on the forward strand.
CAACAAACAAAGAGACACAATATATCAAAGCCATCTACATAATGCAACGGAAATTCACTTGAAAGATATTCGTCAGCAGCAAAGAGGAAATGTGGATTGAAAATGATTGAAGATGTGGTTGTTGTTGCCGTATATCTAAATTGATAGCAAATTGAGGCTGGTATGGCTGTGGAAGAACCGAGTACAGTAGATATTGTCGAATGCACGTTGTGATTGCTCGTACAATAAGATAAATGCAGCTTAGAGAGTGACGATTGCGAACTGCGATATGCAAACTTGTTAGTTTAGGGTATGACGCCTTGCCTATCATGGTTTAGCGTGGAACAGCTCCTAAGATTGCCATCTCTCAACACCACTCCTTAGCATTAGTTCTTCAGTTATTCCAATATATTCAGTGATTCCTGCAACTTCCAATTGCCTCAATTGCACCAATATTCTCTGATCCAACAAAACTGCACCGCGGATCTCGGACAAGAAGAAGAGTTGAGTCTTAAAAACATCCAAGAGTGACACATGGAAATACTGAGAAGTTTTGAGAGAGTAGAGAGTGCTATGGTGGCGTGGTGGGGAGGACAACGGTGAAGGGATGAAGAGAGAGTTGGAGAAGGCTTGAGACCATTGTCGCGAACGGCTTTTCTTGGCGCGGCCTCATCTGATGTTTGCACTTTGACGAAACCAAAACAACTTCTTTGACGCCAGTGGCCCATCACCCCACAACCACGCACTCTTGAGCCTGTGACAGCTTTTATAAAGATGTGTGCGGATGCTGCTCGCCCTTCGACCTTTTCTGCTCTTCAGAACCCCCACACCGACACCAGGCTGAGTTCATCTCCCGAAAAAGTTTAGGAATTCTCGAGGTCCAGTCACACAATTGACTTCAGCCATTAAAACGCCTCAAGGGTTCCTGATCCTACCTGATAGTTGCTGATATAAGACACATACAGGGATTACGCTTAGCCAAGACCGGTACCGTACCCAGATCTGATTGATAAGATAGTGTGGAAAGCAATTCAGCCGGCGATCTGGGAACAGCCTTAAATGGACGACATCGTCTTCGAAGGAGTCTTTGCTAAAGCACATATAATACGCTCAATTGTCTCCTAGGAGAGAGTTCAGAATTGATGATTATTTTCGACTTTTTCATTTGCATCGTTCCTAGGACTTTTTCATTTGCATCGTAAGAACCCCCCTTCCCGCCCCCGTCAGCTTCCAGGCTGCTATATCGAGCGCTCTCGTCTACTAGACTTACCCCGATTCAACGCCCACACCTTCGTAGATAACTCCGGATCACCAAGGTCAAACCTGAGCCCGACACCTCGGAAAGTGAAGCAACGAGTACCTCAAGCAACAAAAGCATCAGTCGTGTGCCGCTCGTAAGATGAACGCACATCTGCGATGATTGCAGGAAGTTGCAACTGGACTCGAAGGACGACGGGGCTTACGGCTCGTATTCATCCCGTCAACAACATTTCTGACCTCAACCACGATTCGCCGCTTTGCGATCCTTAAAGACGTGCATATCTGTTTGCTTACCGTTCAGTGCTATACCCATGGCGATTCAAGCCTCAATGCGGCCCTCGTCACTCCTTCCAAGTGCTTCGACCTGCACCCTGACTGGTTTACCCTAAACAGTCGGCGATAGCTGTGCCGCTTGTCGAAGGAGTCTAGCCTCCAGCTTCACAGATCATCTAGACTCGACCCAGAAACCAAATCGCCATGTTCTTGGGACACACGCAATCTATTCCCACGTGTTTCTGTCCTACCTGTGCTTCTCGCATTGCATCACTGGGTTCAGAATGTCAGTGTTTTGGTCATAAGTTCGTGGATTCTGAAGCGTTGGTGCCTCCCGTTGGATTGCCGCATTGAGCGGTGAGACCCTCATTTCAAGCTTTGATCGCTGATAAACAGTAGTGCAAGGTCACATTCAGGATCAAATGTGGCACCTTGGATTTCTCTAAGCAGATCATTTCATGTTTCAACTTGCATATACATCAATATTGTTCTGCAGCCAAGTCGTAGCAGAATTTGCATCGCCAAGTGGCTACTTTCTTGCAAACTCTAAACTGTTTATGCGTGTGTCTTGCGGCTTTTTTCGGGCAAAAAGCCCCAGGCCAGGTCTAATCATCAGCTTGATCTACACGAGCTACCCCAACTCCCGCTCCCGAACATAACAGTCAAGCCGCATCTATCTTACTGGGAAGTCGGTCATGCGCAGACAAAACCCGGCAACACTTTCTGGAGCCCAAGCGCTATTTTCATTCGGAGGAGAAATCCCATTATCAGAGCGGGTTGATTCGTAATTGGTCCTCCATTCCGAGCTACCGCGTAGAAGCCTTCTATTCGTCGGAGCCTATTTGTTTTTGGGGAATATTGGTCTGAAGCGGGATCTAGGCCAATTCCCACATCAGCCTCACGTCAACAAGGATGACCTCGCAAGCGCGGATTTAAGCTTTATCTGCACTTTTGCGCCTTGGGCTTGATATCTAGCTTACAATTTGGCAAGTCTCACACCAGACCAGCTTGATACCCGATGCATCTTATTTGTCGCGCCTTCAGTTTCTGGGGCTCAAATTATACCTGACATGATGCCTTGAAAGGTCGATCTGTCTCGGCCCATGAGCTACTTTTGGTCTAGCAAACCCTCGGGGTCGCACTGAGCTCAATAAAGGTTGGGTTTACATGCCCAAGGCGCTTCCAGTGTAAGGCTCTCCTTTATTTTCTGCTTCATTATGTTGCGAAAAAGGGTTCCTTCTCAGCGTGCTCGATTTTCTCTGTTAAAAATTGTAATAGAGTTGTCTCCTATAGTCGAAAGTGTTGGTGTCAAGATTCCATACGATCCTCAGCAAGTTGTGCAAATAGGCAGGAGTCTGACTCCGGAGAGCTGGAAACGCCACGATCAGCCCTCGTGGCACGACCCTAGACCCTTCTACTTCGGTGGCGCCTTCCTTCGCTCATTTGGGTTCCACTGACCTGTGCACCACTTCGTACACTTTTGTACAGGGAAGAACGTATGGATGCTCGCCGAATGATGCTTACTTTCAACTTCATATCCCCTCCATATGATTGGTAAGAGCAACTGCAAGCTTCTGTTCTTGGTGAGTCGAGTCCCCTTTGAGCTAATTGGGCTACACCATTGTCTCAGACGAACGCGTTGCAAGTCAATGGAAATCTTTGTTACTCATATTGTTTAAATGATGCGGAAGAACTTTCATAAGTCACTCACTTCGACCTTCTTCACTTCTCTTTAGCTAGGTATTCTCACTATGTACAGTTTCAAGCCCCTGATCGTTTTGCAATTGGCAGCCCTCGCCTGGGCTGGTACAGTCACATACGATTGGAATATCGGATGGGTGAAGGCAGCACCAGATGGACTTTCTCGCCCAGTTATCGGTATCAACGGAAAATGGCCTTGTCCAGCAATCGAAATCAATGTTGGTGATCGAGTGATTGTCAACATCAAGAACAACCTGGGAAATGAGACTACAGCTATTCATTGGCATGGGCTCTTCCAAAAGGGTTCTAACCAAATGGATGGACCTGCTATGGTTACCCAATGCCCAATTGCGCCAGGAAATTGTAAGTTGCATTTCAGGTGACCTTTCGATGACGTTGCTGAAGGATATAGCTTTTACACACAACTTTGTGGTATATTACCACGCACCACGTGGTCGATGCGCTTTTGGAACTTTTACTGAATTTACTATAGGTTGATCAACCAGGAACGTTCTGGTATCACGCGCACGTTGGCGGGCAGTATATCGGTACGGTATTCCAAACCACACAAGCAGATCCTCACACTGATGTGACATAGATGGCTTGCGAGGCCCGATTGTTGTCCACGACAGACAGTCCCCTCACTTGTCTCTCTTCGATGATGAGGTGAATGATCTTTCAACAATATGTCAAAATTCTCGCTAACGTATTGTAGATCACCATGACCGTCTCAGATTGGTACCATGACCAAGCACCAAATCTCATCAACTACTTCCAGTCACCTCTTAACATGCAGCGTGGTGGTTCTGAGCCAGTGCCGAACGCCACTCTCATCAACGAGGCCCAAAACGTGAAGTTCAATATCAGACCTGGAGGAAAATACCTCTTTCACATTATCAACATGGGAGCTTTTGCCGCTCAATACGTGAACTTTGAGCAGCACGAGTTGTGGGTTGTCGAGATTGACGGTGTCTACACTGTTCCAAGAAAAGTCAACCAGGTCTTCCTTACCGCTGCTCAGCGTTATAGCGTCGTTGTCATTGGCAAGAAGGGAAATGATGCCAAGAAAAACTATGCAATCACTACATCGATGAATCTCGATATGTTTGACCCAGGTGTCATCCCTCCTGGAATCAACAACAACGTATGTATTTCTCTCATTCTAGTGCTTCCAGATCTAACATGATTTAGGCGACTGCATGGCTCGTGTACGATAACAGCAAGCCGCTCCCACCATCTCAAGGATTCGCGTACGATCTCGCCGCTCAAGAGGACACAGTCTTTACCCCATTCGACCAGCAACCAGCCCTCGGTCCCGTAACCCACTCCATCACCCTAACCCTCGCAATCGGCGAAGGCGACCAAGGCCAAAACCGCGCCAGCTTCAACGGCATCTCCTACGTCCCCCAAAAAGTGCCAACCCTCTACACCGCGCTCTCCGCCCCCGCAGACAAGGTCGCTAATCCTCTTATATACGGCGTCAACTCTAATGCTATGGTTCTTCCATATGGTGCGATTGTTGAATTGACTGTCATTAATACAGATGGCGGCCCTCACCCTTTCCATTTACACTCTCACAACTTCCAAGTCATTGGCCGTTCCGGCCCCGCTCCAGATGGCTTCACCGATCCCCTCCCCGTCGCCGCTTACACACCCCCAAAAGCGCCCATGCGCCGCGACGTAGTCATCGTCTACGCTGGGGGAAACGTCGTCCTAAGATGGAAAGTCGACAACCCAGGTGTAACGCTATTCCACTGCCACATTGAATGGCATGTCGAAGCCGGGTTAACCGCAACATTTATTGAAGCGCCTAAGGAGTTACAGGCACAGAACTTAAAGATTCCGGATAATCATTTAGAGACGTGTAAGGCGCTGAATATTAGCACGAAGGGGAATGCGGCGGGAAATACGAATGACTGGTTGGATTTGACGGGGGCGTTTACTGAGCCTCCGCTTGAGAATTGGGGGTGAGTTTTCTTTTTTCCTTCCGTTTTCATTGCCCCCTCTTGTCCTTTGCTTTGGATGTCCTTTGTTCTAGATAATGCATTATACTAATTATAAGCAGCGCCCTTATCGAAGTCATCAAACAAGATCCACACCGTCGCAAGCCTCACAGCCGTGACTGGAACAGGAAGAGGTCGACACCGGTTTATATCTAAGGAAGAGGCCGATGCTTATGAATGGCGTTCGGAAAATAAGTTATATATAGTATAAATGAATGTTGGTGGTTGATAATTACTAATTTTATATGTAATTAGTTTGAAAAGCACTTATGATTATGTTTCACGAACTTTGCTGTGTGGGAGAGACTTCCAAGTGAGATAGGCGTGTAAAGGGCTTGAGTTTCATCTTCTCACCACAATGTGAAATTTGATAATCTGCCGATTCCATATTTCTTTCCACTGTCTTTACTCTCTTGATACCGACGCTCAACTGGAGTGAGCAGTATATATTCTTGATTGCGCATTGCAATGCTACTACAAGCGTTTCGATCGTGCTTCCACGTTATTTCACGAGATAGACATATCCGGTGGGTGATGTCCGTACCTAACTTTGAGGTTTACCCGTGATAACCTCGTGGAGACGACTCCATTTAAGGTAGTTCTTGAGCTACTAACGTCCATCCCTGCGTGCCGGAAAAATTGATAGGTACTTTGACTTTAAGCATCTTAAAATCTATGCACACCTCAATATCTCTTATAATTTTTTATAAGTCGTATTCCGTGGCCACTCCCGGACACCCTGAACCCCTCCCACTAGAAAATCACGTTTACATCGTCGCCCTTACGCTTGATTTGCAAAGGGTCTTCTTTTAAAGCATAACAGAGTTCCTCTACCACAGCTTCACCACTGAGCTTATACTATCCCTAATACTTTATAAGGAGGTCTTATCCGAGCTCTGAAGCCTCACTACTATAGGACACAAGTTTCGCCTCTTACTGTAAACCTCTAGGTCGCTACAAAAGAGGCAAGAAAAACAAGCAATTCTAAAATCTACTATAGCCTTGTCCTTTCTACTTGACTATGCGAATTTTTTGCTTAAAAAGTATCCTATTATAATAATATAAAACAATAAATCTATTAATATAATCGAAAAAGACCAAAACCAGTTGACGCTATTACCGAACCCACCCTTCCTTCCTTATCACCTCCCTAGTCCACTCCTCCAACCTCTCTGCAAGCTTCCCATCCTTCGCCGCACCGCTCTGCCACCACGGCTCCCCAAACCGCCAGAAAATTAAGAAATACGTGCCGCTCTGCTCCGCCTTCATATCCCGACTTGCTGCACAGAACAAACTGGTCCACGACCCCTTATCAGCCGGCCATATCAATCCAAACATGCGTAAGACCGAGAGAACACTCATCATGCCCGACCCCGACTCCCCCACCGACGTGGCGAGGTTCGTCTCAACCAGACCTGGATGCACGGACGAAACCCAGATCTCGCCCTCCCCGTTCCGCGCACTGGGAGAGCCGGGGCCGTACGTCTTGTGCAGGGTCTTGGTGTGCAGAATGTTGGCGAGCTTGCTCTGTCCGTACCGCGGCCACGGGCCGCTATCCTTGAGCGATAGGTCCTTGAAATTGATGCCACCCTTGGGTGCGCCCAAGTGGCCTGATGAAGTGAGGTTGACGATGCGCACGCTGCCGGGAGGAAGCGTCTTGGAGGTCCGCAGCATCAGAGGAAGCAGGTGCTCCGTCAAAACCCAGTGCGCGAGGTAGTTGGTCTGCCACTGGGCCTCGTGGCTATCTTTGGTAATTTCGAAGGGCGTCGCCATGATGCCTGCGTTGTTGACCAGGCCGTGTAGAGCTGTTTCGAGGGTGAGGAAGTGCTTGGCGGCCGCGACGACACTGATGAGGTCCATGAGGTCCATTTGCAGGAGGTCGATGTTGGTTGAGGGGTGCATTTTCTTGATGTTGGCGATGGCTGCTGTGCCCTTCTCTGAGGATCGGGCGCACATGTAAACGTGGGCGCCGTGTTCTGCTAGGTGGGCTACGGTGTAGTAGCCTCTGTGGTTTGGTGAGATCAGCGATTCTGGCTTTGTGGTGAGAGAGGAGAGGGGAGACTTACATGCCGGAATTCCCACCTGTGACTATGAATACTTTGCCCTTGAGATCGGGGAGAGTGTCAGGATGGAAAGTCATGTTCAAAACGAGTACTTGAGTCAATATGTGAAGGTGTAATACTAAGAAACAGATAATTCAATGTCTTGGATTGAGTTCTATGTTTTTGATAATACAAAAAGATGCGTCGAAATTAAGGCGTTGCTATGATCTTTATATTGCTCTTATTGAACAATGTCCAAGATACTTGCATCTTGGATGTTATTTCGAGCATCAGATATCGTGAGCAAGCTGCATGACCCTTGGACCAATCACGTCACATTCAACTTGGACATATTGAAGAGATGGACCAATAGGAGAATTCCGAGTGAGCGAGTGAGCCAGCTACATGAAGCGTAGGGCTCACTGCCGAATCTCTTGCTACTGTCCAAATTAGCCACCCTCAGGAAACCATAACGTTGTGTTTGTCAATCAAGTGGTGCATGTGTGATGCTGGAGCTCGTGATCGTGGTCTATAATGTGAGCAGGTTGCATGACACTAGACCTGCTCAAGTTAGACACTGTAATAGTGACCAATGATATCGCGCCATTTCACTAACCCCTGTCTTTCTGCGCCTCAGCTGCGGAATAGTGGGCATATCAATTCCTCTGTTCCCGAGTGTCAGACTTGTCATTGTGAGCAGGGTGCATAAACCGCCATCACCACAATTCCAACGTCTGCTAGCATCATGATTAGTACGTATCAGCCTGCAAATTCAACAGCACCACGCATCCAACTCGCGTCGATGCCACAATTAGCCGAGGTACGTACCAGGCTGCCTTCAATCACCAAGACGACATGACTTGCTCACCGTGTACAGGTGATAAGCAGGGAAGACGACTGGACTGGGACCAAGGATGCCACAGCACGCAGACGGGCACAGACTAGACTCAACACAAGGGCATACCGTAAGTAAGGCCTTGTTTTCTCTTTCGTCCAAATCAGGAGTCAGGGCCAGTCCGATCAAGGGGTACCCAATTATCGAAACTAACAGTCCAGTAGGAAAACGCAAAGCCCTAGCAAAGAAAGCCGAAGCATCCAGTGCTACAGCCGGGACACTGATCAAATCAGAAGCACTGGTAGGATGCTGGGACAATGAGCAGCAATCCGTCTCTATCGCCCCAGCATCCCGTATCAAGCAACTATACAATGCGAGAAATCCCTTGCTGCCAGATAAACCTAGAAAAGAGCAGTTTAACATTATCTTCCCCCTCTGTCCAGACCACCTTATCACACTCCTCCAATTCAACGCCCTCCGTGCCCTGGCCGTCAACCGCACTCTAATCTCGGGCATCCTTGTCACGCCGCTCGACTGTGATGATGAGGAAGTTATCCACATTATCCCCTACCCTACCAAGCCCGAACTACTCCCTTCAACACTCCTGCCCACCACCCTTCAACAAACAGTGCCGCACGGCGACTGGATCGACCTGTTCCCGTATCCCGAGGGACGAGACCGCCTGATCCGGGCCGCCGGCACCTTCGACGAGGACGAGCTGTGGGCCGACTGCATCGGCGGGCTGTACGAGGGCTTTCCTGACGACGAGATCGAGCGACGCGGCATCATTGCGTGGTCGCCGCCCTGGGACATCACGGGGTGGGAGATGTCAGAAGGGTTTCTGAGGAAATGGGGGTGGTTGTTTAAAGGGTTGCCAAGGGCGTTAGAGGCGACGAATCGGTGGCGGATGGAGAGAGGCGAGGAGCCATTTGTTGATGATGACTGCACGTCACATGCAACTGTGTGACCTTTGTGTTGTCCGGCTACTTCTTCGTCATCGGTCGAGCTGGATGTTTAAGCCATTGGATAGTATTATTACACCAGGAATGGCCCACCAGTCCTTTTGGCCCATACATGTGGTACTGCGAACTGTTGGGCAATCTGTATTGGCTAAGGACCTCCTTGCAGAGTTCCAAGTTTCGTCATCACTACATGAGAAAGCAAACAATCGGTCAAGTCGGCAGAAACCAGTATCACCATCCATCCATCCCATCACACGGGACGAACTTGACCCCTCATCTTCACCATAATTTCACTCAGTTCCGGGAGATGGACGACGACCTGTCAGGCAGGAGGAAATTGTTGCTGCGGAAAATCAAGTATCCAACTGCCTATTTCTAAACATTAAGATTCCGCAGGATAAAAATCACATTGGGGACAACTTTCAACTTTTTTAGAGAGAAAAAAAGGGGGGGCATGAGGAAGGACATTAAACTCAACTGTTACTCACAAGGCCCACATAAAGTATAATGGAAGGTAAGATTTACAACCCCTGAATTAAGGTTATCCAACGATCTTACTCGACTTGAGTTTGCCCATGGTTAACGTTGTCCTGCGTCGGTGTTGCTGTTTGTCAGGTAGTCGAAGGGAGTGGATAAGTCGGCAGAGATGTCGACGATGTTGGTGGGGTCAAGTGGCTCCATTATGAGCATCGCTTGGTGGTGTCCCAAGTACTAGAACGCCTGGTCCTGCAAGTCCAACTTCTGGCTATATCTGTACAGTATAGTACTATCAGAAGGAAAATGGAGTTACAGATGGAGAATCAATATAACCAGTGGCATCAAAAGCGATTATAATTATAACATTAAAACCCTGATAAGCAGTAATTCATCCCTTCTATTGTGCTGATAATACAATGGCTGACTCTAATACAGTAATTAGTCACAAAGCCTGCACAAGCTTGCCTCAAAAAACCTACTCAAATTCTATTCTTCTTCTAGTGAACTAGTTCTCTGCAATCTGTGCTTTAGTACATACGTGCCACTGGTGCTCTCCATGGCTCTGGCGCTTCGATCGTCTGTGCCACTTCTTGCTCTGGCTCTGGCTCACCTGCCTCTTGTATATTACGCTTCTGACCACGTTTCCTCTTGCTCGTTATGACCTCTTTCGCAGCATATGCCACTTCTGCCTCTGGCTCATCTGCCTCTAGCACAGCACTCTTACGCTTCCGACCACGTTTTCCATTGCCTTTTATGACCTCTTTCGCAGCACGCGTTGCTCGTGCCACCTTGATGTCCTCAAAGCTTATTACCTTTGCCTTCCCAAGTACGACTGACTTGGTTGATCGGCGAACTTTGGCTTTGTTGTTTATTCTGGTTAAGAGTTGATTTTGATCATCAAGAAGGGCATGTTGAGCAAAGGACATTTGGGCGGCATTAGCAAGCTTTATATATGCCTTTATAGGCGCGGTATACTCGTCTCATTAAGCATAAGAGCATCCTGTTTGATTATATTATACAGTGACACAAGAGCCTCTGCTAATACTGGCATCACAGGCATTTGTGGTAATTTGTCTTGCTTACAAGAACCCACCTTTATCTCATCGGCTCTCGGAACAGTTAATTGAGCCAGGGGCTTTGGTGTAACTCTAAGTACTCTGTCTGGGTTGAACAGAAACAAACCAGTCATAGCCTATACGGCAGTGATATTTCTCTTTGTAAACGCCTTTTCCCTTACAGGACTATACAGAGAGGTGAAATTTTCTTTACCAACTGTATTTGCACCTCTTAAAACAGTCGATCAGCCTCATCGCGGTAGGCTGCCTTTAAAGGTGCAAAGACTCCGACGTCATAGGGCTAGAGTTTGTGGGAAGTGTGGAAGGGAAGGTGGCACAAGATAATATTGTTTTCGAAACAAAACTCTAAGACTTCAAGGGTTTTGTGCGCTCCAAAGCCGTCACAAGTCAGTTCTTCTGGTTTCTGCTTAGCCTGTTCTTTAGTTTGGGGATCAAACACACGCTTAAGCCACTCCAAGCTAATCTTGGAGTCAGTGTACCTAGATTCGGAGCACGTATAGTGCCATCTAGGGGTGGGGAACATAGTCTAGTTACTTTAATAAGTAGTGGCTGGCCAATGATCATTAGTAACAAAGACCTACCGTTTGCACTTATACACTTAATGGTAGTTGAACACAAACTTTTTTTCTCTTCGTCCCAAGGTCGGTTAGTAAGCTCGCCGCTTCTACTCAGGCGCTAATCACCCTCGGCTCACCCTCTCCTCACCCAGCTCACCTGAGTAGCCTGAGCAACCTGAGCAGTCCCTGAGCAGCCCCTGAGCAGCCCCTGAGCAGTACCCACTACTCCAATCAGGCTGGATATAGACTAGGGCCTTTTCATCTCATTTTTGTCAAGTTTTGGCGATGATCCCTGGGGAGCCCAAACAGGCTCCCAAGGATCCCGAACTAGACCCTCATGAAAATAGATCCACGTGGCAAACTTGTCCACAAACATTTGCTTTCTTCAGATTATTTTGCTTATATCATAATCTAAGAATACCAGACCTCGAAAAGAGGCGTCGAATTGCTCCCGTATTCTCTCCCGTCTTCTTTCCTTTCTTTTTCCCTTTCACTTTCACAAGAAGTGAAACCCGGGCGGCTTCTTCGAAAACCTCAGAAACACCTTCATTAGTCAGGGCAGAGCATTCTAAATACTTGTACGCTTCTATCTTCTTTCGAACTTCTTCGCCCTATCCAACAGTCAATAGAGCTCTTAACGGCACGATGTAAGACGCAATACCTCTTCATAAGTCACTGGTTTTTGACCAGTTCTCCTAAGGTCTTCGATAGTCTTGGGGTCTTTACGAAGATCTTTCCTCAACCCGACAAGAATGATTGGCAAGCCCGGACAGTAATGTTGCACCTCGCTAATCCACTGCGATGAGTCAGTTGATGTTGAGTATTACATGATAGTTGAAGATACCTTTTCCTGCACATTGTCAAGGGAATCGGGGTTGTCTATGGCAAAACATATCAAAATGACATGTGTATCTGGATACGAGAGAGGTCGTAGTCTGTCGAAATCTTCAACCCCACAAGTATCCCACAACCCAAGCTCGACACGCTCTCCATCTACCGTAACATCTGCGACGTAGTTTTCAAAAATTGTTACCCGGCAAACCTTACTAAGTCAGTGAGAAGGACAATAGAATGGACTAAAGGTGCTTTCTAACTAAAGGGAATATTCCTTTCGCAAAGACACTATTTAAGTCAGTTTCGAATAAACCAGCTTTACTGATTCGAAACCACTCACATTATTAGAGACGACCTTCCGCAAGGACCATCACCTACTAGTACAATCTTTCTGCAGATTTCGGCGCGACCTGATGTGGAAGTCAACGGATGAGGTGAGGAAACTGTCACCAAGTCTCTGCCATCGCGGTCGCTCGTCTCCTCCATAACTTGTCCCTTTTTGACAATAGCCGTAACTTCGTGATGAGAAAATGAAGAAGGGTCAAATTCTAACTGATCCTTCGCGGGTTCAATATGGTTATCTATACTCGATAGGTCGACTTCTAGCATAGCGGGAGCCTCGATTGGTTGTGCAGGAACGTTTACCCTCATTGGAATTTCAAATGGATCCGGAATTGACTGAAGACTTTTTGTCGATGAAGCAGCCTTGGGCAATAACAAAATGGTTGAATGAGTAGCTTGTGTCGATGTCGAACCGACAAAGTTACGAAAAGGGTCATATTCTTCGTTTTCATTCCTACTTGCTACTAAGCCAACACTTTTTGACCGAGAATGGCCAAGGGATATGGCCGGAGAATCTGATGGCACAATCGAAGACGTTGGCTGATTGGACGACAAATCTAAAGCCGACGTTGATGAAAAAGCTAAGTCTAATGAGGGAGAATGTTAGCACGGGAAAATTCCAAGGACATTGAAATATACCTGACGTCAAGCCCATTGAAGGAGGTTCATTAATAAACTTCCTGTGAAGCTTCGGCGATATTAAATTTTCAGCAACGGATGTTGAGGCTGCTTCTGAGGTAATTTCTTCAGTGGAAGTGAATTGAAGAGGAGACAAGTCAGCCAGGATCAGGTACATGCTCAGAAGGCAGATATGTGCTATCATCTTCGAGCAACTGGATTATGCCCTCCAGAATACCAGACTTTTGAGCTGCCGTTATATCTTCCTGGATAGCTTTATTTAGAGGCTGTTCTGCATCCGAGATATTTGTTTGTCGCTTCTTTGGGTGATGATTTATTTGTTGCGGACCAACTGGCGAGTTCGGTGCTCGAGTGGAAGAACTCGGGCGCTGTGCATTTGATTGGGTAGCATCTGGCGAATGCAGCTCTGACGTATTCAGCAAAAAAAAGTCTGAGAGAATCGCTGCGTATGCGTCTTCCTCGTCGTAGTTGCCATCCATGTGGCAGACACGTACCAGAGCCTTTAAAGAGCTCTCCACCCCTGGCACCCCGTTTGAACCCATCTTCCTGTAGCCCTTGAGAACTCGTCTCCCGTAAAGGAGTGCCTCGGCATAAGACTTCTTATAGATAAGAACATCAACCAAGGTGAGCAAGTCCATGAGAACTCCGCCACTATCGCGAGAATTATCTCGCGATTCGACAGAAATTTTCTCCAGTAGCAGAAACTGTGCTTCGTCCCACTTTTCTTGAGCCAAATAGACACTTAGAAGGAATTCCATGATTTCATCCTCTGATATTGGAATGTGGTGTAAAGGTGTTATTGACACGTTTGACGAGATTCTGGCGAGACAGTTGCGGAAAAGGCGTTCTGCAGACCCAAAATCTTTTTCTCGAAATTTCTTTTTGCCTTGTTTCATAAGCGCTTGAAATTTTTCTACTTCCAAATCAGTGTCAGAGTCAGATTGTTCAGATCCTGCGCTCTCTTCGACTGATTGAAGGTTACCCGACACGAGATTTCGCCGCTTGGACAAAGATTCTGCTGCGTTTTCCTCTTCAAATTTATAGACGGTGTTTGATGATATCCACCTAAGCATTGTTTCTCCTGGCTCGGATGGAAAACAGTCGCCGAATTCAGACCCATAGGTTACTGAGATGCCTTCCGCATGTTCCACTCCTAGCGTGGTCGATGCCGAAGAAACAATACTGGCGGCGGGTTGAACACAATTCCTTAAATTATTTAATGATAAGAGCTGGGTGCCACTCGCGTTCGATTCGACGACATTTTGCAAGCTGCTCATGCGGTTATTGATATCCAGAGCTATACGCCGGATGGCTTGATTCAGTTCCTCTAGATTAGGCAGGATCTTGTCAGTTGACTCTTGGAAAGTAACCTGGTTCCAGCTAGTCACGTTAAAGTCTTGTTTCGAGGAGTGGACACTGAAACGACTCACAGTATCACTGTTTGCAAAGACAGTTGCAAGGTGTCTCGATACGATCGAACCTGTAGCTGGAAGATTCCAATCTCCTCTGACGTTCCCTTGAGTCTAAGATGCTTTCGTGTTCCATCAAGTATACTGACGCTCTTATTTACTTTCTCGAGAGTTTCCTGGAGCCGGAGGAGCGTATTTTGACCATCATTAATTGATATTGAGAGGTTGTTCTAGTGATTACCAATATGGCCTGTAGCTTGGAAAGAGGTTTGAATACGTTCTTGTCCGAAAGTATCTTTCATCAGGCGCAAGACTTGCGTAAAGCTCTCAACATCAGTGAGTAATCCCTTGACCTTGGCGTCCGCAATATTAGCGCCATCGTAGAAGTCCTTAAGAGCCGAGCCGACTTTGACGCATGTACTCAACAATCCTAGAACACCTGCCGTTATAGATAAAGGATCAGCCATTCCGTTTGCTACCACCAACTGGATGTTCAAATGGCGCTCCTAATCTCGCCCTACCTATGAGGCTGGTCCTCGGCAACAAAGTGTTACACTCGCACGGGGCTGGATTGACCTGTATTAGGGTGTTCTGAAGTACCAGTCTAAAGAGCGACTATACAAGTCAATGCATCTGTGAGTAGCATCAAAATGATACTTGCAATCATCGAATACGTTGAAGTCTCGAACTTGCTGTTTCATTGACGTTCATTTATTCAGCCTCACAGGGCTTACCCGCTGGGCCGATGTTTCTCCGACAGGAGCAAGCCATGCACCAGGGGGTCGCATAATTGACGGAACACCCGGATTTTAGCCGGATGTAAACAAACTCCGATTTCAGCTCTTAGTTGTAAACAACCTACTATTATATATCTTCTATAATACAATGCCGCCTCAAACTCGAGCTCAGTATTACCGTGAAACTACTCCTCCATCAACTCAAAGGAGGGAATTCGACACTCCTAAAAAAGGTTCTCCAGCTATTCGCCATACTCGGAAAAGGTCACAGAATCTCGGCCCACGGTTCCAAGTCTCCAAAAAGCAGTGCAAAGATCTCGTCAACCCCGAAACGAATCCTGTAAGAGATCAACAATACGAGGCTCAAATTGCGCACTTCGATTTACGAAACTCGAATACAGGAAAGCTTATTTCTACTGATACACTTCGCCGTGGACTCCGAAGGTATACAAAAAACGCAAAGCGGTACAAACAAGCCTACGTTTCAAAAGAGCTTTCTCAAGCCAATTTAAAAACCCGGGAGGAATACGGTCAAAAGTACGGAGATAAACCAATTGAATTCTGGATTACGAATATCTATACAGATGAGGTACATATTGATCCGTCTTCACAAGCTCAAGGCTCTATTTTACGTGAAGAAGGTATACGTACAAATCCGGAGAATATTCAACAACGAAGGAAGAAAACAGGAGTAGAACTCCATATCGCCGGTTGGGTATCTTGGTATGGTAAATGCGAGAAATTAGAGTTTTACATCGATGAACACATCGAAGTAATTAAGCCAAAGATGTCCCGGAAGCCTCAAAAAAACGATATACGAGACTGATGATGAATTCTCACATCGGATGAAAGAATAGGATGCTCAACGCCCTCACGACGCCGAGGTCAAGCCAAAAGGGGACGCTATGACACAAAAATATTATACGGAACGTTTATTACCCGTATATATCTATGCGATTCGTCAGATGGAGACAAAACAGCCTGGAGAATGGCGTTTAGTTGAGGACAGAGATCTATCTCATGGATTTAGAAAAAGTGGGTTGGCGCAGGAACTTAGGGACTAGAATCAAGTTAAAACACTAGCCCACCCGGCTAATTCACCTGATTTATATCCCATTGAAGCTTGTTGGAACATTTTAAAGCAATGGTTACGTCGTAGAATCTGGAGAGACCTTAAGGAATTGAAAGCAATAATACAAGAAGAATGGAGTAAAATAACGATGGAACAGATCAGATCACGTGTCTACGAGTTATTAGATAGGTCAAAACTACTCAGGGAGAATAGTGGGAAGCCTATTAAGAGCGATAAGTGGTAAATTATACTGTAAATAGCTGATCAATTCTCATAATTACTCTGTGAACCCTAGGAGATATGAGTAAAGGATGATCAACTTGAGAGACCAACAACTAGTTATTGATCTATATCTCTGCCAAAACACTCGGATCAATAAACTTAGCAAGATCCGCCTTCGAAACCGCAGCCCTGTTATCTGCCTTCGCAAGATACTTGTCCTCTTCCACCAAAAAGTCCAACAAATCCGCCGGTAAATCCCCACTCCACTTATGATCCGGCCACACCGCTTCAACAACGCTCGCATCCATGCCCACTGCACTCGCCACTGTACTGTACACCTTACTCGGGGTATCCGTAAACACCTCTAGTGTCTGATTCAATGCCCTCACAAACGCAACAATATCCTTCCTCTTCTTTGGATCATTGAGCTTCTCCGTCGTACTATACAAACTATACACCTCCCTATAGATCTTGAAATCCTGGAACACAACAGCATTGCTCCCTAAGGCTTTGGCACCAAGTTCAACGGCTGGTTCCCAAATCCCAAAAGCATCAACCTGTTTCCCCGTGATCATTTGCGGGAGCGTCCCAGAACCACAAGGAGTCTTCATGCACACGCTCCCACTCACTACACTATAATCACTACTCCCCAACCCCACACTTGCCAACAACTTATTCACAAAATACGCTGCGCTCGTCCCGGGCATCGTCCCAATCTTCTTCCCTTTTAAATCCTCCAATTTACTTATACCCGCAGCTTTATTCGCGACCATGCGATATCCGACTTCGACGATGACGTAGATTAGACGGATATTTTTATGCGAGGCGTATTGTTTTAGGCCTTGGGTTTCGGCGTTGGCGGCGAGGTCGATGGAGGTGTCGCTTGCGAGGTTCGCTACGCCGCCCGAGGAGAGGGAGGCGGCGCTGTCGCCTTTGTAGAAGTTTTTGATGGCGTAGGGTTGGGGGGTGTGTTCTATCCATTGGAGGGAGGTGGCGATTTTGAGGGCATTGATTTGGGAAGAGAAAAGGGATGTCGCTAGCGACAAGAGTTGAATTGGCTGCTTCATTGTGAAGGGTGAGTGTTCTGGCAAGCACTAGTTGCGGAAGCGATAAACTTGGCAAAAGAAGTGGAACAGCCAAGAATTTATATTTGTCGATCTTCCGTTCTCCGACCCCCAGATCTGGCAGTGTGGGGTAAGATTAATTGCATAAGATCTGCCGATTGAGTGCAGTGAGGAACCCTAATTTGTTTACGGTTATTTTGTTTCCCCAGATTCCGGCTGAAACCGGGAATCTACACTAATAATTCGGATGATCTCCGACCAAGATCGACAGCATCAGACGACCTATTCATTAGCCAGCATACAAACATATTCTCATTTATCGCAAAATCGAACTGCCGAAGTTCTTCTAGAAGGAATGGGGGTGGACTTGAAGATCTGGGGAAGTGATATATCCATGTCAGGGGTCATTAGCGAGGCTTAGCGAAATGGTGTGGAGAGGCTGCTGGTGGGTTGGAAATCTGACTTCGGGATATCGATCAGAGGTGTGAGTTTGTAAATTCACCACAAGGGAAAACTTTTAATTCAGATCTGAAAATCTCGTTTTGGAGGGAGGGGCAAGGTCAGTGCACTGTGCTAGCGGTAACTAGTAAGACTCTCTCTTTCTCATATATTCACCTCTTCTTTCCATGAGGAAATAGGACCCTTATGACTCATAAGAAGTTTTGTTGCGCATCGCACCGATCTTGAAATTTGTACAAGCGCTGTTTGGGCCTGGACGCTGATTGGCTCATCCTCGTTATTCAACTTCAACCACATATATCTCCCTCCACAAACCTTATATCAAAATGCCGTCTTTTGCCAATGAGACTCGGAAGCCAGAATAAAATTTAGCTAGAAGGAAAACTTTTTTGATCAAGTTTTCAAAATGCGTTTTGTGGTAAAAGTGGGAGTTATAGTGGGGTCTGTGCGCTGTACTAGCGGGACCTAAAAATAAGGTTAAATCTAGGGGTCCTTCCCGGGAGTTGGACCCCTAAATCTGTTTTGTTGCTGTTTAGTGAACAACTCCCTAAAACTAAGAATCCTCTTGCAGTCTTTTATAAACTATATAGCATAGGAAATTGGTAAATATGCAAGAGAACACGTGAAATGTCAAGAAGTTGATGTTTGTTACATCGGTTCGAAAATTGTGACAAGGCTGTCTTTTCATGGCAAAGATGCTCACATTGATAATCCTGAAGAGTTTGAGATTCACTCCTATAAATATGCATTTGTATACTAGAGAGGTATCTACCTCAGATAGAAACTTGCCTGGGGTTAATTGGGTTAATCGCCCACTTTACGGCTAGGAGATTGGTATTTTGCAGAACTGCTCTATGTGTTGAAGCTTAAATAAGAAGATACCGAGTTTTAGGAAGCCATACAGAAGGCATCTACTGTCTTTTATTACAAGGGAGCATTAAGTGGGTTATGCTAGAGACAGGGTATATGGGATTTTGTAATAAGATATGCCGTTGTCTCTTGGGCTTTAGATGACGTTGTGAAGATTGAGCTCACAAGCGTGATTAAAAGGGGAACTATGTTGGTGATTTGAGCAGCAGTGGGATGGTAAGCAGATATTAGGGTCAGTGCAGCTGATAACATTTCAGGAGGAATGCGTAGGGTCGAGAATCAAGATGAGAAGGAATAGTTCAAGATGTCACAGCACACATGAAAGAGGAACATTGTTAGGCGGAGCACCTTGTATTGAGACTGCTACTGCTATATCCGCGGTCCCCTGGCATTACCTAGTCTAGAACCACAATAGTCACCCCTCCTCCCCGCGTTCCATACAACGCTCCCGAAAACCCTCCTCCACCTTATCACATCAACAACTATCAGTCAGTTGTTGGATTTCCTGCGCTGGCTATGGTCCTTCTTCCTTATCGAAGTCAATGCATATACTAGTACGGGATACGGCGAGAGAAGCAAACGAGGAGGACGAGAGCAGCTGTAGCGTCTCTAGCAGCACACACGAGCATGATGAACAGCAAATCTGGGATATTGTATTTTCCATGTGATAGACCTGGCATTGGTGTACTGGTGGCAGTCGCGGCAGGGGAAGTGCTGGTTCCAGTCGGGACAGCTGCGCCCTACGTGATGAGGAGGCTGAAGAGGGATATGGCGAGGCCTGTGGCAAAACCTGTGGCGAAGCCGATAGCAAAGCTAAAAACCATCGTGATAGGTTGATTGCTGATTTGTGGAGTGGCGTTTTTGGCTGCTTGATTGAAGGAGAACTCTGAGTTTGTGCTTGTGGTATTAAGAGATCAAGGTTTTGCTAATGTTCGAGGATGTTGAACGGGTTCAGGTCTAGGTTGTAGAGTGTGCACGATGGTCGGCTTTATAGCTAGAGCAGTAAAGCTCGCTTAGGCGAGGAAAGTCGACTTCACCACCGCCTTGTGCTATAATTGTGACTTTAGTGTATTGAATACCCCCAGGGAATACAGAGTCACCGCCAACGTATAGCCAAGAGAGTTTTGGATCCTCGGTATTTAGAGGTAGTGGATACGATAGTACTGACCTTTACCAATACAATAACCTCCTTAATCTCAAGATCTCTTCGTCACTCCATTAAATCTATATATCTCTATATGCCATCCCAGGGTATAATCTAGACACGATTCGCCTCGCATCCATCTAGCCCTGCCCAAACTCCAGACAATGCCACCGCTAGCTAAGTACCGCCCAGTTATCCCATCTATCACTATCCGTTATTACCTGATTACGCCATCTCCACGCCCTGACCTTCAGAGATATTCTGACTCCTCTCTTATCTCGACACGATCGGCGTATTTCCTGATATCGCTCACAACATTTTCTGAAACATCATCACCTCTCCCGGCTGCGACACGAAGAATGAGGTCATTCAAGCTTGAACGACCAAGGATGTCGACGTGATCGCCAGTATTAGGGCCACCGCGAGGGCTGAATCTCTCGGGTTCGTGGGGCATTTCGTAGACTTTTACTTTCACGCCGGCGGGATTGTAGCGGTGCATGTTCCAGCCTTTGTTGCACATGTAGCCGACTGAGATCAGGTTGACGGTGCCATCACCTTCGCCAAGGACGACGCCGTGGTCGATGTTGTCTTGTGTGAGAGTGGTGTCGATTGTGACGTTGAGGTTGGAGAAAGGGTTCTCGGATTTTCTGTAGAAGTATGAACGTTCGGTTGGTTTGCCAATTCCTGTTTGTCATATTTAGTACGTAGTCTCAGATGTGAGTACCAAGTCACTTACCATAGAAGCAATATATCTTCAGATTTGGAGCGAGGGGTAAGCGAGATTCGAGAGGATTAATCCATTTTCTTGGGTCGTTCTCGTTTGCTTCGACTTCAGCAGTTGTGTGTGCAACTCCGTGCGAGTAGCTTCCTTTGACTTGATCCTCGTACCACGGTTCCGTCACGTTCATTAGGTAGGAAAGACTTTCCTCTACAGTCATGTTTCGCGCTTGTGAAGAACCGTTCAGAGTCTTGAAGTTCAAGAATGGCCCAAAGCTAACATTTTGACCTGGAAGATCATCTGGCGCCCATGTTGAGTTACCCCAGATGGCATTCCCGCCCATTGGAAGCATCGAGCTTATACCTGGCATTGCTCTAAATATTTCGGCTCTTTCTTCCCTGCTAAGGAACTTCTCGAGTCCATATACAGCAAATGCGTTAAGCTGCGCCGTGTCTTTCATTTCTCCTGACAACACTGCTGGAAGACCCTTGAGCGCTCCAAGCATGCAACCACTGATGTTGATCCACGAATCGACGTGTTTGTCGACCCAGTCATCCCCTCCCCCACCACCATCTGCGGCTGCTACCCAGTGGAAGAAGTAGAACAAGACCTGACTACCCATCGAATGAGATATAAGTACGACCTTCTTATCCGAAACCTTTTGTGCCATCTCGATATACATCTTCAGTCGGGTGAAGTATTGGTCTCTCACCTCGAGGTTCGAGTAGGACAGCCTCCAATCGTACGCCGCCGTGAAGCTATTCGTCGGGTCATAACCTATCGTAGCCAGATTTTCGAGAATCTTGTTCCATATCCAATAGCCAGTAATGAAGAAGTCTGCCGCGTCAAACCCTTGAGCTGCTCTTAATTTAATGCCTCCTGGCGGATCCAATCCTGTGTATTTGTCCAACATTATGTGCCTTTTCCAGCTCTCCTTGTCCAGCACCAACGCGCGCATCATACTCCAACTCCCCCACAGCCGTTTTCTAAAATATTGTCTCGAGCTATTCGTTGTTCCCCAGCTCTCCAGGCCGGTGGAAATCACTCCTGGAACCATGATCACCGGATGGTTGGCTTTCACACCTTGCGATAGGAGATTCAAGCCTACTGAGAAGGAATCATAGTTGACCGCCTCCCTCTCCCCTCGCGCCAGATCTCGTGCATCTTGTACAAAGCTTGCAGGCAGTATGTCCATCAAACTATCCATGCTCAAGTCTCCAAGCTCCGGGAAATCGATGAGATCGGATTGGCCGGCAAAGAACCCCGCGGCCACGATGCCAAAGAGTCCACCGAGGAAGAAGACGAAGCCATTTCGGCGCTTGCTGCTTTTCTTTGGAGCTTTTGAGGAGGCAGAATCTATGATATTCGAGACTGGCGCAAGTCGTACTTCTTCGGCTTTGGGAGGAGCGCTTTCGCGCGAGGACTCGGTGGGTGTTGAGTCGCGGAGTATGCGACGGCGGAGGAAGGAGGACATCGCGTAAAACGAGCGAGGAGTATAACTGACGAACAGTGGAAAAGGTCTTCAATGTCGTTCTTTGGAAGCCATATTTCCACGAAGTTGCTTTACACGCGCCTCTCGAAAAGTCCGGCTACGTAATTGCTTTTATATGCCGTTGTTTTACCGACATCCCCCCCTGGCACTAAGTTTGCAAGTGAAGCTTGTGTCGCAACTGCATGTGAAAATCGCTCCCCACATCATCACCTCTTCTCAAGTTCCTCGCCGTCTCGGCATCTCCTATTTTCATTGGCCAGTCCATCGAGATTCGGATTACTGGCTACACCGAGCATGATAGCACCAGGAGAAGATGAAAGTCCGGACCGTGATGTACCGTCAACGAATCAAAAGACATCAGACATCTATAAATGACGGAATACGGCGCCGACAATCTGACCTTTACTCAGGTAGCTAAGTATACTTTTCCCAAAAATTTGGGCCGACAAATTCCGAGTCGCAAAGATGCACGAGCGTCTCATTGCCGTGTTGCCAAGCTGTCGAGCTGTATCTCTTGATATCCACAGTTGTGGCACGACCCCGAAAATTCGGTATTCAGTCAATACTGTAGACTTTGTATCTTTTCGCAATAGATGTTTCTGCAAGATGCTTGGATTCTCCCGTGCCAGTGCGCATGGCACGTGGAATCTACAAGCCAATAAGATGTGTAGAATTGATTTGGGGCAGTTTGAGGCTGAGGAGAGGTCGATCGCAAGGCACAACGACGCAGTTCTTTGAATTTCTTCCATAGCCTTATTCACTATCAAATAGTCCGTCTGCGGGAGTGGACAAAATCATCGCGAGTGATGGACGCGGCTGGAGGGGCAGCAAGCATTGTCGCCATCATCACCTGCGCCTGCCAGAGCACAAAGATTATTTACCAAACTTTCCAGGGAATCAAAGATGGTCCACGCCATGTTCATCTGCTCCTCTTGGATCTTATGGAACTAGACAAGGTTCTACAACAAGTATTTGCCCGACTTAAGATCTAGGAAGGTCAAGGTAGAGAAGACGCGGAACTCGAGACATTTCTGTGAGATTGTGCAAAATGCTTTGAGGAAGATCACAACGAAGCTTTCGAGAATTCATTCGGCCCATGGTAAGTCGGTTGCCAGAGCATGGAGCGCTATCAAAGCCTTTGTCAATCAGGAGGAATTGCGCCAAATGAGAGATATCATTCAACACCATTCTCAGATGTTAGGGCTTTACATAAGTTTAGTGGAAATGTAAGAATATTTGCAGCCTTCGAAATGGTTATACAAATATTTCCTACTCCAGAACGGCTATTGATGACCTCGCTTCTTTTACTAAAGACTCGTTCAAAGCCACAAAGATAGGGATGGCAACAATATCTGAGGACATCCGTTTTGCCATCCCAACACATCTTCAACCATTGGAACGTTCGGCGGAAGCGAATGGAATCAAAATTAATGGGTTGGCAGGTATTCTGGAGCAAAATACAAACATTCTCAAGAAAATCGACATTCAAAGCAGCCAATTACCACATAATGGAGCGCTTTGGCAACAAATATCGGGTGGTATGCAAGCTATGCAAAATACTTGCCAAAGTATTCCTGGTTTATCTCAGAGGATGGGTAATCTCATGTCAATCTCGACAGATCAATTTCAAGTGACCAAAGCACTTCTTGAAAATATTCAGGCGGAGTTTCATGCTGAATCACAAGATATTCAATTCTCACTAGCTGCGGGATTTGCTGGCTTATCAACAAACTCGTCGGGAGAGCCCGCTGCTGCCAGCCTTCCAAAGGCTGACATTGATTTTGGTGCATCATCGAGCGCGGATCTAATCCAAAGCGTTCAAAGACTATCACGACTAGATAAGACACAAGCAAGAACAATTTCCTCTCCAGAAACAGAAGGCATCATCGAGGATCTCGAAAAGGTCATCCATATTGCTTCAGAAAAGTCCCGCGCTCACAGTCTGAGAGACATTGATACGATTCGGACAACGACTCAATTCTCGAACGATACCTCGCCACAGTCTCCTTCATACCTGACGTTGCAATCTCAGAGATACAAATATATGCAGCCTTCCTCCAAAGTGTTAATAGACATGGTACTATATCTCGAAGTCCACAATTGACTTTCTGTGCTACGATGCCGGATGATGCAGAGATAACAGATGCTGTGTCTGAAGGTAATTTGGTTGAAATGAGGAGACTTCTTGAAACTGGCGAAGCTTCGCTGAACGATCGTACCCGGGATGGCCAATCACTCCTTCTGTGAGTGATAGCCGATGAAAACGAACGTGTTTGCCAAATTGACCCGTGAACACAGCATGCTGTCCATTTACAAAGAATTCGACATGCAAATTCCTCGTTGAGCATGGTGCGAAGATCAATGAGTTCCATGTGAGCACAAGCGCACTACGACGAGGTCAGATAGTGTAAGATTTGCGCCCATCAATGCCCGCAAAGACATAAATGCGTATTTCTGTTGTGTCCTCATCGTCGACTGACAAGTCTGCAACAGCCCAATTCTTCACGATGCTGTTTCTCATTTTATTCATCCTCGAAAGAAGAACCAGGGAAACCCATGGAGATTCGCTCGTGCCTTCGATTACTCTTGGATCGCGGCGCTGATCCAACGTTAAAACCCACGAGGAGTCGTGGAATTCCAGGATGCTGCGCGCCACTTGGTTACTCGCTTAACAAGAAAAAACAAATGCTAATTATGATTTAGGAGCCTATCATAAGGATGATAAAACATCCTGGGCCTTTCATCGACGTGAATCAGGCTGTCAGTGATGGCAGCACTCCCTTACTCATTGCAGCAGGATTACTAGATCCAATCGAGTTTCATAAATTGCTCGCCTGGTTACTAGACCGAGGGGTAGATATTAAGGCTAAAGACTTGGATGGAAACACCTTTCTACATCTATCAATTCTACTGTTCGTTGCACAATGGGAGTTTGAGCACGAGAGTCACGATTGGACATATGCCAAAGACTGTCTGAAGCCTGCGACCAAAGCCGGAGCAGATCCATATGCTATGAACTGCGAGGGTGTAACGGTGACGGAGACTGCGTTGACTTTGAACTCCCAATCGGGTAACCGTTGCGCTGTTCTGGCGTTGCTGCTTTTGCTGCTTGCTTTGAAGGATGACACAGTGGAAAGTCCAAGACGGGCGGCCCTTCAAGATTCAAGCGGGTAGACCCAATGGACACCATTGGTGAGCTTATTGGACCATACATTGTGACCGAGCTTGACTCGGGTGGCCATCATGACTGCATCTCGCTACCCTTTTTCTGCGAAGTTTGTCTCGCTTAATTCCCGCGATTCCCTTTTCCTCGAAATCGTTATCCCTTCCCACTTATCGAAGTAACCTCTTTTCAAACCACTTCCAATTCCAGCACCTAATCTCCAGACTGTCCAATTGTCCTTCGTTCCTCCCTCGGGGTGCATAAAAAGACAGGGAAGAGTATGTTGAACACCACATCAAATATATCATCCTTCAATACATCCTTCCAAAGGGCTTTGACGGCCAGACGGGTCGCCATCTCGATTCTTTCCTCGGAGACCAGAACTCTGTCTAAAAGTTCCTTGAAGGGTCCAACTGGCTGCTCTTCCAATATCGCTGTGCCATCTTCTTGGAAGTAGGCTTGAAACTCTTGTGCAATACGTTCAATTTGAAGGATGCCTGTGCACATATGAGTTCTGAGAAGGAGTGGAGGAGTCGAGAATCACATACCACAGTTGCAGATGCTCCCTATGTCAAAAAGAGATAGTTTAGCAAGGGCAATCTAGACCTTTTCAGAGTTCGAAGTGGAACATACCTTGCGGCCCGAAGACAAGACCTCTTTCTTCCTCTAACCGTCGAGCTCCTTCTTCATCAAAGTTCAATTCCCTAACCACTCCAAATTCTGGATCGATCAATCTAAGATGATTCCTAGCAGCAAAGTACATCATTCGAGATAAGTGGCTTGGGAGGAAAATTTCACACACTATTTCAAACGTCAGCAAGCTATTAGAAGGTATCAGAGCGTTCGTGGGATGCTTACTCTTTGCAATGACGTCCTCCGGACCTGGAAGTAATTCCGCCCGGAGGGTATAATCATGTACATCACTTCGCTGTCCTAGTATTGTTCCACCATTTATCATAAACCTCCAGCGCTTTAGAAAAATCCAAAGACGCTGCGGCGGAAGCTCCCAGTATAGGTGTAACAGATCCACTCGGACTTTGTCGCGGAAACCCTCATCCAGTCCTTTCGTCCATGTGTCAATCTTGATTCGTAGTTTGAGCATTTTCCTTGACTGCTCAAAGTCTTTGCGGTCGAGGACCTCTTTGTTGCCTGCTTCTCTTAATAAAATGTGTCAAAATTTTTCCTATTTACTTACTTATTTTGTAGTATGCTTGTAACACCTCATCGTTTTGACTTACTAGGTCAATGAGCTGGTCTTCATCCCTCGTCAAGACACCTTCAGGTGTGCCATCATCAAACCTATACGCGGCTAATACATTACCATCGAACAATTTCACAGCAGCTTCTAAATTCCGAAAGTATGTCTCGCGGAGGCTTTCCGTTCCTGGAAATATGAGTTTGAGTCCGTGGCTGGGGTTAAGAGGGTCAAGGCTAAGATAGTGCTCAAGAGTCTTTCTTGCGCTGCGTTTGTTCTTGAATAGAATCAAAGAGGTGGTCCATGCTTCATCCAGTAGGATCATGTTGATTTTGTCAACATGATCGGTTGATATGGGAAAGATATGGAAGAAGAACTTATCATCAGGCTTCAGGGCCGAGCCCACCCGTGTTAGAACCACCCGGCCGTCCACAATCTTCGAGTATGAGTTTCGGGCCTTGGTCACCGGGAGATCCTCCAGAAATGATGTGGCTCTTTCGGGGAAATTGTGCATTGAGATATTAAAGCCTTGTAACATTTTTCGCGTTCGTCTAATATCCTCACTCAAATCCTCTCTGGGCGAAGGCAAGAGGAAACTCCGCAGGATCATCATCAAGTTGGGGGCGATATGTGCAAACGTATGGTATTCTGTGTGAAATGTTATCAGGATTCTGCCGGAATAAGGATCGGCTATAGTGCTTCTCGGGCCCTCATGGATACCGTAGCTATTCTCTGTGATGAGGAATTCGTCATTCTGATCCGAAGGAGCGCAAAACGGAAGGTAGAATAATCTCGTATGAACAATGAACTCTAGAGCATCAGGCGGGTATGCTTTTTGGAGTAACTCTTCTTCCCACTCGCGGCCGGCGCCAATTTTGATCTCCAGCATTGCTTGGATGTTGTCGAGCCAAACGTCCAACGGTCGCTGGAAGCCTCGGTGCTGCATGTACTTCTGCAAAGCCTCCTTCTCTGTGTCTTCAAAATCCTCAATCGAACATGCGTACTTGTCGCGTACATTGGGCCGGCGGTATTTCATGATGAACAGGAATTTGCGTAGCACATCTTTCTTACCTCGACATAAGGTAATCAGTTTGCCTCCACTCTCATGACGGGATCGGATTTGGGCGATAATCTCTGAGGCACTGCATTCGAGCTTGCTCAACAATTTTTCGATATGTTCCTTATCCGCAGAATTCCCTGCATCAGCATATAGATCCTGAACCCCAAAGGTCTTTGCTACATTCGTATCAACAAGTGCCACACTAGGACCGGTTAGACGGATGCCCTTGGCCAGTGTATCTCCTGGGTAAATACGTCGTTTGGCTTTCCGTTTCTTATCGGATTTGCTTGAAGGTTGATATTTATGCCCAAAGTTTCGCAGAATAAATTGAGGGATGAAGTGGTGATACGAGGATTTCTCAACGCGCTGAGAGGACGAGGCTTCTGCCATTTTTCGTTCAGTGAAGCTCACTTGCGACCTGGCAATGCAGAACGCCAACGATAATGTCGATCTGCGATTCAGTATTCACTAGATATTTGAACTTTGTCCGTGAAGCTGAGAGTGAGGTGTTCCATCGGCGCTTCGGGCCTCGTGCAGGCAGGCCACCAACCAGTCCAACGGACCAACCGACCAATCGAGTCATCGGCAGCGGAAGTGGCGAACGTTTCATGTAATGCAACCATATGTTGGATTTCCATGCTGAGATGGATGCTCACTGGGCCGATGAAGAATCCAACATCTGACGAAACAGGTTCGCCGCAACTGAGGGGCCGCAATTGGCTAGCAGGAAGATGGGGGCCCGGTCTGTAAGAGGCCATCTCATTCATGGCCACTTGAGAAGATAAAATTTCAGACAAATACAGATGCCTAAACAGTTATGGATGAACAACAACGTTGCCTGACGCCGATTAATCAAGCTCATGTGGCTGTGCCTGTGGCCTTGGAGGACAGACAGTTCAGAAGGGACAAAATGACCGGATAACTGGCAGTTCAACTATCAATCAATCAATTGATCCAACAAGGAGGCTTTTCAGATGCTCAACATTCGATTTGATTGGTGTGAGCGGATGGTGGTGGAAGTGTCGAAGAAGAAGAGGCTGGGAAATGAACAAGGGAAGGAAGTCTTGGCATGGAACAAAGTTTCTGTGTCTGGCTCACCTGACGGGAACTTGCCCACTCTTGATGCATCAATCAATCCTGGCAACCGCCTATCCTCAGATGAACCACTTAGCTAACCTGAAGAATTTGTTGCGTTAAGAGACTTCTAGTCCTGGTCATGTGTGTAGAGCCAGTGCTTTTGCTCTCTCTACATAGCTTAGATAGCATTTAATGTTTAACTTAGAGTAAAAAGACTTCCTACTAAACAAGTTTAATAACCACGAAAAGCTCTAATCTTAGGTAGTAGTTAAAAATACTTAATTAGAGTTTCTAGAGAGTATTAGCACTTTTAGTTAAGTTGTTAAGGAAGCTAAAAATAATAAAAGCAAGTAAGTGTAACGTTTATGGTACAGCCAATGCTATATCAAGGTGGGAGTGTTGGGTTGTGTAGTAGTATGCATAAAAGTAATAAGTCAACGTGTTCCTATACAGTTAAGTAAATGCCAATGTATTGCAAATAACTATGTTGAGTTGAGCATAAAGCTTCTATCTAAGGAAAAGCTACAGACTTATATAGAATCTCCCTGCCCTGGATCCCCTGGATTTTAAGGGAGATCCCTAGATCCTAAGATCGACTAGATCTTATGGATCTTGTGCCAGATCCCTAGATCCATCATGTGATCCTGACCTCCTGTCCCCTGGGGTCCTTTTACTGCCCTATAGAATACTACTATATGAAGTGTATGAAATCCTGGGACCAGAAGTTCTCCTAGGAACATTGGTTTCCAGGAGTCCCTGCTCTCCTGAGCCTATGGCTCCTAGGAGCTGTCCATAACAGTAAAAAAAGTAATTTATAAGACTTAGTGATTTCCTTTTAGTAATTAGTAATAAGAAAGTAAAACTATTATAATAGTATATTAAGAAGAATAGATAGAATAAGGACGTTACTAGAAATCTCTTTTATGCTCAAAATAAATTAAATAAGCTAAATAAACTAAACTACAAGAATATAAGTCTTTATAAAAGAATTTATTACTTAAATAAAAAGATAATAATAAAACTATAAACTAAGAGAGGAACTAGTTAACAGTATAAGTAGACAGAAAGACATATCTTTGCTCTAACTTTTCATAATAAGTGTAAGGAGCTATATTAATACTAATTCTCTTAATTTAATTTCTTAATTTAAAGCTCTTTATTCTTTTTATTAAACGTTTAAGTAATATAATAAAGAAGGGAAGAAGGCGATAGGCCGCTAGTGATATTGTAAAGATGACAAATGCAGCTTAATCAAGCGTCTCAGGCTTGGAAACAAATGTTGAGGAAGTCTCAAAGGACGAGAACGAGAAATTGTTCTAGGTATTGTTCGAAATATGTGCAAGCTTGGCAAAGATCGAATCACATATGGCACCTTCGTCAAAAGCAGAAGAGCAAATTCCAATCCGACAGAATGAAGGAGATAGGGTAGCATTATCACAAATTGACAACCCAGAAGAGAGTGTGGTAACAGTCGATGAGACAATTTCGTATGATCAATTCTGTCACGGAGCCAGACAAAGCTAATTTTGATGGACTAGTTCTAACGGCCAAGTACCTGAGACATAATATTATGAGCTTGGGGACGAGGAGGTGCGAATTACGAAAGACACAAGATGGGTAGAATCCCACTGGCTTAAAGACTCAGTTTATGATCCTGAATATTATGCATACCGCGACAATTTAATGAAGTTAGGAACCAGCGTTATGCTTCAGAGGTTCCCACCTCTAAGTTCAAATGCTGGCTGGAAGCTTTTGCAAGTGTCATTCCCTTATACGTACTGTTTATGGTCGTTCTAATAGATGATACTTAGATAAGCCTGTCTGTAAGAGTTTGTCGAATCATGCAATGAAAAGGGTAAAATAGAGAGAACTCAAGTGAGGTCAGAATTGGGGTTGTTGTTATTGATGTCTAAGTGAAGTACTGGGTGTTTCTGAGGTAATGACAGTTTGCGGCTCAATGGCAGCGCTAGGCTAAGAAAAGCAGGTCCATGCGCATCGCTCATTCAACAGAGTTGTAACCACTCGAAATATTCAAAATAGACACTCATTACCGGAACATTATAGGGAGACACCTTGCCGGACACATCATAACGCCTCGTGGAGGAAGTGGTCGTTGCAACTTCCTGCCGATTTGGGATAATCCAGATGCCACAATGCTGGGGCTTCCTACCGAGGAGAGAGATGTATTATCTTCCCACATGAATGAAGTGAGTCCGAAGTCCTTGTTAATTCCATACTCATCGACGCCCCCATTTGATATAGGAGACGTCCTAGCTGGTGGTGATACATTTAAGCTATACCCCCCCCCTTTTCAACAATGGAGCAAGATGCATTGATGAATTTACTTGGGGCTTGGTGGACTATACCAAATGATTGGCGCCTGAACCTCGAGTTTCAACATTGCCAGCTCCGACAGTGGAGAGAAAAAGAGACGATAAGTGAGCGTTACATATTTCCTAATATTCTTGACTATG
The DNA here is from genome assembly GCA_020726485.1 of Halenospora varia. Classification (NCBI taxonomy): domain Eukaryota; kingdom Fungi; phylum Ascomycota; class Leotiomycetes; order Helotiales; family Solenopeziaceae; genus Halenospora; species Halenospora varia. The sequence goes on from JAHEWH010000007.1 coordinate 283,794, forward strand.
CGAGAAAAATAAAACGTTTTTACGAACGCTACAGAGAAGATGAGCGTTGCTTCTACGTAACAGACATAAATCCGAATGGGGCGCACTGTATTTATCCCATCGGTCATCAGACCCAGCTGACTGCGTCCCGAGTGGAGGAGTTCTATGTAAAGTTTCCATGCAAAAGCCTACTTATTGGGGAAAACGGAGCACCACCGAGAGGCCCAATACTGGAGGAAGCAACATTTGGAGATATTCATTGGAGACGGCTCATGTAAGTCAAACCTGACTATAACCCAGACCCAGGAGAAGCTTCGAGTAACACTTTCGGTCATCTTTAGAACTGTAAAGGGAATGGAAGAGGTGCCTCATGAGCGATCTCCTTTCAAAGGTATAGGTGGGCAGATTCAGAGTCTTTTAACGCCCATCGAAATTGTGCACAAAGAGTAAATGAGTGTCAAGATCGAAGAACTCGGCCGAGTATATTTCATATTTGCTGGATGGACATCAGGTATTCCCCCTCCAAGATCAGTATAATCAACAAAGCATGGAGAAGGCATGAGATACCTGGATCGAGGATCAAAACGATTGAAACCGTTTCTGCGACGGTAGGGGAGAAATTTTCAGAGGACATCAATGTCACGAGTGAGACTAACAGATGTATAGGTCGAAAGCTTCTCCACTCGACAGCATCCGGAATCATCGGCGTGGTGGACCATTCTCGCGCTGCTGCCAAATTGCTACAGTCCACATGGTCTTCGCCACGCCATTTACCACCGGTCTTTAATCCGCAATTGCACGGAGAGCTTGTTTTGTATGGTGTTGCTGCATGTTCGCGAGTACTTACAACTGGCTTGTGAATCACGGCAAATCGTTGAAAAAGAGCTCGACGACTTCCTCTCAGAGAACATTACCCAAGGAGTGTTAGCAGAGGATGATGACCAGTCAGTAAAGCTATTCTGGCTAATGCAAAAAATCGATGCGATCTTACCAATGATTGCTGATTCGGTGAACCAATGGGAGTGGTATGCAAATGGTAACAAGCTAAAGTCAACCGATGACATACAATTGAACAATATTTTATATTCCTATGGTACTGAAGAGATACACGACTACTTAGACCCCGATTATCGTTTAGCATATGCCAGGAGTCTGGTGGAGGAGATAGAGTCTTGGAAAGAACAACTCCAAGGTGCAGCAAAAAGCTTCACTATCATGCGGGAGCGTGCTCGAACACTTAGAGATGGAGTAAGGGGCTCCCGAGTGTTAGTACAAACTTACGATACTCACAGTTTCGCAGATATTTGCTCTCACGAGCGTAAAAGAAGCCCGGGAAAGCCGAATACTGGGCGAGAATGTCAAGCTTCTGACCTATGTCACTGTCTTTTACCTACCATTGGCATTTTGCACGGTGAGTTCTTTACGTCCTTTTATCATATCACGAATAATTCTAGTATCTGCAAACACTGATAACTCATAGTCTATGTGGGCAGTCAACAACATGTTCGGCACCGGAACTCGGGGTTTTGCAATGATTACAACCATTGTTGCAACAGTCACTTACGTGGTTGTATTTAGACTACTTCATCCAACCGCTCTTCGGAAATATATTATGAGTACTTATGGAAAGGTTAAGCACCGATTTTCAAAGAGCGAAAATAAGCAATCCAGTGTGAAAAAGTCTACTGGCGAGGAAAGAAAAGAAGAAGGGGTGCACAAAACCAAAGGGGAAAATAAGGAAGACACGAAAGGCAAAGGCAAAGCGAAAGAGCCTATTTCGGGAGAATCTACGGTCATGTCGGAGCCAAAACCTTCCATCATCTCAAGATTGCGTAAAGGGAAGTTTGGAAAAAAAGAACAAGCTGCTTCAACAGTGGTCTGAGCAGAATTATATTTGATACGTGTCGTTTCGAGATTCTTGAAAATTACACAATGCACTTGGTGTTCATGAATGATATACAACATGGTGCTTCTACTTCGCGACTCCTTTTGTTTCCTGGGCTAGCACTTGTTTTTAGCGGGTCTTTCAAGGCGTCAATAACTTTACTGACACAGCCTCTGACGCCCAACTAATTTTACGTACAACACAGTCAGACGAGAACGAACTTAAATCCACGCTTCTCTCATTCCACAACTCTGGCAAACTCTCGAAAAAGATTCCCACACCATTTACCAACAACAATGGCCGAATCCGATACAATACCTAGCGCCGAAGAAGCAGAATGCACAAGACAAAAAAATTTCGAGCAGATCAGAAATAAAGTCCTAGAACGAGCCTCATGTCGCTACAACGCTATCGAGGTCGCAGAACAACAGAGAAATGATCCTTTCTTCCAGGCTATGTCTAGAGAGTTTTATCGTCAACACAAACGAAGGCAGAGAAGCTTTTGGGTTGCTGCTTGTGAGGATTCAAGCGAGTGGGTGGTGAATTTGGGGAGGGCAGGGTCTGGTGTAGTGTTGGGATGGCTTGGAATCTTGCTTGAGGCTACAAGAGGGTTGTTTAGAAGGAGAAATGGCGGAGAGAAGGTTGTGTTGGTTGAAAGAAAGGGGTCCAGGGAAAAGCAGATCTAAAAAGGAGGACGATGGCACGATGTGCCAAAGTAATTCGAGATATTGGTAAATACACTAAAGTGAAGACAAACGACGAACGTAGGACAAAAGAACGAACGAACACAGAAGATCTGTAAAAATGAGTACAAATCAATGGAGGAAGATGAGAAACTTACTCAGAATCTGACAATTTCGTCCACGATTTTCAGACGCAAGAGACCTTTCAGCATGCCTGATGAATACAATCTACAGAATAACAGAATTTGAAGGAACACATACCAAATTCAATTCCACCTCTATTAACGACATAGAATAAAGTGAATTCTGAAAGTAAACACCGATCACCACTATAAAATAAGGGTCCACTTCGGTTCCCGAAATAGCGACTAAAAGGAGGGGCATAGTGGGGTTCCCGAGTCAAGACACCGCTACCAATATGCAGACCCATCATAACAGAACACGATATTCCCGTCTTGCTTTTCATTTTTCACTATCTACTATATGAAGCTCCAACTCAACCAGGAAGATTCCTCTAAAAAGCAAATATCCAGTCCGAAACAAATCCCCGACTCCCTGCGGACGTCCGCCCGCAAGCAAACCTCGCATCGCAACGCTAAAATTCACATGTGAAAGTCAGCTCAGAAAAAGATCCCCGTCTCACGTCAACTCCAAAATATCGAGCTCCCCTGCACAACATCCACCTCTCTTCAAGCTCTCTACAACACCAAACCACCTCAACATTCCTTCGCAGAGCTCAATCAGCGGCCAAAAATGGCAGATACACCAAAGCCTAAACCCGCAGCAGCAAGCAAACTCCCCCCAGAGCTCCGCTACATCCAATACTCCCACGCGCTCGAAAAGAAATACCTACCCTCGATCCGCGCACTGATATCAAAGGATCTGAGCGAGCCGTATAGTATCTACGTGTATCGGTACTTTTTGTACCAGTGGGATGATTTGTGTTTTATGGTTCGTGTCCTCTCCTTCACCTTCAATTGCTCTTGTTCGCAGTTCCACAGGAAAAGTATATGCTAACAGGCACCCTTCACACAGGCAATCGATCCCAAAACCTCCCAGCTCCTCGGAGTAATAATCTCCAAACTCGAACCGCACCAGTCCCCCTCCAACACTTCCCCCACCACCTACCGCGGCTACATCGCCATGCTCGCCGTCTCCTCGTCCTACCGAAACGCTGGCATAGCCACCACCTTAGTTAGAAAAGCAATCGATGCGATGGAGGAACGGGGGGCGGATGAGGTTGTGCTGGAGACGGAGGAGAGTAATGTGCCAGCTATGAAGTTGTATGAGCGGTTGGGCTTTTTGAGGAGTAAGAAGTTGCATAGGTATTATTTGAATGGGAGTAGTGCGTACAGGTTGGTGTTGCATTTGAAGGGGGTGGGAGAGATGATGGGGGCGGTGGAAGAGAGGGAGAGGTTTGGTGCGCAGGGTGCGGAGAGGGGCATTGAGGCGGGTGGAGAGGTTGCGGGTGTCATTTGAGGAGTAGTGGGAGCTGCGTTTTGGTGCGACATATATGGTGGAGTTTGGAATTGCGGGCATATGTTGGGAGTTTACAGCTGATATGACATTGGATGCATGGCGAATATGAGAAGATAAAAGCATTAAAAGGCTACATAAAATCTTGGGATATGGAGCATAAAACTGGGCCATCGAAAAAGCATGGTCATAAAAAGGGTCTCGGCACCGAAGGTTTCCTGTATGTACAAATGGAGCATTTCAAAACCCCACTCTTCAATAAGCTCTAATGTAACTGACTCTCTCCATTTCCCAACTCTGACAATATCAGGGTAAGGAAATCGGTGATTCCCTATATTACTATATTCTTCTGCCTGTTTCCTTAACCCCAAGCTCTGATATACACATATGCTGTATCTCTGAAATACAATATCTAGTCTTTTGAGCCTGTCTCGTACCTATATCAAAAAACAACTGACCAATATGGAGACCGCCATCAAGAAGAGGAAATCCCAACAAAGAGATAGCCAGGAATTTTTTGGCCTTTCGGTCCTTCCTTCAGAATAATAACTGCAGTCTTGGGCTGGACAGCTGAAGCATTACCAGGTCTCCGAATTGAATAGAGGGGAACATCAGGGACATGTCGCTATTTGCGAAGCGTAAAAGTTTCTTGCGAGCGTTGACAGCAGCAGCAGCACCGCAATTCCTGACAGCAAAATGGTAGAATTTTCAATGGAGAGTAAGGATTGTGGCGACATTCGATGAAAACGTAAGGAAAAAGCTCAAGTATCATTTTGGAGGAATTTGCGCAACTCCGAGCTGTAGGTGTCTCAATAGAACCTACTCATTGCGCTCGGTATATTCCATGGCTCCATTTTGACGCTTCTCTTTACGATAAAGCTTGGATCGTGGGAGGGCCTTTATAGAAGTTTGTGTAAATGTATTATGCGATTGGAAGGAAAATTTGATGTATATGTTGTCCTGAAATGCTTTAAGGATAAGAACCTTCATCAAGTTTATGAGGCTGCTAGGTAGCACAATCTAAAAACAGACCATAATACCAGAGATCAATTAGATAAAATTCGCTAATAGTCAAATTGGAAAGTGTCAGCACCGCATGAAGTAGCAATAATTGTTCCAAATGGGTATCGATCGCGCAAATGGTCCGGCAAGGCGAGAGTCAATAAATCATTCACACTCCAGAGGTTTCCAATCATCCTCGTCTTTCTTCTTCTTGTAGAAAAATCCTTCTCCTTTCTTATCTAGAGCTTTCGGCTTTCCTCCCTTGGCCGTGAGCAAATCTCCTGATTTATAGAGAGATGCTTGGATGTTATACTCATTGGTTGAGTTGAGTCCAAGATATGTGTATGCATCTTGTGCTTCCATCAGCTTTTCCCATCTTATTCACAGGGACGAGTACGTACCGCATTTGTAATAGATGTGTTTCCCACGGCTATCTACCAGTCCCAGATCTTTAAGCTTGACCAGAACTCGCGTGACATCTTCCATATCTGAGAAATCTCTGGTGTATATGCAGATCAGACGTGGTTTTCGATCATTCCCATCGTCAGGTGCGACTTTGGCGGCAATTCCGAGTTCGTTGTTTGCGACTGCTCGTGCTACAGCTCCCCAAACGGAGTTGATTTCATCCGGTGGGCAGAATAGCATCCACTACCAATGCTGTCAATCTCCGTATCCCGGTGATAAGAAGTGAGATTTTGAGAGAAGCTTACTTTTCCAGAAGTGCAATGAAGCTCCACAGCCGTATCCAGAACCCTTTTGACGATTGCTTCTTTCTCCTTGTTTATCGCTTTGGTGATGGTGCTTTGGGCAGAACCTTTCTTCTGCTTCTCGATATCGTTCCTCAGTATTCTCAGCTGTTCCAGTAACTGATTACCGAGGACTACAAACTTAGCCCAATTGCTGTCCTCGTTTGGAGGTCCTTCACTTGATATATGTTGGTCATTTTCATTCTTGACGGCAGTAGGTGCTTTCCGGTACGGATTGGCGATGTATATCCAAGGGATACCTTGTGATACTCTGATACTAGCTGGACGAAGTCGGTTCAGAAATTCGTTTACCGACTCATTGAGTTGACGTGCCGAGAGCTGGCCTTCGTATGGGTTGTAGAGAGTGGCAGTTTTGTTTATTTTTGCGGTTGATATCTCTGAATTGGCGATCTCTGTAAGAGACGGAACTTTGTGATCCCACCAGTCTCGAGCGTCAAAAGTGCTTGCTCGATCCTCAAGCTCTTGCTTCACTGTCTCGTCACCTGATCAGGTCAGTATGAGTTGAGAAGTTGGAGATGTTCAACCCTGCCATAGAAATCGGATTCATCGGAAAGATGTCCACAGTTTCCGCCATGGTCTACTTTCCTTCTCTTTGAAATCGCCATGGCGTTTCAACATGAAAAGTTGAGCTGAATTGTGCACGTCGCGATACTCGGAGCAGGCTGAGCGTGAATCTTGAGTTCTGTATGAACGAAGGGAATTTAGCTTCACAACACAACTTGCCAATGAAAGGGATCACAAATTAGGCCTGAGCCTCCACGGAAATAGGAGAAGATATCGCACAAATTTGAAAGATGAAAATGATGTCGGAAGATGAAAGATTGTCAAACTGGAAACTTGGTCAAGATGAAGGAAGTCACGCTAAGGTCGCGCTCGGACCCCTTCGAGCTGCTTCCTTCGTGACAACCTCCTGAATTTCCTTTCACTCACATCTGGACAACCCCTTCTTTGATTTCCCATCAAATGAACCCTCAATACGTAGACTTATACTTTCCGATCCTCTTCTCAGCAGATCCTTCAAACACCTCGTTCAAAAACCGGTGTCTGACTGCAGCTTTCTCGAAATTGGCCAGATTCTCATCTTCTCCTTTGGCAAACGCCTCGTACAAACGGGCAATATTCTGATTCTCTCGCGGAAAACTAGCCATTTTATCATGCGGTAACTCCACAGTCTTCACTTCATTTGTCGCATGATCCAAGATCGTGATCTTCGGGTCATACAGACCAATCTGCAGGAATGCATCATCGCAGGACAACGGATTTCACCTTTCTCGCCATAGATATGCCATTACAATCCCGGCTCTCCTGGATACGGGTAGCCACCTCGAAAATGTGAAGAGACGAAAGTTCCACTTGTGAGTTCTCCTTGTACCATAATTTGATCAGGGGTTGCCTTCAGAAGAGCTCGGCTTGCAACTGTGCCGTCTTTGTTGAGAAACTTGGTGTATGGCCATTTGATACCTAACCTTGAGTTGAATTCTTCGAATTCTCCCAGGGTGTGGAGAAGTGCATTGATTTCTGTGCCTTCAATTAGTAAAGAATACTTTGCGAGGATGAGGATACTCTGACCATGACCGTAGTGGATAGTTACCATATTTCCACCAGAATTGATATCCATGTGATATTCGACTCCAACATACTCGGTGCCGGAGTGGTAATTGCAAGCCCCGACAAAGGTTGAGCTGAGAACATTTTCAATAGCACTAGATGTGAGCAGCTCTCTTATCTTGGCCACCACTGGGGCAAACCTTGCCTGTAGCACAACTTTTCTCCTGCGCAATCAGCGTCAGTTCCTCAGCTTCTACTAGACTTTCTCCTAATGACCACTCCACGATTGCATCCTTTCCTGCCAAGAGCGTTTGTTTGATCAAACCATAATGCTTCTTGACGTTACACTGCTAATAACGAGGTCAATATCGGGGTCTGCGGCGAGGTCGTCGAGCGAGCCATATGCCTTCGTCGATTCGGGAAATGCACGAGACCTGATTGCCGCACGTGCTGCTTCTACAGAAGAATTGCAGAGCGCGACAATCTGGTAGTGAGGGCTTTGGAGCAGGGAAGGCATGTGAGCTGTAATTGCCCACGCACCTGCATCTTTCCAGCTCTCGGAGTTGGCAGATATACCCATAAACCCTCGTGGTAACAGTATGAAAGGCAACAAACGCCGCAGAGGCAGATACAGAGTATATTGGTGCATTGACAAAAGGTTTGAAGTTAGAAACATGTAAATCTCTCCTCATGGAGGGGATAAGAAAATTGTTGTCAAAGCATGTAGGGGGAATCCCGAAAGGATTGGAGGCTTTGATACTGATAACTTGGAATTGCCATGGCGGAGCTCCAGTGTGAGAGTGGGACAAGACACATTCAGCATCTTCGGCATGCGAAACTCTCGAGGCTAGTTGCTAACTTACATTGCAGTCAAATCGCGTGTAGCAGGTATTTTGTGTCGGACCAATGCGCTGTTCTCAAGAAGAATAAACCTGCGAGAGCAGGTCACTATTTGTGACGGGTAATGAGCTAAGCTTTTAAGAACAGTAAGAAAGACTTTAACAAGAAGTTCCTTCCCTAGTGCTTCAACTGTGTGTTGTCGGTAAGGTAGCGGGGTTGACGGAGCATCATGTTCGGCACTAAGTGACCCCACCTCCGGATATACTTCCCGGGATTACCCGGCACATCCGGACCGAGGATCGCACCTGCGCCTCAGAAATATTTTCCTTCGGCCTTGCATCAACCTCGACATCAACATCCAAGCAAAGTCGCGTTGCCACGCTACACCTGTACCAGAATGCCACCATCGCAGGCACATATCGCCGCGAAGGTATTACAAGGCAAATGGACAACAAACATCGAGGGCGTGGCGTTCCGGGTCCTGGATCTACCACCTAGCTGCATTGAGTTCGTCCCGCTCAAAGGGATCGAGGACGCTTCAAAATCCCGACCACGAGTGCCCGGAGACCAATATTTCGTTGTTGGAACTTATGATCTTCAGAAAGAACAAGACCCTGTGGAGGTCGATGTGGAAGATGTGAGCGAACTGCAATCACCTCCAAAACCTCAGACGAGAATGGGCAGCTTGAATCTGTTCAGAATTCGTGGCAACAAGGAACTGTGAGACTTTCCCGCTAACAGCTTTCTGTACAATTTTGTAAGCAATTATACTTTGACTGACTTGCATAGGACACTCGTAGAAAGAATATCGTATCCATCAGCTATTCTTGATCTTCATTTCCTTCCTGACCGGCCAACGATTTTTGCTGTGGCAGGTAGCACTGGCGACATATCACTTTTTGAATTTGCCCCCAATGAGTGCAATGCCGATATTGAAGGACGCGGGAGCTTCAGTCTAAAGCTTCTAGGGACGTGCCAGGTGTTCAAGCCGAGTTTGCTCGTCCTATCTTTCTGCTGGTATCCGGGGACTGACCATCCAGACCACCCCTTGTTAGTGGCGACTGTTTCTGATGGAGGAGCGTATCTTGTTCGCTTTGATCAAACTTTCCAAAAATTCCATGTATTCTGGGATGGGAAACCACTGTGGAAGCATACTGATCAGGCATGGTGCTGCGCAGTACCCTCGCTACGTCCCAGCCGCGTTTTTCCGTATGGTATCTTCACAGGGGGCGACGATAGCGAGGTCATATTAACCTACTGCACACCTCACCACCTGGAAGAGGTTCCGGATGAATTAGAGTCTGTTGCATATCTGAAAAGGCAGCATACAGCTGGCGTGACAGCAATATTGTTTCTTCCCTTGGCCCCATACACGGCATCAATCTATCGCGATATGCCGATACCCGGTTTCTTCTTCTTGACCGGTAGCTATGACGATCACATTCGTCTTTTCGTTACAGAACCTGAACGGCCGCGGCCTGCAAGATTGCTTGCCTCGCTCAATATCGGGGGTGGTGGCTGGCGACTGAAACTTCTCCAAGATTATGGAGTGGAAGAGCACTCACGGTCCGGAATGAAACTCCGAGTTCTAGCGTCTTGTATGTTCGCTGGATCTAAGATCCTCGAGCTCGAAGGAGGAGAGTACGACCCGGCTCAACCTGAAGCACAAACATGGACCATCAAGGTCGTCGCAAGCATGAATGTGCATCAAAGCATGTGCTATGCCTGTGATGCTCAACCTTGGGATCCACTTGTTGAGGGAAAACTCACATATTGCAACGATCATCCTGGAGTCAACGAGAAGAGATTGGTTGTGAGCACGAGCTTTTATGATAGGTTGATGTGCCTGTGGAATTTCGATCCTTCGTTGCCTCAGTCAGAGAATCCCGTGGAACATCCAACTGGAGATCGTTTTGGAACCGCAGATATCAGTCCTGAGGCTAGTAAAAGCTCAATAGATGTCAATGTTCAGATCAAGGAGGAGCCATCTCCCTAATTATGCCAACTCTTCACCGCTTTTCCAACGTTCTTTAACCTAGCACGGCAAATCCATGAAGTGTCAGAAAGGACTTGGACAAATCGTATTCGAAATTATTCCAGTATGGCAAATGAAGGGACAACTTTACGAAGAGCAACCAAGGTCCACCGTAATAAGCAGGTTCGGGAATCGCTTCCAGAATCAATAAGTTCGACGCTTCAAAAAGATATTATATTCTTGAGGTGCCAAAATCCATTATCAACAAATCTGTCTGTTGAATAGTGCTATGTGCTGATATGGCAAGTCTAAATTGTAAGTAAACAATGTGGACCCTTCTGAATTACCCAATTTTCATTTCAAGGAACTAACAATGTCACTAGGTATATACTAGACCAATCCTACAGCTGTTATGGCTCTGAGTCTCGCCGGATCCCCTAAAAGTTGCAGCCTTGTCCGCTGTATGTTCCACGGTCCGTGTGCTATCAACATTTCAAGTTTCCCAGAAACAAAGGCCAATACTAGCGATCCATACCCATACAATACCCAGAGCTCCCCTTTTCACCCTCGGCCCCTTCATAAAGATTTCCTCCATCAAGCTGAAACAATGTCTGCTGATTCCTTGAATCCCTTAGCCCTCGCTGCCAGCCCCAGATTCATTCTCCAAGCCACATGCAAACATATCGTGCGCCTTTCTCCGCTATCAGGATGGCACCTATCGCCTGACGAAACCATCTCACTTACTAACCATCTCCCATGCCTTTCGCTGAACGCAAATAAATATCAGCACAAGATACACTACTATGTTTGCAAATGGTACATACGATACCAAGAACATAGATGAGGGTTAGGACTATATCCATGCCTGAAGCTGGGATATTACTTCAGGTCATCGTACCTAGACCCCACGCGAGAATGCTACGAGAGGTAGGCTTTCTTCAAGTAATTGCACTTGAAAGTTGCCGCATCAAGAATAATAACAGTTACAACTTCACAAGCTTCGCAGTATTGAATTACTTGAAGTCCGGTATTTTCGGTCTAAGTTCAACAAGCGTGGCAAGCCATTTCATTATTCAAACTCTGGTTGTAATTGTAATATATGCATTTTGATACGCCGTGAAAATAGCCTTCCTCCCAATTCCAATCCCGATTCCATGCCTATAAGTACCAAAAACTTAACCTGACCTGAACCGGCCTTATTAAATGCCCAAAACATCTCACGGGTATCACGTTTATTCGCCTTTTTTCATTGCAGATCTCGCAAGCTGCCCATCCATCCAATATTAGCACCTCGGTTCTCGCTAAATCACTCCTCCTTCTCCATGCTCACTCCCAATTCCACGTTTCCACGCTCCTAGTTTGTCCACCCAACCAAGGTGGTTTTGAGTTCGGGGCTTAGTTGCCAATACTCCACACCTCCACCCCAACAATATCAAACTTCTCCCCTTCCTCACTCAAAGGCTCATTCCCAAACGTAGGACAAGTGCTACTCACCCCCCTCTCGAAATTATCATCAAGCCATAACCCGTAATGTCCATCTCCGCCGCCAATTGACAAAAACCCCGTTTCACAGAAAATTAAATAGTCGTTTATTCCGGAATATGGGAAAGCTTTGAAGCGGATGCTATTGCTGTTTGTGGGTGTGGGTGGGGAGATGGGCGTTGCGGCGCCGGTGGGGATGGAGGAGTGCGGTGCGAGGGTGTGTGGAGATTTTGGGATGGGTGCGGGAAAGGAGGTGGCGATGGAGGGTTGGGCGTGCGTGGTGTCGGATGAGGGTGGCGGTGGGAGGTTTTGCGTGATGGTTGGGGAGAGGGGGGAGAGGAGGGTTGCGCGCCAGAGGAAACATTCGCCTGTGCCGAAGTAGTGGGGGGAGGGGTGGGGTGCCTCAGTTAGGTAGGCGCCGAATAACTAATCCGTTCCTCAAAATTAGCATCCATCCGATAATCTCCAAAAACAACAAAGGAATGATTTTGGACAAGGGAGAACTTACGCCGCCATCGCCGTCCCTAACTACGAGAACGAAGCCGTTCCGTAACCCCCGCAACTCATCACACTTCTTATACAATGTCCCCAAACTAACCCCATCCTCCTCAAGACTATACACCAACCTCCACTCCTCACACAGCTGCAATCTCGGCGGAACAAGCAATCGTATTTCCTCCGCTAGTCCTCGACTCAGTAATCTCGCGCTCTGGCTCGTGCTTTCTTTATATCCTGTCAGGGAAACGGGGTATAAAGGCGGGGGTTGAAACGGGGACGCCGTGCGGTAGGGAGGTGTATAGACGCCTGAGTGCTCGGAGGAGGGAGGAAATGTGGGCGAGTATTTCCCATTCTGGCCGTTGTGATTTTGGCTCTTCGGCGGATCACTCGAGAAGCGCCGTAGGAGTCCACCGATCGTGTACGATACCGTTGCGGGGACAGACCAGGAACTGGATAGTCCGCCTGTATTTGAAGGTGTAGAGGTACCAGACGATGACGTCGGGGTTTGGTCGCGTTGGAAGCTCATTGTTTGGTTCTGTTCGTTGGTGACATTCGAGAGTTTACTTGCGAAAATTTGGGGTTGGTATGTTGATTGGATTTGAAATGTGAGGCTGGAAAGAACATGTGGAGGTGGTGCGGATATTACGTTTGTTTGTGGCAACGAGGGAGGAGAAGTCGTGGCCTGATGGTGCTTACGCAGGACAATTGTTCCTTCGCCTTGTGGGTTGGTGGTTGTGCTGGAGGCTTGTGATTGGTTGGCTATTTGCAAGGCTACCACCAGGCTGTAATTGAAAGGCCGATCGAACTTTCTGTAACACGATCGCGCTATATTAGGGGTTTTATGATGGAGTTTTGTCTGTGCTTAAAATGATCAAGATCAAGCATTGACTAAGGGAAAAGCTTCAATTGTTTGTTTGAATACTTAATTAATAAATAAAATATAAAATATTTTTAAAAAGCTGTATTAAATTTTATTTACAATATTATCTTTATTTTTATTTCTATTTTAACTAAATATACTTAAATTTAGGAACCATTATACTTATAGATATATTAAATATTAGCATATAAGATATTCTATTATTATATATACTTACATTTCTCTTAATACCAGGTTAATCATAAGAGTTAAGGCGATTGAAATAGCATTTAACTTTACGAGAAAGTTTAGAGTACTCCTCAAGAACCTTAGAGACACCCCAGCGAATACCCCACGGTTTTTGAGACCCCCACACTGTGGTATGGTTATCTAAGCGATATCCGGGAGAACTAAGGGCCTTCTCACAGGTGTTCGGATGCTGGCACAACCGGCATGTCTTCCAAATCTATCCCGCTATTTGCCAGCTCTCGTTTCCAGGTATTGATCTCCCATTTCGGCCAATCTGCCCGGCCCGGGCCATCGGGAATTACATGGGTCGTTTCCCTCCTAAGGTCGAATACAAAACCCTCAGTGAGGCGCTCTGTACGAAAGTATTTACTGGACGTAGAGCTGCTATTCACTGGGCATAGAGCTGCTGACATTACTCGCCTTTCTTTGGTGGACAAAAGGTTGGGAGAATGAGATACGAAGCATGGTATTCGTTCGATGAGATTAAGTCGTTCTATGAATGTACCCATGGATCGAACCCACGATGCTTCGACGACTCGGATATTGGGCGCAGCCAAAAATTGCGGTTCTGCATTGTTCAATGACACCATATCCGCCGACCACCAACCGCGAGAATCATAAAGCCGAATGTTTATCACATCCCAAGAACTTGGCTCCAGTGTTGACTGGGATGCTCAATAAATCGTCCCTGGGACCTCCTTATTGGGGAGGTGCTGCCGATGGTGTCATCAACTCCATATATGAGGAATGGTCCCGAGCAACCAACTCTGCTTTTCGCAATACCTTCTCTGCATGGTGCATCTTCAACAATGTGGTATATATGAACTATAGAATGCGTCCGATTCTTTCGATGGATCGCTCTTGCCAGCAATATCAATTCGACTGGATACCACGACTCGTGCGCTACAATGTCGTTCCTACGGCGATTTGCGAAGGACAAACGTGTTCCCGATGCCACGTCTAGCGGGAGAGAAATCCAAGGTGAAGTTCTCCGAGAAGGAAATCTCAAGTTTGCCGTGGAACAGGGAGGAAATGACTCCCTACCTTCCTATCAGGAGGTCACTGGTGCCCCCGTAGAACGATTTTCTCCATTGGGTTACGCAGTTGGTCCTGTCACCATCATGTTCTTGAACATCAGTAAGATGATTGGTACAGGTGTATATTCTACACGTATGTTAATTCCTACCCGGATGTGAGTTCCACATCTAACCTTTTCAGCTGCATCTGTTCTTTCTGGCACTGGATCCGTTGGCCTCGCTATGATATATTGGGTCTTGGGCTTTCTCATTGCTGCTAGTTCTTTGAGCGTGTATCTCGAGTACGCATCGTATTTCCCAAATCGATCGGGATCGGAGGTTGTGTACCTCGAGCAAGCATACCCGCGTCCAAAATATTTCTTTCCGACGGCATTTGCTGCCCAGTCGGTTATTCTGTCGTTCAGTAGTAGCAATGCTATTGGTAAGTTCGAGCTATCTGTCTGGGCATACATTTAGGCTAATGACAGCAATTAATAGTCCTTGCACGCTACTTGTTCAGAATCAATGGACATGTGCCATCAGATTGGGAGTTGAAAGGGGTTGCCATTGCCGGGTACACAGTCGCAGTCTTGCGTAAGTGCTGCCTCAATAACAGATTAGCAAGGACTGACTTCTAGTAGTTCTCTTATTCCACACCAGGTTTTCTTTCTGGCTTTCCAATGGCATTGGTATTATCAAATTACTCACTTTAATTTTGTAAGCATTTGCAATAATCATATAAATTAGTGCAATTCGCTAACAACTTTACAGCGTGGCAATCACTGGACTTGTGGTTCTTGGGGGCCACACCAAAGTCAAAAACCCCACAGTAAACTTCCAAAATTCGTTCGATGGCACAAGTACCAGTGCATATGGCTTAACAAATGCTTTGGTCAAGATCATTTTCTCCTATGCAGGGTACGAGAATGCGTTTAACGTTGTGAACGAAGTCAAAGTTCGTGGATTTCATTCCGGAAAGATCTGCAAAGTAGCTGACATCGACACTAGAACCCAGTCAAAACTATTCGAAATAATTCATTCATTTCCTTGTTTATCGTAACTGTGCTCTACATTTTTGCAAACATCGCTTATTTTGCAGCTGGTAAGGATCAAGGTTTCCAAAGTCACATCAGTGAGCTCAATAGCTAATATCATTTAGTCCCAAAGGCGGACCTCAAGAAGTCAACCCAAATCGCCGCCAGTTTGTTCTTCCAGAATGTGTTTGGAAACGGAGGCGCTATCCGTGGCCTCAATTTCCTCATTGCTTTGAGTGCTTTTGGAAATCTCCTTGCAGTGCTCATTGGACAGTCTCGACTGATTAGAGAATGTGGCCGGTTGGTTCCCTCCAAAAGAATAATAGATCTCACACTAAAATCTTTAACAGACAAGGTGTTCTCCCATACCCGCGCTTTTGGGCTTCAACCCGTCCTTTCGGGACTCCCGCTGGACCATATTTCGTCAAATGGGCCTTGACCACCCTCATGATCGTCGCTCCTCCAGCAGGTGACGCCTTTAACTTTAGTTCGTTTCCCAGAACCTCTTCACGATTCGAAATACTGACAGCCTCCAGTCGTCGACCTCCAAAACTACCCTTCAGCTTTCTTTAACGTCACAATGGCCGTAGGTATCTTCCTCGTCCGCTGGAGACGCAAGAAGCTCGGCCTCGCCCGAACCGAATTCCGCGCCTGGGACGTCATCGTAGCCTTTAACATCCTCGCTAACACTTATCTCCTCGTTATGCCTTGGTACCCACCTGCTACCGGCCGTTTTGGAGGGGACGTCAGCTTCTGGTATGGAACTTATGTCGTGACTGGTATTGGAATGTATGCCTCCCCCTATTCCGATCATCTAACGATACTATTGCTAACGGGAAAATAGTCTTGTTTTCTGTGCATTGTATTACGCAGCTTGGGTTTATGTCCTTCCTAAGTTTGGTGGTTATAAGATTTGTCAGGAGGTTATTGATCTTGATAATGGAGCGACGACACATAGACTAGTTAAAGTAAAGAATGAGGACTTAGCAAGGTGGGATGAGACACATGATGCGGTCGGGCGATCCCTGGATCTCGTTCACGTTACCGAGGTTAGCGGTGATGATGATAGTCATGGGGCTAAGTCTGGGGAGAAGGTCTGAGGTGCTACGAAGTTTATTTTGGAGCCTACGTGGTGAGTTGAATGTGAGAGGGGCTTGGTTTAGTTGAAAGGAGGGATGAGAGTGGCGGCGCGAGTCAGTAGGTGTAGATGTTTGAATCTCTATATAGTTGGTCGTTAAGAGTATTCCCCGAGCTGCAGGAAGTACATTCTAACCTATACTTAATAGCTGATCTTGTGATTTATCTAATAAACAGAAAGTAGCTGGAGACACACTTTCTTAATATTTTGTTCTTGCGAGTTACCCTGATTCATCATTCAATTCAGAGGTGATTCCTGGAGTGTCTAGGTTGTGGTTGAGCTTAGGGTGTACTCGGTATTCTACTATACTTAGAAGGATTTCTAAGGTAGTATATACTCTATCTATATACCGTGATAAGCCTTGTTCATGTGTTACTATACCCTAATAGAGGCATCAATTTAGGCTATCGCCTTAGACAAGTATGGTTAAGTGTATAGGTCATATCGTTTATAAAGTGTTCTCCTGGTCCCATTCTAAAATGTAAATGAAAGTCTCTTCGGGCAACACATCTTTCTTCAAGATACTGCCCGCAGTCTTCAGGGCGAGGGTGGCGAGGGCGGAGTGCATTTCGCCATTTTTAGAGGTAAGGATCGATACTATTCCGCTTAAAATTGAAGGAGGCTCCGATGCACTGTCAGACATGTGAGTTGTTGTGTATGCCAATAAAGTTTTCAAAAAGGATTCCAATAGTTGAGAAAATTATACACTCGAGGGTTCACTGCAAATCCCAGTCCTTCTTCTCCCTCATAACCTTATACCACTCCTTAACATAAGGCAACCCAACATGCGGTCCATACGGATCCTTCTCCCACTGCGGCTTCGGAGGCGGCAATCCCGTCTCCTCCAAACACGAAGCCGTCAATTCCGCCAAAGTACCACCTCGATCATATACCTTCTCAGAGTAAGTCTTCGCATCTCTCGCCGCCACAATCTTTGCCCTGCAAGCTTTCGTCTCCTCTTCGTTGACGCTATAGTCTGTGGGACTGACAACGACACCATAGTTCTTCTTCGCTCCTTCGACTGTGACAAGTTTCCGAGCAACTTCCAAAGCGACGACCTGCGCAGGTCGTGTCGTGGGATCACCCAGTCCGCCACCTCCCCAAGTAACCCATTCCAACAAGTCATTTGGCTCAACCAAGATATGATCGCATTTACTAGGCAGGTGCTCGATAAGTGGATTTTCGACATTTTCTGAGTAGCGATATAGCTTCTTGAACGAACGTGCTCCTGGACTTCCGCCGTTGATACCCCAAGGTTTGGTGAACCATCTGTCGTCGTGAATGCTAAACTCGCCAGCAGAGAGGAAGCGATAGAGTGTTCGTTGGGCGTTACCACCGCGGTAAAAGCCGGGTCCGCCACTATCGGCCAGAGATTCGTTCGCTTCGATTCGGAGTGGGAAATTGAGCTCGATAGCTTCCGTCGGGACTGATTTGATAGCTGGAAAGAGACAATGGCAGTCAGGCTAGAATTCCAGTCAGAAAAGGCCTTGATCTAGAGAGACATAAACACATACCCCGTCGCCAATAGGTCGAGCTGGAACGCCTCCAAACCCAATCTGGTACAATTGATACCATTCTCCATTAGGCTTAAAACCAGAATAGAAGAAATGAGGCGAGTCAGAGAACCCTGCAGCAGCTCTATATTGCGGGCTTCTTTGTCCCATGAGGGCTTGAATAATATCCATGGTTCTTCCGAGGAAATGAGTACGGCAACTTAGCGCAGCTGGTCTCACAGGTCTCAGTATTGAGCCTTCTGGGGTAATGATATCAAGGAGATCATGGAACCCATCGTTCACAACACAGAATGGATCAAATACCGCCAGCAGGTAATACCCGACAAACATCTTGAACATTGTCGTGGAGAGGTAGAAGTTGATCGATGTTCGACTCTGAGGACTTGTACCAGAGAAATCGAAGACGAGCCTTCCGTCTTTCTTCTGCATTTTGCAAGTGATCGCGTACGGCCCAATTCCTTGACCATCGTCGTCCACAAAATCTGTGAAGGTGCTTGGCTCGTCACCAATTTGCGTGTCAATCAATTTCGAAATACCAGAGCGGTTTCTAGCAAGGAGCTCGTTGCAAGAAGCAGTATAGACACTGGTATATGTTAGTGAATGGTAGGAGGGTATATGTCGAAGCACTTACTTCGGCCCAAACCGTTCGTTCAACTCACACACACGTGTCGCTGCCGTTCTACAGGCAGCGACTAGTGCCGTCAAATCACTACGGAACCAGTCTGGCTGTCGAGAATTTCGACAGAAGACGTCGACCATAGACGAGTTGAAGACACCCCTAGAATAGAGTTTAACAGTAGGTATTTGAAGCCCGTCTTCGAATATACTTGTAGCGTTGATGGACATACTTCCTGGCACTTTTCCGCCAACATCGCTATATGAATATTAGCTTTATACAAATGAGAAGTAACTTCATCTGACTCACGTCATATGTCCAAAATTAGCAGCCCAACCAACGACTTCTCCTTTGAAATGGATAGGGAGCAGAACAATAACATCGTTCAGATGAGTAACAGCTCCGCTGATCTCATATACATCATTCGTGACAAACACATCTCCTTCTTCAATTGTGCCTTTCCAGGAATCAAGGAATTGGCCGATGAAGCTACCAAATTGGCCCACTAACATTTTACCCTCCTTGTTTGTGATGACATTGAACTCATCTTGTTGATCTCGGATAGCTGGAGACATACTGCATCGAAGCATAAGGGTGTCCATTTCATTTCTGATTGATTGCAAGGAAGACGAGATGAGAGTTGGGATAAGTGGCGATTTTGCCACGAGTTCCTGAGCACTCTCCCAGCTGTGATGAGCAATACCATTTGTCAAATTCGTATCTTCATTCGGATGAATGAGGATATTGCCATAGGAATCGATTTCTCCATAGAATCCAGGCAAAATTAGGGTGTTCGAGTCCATTTCTGAAATCACACAAGGACCTTCGACTTTGTATCCGCATTTCGTAATCTTGGCGCGATCCCAAAAAATTGCCTCAAGTCTTTGGCCCTCAGTACTAATCATCTTCTTGGTGATTATTGCATCATCCGGAGGAACACAACCTGAGTCACTGCTGGCATCGATTGATGTGATTTCCATGTCAGGGGATCCATCAGTAACAATGACTCCCAGACGCATGATCTCTAACGCGAAAGAAGGAAGGCAGAAGCTGAAAGACTGCTCATGTGCAGCATCGAATCTCGTGCGGACGACCTGCACGAATTCAGCAGGCTCCAGCTTGAAGTCTTCGACTGGGAGTGGAATGCTAAGAGTTAGAGCTTGCCCTTTATATCTCAAATCGGCTTCATATGCAGTTGACAGTATTGTTGACGGTCCATCCCCAAGAGCCTTGATCAGGACTTCGTTGCAACTATCCCGCAGTTTCTCAAGGGAACTCCATAACTCATCTTGCGTTGCATCGGCGAGTTGCTTAATGTAAGATGCCGACTGCTCGTGGCTCAATTTCGTCGTAGCATCCCCTTGCGCGCACAGAACTCCTGGAGCAGGAGGAATGATGACTGGCCACGCTCCAAGCAGTTTCCCAACAGCATTTGCATGAAGTGGCCCGGCACCACCAAATGCGACAAGGGAGAAGTCTTCAGGATTGTAGCCTTGCTCGACTGACACATTTCGGAGTGCGTTATACATTCTTTCGTTCACAAGGTTGTAGACTCCCTGAGCCGTCTGATCAGTGGTGAGTCCCATCTGACCGGCGATACTTTCAACCGCAGTAACAGCAGCAGCGGTATCGAGGGGAAATGCACCACCCAGCAATTTATCGGGGAGATATCCCAGAACGACATTTGCGTCAGTGACCGTGGCATCCATGCCGCCCTTTCCGTAACATGCTGGTCCCGGTGTTGCCCCTGAAGATTCTGGCCCGACTCGGAGAGTCGAAGTCAGATCGACATATTGCGCGATAGAGCCTCCACCTGCGCCAACTGTCCTATTTGTAGATGAACAAAATTGTTCCAAGCCTAAAGAAAGAAACTTACTGAACATCTATAGAAGGAGCTCTGACAGTTAAGGAATCTACAGCAGTCTCTCGGCGAAGAGCGGGACTACCGTTAGAGATCAAGGCACAATCTGTCGAGGTCCCTCCCATATCAAGAGTAATTAAATTGCGATACTTCGTTTTCTTTGCAACAACGTCTGCAACACCACGAACACCTCCTGCGGGACCGGACCTGTTCCAAGGTTAATGAAATTCTATTCCTATACTCGTAATTTTATGAACTTAATGAAGGAGCACCCAGGCATTGAAGGCCAGACTTACATCAAAATATTTACTGGGAGCTCTCCCGCGAGATCTAATGTTGTAAGTCCACCATCACTTTTGAGGATCCGGATAGTCTCGCTATCTTCCGCTAACAGCTTTTGGAGATTTGCAAGATATTTTTTCACAACAGGCTTTACAATGGCATTTGCACTTGCAGTCACTGTTCTCTCGTATTCCCCGACTTCAGGTAGGACATCTGCAGAACAGACAATCTCCACATCTTCGCCGAGCTCTTCTCTGAGTATCTTGGCGATGGTCTTCTCATGCGCAGCATTCTGATAAGAATTCAGAAGACTGATTGTAACAGCTTCTGGTTTCTGCTTTTTGAGGTGTACGAGATCCTTCCGAAGTGTAAGCTCATCGATTGGCGTAACGATTTCACCCTCTGCTGACATGATCCCATGGCATTGAACCGTGCTTTCAAGCGGGACAATTGGAGCAGGAGGAATGAAATTGATCCATGCTCCAAGACCTCCTGGAATTTGAGATCTTCGGACGGCTAGGACATCTTTGTGCCCAGAAGTGACGACGAGTGCAGTCTTTGCACCCTTTCCTTCGAGAACTGCATTTGTGCCTGAGAATTGGGTGTTAGAAGAAATATGCGAAACATAAGATTGTGCTATTACTTCTTACCTACTGTCGTCCCATGATGAATACTTTCGAATTGCCCATCCCAGTCGTAGAAGTTTTTCAGTTCCTCTCTAGCTTTCTTGATGCCATTCTTCACTCCGATACTCTGATCGTGGGAAGTTGATGGTACTTTGGTCCGAACAGTCTTACCTTCTGGCGTGAAGACGCATACATCAGTAAAGGTACCCTGTAGATATTAACAATTAAGGAACGAGAGCTAGGGCATGATTACTTACTCCAACGTCGACTCCAAGCCTATAGCCCGTTCCTTTGGGTGGTCTAGCGTCACCCATGATGTATTTTCAATCGAAGACTTGCAGATTGATTGGGAGTAAAGTCTGGATCTTGTACGCTCCTATGTACGACCAGGAAGTGTACAATCGTTCCCCAGACTTACACGTGAGACGTCCATGCCCCACTGAGGGGGGTGGTTGATAGCACTTGCCTCATCGGAATTCCGAGGAGTTTCCCTTATCTCAAGAAGGAACAATCCGTAATTGGTGACTTGAGAGCCATGTTTGCGGCTAACTGCTAAGACCGATGATCTTAGTTCAATTGCGCCGAAGAGCCAGAGACTCGATCGAACCATTCTGACGGATATGCAACATTTCTGAGGCGATCTTGTCCCTTCATTTTAGCATCATTCGATGGTCTGCAAGACAGTAAAAAAGACAATGCTTCTCCCATCTTTGACAGGACACCTCATACAATATGAGGCCATATTGCGGATGTGTCAGCCGCGAGGGTAATACAGAGTGGGCTTTTGGTTGTGAGAGAAGAGAGACGCGTTGTAACCTGAAAGGCCTAGGCATATTAAGGTCAAAATCTACATCACGTGCTCTTTTGATTAAACTAAAGGTTGTTTATAATAATATTTCGCCCATAATCCAAAGAGTAAGAAAGAGGAATCAAACGAGCACTTGATTGTCTAAGAGGTAAAAGAGATGCATGAATAAGATTCAGCATCACTCAGATTTTGACCTGTCTCACTAAATACCTAGGGACCTATCGGTCAATCTGCAAAGCACGTTAAGGAGAATCAGAAAAGAAGGTTATGTTTGATGAAATGAAGAATATCTCAAGCAGGCTGAGCGGTGCATAATGGAATCCTTTAGTCGGAGAAGAATGGTTGCTCAATTCTTGAGTTGAGATCTCGATGCGTAACGCCACCCAAATGCCTATATGTCTCCGCTATGCACAATATGTCTATCCTTATTCGTACATCCTTCATACAACGTATGACATACATCTCTTTCGTATAGTACAGCTTTCGTATCATCTAGTCGCATCTCCCGTCCTTCCAGCCAGTCCGCCACCTTTCTTCCCATTTATTACAGTCGAATTCGTTCTTCCCAAGCTTTCTATTAACCTCGTTATGCGCCTCGCACATCCATTTGCCAAATTCGTCTCTACTTTCTGCCCTGACTTGGTTCTTCACCATAAATGCTTGAAAATCTTCGGCGCAAACCCAGCATGGGTATAGCTTTCCAAAAAGTCCCATAAATTGTTTGACATTATTTTGTTCCATTGGTGTAGGAGAAACAGGATACGAAGCAGTAATCGAATGTAATAGCGTCCAAGACGAGCGCCCGAGCTGTTCTACGTCAGGAGGACAATCGTTTGGAGGGCCTGCCTCCTCGCGCGGGTGGGTAGTCGTCGTGGTTGTGCCTTTCGGAGTTTTCCTGGCTTGCAAGGTCCATTCTTTAAAGGCTGCACCTGACATACATGAACGACAGCTACACACAGTCAGTTATATTGCGCAGGCATTGAGAAACAATACAAGAAAGCTTACGGTTTGCCATCCGGTCCTAACACCCAGCCTTTTGGTAGCTTCTGTTTGCCTCCCGGAGCTGCGCCAGTGGCAGTATAGGTCGCATTATTTGAGTCTTGGTCTCGTGCAACATCTGCCATCTCTCCAGCAATCTGCGACGCTTTCGCACTATAAAATGAGTGTGTTGGATGTGCGAAGAGCAATGTTGAAGCAGACGAGGCTTTGTAATCGAGGGAATGCGGATGATCCCGTCGAAAATGTTGCAGGGGTTCTTTCAGCCTTGCATCGTCATCGTCAACCACACTCCATCACTTGGAGCACCCAACAGCCATACCTCAATTGATTCTACAATGACGTCGAAGACACCGATATTACTCTTGAAGACGAGATCCACCCCGAACGATGGTTACGAGGAACACTTTTCTGGGGAGAAAGACGGAATTCAATTCGTGCCTGTTTTCGTCCCCGTGCTGGAGCATAAATTCCTCGATAATGGGCTGAATGTTGTGCGCGATTTACTACGGAAAAGGGAGATCCACCAGGGACAGATTGCAAAGTATGGAGGAATTATATTTACATCTCAACGAGCTGTAGAGGCGTTTGCAAAGCTGGTAGAAGAGGGTGGAGGTATGATGACTTTGCCTTTCGGAAGGAATTTTCTGACATTTTTTTCCGGGCGAAGAAAGCTGGTCACCAGTTGAAGATGTTCCGATATATACTGTCGGTCCAGCAACATCTCGCGCATTGCGTTCGATACCTCAAACCCCACCACTAAATATTTTCGGAGCAAAGACCGGAAACGGTGAAGCCTTAGCTCACTACATACTCGAACATTATGCCAATTGGTATAAGGGGAGAAAGACGTTGCGACCGTTGTTGTTTCTTGTAGGTGAGCAGAGACGAGATATAATACCAAAGACTCTGATGAATCCGGCTCTTCCCCAAAGCCAAAGAATTCAAGTGGATGAGTTGGTCGTGTACGGAACAGGCGTCATGGAGTCTTTCGAGCAGGACTTCACGAAACTGCTGAAGGATACATGTGAAAGCCCCACGAGGTGGGTAGTCGTGTTCTCCCCTACCGGATGCGAAGCAATGCTTCGAGCACTTGGTTTATTAGATCCAGAGACTGGCAAGGTCAGAATAGAAAAGAGCCCAAAGGACTCTAGAACGTTTGTGGCTACTATCGGTCCAACGACTCGAGACTTCTTGAAGCAAAGCTTCAATTTTGAGCCAGATGTGTGTGCTGAAAAGCCAAGCCCGGAGGGAATAGAGCAAGGCATTGCTGCCTTTTTAGCTGGGAAAAGTTGAACAAATTGAAGCGGTGATCAACACTTAGTGCAATCGATGATGTGAGCGGGCGGTGCATTGTTCAACTTCAAGGCCTTCCCCAATTGCCAATTGAATTGGTTACTACTAAATCACCCTTATACTTCACTTCGCTTGTAAGTGCCGTACGAGTCGAATCGAGTGGTAAAGCCTTAGAAGGCGGTAGAGCCATGGATTCTGCCCATCTGCGCCAAACCATAACTCTCGAGTCAAGCATCGCACACACCCTAAACCCTCAATTTGATGACTGTCGACAACCTCAACGACAACATCCGCACCATCAAAAGATTGGCCTCTCGGCTCCACAAATCCAATCGCACATCCTCCTCAATAACGAAACCACAAACACCACTTCACGAAGACACACTTACATTTCTCTCATGATGTCTTTCACCAAGACAACTTTCGCCGTGTCTTTGGCTATCATCCTTTTTATGCTTTGTGTCATGAAGATCGCCGCGGCTACTGCGAGCAGCACACCAACACCGGAACCACATCACGGACCGTATTCTACGGCACCCGACTTTATCTTCATGACTACCGGTATCATGGGTTTTGTTATCATGTCGCTGAAATTTATTCGATACTACTCGAATGATGGACATTCCCCTCTTCAGGGCACCCACAAGCTGGAATACCATCCTCGGTTCATGGACCAAGAAGTCCGTCGGCGACAACGCGGCCGTTGCCTATTCTGAATCTGACAACACGCACTGGCGCTTCTCGACGCCGTCGACGCCTTTCTCCGTCACCGGGAACCGCCCGGTCAGTGGAGCCCGCGAGTGGGGTATCAAGCAATCTGGGTCTTCATGGGTTTTCTATACGCGAGGTGCGGATCGGACTACGGGAATACCAAAGACGCTGCTGCAGGACGTAGCTTTTGGTGGCGGGAGTTATCAAGAGGTTGTTACGTGGCCGGGAAGTTACTGGGATATTATGGGAAAGGCCTTTGAGAGGGGCGCGATACTCATTGGTGGTGTTTAACTAGAGGGGTTCGGGATTCTTTGATGGGATATCTATCAGAATAGTATGGGGAATTCAGATAATGATTATAGTTTATGAAACCCCATCCAAGCCTTGGCAGGACTGAACACCGAAATCTTCCGCACAGGTGTCGAAGAACTCGAATGCTCTTTCAAACTTCCTCACGTTGGCCTCATGAGGACCAGAACCTCACATTTCCAACAGCCCACGTTGTTTGAAGATACCCCTTTCTCGATCTACACACTCCATGGCAAGCAAAAAGTGGTGCTAGTGTCGCGGAGTCTGGCATTCAATAATTGCTTTACCTGCCAATATGCGAGAGCGATTTCGGAGCGAAGGAGGGCTTATGTCTGCTGAACGCTGAATTTAGTCTTTCTTTTTCACGACCCATCATCTCATGTCGCTCCCAAAGCGCTGCAAAATATCCAAAATCTCGATTTCTTTGCCACGCTCTAGCTATTCCACCCATCGTGACCAGTCTATCGGTCCTAAAAGTAATATGCGCCGATATATTCTTTTGGATCAGATCAAACCAGGCGAGTAATTCCTCACTATCATAGTGCTTATACTTTAGGTGCTTGAGACTAAGCAGTGCTGTGTTAGATTCGATTTCCTGCATCTTCTCCCATATTCGGCGTTTCGATGTGGCAGAAGATGTTAGAACATTGGCTGACAATGGCCATCCTTGTGGGAACGACCCACAGCAACTCGTTGTTTTGCACTCCCTGAAAATTTGATCGTGGGAGAAGTGTAGGTTGCGACACGACAGGGTTCATTCCTGGCAAACCCACGCTCTTGTTAAAAGAGGGCTCTGTTCAACGTCCTGAAACCACATTTGACTGCCAATGTTGGTATACATAGGTAAACAGTGTCCAGACACGCCACTAGATAGCCCAGGTATCTAAGGCCCCGGAGTCTCAACTGTGACAGGTATTCGTTAGCAGAATAAACCGCTAGATCCGTAGGAGGATGCTATTGCACAATATTGAAAATACCGTTGCGGTATATTTCTCCCATCAATGCGGACTCGTACTCCTAATCTGAAGTGCTGGCTTGAATAATACTTAATGAGTCGATCCATAGATATCTGACGACGAAGTACCTCGCCACTACCAAGCATTCCTAGAATGTTCTAGACAGCTTCTCGATTGGAATTTCCTCCTCCACCTTGTGGACATTCTCCTGACGCAGGCTCAGTGGGACCGAAGCCCCCAACAGTGACTCAATGTGGCATAACGCATGCCAACCTCTATTTCATCCTTAAGGAGTAGACGAGTCTTCTGCGAAGGGTTTGTATCAACATATATCAAGCGACTCGGCAAGAAATCAGAATCACACTGGCAATTTTGATGCTCACTGTCACAAACCTCCACCCACTTTCTGACAGTTTGGAGGCTGGTGGTTGACGATGTTGCACTCTCCAAGACAATGTCGATGTTATCTCGTAACTCTAATACAGGTCAATTCTTGCTTGAGAAAGGGAGATATATCTACCAGTCATAGGGTGTATCATCAACTTCGCACCTCCGAGGGTTGTCGAATCATCGCAGCGGATGTAGTCAAAACCGATTATATAATCAACAGACACTGAATCGAAGGAGATTAAGCGGCACCTTTGAAGTATCTGCCATGGACCCGAGCCATTTCCTTTCATTTTCGTACTTCCCCCATGTCCGCCTTTGGCATGTGGGCGCCACATTCAGGCCTATAACAAGGTGTAGAGTGAACATCCTTGCGCTATTGTCTTTTCAAGGGATCCATACGCTGTGTAAAAAGTTTTCGTAGTTATTGGCTGCTTGCTCCTATCCGGTGATACCTCGTGTATCTTGCCAGCTTGACAAATGCCACAAACATTTCGATGCATATATCACAAAAGCGAGTATGTCCGGCTGGAGTAGGCTGAGAAGTGGCCTCGTCCATATCGGCATCGTTACAAGCCTCAGCATCGTCGGACATCCTACTCTAAGGCATCTCTATGTTTGCGCTTGTCAAGAGATATTTTCAAGCATTATGTTTCTGTGAGAAACTCGTGAGTGTGCGAAGCGAAACCCCCTGAGTGTTGGTGCGGGGTACTCGCGTCCCACTTCTTGCAGATGATTGGTCCAGGGACAATTGAAGCTCTGCGACTGAATCCCACCCCTACCACTTCTCGGCGATATGACTTCAAATTCTACAGCGATTTAGTTTTCCTCTCATGGCCATGAAATCAATTTTGGAAGCAGTACAGGTGTCATAAATGCCCAGAAGAGTTCGCATATCTTTGCAAGTGCGTGAGTTTAGTTTTCCTGCCGTACACAATTTACCCATCCGACCAATCATGTAGATCTGCTAATTCTTCCTACTTTTGCCGTCGTCTGTTCCAATGTCACGGGTTTCAAATATATATTGTTCCAAGAAATGCTGCGTGTTATCTATAAATCCGTTTTCCGTACATTTTGGTCCCCTTTTCGTCTTCACGAGGTTTGGCCGAACCTACAATTATATGATAGCATAGATTTTACAATCCCTCAGATTACTCAACCATCGTCACCAAACGGTCAATCCATAAGATCTGTGTTGGAAAGAAAAATGGCGGAAAGCACAGAGGAACTCTTGAATTCGTATGAAATATCACCGGACAATCAGCAGTCCACACACAATTTATCCTGTTCACAGCAAGGCGAAATTCCACCGAGAAAGCACTCAAAGGAAGCCTTACTTCGAAGACACTATCAAAATGTACAACACATTCGCGATTGTTCTCAGGCTGGAAGCATAAAACAAGTCGTAATACCGACGGCGTATGCACCATCAACTGTCCCGCTCGAGGAGCTTCAAAAGGTTCCTCAATTTCTCTGGCATGAAATTATCTCCTAACAATTTCAGATTTCGCTTCAAGATCTGAAGATCGAAACTCATCACCGGGGATCCTTCATCACCGCCATGACAATAACTCCACCATACGAACATTCAGAAACGATCACCATCATCCAAGAAGAAAGCGGAAGCGTAGCCGTTCTCGTTCTTGGCTTTCAAGATGATACCAGCTCGAAATCGAGACCAACACTACCGGAAAACAGCACAGTGGCGATCAAAGAGCCTTATGTGCAACTTAACGAAGACTCGGATTATGTGATTCGTGTTGATCATCCTTCTGACATTGCGGTATTGAGAGGTGATGATCCTGCGGTTTCGATGATTATGCAGTTTGTGGCCGAGAAGAAAGAAATTACGCCGCCGGAGTGGAAAAGTGCTGGAGACAAAGCTTATTTAGAAAGGCAGTATGCTTCTGCTATTGAGTGGTGAGTTTGAATGATTTTCATGAAATCCCTCACCCCGTTTTTTTTCCTCATACAGAAATCGTCAAGAGAAATTATATAAAAACTATCCACAAAAAGCTCATATCACAAAACTGTTTTTAATTTTAATTATTTATCATCAATTAGCCTACTAACATATAAATTTAGCTATACTCAGGCAATAGACGGTCAAGGTACTAATGAGTCTTTCCGAAGAGATGCATACCGGAAGCGAGCGTTCGCAAACCTCACCGCAGAACGCTTTGAAAGTGCCAAAAATGACGCTCTCTCCTCATGTTCCGGAGAAATATCAGATTCAAAAGCTTACTACACAGCCGGTCGAGCTTCATATGAGCTCAGAAACTACACAGAAAGCAAGCAATATCTTGAGAAATCACTTGAGCTCTGTCCACGAGATGTCAAGACCAGGAAAGACTACAATCACTCACTTACTCGCATCGAAGAACAAGAAAATGGAAACTACGACTTCAGCAAGATGATTTCATCACTTTCTAAAGACCATGTTTCTCTCGATCACGCGGATTTCACCAAGAACACCGAGGTGAAAATGACTGAGCATGCTGGCCGTGGTCTTTTCGCATCTCAGGATATCGAAGCTGGAGAAATTGTTCTCTGTGAGAAGGCATTTTGTCTTCCTGACTACTATACCGGAGAGGGCGATGTCAACAATATGGTTTTGTATAATTTCAATGATCATTCAAGAACGCAAAAGCCTGCACATTGTGCTGTGTACTTGCAACTCGTTCAGCAATTGTACAAGAATCCGCATCTGACTGAGAGATTATTTGATCTTGATGCGGGTACTTATGTGAGATCTAGGAAGGAAGGTAATATGGTAGACGGAGTCCCAGTAATTGATGCGTATGAATTTCCCCCATTTCTACGAGCCGACCCTTGGACTGAAATCTATTTTAGTTTCCTCGTAGAAGCCATCCGCCTGAAAAACTGCTTCAGCAGTCCCCGCCTCTCTAGAAACCTTCTAAAACGCAACACACCAGCCTCAGAAACACCTCTCACAACTGGAATCTGGACAACAGCCGCCTACCTCAACCACTCCTGTCTCCCCAACTGCGGCAGAGCCTTCATTGGCGATATGATGATCATTCGAGCTCTGCATTCAATCCCCGCTGGCACGGAATTAACGCAGCAATATATCACACCTGATGCATCTTGCACGTATCGACGAGAGATATTTCCGAATACGTGGAGCTTTACATGTACTTGTCATCTTTGTGAAAGCGAGAAGAAAAGCCCGGATGCGATGCATCATAAACGAACTGACCTAGCGAAGAAGATAAAAGCTGAGGTTTTTAAAGTACCTGTTGGACCTAAGAGATTCCAGCCGGTATTAATCAATAAGGTTGAGCGCTTGACGAAGAAGCTTGAAAGTATGCACGAAAGCAACATTTACGCCTCGCTTCCAAGATTACTGCTTGTCCATCCTGGGATATGGCTTATGGAGGCATATAGGTATTGTAAGAATGGTAAGAAGATGCTGAGTTGTGCTCTCAAAGTTTTGAGGAATTTCGGTTTTGTGGATTTGATCAGGGAGGGGAAATTGGTGTTAAATTGGGAAACGGGCATTGTGAATACGGAGAGCTTCAATGCCCTAAGGATCACAGCAGAGGGCTTTGCAGCACAGGGAGATCAGTATTTGAGTGTTCAGTGTGAAAATGCTGCGAAGAGGATGTTTGTTGTGCTTGCTGGAAGTGATGTTGGGTTTGATGAACTTTTGAGGAGTGAAGCATGAGGCAATGGTTTTTCGATTCTATTTGTGCTTCGAATTTTACTTGGGGATAACTATCTAAAGACACTTAGTAGGAATATATTCGAACTGAGCAGTTATAAATAAGAGCAGCATCGGCTTCTATTAATGTCATTCTGTGGCATCGAAGTGATTATAGAAGCAAATGTTGCAAGGACATGAACCTATGTAGCTTGTCCATCAGACACAAACAGAGATATTGTGCCATGAAATTCTCTATTGCTATCCCTTGAAAAAGCTTTCCTGAAAGCAAACTCTTGAAAACTGAACCTTGGAATCCAAAGATACGGTTCGCGTCGCGGATCCGGTCCCTTTCACCCAAACGAATGCGAAACACTCTCCACAAATTGCTCATCAAATTGTTTCCCACGCATAGCATCCAGTCCTATGGTTCCATGGAACTTTCAAAATCCCATCACAAAATGTATATCACGATAGGCCCAGCCCAAGTATCGTCAGGCAAATCTGCAAGATCATCCGCCATTTTCTCGGCTGGCTGTTGGGATTCAGAACTTGCATGGGCAGTCCATAGTTTGGAAGATTGAGCCACAGATTCTGATGCAGACATCCGCACTGAAGCCATTGAGCTGACTACTTTCGCTGGCAAGAACTCATGTCCTTCAGTTGTTAGTTTTGGAAGAGAACTCTCGTCATTCTTCAATTGAATTTCCTCCTCTAGAAATCCGTCCGAAGTTGACTTTGAAGCCTCATCTGCCTCTTCCACCATATTCCGCGGGCACCAGGGATGGCCAAATGAGTAGTAGTCCACATTGCCCACAACGAAATATCCAACACGTCGAAAGGCACCTGATTTTGGATGTTCTTTGAGAACTAACCCCTTGATAGCGCCCTTACTCTGCCCTTACCCCCCGGCCTGTCAGCTGAAAAGTCCGATTCTACTATGACGGGCATGAAATACCCATACTCGGATTCTGAATTACCTATATCGTCAAGACGAACAAACGAGTTTGGGAAAGAAGTTGGGTGTCCACGGAGGAGACTTTTCCTTCAAAGAGATCAACAGCAATCGAACTTACCCTCAGCCAGCAGCATACTTTTGAATGACCCCCAATCACTTGAGAAGTCTCGTCAATCCCTTTACATTCGATCTTCACCTCAAGGATGCTGAACCACTTCGATATTTCCTGCTCAGACACAGCGTGTTTCATCCAGCCTATATCTGTACTCCTGTGAAACCGACATGTCCAATCAACCGATGCACAGGACCAGCTTGGTGCCCAGTAGACATGCTGCTTAGGAGGCATATACCGGCTCTGAGAATATGCCAAAACCATCCATAAAAGAGAATAAGGTAGATGTTGTCTCCAATGCCCAGCCAGATACTCTCCGTTGGTTAACATTTATATTCTTTTTGCTAGAGCCGATGTCGCCACAAGTTTTTCCTCTCTTTTCGTTAGGCTACAGGTTGTGTATGCTTCAAGGACGCAGTACCAGTACACATATGCTTTCAGACTAGCCATAACTGGCGATAAAACTCTCGTGCTCCCCTCGTCCAAATTGGACGAGGGTGTACTTAGTGCCACAGCGTTGGAACATGAAAGCTGCCACGGTTTTGTTAGACTGCAGAAATAAGCAAATAATCCACCGTGGAAATTCCTCTCGGAAATAACTGGGTGGCTTTCTAGAGCACTTTTAGTAAGGGGACGTTAAAAATATCCAAATAACCTACAAGGTTTTGGCACTCCCAAAAGATTTGACTTTCAGCGAAATGAATGACTCGAGCAGATAACACCCTCTCCTCCATTACCCATCCCTTCTGTTAAGTGGCGCATACTCAATAGTCTCAAGCCACTCTTCAGAAGAGGTTAACACATAATATTCTGATTCCCCCGCCGCACTATTGTTGAGGCATATGTCCACATCAGGTGGTATTAAGTAGACCCACGAACGAAAATCGTGCAATGAGGCAAAACATCCCTTCTAGCCATTTTAGGCTGCGGTTGCCGCGATATTGATGGTCGCATTTTCGTAGACATAGTCCATCAACGAAGACTCTATCTCCCAGTCATCAACTGAATCTTGAATAATGCATAACGAGTCAATCCACAAGAATCTTATGCCCATGAATCTAGTAATAGAAATAGCGTCAACGAAAGTTTTTGACAAAGAGTGTGGGTGTAAGCTTTGCGAGCAGAGCTTCTGCAATTTGGATGATTCATCAGGCAATCTTCAAACCAACACTTTACCGTTGCTAGGGCACAAAATGCTTTTTTGTCAAGGCCTGGAGGCTGAGAGTCTTCCACGAGTCTCTTTTTAGGTTCATGCTGTTTGATACGATCTCTTTCCCTTCATTCTATCGTTAGTATAATTGCTGGGGAAAAGGTGGGATGGACTTTATGACCTACCCTCAATCAAAATCAGATAAAGATAATAAAAAGTATCATTATTGTTATTAAAGGCTTTTTCGGAACCTTATTTTTGATGGAATTCCTAGTGGATTGTAGCTTTAGCTTTCTTATAGGCAGGCTGGTTTGTCAAGACCCACTTCGTTGTGAAGTATCCGATAGTATCCTCGTCCAACCCGCGATAGTGCTGTGCCGCGCTGGTAGCTCTAAGCCACACCATTGAGCAAAGACTACAGCTGATAGTCGATTCGATGAAGTCCTTGACGGACTGATGATGATTGATGGGGGGATGGAATTCGGATGATGAGAGCATTGCTCTACATTTGTCGCAAAAGGCTGACATAGTGACATTCAAAATATGGGGTGTTCGAAATGGAGAAACTTCTCAACATATCAAAAAATATGTACGACCGGCGGAAGCCTTTGCGTGAGGCAGACATCGTCTCCAGGCTGTGTGGCCCATTCGAAGGTGCTTCTGGGTTTTGGCTGGTTTAACAACGGGTAGCCGCAGTGATGGTCTCACCGGCGCGTCCAATCTATTCTCATGATTACCTGTCATGAGAGCGCGATAAGACTTCTTAATACGATTGCCTGCTGATATTCTTTGGCCGCACTACGGTGTAGCACAGCCGCATGGGCAAGGACTACCCAGGTCCGGGAAATAGTGTCTTGAACCCGATGAGGGTTTAATTTGGCCGAAATTAAGTAGAACACGCTGTTCACGCACAGGAAACAACTTTGAATTAAAAAGAGGGTAAATTGACAAAAGGGTATCTTGTGAAATACGAAGGTATGTAAGTTCAGCGACAAATTCGACTGATATTGATCTTGACTGAGGCATTGGACCGCCAGTTTCTGGGAACGCTTAGGACGGCGGTCAACGTTTCCGCTGTTCCACGAGTGATTTGAATGAAAAAGTGTGACTTTAATCTGTAAATATAGAGGAGCCATATTCGTTGCGATGTTGGAAGTCAGGAGGTTGAGAGGCGGTTGGAATAAAAGTTTCCGTTTGTGGTTGAAACAATCCGGCGAACGATCAGTCATAAACCATCCATCCACCAACCATTGCGGATACTCGTACCTGTCGACTTTCCTTTTGTTACTAAACTCGCCAAAGGGGCGGGGCTAGTGCTTTGAAGAATATATTGCTTTGGGATTGCGAACATTCTAGTGAGATTTCTATCAAGTTCACCAATGGGCTTACAGTATTTAAGGAGGCAACCGTTTAAGCAATCGCCGCGTATGGATCATCTTCCAATAAACTCCCCCATTTTGTGCTGTTGCTTGGATTAGTATCCAAAGCTGAGTGTCTCTAGAGCATCTCTATTTTACTTGTCGCGAGTTGCGAGCCTAGCTCTTTCACAATTCTAAAATTTAGAGTCACAGGACATGTCGTGCGCTGCACACAGTCTTAGCCACCAATATTGTGATTCCCAATTTTCCATTTCCACTTTCAAGAGTTGGTCTCCAACAGTGGTCGAACAGCCCTTCGAATTATGAAAGCGTCGAATTCCACCTGTCCAGGGCAGCGAGATTCGGGAACACGTCTCTCAATCGATCTCCAATTGCTTAAAGTTGTCTTGGCTTTGCATGACACTCAAGGATTGGAAATTTCTGTGTGGCAGAGAGTCAATTTTGAAATAGAAAGCACGTTAATAAAAAAGTGTAGAGCAAGTACGAATTTACAAGCATCAGTACAATGTTGATCTACACTTAACACCACATGCGCAGTGAGCTAAAAGCAGTCGTCGCAAACTGAGCCTTAACTACGACCATCGTCGGCCCTAAATTTAAAGTTGTCGCATTTTCGCACGAATTGAAGTGTTTTTCCGTCCCACCTTTGTGCCGAGATGGTACAAGCTGGGGATGCGCAGTTCGAGGAGAGAACTTCATTTTTAAATGCTCCTGGTGAGCATGTGTGGTCATTCTTAATATATTCACAGCAATGCTTATTTGGAAAGAACACGATTCGATCGCAAATGTTTCATAGAGATCTGTAACCTAGTAAGTTTTGTGATCGGTTGTGGAATGGTCATTCACAAGCGAACACCATGGTATGGCAAACTTAATTGTTGTATTTGCGTTTGATTAGTCTCTCGTAGTGATGGCTAGCTAAGTAAATATATAGATGATTATATTGCTCAGATTGCAGTGACCTTTGAGGCACAATTCTTCTTTCTTGTGCCGTCTATTGTGTACCTATGCTTGAGGCCCCCCCCCCCCACACCTGCATGACCTTCGACCTTGTTGGAGCAATCGAACAGTACAGCTCTCAAACATGTCAAGTTGAGAGATTATTCAAGTTCGCTTTGATTGAAGTGTAAACGTACCAGAAATTGCCATCATAGGCCTTGATTTCCAATGATTTTGGAAAGTCTTCTAGATACAAGTTACCTAAATATTCTAGAATGTCGAAATCTTCCGCAGCCAACCCTGCGCCTAAACAGCGAGAATAACCTTAAATCTTGGCAACTTCATGTTTCAGATCCCAATTGGGGCCGTATTGAGGCACGAACTACGCCAGCCTTCCAAGCTTCGTCAGCCGAAAAGCTTCAACTATGCAAGCCCCAGCGAAGGATCACCACCCCTGCAACTATCCCAAGTAACTAGCTAACACTTACCGCACAACAACCTACTTCCGTCACTGACGATTGAAAACTTGAGTTCTGTAGTCTGGAGGCACAGCAGAAGTTTGGGGGTCGGAAATACGAGCGATGAAAGTGCCTCATTGACGAAGACCCATGGTCGTGATGAGTAAACACCGGTAGGTAAGATGTGAACTGGCCATTGGTGGCCAGGTAATATGTGACTTGGAGTCTGAATCTCGGGACCGAGGGGATTGGGAGTGTCAGAGAAAGCCTTCGTCGTATTTCTGGAAGTAGAAGGCGAGACGAAAGGGGAAGCGAGGGCAATTCTCCTCTCTGGTTCTCTATGTCCGTGGCTATCAAGCGCCCTCTAGTCCATTATACCGCTACAACATTTTGCAATCAATTATTCCACTCATCGTTGCTTTCAATGGTTGCGGTCTATACTATTTATTAGAAAACAGGTTACTTTCCCATTAATTTCAACTCTTATTTTCGTCCCAATCAACAGCCTACAGCAACTGTCACTCTTTTACAACACTTTACGAGTACCTACCTTCCTCGCTTTCTTGCAGTATACAGAATGTCTCTATCAGCTCAATACAGCAAGGCGTTCAACTCATTCGCCTCATGGCAAGGAAAGCGATCAAACCCAATACTCTTTCTCAAAGTTACCCTCATCCTTATCCTCATCCTCTTCATTTGGTACGCTGCCATACCAACAGCTGCATCGACTTGGGCTTCACACACATTCCACGACTACCCAACAAGCACAAAGACTTCCTCATCCTCCGAATCTTCAAAAACTACAACTACACCGAATAATGTCGCTGTAATCGTCGAAAACCGCCCTCTCGCCAACCTCATCCCCCTAATCCTCCACTTCTCAACAGTCCTCGGCCCTGACTGGCCTATAATATTCTACACGGCAAAAACCACAAAGAACCACCTCCTTACCACGTCCATCCCATTCAAGCGAGCCCTCTCTTCAGGCAGTGTCGAAATTCGGTACTTACCATCCAAATACGACTTCAAATCTCACCGATCAGTTACGGAATTCCTTACGACACCATGGCTATGGGAACAGCTAGCACCAGCAGAACACGTCTTGATGTTCCAAGCCGACAGCATCCTCTGTGCCAACAGCGAGCGAACAGTCGACGACTTCCTTTCCTACGATCTTGTCGGCGCGCCCGTCGCTCCATCCTTCGGAGCAGGTTTCAACGGCGGCCTCTCTCTCCGAAACCGCACCCTAATCCTCTCCATCCTTTCCCAATCATCGTGGAAAGACGAGCGAGACTCTGGCGTATTTGCAGACTACGGATGCGGAGATGGAAAGCCTTGTTTAGAATTTGAAGACCAGTGGTTTTATCATAAGATGTTAGGGATAGAGGGAGTGAGACTGCCGAGTGTGGATGTTGCGGGGGAGTTTGCGGTGGAGACGGTGTGGAGGGAGAGGGCGTTGGGGTATCATCAGGTGGAGAGGTGGAATGAGGGGAGGTTGGGGGAGGTTGGGATGTGGTGTCCGGAGTATAAGTTGGCGACAGAGGATTTGCTTGTTCAGCATGGTTGAGAGATTAAGTGTTGGAGTGTTTGACAGTTTGCTCGCTTCTCTTAGACTCGAGAGGACAATCAGAGGCTTTGATTCAAGGCGAGGATTCACAACTGTCACGGACTCGAAGCGTCACTTCTCGAACCAACGAGCTCCACAACGATCACTCCAACACCATGTCAGGTACACATGGCAAAGTGCATCACCTCATCGTTCAACAGTCCACAATAACCTTGAAGCATCGAAGGAGATCTTAGAGTGTTCTGGAGCACGTTGGTCATAGTCGGTGCATTCTGCGGGAGTTCTGGAATAACCAACATTGAACAATTTGCTTTCAGGAGCTTGCGCGGCCTTGAAGACGACATGCAGATGCGTTGCAGCGCAAACCCATTCATAG
This sequence comes from Halenospora varia, assembly GCA_020726485.1. NCBI lineage: Eukaryota > Fungi > Ascomycota > Leotiomycetes > Helotiales > Solenopeziaceae > Halenospora > Halenospora varia. The sequence continues at coordinate 321,190 of JAHEWH010000007.1, forward strand.
AGTCATGGCATCCGGGAAAGACGAGCAGCGTGTGAACAGAAATTCCATGCAGGTGCAATTGCAAAAGAAAACCATATAGAATTCAAATTTAGAAACTCCATCAAAACAAAATGAACCATTTCTTCAACAATGCTTTCACACGTATACAGTCTAGGAGCTACTATAGCGAAGTATCGTTCCACAAAAGTGCAACACACGCGATGTGTTAGCCGACTCATGAGGCAATTCGTGAAACACCTTCCTAACTTATTTCGACTACCATTTTGACCGTCAATTCAAATGAGATTTCGATAACCAATTCGGTGACCAATTCAGCGACCAATTATGGCGAAGTGTGGAAGTGGTACGTCAGCCTTTGTGATGTTTTTGAGCGGGCTGCAGAATGGGCAAGGGTGTGCAGTGAAGCAACACTTCCCTTTGGAAGTACAACACCTTGAATCCACCATCTTGCAATTGAAAACATTGTCGAACGACATTTCGGAGGAATTGATGTCATTAAATCCGTGGTTTTCGTGTTCCAGCCCCTCCCCCAAAAGTGTTGACAATGTTCTGCCAAGACTTATGCCCTTGGCATGACTGAGGATTGAATACGAGGTATATTCCGGTGTGAAAGATCTTTGCCGCGCGGCCCAAAATCCTATTCAAGGAAATACCAACGAAGTTGCTTCAAGGATATCATTGTCTATCTTTTGCATTTTGTGGCTTCGTGTTGCATGTTGACACGTTGTCTGTGCTTCCTCGTGATTGAAAATCAGGTTTGAGTGGAGACTTCAGGAGGATAAGACGATTGAACGCCGTTAGCTTGAGAGGAATGAGAACCATTAGGGCCAGAATCGTCGGGGTAGTGGCTGGCTGTAAATGAAGTTTCCGGTGAAATTGGAGCTCTGTTGGTTCTCGGACGTTTGAGACGAGAGGCTATTGGGTCTAGTGCCTCTAGCTGCCCTGGATAATCTAAATCTGCAGCAGAAAAGGACGTTCCTGGCGAAATTAGGGATCTAGCGGTCGGGGGCGAGGATGAAAATGGTTCGGTGCAGGTGTCTTGGGAATCGTCGTTATCGTAAGCTTCGATCGAGAAGGACGTCTCAGGGCTTGGTAATGCCGGTCGGCCATTTCTTGCTGCAGGAGTAATAGGAAGTTCAGCAACTGGTTTTTCAACAGGAGAATCATTGTCGTTCGGTACCGAAAAGGACGTCTCCGGACTCAGCAAGCCAATCCCCCTTCTTCGTACCGGCGCAGGTGGCTTGATTGCATCGAGAGCCGCTACCAGATACCTAACTTGATGGCGACAGTCATCCAGTGGGTTGTGCTTTGTGCCTTTGAACTTGATTTCACGCGGAAAGTTCCTGCCGGTGATGAATCCGCTCTGCTTCACCATGGTTCTGACGCACATGTTGTTGTAAAACTTGTGTGGCATTTCCATTTGGCAAGCTCGATAAGCAGAGCGAATCCACACATTATCTGCAACTGCGCCGTTGCCCCAAATCATCGGTTGAGACTCACTGCAAAGATGCTGTCGGCCAGACTCCTTCAGGTATTCTTCGGTTTGCTTGCGCGAGCGTCGAATGAAGCCGTTTAACTTGAACAGCATTTCCTCTAGAGACACTTTACTCTCTTTACTTTTGGTCATGCTATCGGGTATTGTTTTCTGAACCCAGAGAACAGTTTCTTCATCTTCAACGAGACCCAGGTCTGCGCAGGACTGGTAGCTGACTGGAGTATGAAAGTGGCCTAGCTCTTCACCTGTATCGGGATCGAAATGAACTGCTGCCACCTCAAGGATAATGGGATTGTCATACTCAATACTAAGACATTCAATGTCTAGCATTATATTTGTATGGAAGTTCTTTTCCCCCATTTTGAATGTGTTAGATAGAATTGACGGTGGGAGAATTGAGGCTTGAGGTGGAGTGAAGGTCGAAAGCGCATAAGCACCAGGCGGGGGAAACTTGCGAGAAATAAAAAAATTCAACTGCGATTTGTGTAGCGAGGAAAGTTATGCGAGATGTTGATAAGTATACAATGTTCACTTGAATCTTCCAAGGAAATAGACGCGTTGAAGTTCAGAGACGAGAACGAAGGTTCGAGCCGAAGTTTCAGCCTAGTGCCTGATGCGGGGGATGATACATACACCCCGTCCACATTTATGCTCTTCATCTAATTGTATCTCAGCAACTTGCCAATCATTACTTCAGAAAAATTTCATCTTTTTTATCCCAGGAATATGTCAACCACGAAAGAAATTATCTTGCTTCGCTGCTTTGCTTTCCTAGCAAGCTGCAACATTCGTTCCATCTTCAGTCTTCTTTTGGGAACTCGTTAGCGAGTTTGCACCTCAAGATTGGAGGGTGGGAGGGAGAAGCAGGAGAGAAATGAATTTGTATGCCTCTTTTGGAGATGATCACTTCCTTAAAATCAACAAGAACTTATTCAAGCTCCTTCTTTCAGGTATGAGACAGCCACGTTTCTTTGCCAAATAAGCACGATGCCTCAAACATTCATCCAAGTATTGGACCTTCACATAGTGACTCATACTTCACTTCAAAATTGATAACGCTGACCTAGTTTGTTCCAAAATCCAACGATCTTCAATTTGTATATGGCCTAGCTAAAGTTCTGTCTACTCTTTAGGGAGAGTGTTTCCTGTATCATATATTCAGGCTTGTTCTCCCCTTTTACCTCTCGATTGTCCCCACCATAGATTTCAAAAGAGCCCGTCCTTCCGATGGTATCCTTCCCAATTATCTCCGCCTGACTAATAGTAGTAAGGATCCCAAGCAGCGCTTTTCGGATATCCTTTAGAAGCGGGCCAGCTATTTTGTTGCCAAGGCATTGAGTATTGTAGTCCAGTCGGATTGTGAGGGCGTGGCGTATATTGAGGACGGTTTCGACCGAAGTCTATAACTCCTTGTCCTTGTCCCAGCGGAACATATTGGCCATTTGGATGATTTACCGATACATTTGCGTCCCATGCTGCTGACAACGCCATGGCCCGCAAGTAAGGGGTTGGCATCTTACGAACAGTCCTTACTCTTTATTCCTTGTTGTAATGTGCTTAATTTGGCTGATATTTTGGAAGGTTTGCTTGATGCTTGAGGATTATCAGAGCGATAGAAGTTGTGGTTGATGAAGAGAGAGAAGTGAAGAAGAGATCATTATCCTGAGATATTTATATCTCTTCCCTAAGCAAGACAATCATCATCTCTATTCTCTGTGAGTAGATATTCACGACTATTCTTGCTCTGCAGGTGTGTTGACTGCCATTCCATAATCACAAATGAAAGATAGGGGCAATAACTAGATGGCGTCACGAGTCACTTTTCAGACTATTCACCTTCACAGCGCATCAATAACACCTAGGCTTCTTTTGAAACTACAAATACTACAATTTGAATCTCATAATAGGGAAGAAGTCAAAAAAATCTTATCTAGCAGTATTCGTTCTGAAGAACTCGCTAATTTCTTGCTCCTAATAGGCTTAACACTTCACCACAACTCATCAGGTACATGGATTCCCTTTCAATTGAATATTGTTACGTCTATATTAATAATCAGCTTTGCACATTATTTTTCTTATTCGAAATATCCTTGAAATTTCATTATGTCTCTTGTCAGCAAGTGCAGTACTAAATCAAGGGAATAAGTAGTTTTCAGGATAAATATTTCCTCCACAGGAGGGATTCTAGAATTTGGCGGAGATTTTCTCGAGAAGCCTTCGAATCTCTGTAGTGTCTGAATTCCTCCCGATGGATAATGAAGATGTCAAGTTTTCGGGAGTGAATCGAAGGTTTAGTTCAGAGCACAGTGGCTAACCCTCGCGTATTTAGCAGGGCTTGATAAAAGCACCCCCTTCTCCCGTTCTAGCTCCCTTTCTCTTGGCCACTTCCGCAGGTACGCGATCTGATCAACGCGACTTTCTTTCAGCCTCGCGACTAAGAACAACATCCCTCTCCGCGACAAAAATCGCCAATCACGCTTGAACCATTGCAACCATGTCGCCTTCCGAGAAGGAAATATGCGACAAGCTGAAGACGACAATTAAGACCTTGTTCAATAGCGATCAACGCGAAACTCTTTCTGTGCGAGTTATTCGCAACAAGGTGGCCGAGGACCTTGGACTCGAGGATGGATTCTTTCTGGAGCCGGAATGGAAGGACAAGTCGAAGTCCTTCATCAAGAACTATGTGGTATGCGCCATCTCTCCCACTGCTCCGATGTGCCAATTGACTAACATTCCCAGGACGAATTGGACTTGGAGGAAGAATCTGCGGCAAAACCCGCACCGGAACCTATGAAGAAGAAAGCGCCAGCCGCCCCAGCAAAGAAAACATCGCCAGTCGCGAAACGAACGAAGAAGCCCACAGATGCAGAGAAAGCGCGTCCGCGAAAGCGCCAAAAAAGAGAAGAAACTCCTTCTGAAGAGGACCTACCAACCGACTCGAGCGCATTATCAGAGCCAGAACCCTCTTTGTCAGATTCCGACGTTTCAGATGCCAGCGAAGCTCCGAAGCCTAAGAAGAAGGCACCGCGCAAATTGAAAACACCTGTGAAGGGGAAGACAAATAAAAGGAAGCAGGTGAACTCGGGTGAGGAAGATGAGGGGATGGATGAAGATAGTGAGGATTCCTTTGGAGATGAGGATGAGGATAGCGATGCGAAGCCTAAGCCTAAAAAAAAGGCGACGCCCAAGAAGGCCGCAAAGCAAGCACCAGCGAAGAAGTCAAAGAAGGCAATAGTCGAATCCGAGTCGGAAGAAGAGAAGCAAGTAGCAGCATCAGACTCAGATGAGGCTAGCCCACCACGGAAGAAACAGGCCAAACCAAAAGCTAAACCTGCTCCCGCCAAAAAGTCCACAGCCAAAGCAATTTCAGACTCAGAAGACCAAGACGAACCTCCCACCAAAAAAGCAACATCAACATCTCCACCTAAACCACCAGCAGAAGCAGAAACCAAAGCGAACGACTCCGACTCCTCCGAACTCTCCGTCCTAGCCGACGAACACGAAGTCGTAAAACCCAAGCGAAAAAAGGGAGCCCCAAAAGAAAAAGCCGCACCCAAGGAGAAAAACCCCCGCACCAAAGCCACCCCCAAAACCTCCGCTCCCCTATCCGCATCCGAAGAGCAAATCAAAACCTTGCAATCACACCTCGTAAAATGCGGGATTCGAAAAATCTGGGCTTTTGAGTTGAAAAAATATGGTGATGATGATAAGGCGAAGATAAAGCATTTGAACGATATGTTGAAGGAGGTTGGGATGGTGGGGCGCTTTAGCGAGAGTAGGGCGAGGGAGATTAAGGAGATGAGAGAGTTGATGGCGGATGTTGAGGCTGTGAAGGAGGGAGCAAAGAGCTGGGGAATGAATGATGGAAAACGAGCGAGTAGGAGTGCGAAGCCGAAGAAGAGTCTGAAGCTGGATGTCAGTGATGATGAGGATGAAGATGGTGGAGGGAAAAAAGAAAATGGGAATGGGGAGCAGGATGGTAGTGATAATGAGGACGAGGCACCGAGACCGAGTGTTGCGAGACAACGAAGGAATGATTTTGCGTTTTTGGGAAGCGAGTCCGAGAGTGATTGAGCTTGGATAGCGATTGATTTGCTCTCTTGGCGCGAGTTATGTAGTGTGTACTTTTACACGATAGGTGATATCCCGACTTTGTAGGCTATGTATGAATCAACAAAAGTTTTTCTGGCATGAAGAAAACGACAGCAGTGGAACTCTTGTGAAACGAGACAACCAAACGGTATGTTTTGAAGCACTTACAACTTGTAGTATCCTCTGCTACATCTGACGACCTCATCAGGAACAGTCTACCTAGCACAGCTTCAAGAGATCCAGCTTCACTTCACTTGATGCTCCGCTATTCCAGCAGAACTTTGACACCAGCTGGCCACCACATTCTCATCGAGGAACATGTTCAGTCACCTTGTCAAGATTCTCCTCCCAGTCGTTTAGTTTTCAAAATTCCGCAAATCGTCACAAATAGACCAAACTATCGACATCAAATTTTCACCACACCAATGCCTTGCAAATTGATTGAATGAAGTAGTAATGTTCATTCCTCTTCTCAACTTTTTAACATAGTACAAGAAAAGCTAACGAGCAATCCACCTTTATCCTTAGATCCTGTCCAAGTAAAGACCTGAACCGCCCACCAACGCCAAGAGAAGGCTTCGTGCTTTCTCAGACCATCCCCAACACCAAATATGATGCCACCGTATCGCCATTTTCGTAATTTTTTGCACACGTGCCTCCTAACCCGAAGTATCCAAAACGGGAAAATCAAACAGCCAAATACTTAGCCATCAGCGTCTCAACCACATCCCCCTGACTATTCGCCGCCTTCTTCAACAACGTGATCCGCTCCTTCTCATACGCCTCCCTCTGCATCGCTTCTCTCTGCTGCAACGGATTCAGCGTATACGCCGCGTTGGGACTTGTCGCAGCAGCCATCGAAACATTTCTCAGCGGAATAGATGGATTTTGGTTAGGATTGTATTGTTGCTGCTGGTTGGGACTCTGAGCTTGGAAATTTTGATTGGACTGAGTAGACATGTTGGAAGATGTCGTATTAGAGGGAGAGTAGGCGCCTCGGGCGACGGCTGCGGCCATCATTTGGGAGGATGGGGGGACGCGACCCATGCTGTCGCGGCGGATGATCATTGAGGGGAGGCGGAGTTGGAACTTCTCTCGTTAGCAATCATTCATCATAAAAATATCTGAAAACTTACTCCTGCCAACACCTTCGCATGATTCATCCCCATAATCTCGCTGATAAAGTTCAATCTTCCCTTTGCCCACGCTCGTTGCGAGTCCGTGATGAAATCCATACACGATATAGCGAATAATGGCCATAAAGCAAAGAATCCTCCAATAGGTTTCGGCTTGCTGAAAGTCTCGAGTCCCTCGTTGAAGCCGTTTAGATCAGGTGCTGACATGGCGCCTGCTTGTCCTACGTGCCATCCGATATGGAAGGGTACCGAGGCGATAACGTCCGTGATGAGATCAACGCTTAATCTTACGTTCGTTGCGTATTCTGGTGTTGTTCGGTAATCGACAGGAGAGCATATCCAGGCTGCACAACGCACGATCGTGCCTGAGATATTGAGACGTGCTATCCGTGCGTGGTTCCAGATAGTCGCTACCCAGATATTGTGATAGATATCGACTTTACCGGGACAAACTTCGGACTTGGTGATATCAGAACCAGTAACGTTGTCCACCCATGCCACGGTCTTCTGATGCCAAAAGTCTGGTAGCGAAGCTTCCCATATCTGATAGTCTGCTTCCATAGCTGCTGCTCGTCTCATCATATCCAGTACCTTCTGGAAATATTCTGGGGTCCGTGGGAAAGCTGTTAATGCGGAGTTGATTTCAGCACGAAGTTCTGCTAGCTGGAGGTTGAGTTTGATGACAGGAGCTGCGAAATCCCCTTCGACTGCGTCTGAAACCCACCAGTCAGGGCCCATAGCTGGCGATTTTGAGGCAGTCAAGCAGTTGATGGCCTGTCGGAAATTAGAATATTCCGAGATGAGGAATGGGGGAACTTACCATTTGCGTTCGAACAACTTGGAAGAGAGCGTGGCCGACTTTCGTACGGAATTGCTTCTTCCCTCTCATTTTGACAAGTTGAACAGCTCCATCAATATGTGAATACCAAGCATTGGCATTAGTACTTGTTGAAGAAACAGTCTATTATCATTGTCAGCTTTGTATCACCAAAAGATTGCAAGAGAATAACTAACTTCATAAAATCCCAACATCAAAATCGCAGCAAGTGTCTGATCCGTCTTCTGTTGTGCCGGATTTTGCAGAGCCAAATTCGTAGCTTTCAACGCCTTCGAGTATTGTGCAACAGCAATATGCGATAATTCTCTCCTGTTCCTCGAATTTGGTCTATTTGCCAAAGATGCCATCGACACAGCAGAAAATGCAAGACTCAGTTGCGAGTCCGGCCCTTCGTTCTTTATTAATGGTTGCAAAAACTCGAAATATCCACGGAAGGAACCTTCGGATGGTGATAATACATAATTCGACATGAAAAAGCATGGCGCTTGTTGTTCGATCGGTACATTTAGTGCTACAGATGATATGCTCATCGATCCCGGGTCTGAGGTTAGTGTGATTAAGGACATGCTTCCATCCTGGCTATTCATCATCGTCTGTTGGTTCGACAGCGTAATTTGCGGATTCCCTTTCTTTCCCGTGAGTGCTCTCCGCGCTCTCCTCTCTGTCGCTTGCGTTTCATTACGGAAGACAAGATCGAAGTCGTCCTTGTATCCTGGACATTGGCGTCTTGATTTGGCGCATTGGTTACACGTCGGTTTGGCCTCGTCGCACTGTGAAAGTCGCGATAGTCAGAACAAGATGTACTTATACTCCAGTCGAATTCAAGAATCAACATACCTTTATCCTTCGCGTCCTGCACATCTGGCAGCCACGCGACGGCTTCCCGCAATAAACCATTATGATATTGATATAGAGTTAAGATACTAAGTGTGGGCCGTCCCGGGGATCTACAGTAGCCCGAAGCTGTTGATGCTTTTGTATATAGATGAAGAAGGGATGAATCGACGTCCCAACTGTAACTCAAATGTAGAGATTCTTGTTGACCGAGGTACTTTGAGAAAGCACAGGTCCGTTGACGTCGACGAAAGGACCAGTTATTCCTCTCCAACTGATGTTTATGCCAAAGGGATGAAACCGTGGCAGGTGTCGAGGTAAGAGGGACCGTGGCGCAGCCTCCCAAAGTGTAATGGAGTGGACTTCACAGGGAAGTCTGTTCTTCAAGATCCCCTAATGAAGATATGATCCGGAAGAGCTTGTATGTTGAAGAGTATTGCTTGATTTCTTTTGCCGATGGAAGAAACACGATTGGTGAGAGAGAAAGATGGAACTGTCAATGTTGAACCAGTATAAAATTGGGACGAGATGTTTCGGAGATCGAGAAGGTTATCTGGGGCGGAAAGCTGTGCCGCTTGCAACAGTCCTTGCGCCAGATCTCGTTGGCCCAGCTGGGAGGAAGGAGGGGCAAGGGACTTAGGCGGGGGTGTTCCTGGGACGCGTGCGTTCCATGTATCAAGAACTCGATGGTTATGGCTTGAACAAGTCGGTACAGGGGGTTGTTCATCAACGATGAAATGATCTGCCGGCGGAACCGGTGACTCTATTCGGGATATATGAGATGTGTTATTAGGAAGCACCCAAGCTCTCGAGCTTTCCCACAGAAGGGCGGACCCTTTGAGGCTTTGAGGACCTGACGGCGTGGTCTGTGACAAGAGCCTACTTTAGCTTGCAGACCCTGTACACAGTGATTTGACGCCGTTGAGAAGACAAGTGGACCCAGCCCCTTGAGCTTGAGGAGTCCCGGGCGCGGGGTCAAAGCGTTCAGAATGATTCGTTCCCATCAGCTTGAACTGCAGCTGGGAGGCACGGCACTCCACTGTGCGCTTTGTACCCTGGACTGTGAAGTTTGTGACGCCCACGGAATGAAGCTTCCTCTCACTGGAGAGCAAAAGTTTAGTGTTGGTGGTTGACGTGAAAAAATGAAGGGGAAATCCCATGGAAATGGAGGCTGGGAATTTAGACGTGTTTAAAACTGCCTAGCGTTTGCCCCTCCTCATTCTAACAACTTCTGACCTCCACCAGCGCCAACGTCATTGCAACCGCTTCGAAACAATCAACGGCAACTACGGAAAGACATGACCCATTACACGCTCTAGCGTCATGCCATCTATGTCTATCATTTCTTTTTCCACAATCAGAACGAGATCGATCACATAACCTAAATCAAAACATCAAACACATATCTGATCCTCTTCATCTCCCTAAATTCATCACAAGAACTAAAGTTCATCACTTTTTTTCAAAAGTACACAATGTACAGCAGATCCCCACATCAAACGCAACAATTCTCCGTCCCGAAATATACTCGTAGCAAAACGGTTCCATCTCTCGTACCCTGCAGAAGCGACAGCAAATATCCAGGGTTGGCACAAATATCGACCCCAGAACCCGGGTCTGATGATCCAATGAAGTCTGATTCGTTATCTTCCTTGCTCAATGCAACCTCCCATCTTGAGCTCGAACATGCCCGCGTGTGGCACAGAAAACACGCTGCTGGATTTTGTGTGACAATGGCGACGACCGACATGAAATAAAGTTAGGAGTTAATTGAGCGCAGATGAATTGGAAATTGACAGAACTTAATCTAAGCGCTGGAAAAGGTAGGAATGAGAGCATTCGAGATTCTTCTCAGAAAAACAATCATGGAAATAAAGCTGAAGTTTGCCTACGAAGGCGAGGACAATGCATTCGAACTCTCGACGACAAGTCATCCTCAGCTCGCTCGCTCTCGCCACCTGAACCTCTCGCCGGTCACCTGTTGAAGTCGGGAAAAGCGAATACGCATTTTTGCAAGGATAGAATCTCTCTGTTCAAGGACTCGATTCCCGTTTTGGATCTTGGATAGAGCAGCATATGGTGGACGCTCTGCAGGTAAGATGCAATTGTGATTTGGCCGGGTGCTTTGAGCCTATAAGCCTCGTCATTGGCAATTATGAAGTCGCTCTCTTGGAGTGGAGGGATTCTGTCCAGCTGCTACGAAAAGCAAAGTGCATCAAAGCACACCTGATCGCTCCTCTCCAATCCATCATCTACCCATGGATTCGAAAGTATGTAGCCGACTTGTAAAGGACTCTGCAAGTGCAAGCGAAAGTGAAGCTGCACAGCCTCAATATCAAGTCTCATCTACAACACCAAGCTCTCCACACGTCGGTATCCGGCACTGTTTCATCTTTCATTTCTCCTGATTAGCGGCCGCCTCCACATTGTTCCCCTGAAATGAAATTCAATTCACCTCAAGTCAAGTGAAGCTATGCCAGAATAGGATTAGGAGATATGCCCTCTGAACCGTTTAAACTTAAGTGCCGCGTGCTAAGTTGACACTGCAGATCCGGCTCGTGAAAAGGTGCTTGGGGGACTAAAATGGGAAAGGGCCGACCTGCAGGAGGCAGTGGAGTTCTTAATGGGAAAGGGACGAAGCTCCAAAAGCGTTAAATATTGCAGAGGAGATGCCAGAAGAGGAAGTTACCACCTGCAAGCTGCGGAAAAGAGCACAAGTACATGTAATTGAAACGCAAACACTGATACAATTCACAGTTGAGAAAACAGGTGAATGAAATCAGCAAACATCGCAAGAGCCCTCAAGTCTAGAACAGCCCAAGCCGAACAGGAGAGTTCACCCTCAGGCGGGGGAGCACATTCCCAGAGGGTTGTACGCTCGTTCCTCTCGAAACCCTGCAGAGCTTCAAAAATCTGTGGAGGGGTAGATGCGGGGTATCAAATACATTACTTCAGTGTGCTCTGACTTCTTGAACATTGCTCGCTTACCTGTACATGCAAGTGTGGCCACAAGAAAAAGGAAACATACAGAACCGTTGCGGCAGCCTCAGAAAAAAATAAGCCCATGGGTACACAAAGCAATGGTGGAAAATATCATCATTCTAGCACACCACATACGTACATTCAATGTATCCTCGTCTATTCCTATAGTAGTAAACATAAAAAGAAATCCACCCATTCATCCCTCGCTCGCTAATATTTTTATTTTCCCTCTTCATAGTCATGAAAGTACGCCTCTTTGTCGTCCGTAAAATGTCGTCTCAAGGTTGGAAGTCGTGATCGCAGACTAAAAAAAACCCCGCTAGCACGGATACTGTACATCATACAAAAGGTCTGAAAAAGACGCCACGCCCTCCGACTCTTGCTCTTTGTGGAGATCGACTATCTGAAATCAGACCAAGAGAGATCTCTTGCGAGGAGGACCGTTCATCGACACGCCACGCCTTGCCGCGATTGAGGAAAAGATGGACCCTAGATTCGAAATCAGATGCTCCCGCTCCGCGAAATCCCGCAAGCGTACACCATGGCTACAAGGTCAAAGCTCAAGCCCGCCTCAACTATCAAACATCCCCGCCACACCCTCCAAACTCGGACTCGGCTGCCTATTATCAGCCTGCTGCGTTTGTTGCGGCTGCTCCTTCAAAAACTCCTGCTGCATTTTACTCCGTTCCTTCCTCGCCGCACTCGCAGACTTCGAAATCCGTCCTTGCTCGCTAATACTCACCCCCTTCAAATCTCGCAGGAGATCAAGAACAAGAGCGCGTTGTTGGCGTTGTTGCATGCCAGGACGCATGATGTAGTCGATGCATTTGTCAACGGATTTTTCTTGGAGGCCGGGGAGTGTAAGGAGGATTTGCCGGGGAGTGTCGGTGACGGGGGAGTAGTGGGTTAGGATTGAGGCGATTAGGTGGGCGAGGTCTTTTTGGAGGTCGACGAAGTAGGGCTCGTTTAGGGAGGAGATGCAGGCTTTTAGTACGTCTGTGCTAATGAATTCTCGGATGGAGGAGGAGAGAGGTGAGTCTTGGCTTGCCGCGAAATCTGGTATGATAGAGCGGAAGACCCGGAGAACGACGCCGCAGCATCGTCCATCACGCATGCGGATTGCGTGAGCGAGGAAGAGAAGTAGAGGTTCGAGGATAGTGGAGGAGGTAAGGCAGAATTTGCGCATCGTCGGATATGCAGAAGATAGATTACTGCCATTAGCAGGAGCGTCTTTGCCTGCATCCGAGGCTGTTTGGGGATCTATTTCTGTTAGTCGGGAATGATGCCAGTTGACTGGTAATGATTGAAGTTTCTTACTTGGTCGAGCTGGATCCAAGAACCCGCCGATCATCATGACAGCAGTGTGTGTTAGTTGACGTAAGATACTCTCTTCCTTCATCTCTTCGGTCAAGTTATCACCCGGTGTCTGGGATACTTGCTTCTGAGCCAGCTTCTCCCACTCAGAGCTGATCTTCGCATCCATCTGTGCAAAGCAGGTGGCGAGAATTGGTGGAACGAAATGGCCCCGAACCTCAACAGGACAATCATCTACCATCAGTCGCACAACGTTAAGCAGACCGATTAGCTGATGTGATGAAAGGCAATGAGCGTCAGAGAATAGAGCATGCGCTAGCGGCCCAGGGAGTTCGCTAAAACCATAGAAGTCAACGTCCAGCCGACTCATGCACCAAAGCATGGAGTAACAAGCTTCTCGTACTGCACGTACAGAGCCACGAATTGACGATGCAAAGCCTTCCATTGTGGACTTTGTCCCTGTCACACGTGCGTAGAAGTCTTCCTTTGTACCTTCTGATATGCCTGCTTGCCAAAAGCGGTCGGTGAGGATGCGGCCGACAAGGCCTCTCATTTCTGGGGGCAATCCTGACCAGTTTGCTGGATTGTGAAAAGCGTGTGCATGACTAGACAGTTAAGTCAGACATTACGAAAGAGAAAATGAACGTCTCATACCTTAAGAATTTGAGGAGATTCGGAAGGATGACCGGAAGAGCATCTCGCCATAGTGCGCATGAAATCTTGTACGCAGGTGTATCCCTTTCAACCTTTTCGGTTGAGCAAGCGAGGAAGCTTTTAGTGGTTCGTAAAGGTAAAGCCTACACATTTAGAATTAGGTCACGTGCATGAAGCAATGTGTCTTGAAATACCTTTAGGCGCTCATCCAGACCTGCCTGTAATGCTTGCCCCTCTACGTCCAGCTGATATAGCGCCCAGTTGTCAATCTCATGGACTCGTCTCGACACCAGAAATTCGCGAACGCCGTTTAGTCCAAGAAGATCGCAAAAGCCGGCAAAGCTAGTTATCGATTGTTCAAGCTGCGGGTCTTTCCATAATTGTTGTACAGGATTAATGAAGCCTTGAAGCTTCTGCAGTCTCAGGTCTGGGTCTATATTTGTTGCTCGGTGGCTATTTGAAGTCAGTACTGCCCAGAGAAACGTAGTTTGTGAACAAAACGTACATAATCGTAAACAAGAACGTTTGGTAAGAAGTCTGTCTCTTGGCCTCCAGTCTGCCTGAAGCAATAATCTCATTCACTTTTGCTTCAAGCTGTTCGTACACATCCTAAAATCTGTTAGAAAATACTTTCAGTCTTGGATAGGAATGGAGAGCATACCAAGAGTTGGTCTGGCATCTTGCTAGCTAGTCGCTGTAATTCGTAAGTTCCGTCAGACTGCAGCTCCTTCACAGCCTCCGTATATGCCGCAAATTCTGGTCTCTCAAGAGGCTGGCTCATGAGAATGTGCTCAAGGACTTTCAGCATGAAGCCTACTTTCTTATCCAAAGCATTAGTTGAAAAAGCAACTGCTAGTTGTAGCGCTCGCTTCCGAATGAGGGGATCCTGCAATTGTTAGCATGTTGATTTTAAGTGTATCACTTTGTACTCGTACCTCAAAATTTAGTTCTAATAATCGCTCACACCAAGCCTCAAGGTTATTTTCAATAGCCACACGTTGTTGCTCCTGCTAAGAACTCAGTATTAGCCCTGGAAAGGTTCTGTGAAACCTATACGTACATCTTGCTGCAGCTTAGAGCCATGTACTGATCGCCATTTCATGTAACCTTTCAATGCTGCTTCGATGACAGTAAAATGGGCATCAACTCGTAAGAAAGGAATTGAGGTTTTCGAGTACTTCTCAACTATATCTCTGCGTTAACTCAACTGATCTACTTCATCGAAGTGATGAAACATACCAGAAAATGGAGGTTGGCCATCATAGAGGTGTTGTACCGATTGGTCAAACTGGCCAAGGATATGGTAGATTGCCTCTGATTGCTTTTGGCGAACGACTAGCTCGATTATTGTGACACAATATCGACGGTAATTGCCCAAAAATGCATGTCGTTCTGGAATCGTATCTATGTCTTCTAGCAAGAAGACGAGTGAAGAATCATCCGAGTCTTCAGGCATGCTTTCGTAGCGAATTAGTCTCGAACTGCAAAGTTCAAGCAGAGGCGCAATTATTGGGGTCATGGTAGGTGAGCTGCCAATGGTGTCGGAACGTAACAATCGTGTCCATGTAACAAGGATGGGTATTGAGATGACAAAACTTGGACTTTGTGCAACAGCAAGGAAAAGGTTCAATAAATTAGGAAGATCACAATCCTCTGGTATGGCCGATATCTTCTGCTCTATAAAGCTGCCTAGATTCGACATCATCTATGTCTATGTTAGATGAATGATGTTGCAAAGGGGTTAGAGTCAAACCTCGGAAAACTTCTTAGCAAAAAGGTACTTTTCGTCGTCAATGTCGTTTGGATTAACGACTGACCACTCATAAAGCTTGCGTAATAGGTCAACCATCTGACTTCTGTACATGGGGCACACGAGTGAGAGGAACTCTTCATCTGAGAAATGCATTCGGCAATATAGTGCATGTAGTGCTTCAACGGATGCCTGGGACTGTTAGTACCACGAACCGTCACTAACCTTGAACAAACTTACCAATTGGACGGCCACACTCGATGCGGCAAGACTTTTACACATTTGTTGGACGCAAGATGCACTTGCAATTGCACGTGGGATTGCCCAGGGCATAACAGACTTGTACACTGCTAAAGCTTTCACAGCACAGCTTTGATACTGCGGATTATTGTATAGGTCGGTCTCCAAGCATTGATCCAGCAGTTCGCCCAGGCGTACCAACCAACCTTCTTCTCCGCATCTAACTGTCGTGCCAATTTGACGGTTTGGGAATGCTTCGGTCAATACAGTAGCTGGAGTGAAGATCTCAACACAAGCTTTGCTCAGCGCCCCTTCTCTCAGGACAGCTACTGTATCATCTCCGTTGAAGACCTCGTCAGACAGTGTTTCGAGGACGAAGAGGACAAACTCCTTGTGTACCACAGACCCTGGCAGATTCCACAGCTGCACTAGAAGTTCATCCATATCAATCCAGGCAGCGCCCCAACTTCTCTTTGCGACCTCAACCCATAATTGTGCAGTCTTGTTCCGGAGGTATAGAGGATCTTCAGGCGAAACATTCTGCGAGAGCTGTAAAACCCATTGCCGTAGCGCAGTTGCCTGTTCCTCAGAGTATTCTGCCCACTTGTGTCTGATCGCATATTCGAGAAGGGAAAGGGCGTAATGACGAACGACTGGCTGCTGGCTCTTGTCGGAGGCTAACGTAAAACCATGGTAAGGAGCTTCATCGTTCGTCTTGATCTCTTCGAGAAATAAGGAGGCTTGTCGCCGCGACTCGTTGGAGGAATAGGCACCATGTACCAGCTCGAGAGCTTCGTGGATCTGAGGTAGCATTGTACTACTTCCGTTAACGCGTGCAGCTTGGGCAGGCATCGCCTCCGCGCCGAGCGTGCTGTGACCGTTCGCAGAGCCGTTCATGGTGTTGAATCTGACCCTTATGGATGGCGAGTATGCTGGGCTCGACCAAAGTCAGAAAATTCGACCTGAGCTATGCTGAAAGGAAGAGTCATCCAGTTTGTGATCTGATGCGCAGTCATGTGCGTGAATTACTTGAGGTCGAAGACCTGGGAGACAAAGCACTGGTCAGAGCCCAGACTGAAAATTTCGTCAGTTTTCCAAAGAGGCCAAAGATTGTGCAAATGTCGCAAGATATGTAGGGCGTGGTACAACGCAGAAATAGTGGTGTTGATAAAGTCTCGAGATCTTGTCTAGAAGCAATGGAAAGGCTGAAGCGGACCTCTTTTTCCCGGGCAAGGCTAGGCACTCGTCACGCCAGTACCTTTTCACTATCGAATCAGAAACGAGGATGTTTTCTTTTGATGGATGCACAAAACTGGGGCTAATCAGAAGTGCATTAAATGCATATTTACTTCAACTTTTCTTTCTTTCAGCCGTAATGATTTACGTTTTGCATAGATGTGTAAACTTCCTACAAAGAGGATTCAATGTGTATTAGACCCGATTGTGCATGTGGCTATTGCCAGTCAAGAAGAAGGTTACAATTGCTTTCCAGCATATGATTAAATATGTAAATCCTAGTTGAAGTTGTTCGACTAGGTAAAAGTATGTATACAGAAGCGTTGTCGGAAGGAACTGAATCCTGGATGCATCAAAAGCTTTAAACCGCCGGTCAACCACCGAAACCCCACCAATGTAACGAAACGCCAGCCCAAATGCAAAATCGTCGTCTCGTAACCTTATTCACATAACACTGCATTTACTTTGCTGGCATTGATCGAGATACCCTTCTTCCTCTGCATTCCCAAGTGCCATGTTCTGTCGTCTTTGTACACCCGTAATTTTGATATGATGCTCTCCTTCCACATGCCACCATCGGAGACGTTGAATCATACCTCCATCCGCATCGTCTGTGCTTATTTGCCATTTACCTCCAGTAACCACGATCTCACACTGGTCCTTGGGGAAATGGAATTCTGGTAAAAATACTTCTGTTGGTGCATGCTCGGCGGCAGCAGTGTGTGCATGTAAACGGAATGTAAAAATGCAACTCCGCAAATCGAACCCAGAATGAAGGATTTTGCCAACAGTAGCAATTGGGGAGGGTCGAACATATGCCTCAGCAGCTCTAAATCCCGGAGCATTGGTGAGCTCGGGGGCTTATCTGTAAGCTGCGAAGAAATCGAAGGCGTCTTCAATTTTACTCTTAGATTTCCAGGGTTGACAGTCGATTCGTCCGAGTAATCCTTCCTCGTCGTTGGACCTGCTTTCTGGAGGTCCAAGGTCGTTGTGGATTCGTTGTTCGGCGAGGGCGGAAGAGGGGAGATTGGTAGTGGTCGATCATCTAAGGAGAAGATAGAGAGATCTTCTCCATTCCATTGGTCTCCTAAGTGGTGCTTGTTCTAGGTAATGTAAGCATTATACTTTCTCTGCTGAATGGCTCAACATACCTCACACATATACAACCACAAGGTATAGCCTGCCATGGAACTAGCTTCAACTGCAAAATGATTTGCATCCATAGCTCCAGACTGACTTGAATAGTCTCCCGTTTTGTATGCATATTTGTCGTCCATGTCGTATGGAATACCAAATTCAGTAAGAACACAAGGATGGTTGCCCATGTAGTCTAAGCCCTCCTGTTTAATTGCGGAAAGTTGGTCACGGAAACAATTTCGAATTGCTGTTTCGCCAATCTTGACGGCAAAGGCCGGGCTCATATATCGCCCACGTAAGATGCCAAACACATCAACGTTCCAGTATCGGTTCCATTTCTTGGTCATTAGGGTCACACCATCATAATAATGAGGAGCATAGACCATCTTGGGATCATCGTCTTCGGTACCCTTAATCGACGGAGGTATTTCCAGTACTGGCGGTTGGCAGAAAAGGATGCAGTCCTTGTGTACTGATCTTATGCTGTCTCTATGCCTCCTGTAATATTCCATAAAGTAGGTGTTAGTGAACTGTTCGTAGTCGATGACCTCTCCAGTACGAGGGTTCTTCCTGAAATAGTCCTTTTTCAATAATGTATCGTTGCTTGGATCCCACACGCCATGTTGCGCCCAGACACACTCCCCTAATTTCCATCCAGGATCTCTCTTGTAGCCATATCTTGATTCGTCGTAGTCCACTGGCAACCAGGCATGCTCCCCTTGCGGATCAACAAGTACACGTCCTGACTTGTATGGACCCATACCTCCGAAATCCCAAGTATCAATCTCACATGCTCTCCCAGAGCCAGTCAAAATAGCTTGCCACGCTGTTGGCGATGTGCCCTTTTGTAACTTCTGTTCGCTAGGGATGGTTGTTAGATCAGGCCAGCCTACTAATCCACGGTTTGGTTCGTTCATGCTCTCCCACCCTATCACGATATCATCCTCCAGATCCTCAGCCTGATGGATTCGCTTCGCTAAGTGTGTAAGTGCGCCGATAAAATGGCCTTGCAAGTAGTCTTGGATATTCTGCCCATCGATAATACATTTAGGGGCGAAATCTCTCCCGGCGAAAAAGAATGTAAATATCACTTGGCAAGCAAGTCGTGTATAATTCGTAGACCAAATCATCTTAGGGAAGTTCTCAGGGTCCGGATACGTGTTGTGCACCAAAGCCGCTTCTGTCGCAGCAAAGCTCTGGGGGTTCAGACCGCAGGCGTATAACGTCCACATTGGTGCACCAGAGCCACCTGAGAACCGAGACCACTATAAAGGAGCGTATCAGTAATTGCGAAGCTTCACTTCAATTTAGGGAGTACCTACGACATCCTGATGGGGATCCATAAATATGTAGAATCCATAATCTCTTGCCAGCCTTAGTATCTCGATAGTATGCGATATCCATTCCTCGTCATATATCCCAGGCCCAGCGGACTCAATTGCTTCCCATGTAAAGACATATCTAATTGTATTGTATCCCCATCGCTTTAATCGGGAAAAATGGAGGTGTGCATCTTCTTTCGGAAAAGGTCGAGAGTGGAAGTTGACGTTATCGCCATCGAAGAAATCCTGGGGGATATGGGAAGGTTGATCTGGGTTGCTGGGGTATTTCGCATCACCAGCCGCATTTATTCCTCGAAGGGTGACCTGCCGTCCATGATCGTCGCGGAAGTGCCCGTCTTCAATCGTGAGTCGCAAAGGTGCCATGATTGAGGGTATTGACAATGGCTACAAGGCTCTGCAGTACTGGAAGAAACGGAGGATTTGTTGACAGAATCCGGTCTGGAGAAGCGGGCTGTCACTTGGAGTTGAGCTCCAGCTAGAAGGCTCTAGTGGAGGGTATCAATGACGGCGTATGCGCAAGTGGCAGTGCCGTCGTCGTCGACCCGCCGCTGCGGATTCGTAGTCTTCTAGGATAGCGCGTATGTATCGGTCATAGAGGATAAAGAAGGCCGTCTTTCGCAATATTCTCAGGGGCGTACGAGGTGGAGTTGTGAGGTTCGAATGCGAATGCGAGAGGTAGGAGGCTATGTCAGGTGCTGAATAAGGAGTATTCCATCTCGAGTCTTGGAGTGCTGCTTGTGTGAATGTTCCGAAGCCATTTCCGGGCCCCGGTCTTTGCTTAAACCGAGACATGGTCAGGGGCCTTCTGGCCCGACCTTCCGCCGTACCCCACGCTAAACATCTTAGCAAACGCGAGGCTGCCAAATGATCTAACCTTGGTGCGCACAAACATTTGCAGCCTCACTGCGAGATTTCCACTTGTATCTCCCTCATTTGTTAGCTATTTTCCCTGGCGATGCTGTTGAATAGGAGATATCCTAAGTCATGTCTGCAGCAAAGGCCGCGCTGAAAGCCATTGGTGCAGCTATCAAAGCCCAAAAATACGATGATGCGGTACAACAAGCCCAGAAGCTATTGGCTTCAGATCCCAAGAATTACCAGGCGTAAGTTATATTTTTATCGAAAGCTTTGAAGACAAAATGATTGTTAACAAGTGGCAGCAACCTCGCCTTGGGCTTTGCATTGAGCAAGGAAAACCAACACGCTGAGGCTGAAAAAGCATACGATGCTGCGTCGAAAATCAAAGCTTCCGACCCACAAGCATGGCAGGGTCTCATTCAGTTGTACGAGAAGCAAGAAAGCGAAGCTGTATCCCGGTACCAAGTAGCTGCATTGCAATTGGCAGTGATATATCGGGAGCAGGACGAGAAATACAAGTGTCAAGATGTGGTGGATAAGTTCCTTGGATTTGCAAAGAACCAGGGTACAAGGTTGCAACAAAAGAAATCTCAAGAAATCATCCTACCTGGATCTCCAATATATGATTATCTAGAGGGCAGGATACCTCATCCGTCCCATACGTATCAGATTATGGCACAAATTACAGAGTTTGACGAAAAGGAACGAATCAACAAGGAAATTGGAGAACGAAGAACACGTCTAGGAGCAAAAATTGGCCAGGTCACGATCGAAGTCAAGAGAGAGGTGCTGAAGAATAGTGACTTAGAAGATTTGTACTCCAAAGTCATTGATTGGACAAACGATGATGAAATACGTCGACAATATGAAGAAAAGCTTTTTCAAAGATGCTTGGAAGCTCTAACTGTTTTACCATCTGGGCCCGAGAAGAACGAAAAGCGAACAAAAGTCATGAAATTGGCCACGGATATGGTTCTCATAAAGCACCCTTACAAACTAGCCTGGGATATTGCTTTGGAATGGCAAGATCCAGAAAATTTCCAGGATCTTGATGTCAACGTCTTGCGCGAATACTGTTCGTTTTTTCCTACTAGTGGTTTTGGCCAAGTCCTTCGAGGGTTTCTCACTTGCGAAATCTCGCCCTTCCCTGCTCCTCCACCTCGCCCACAGCCAGTGCAGTCTGCAGTCAATTCCGACGAGAGCGAAGACGATGACGATAATGGCGGAGGAGTCTCACTTGAGGATACTTTCATTGGCGAGGACCGTTTGCTTTTGATGGTAGATGGTATGTCCGAAGCTGGAAAGTCAATTCTTGCTCATCGATTTATGGGCGAGTATTATCAATTCCTGGATGAGCACGAAAGTGTGGTTGAACTTATGCGGAATGCGCAACGCGTCATAAAAGAAGAGTCCAATAAAATTGGTTCAAAGTTTGATCATGCTTCTGATTCAGTTACTGCTCTTCTCGGAACTGCACTT
Organism: Halenospora varia; assembly: GCA_020726485.1. NCBI lineage: Eukaryota > Fungi > Ascomycota > Leotiomycetes > Helotiales > Solenopeziaceae > Halenospora > Halenospora varia. The sequence goes on from JAHEWH010000007.1 coordinate 342,581, forward strand.
GTCTTCTACCAATCTCCTAGGAATCACCCAGAGGCAAAAGTACTCTTTGATGAGCTCCTCACTCGGAACGCCTCTTCGACTCCGGCTCTGATTGGTATTGGAATGATTTACGAGGAGGAAGAGGACTATCCTGCCGCCATTGATTTCTTCGCCCGTGCTCTGAAACGAGATACGAGTAATATTCGCGTGAAGACAGAGGCCGCATGGGTCAAGGCGCTCAATGGGGATTATATTGCTGGTAAAGCAGGACTTGAGGCCTGTCTACCCGAGCTTGAGAGAAAAGATCTCCGGTCCAAAGAACTCCTCGCTGAAACTCAATATCGTATCGGAGTATGTGTCTGGAATATGGATCCATCTAAATCGGCACGTAAGGACAGAAATGGCGCATATGCATACTTCTTGGCTGCTCTGAAGAGTAATCTAAATTTTGCACCTGCATATACTAGTCTTGGTATATTCTACGCTGATTATTCGAAAGACAAGAAGCGATCGCGTAAATGTTTCCAAAAGGCTTTCGAGCTTTCTGCTGCGGAAGTGGAAGCTGCAGAGCGCCTCGCTAGAATATTTGCTGAACAAAGCGAATGGGAGCTTGTAGAAGTTGTTGCACAAAGAGTTGTTGATTCTGGAAAGGTGAGACCAGCACCAGGTTCTAAAAAGAAGGGAATTAGCTGGCCATTTGCTGCACTTGGTGTTGCTGAGCTGAACAAGCAAGAATACGCGAAGAGTATCGTATCCTTCCAGTCTGCTCTTCGAATTACTCCAAATGACTACCACTCTTGGGTGGGTCTAGGTGAGAGCTACCATAACTCGGGTCGCTACATAGCTGCAACGAAAGCATTCCAGCATGCGGAGACGTTTGAGCACGAAGTCGAACAACAAAAGGCGGGAGAAACGTGGTTCGCTAAGCACATGCTTGCAAATGTCAAGCGCGAATTGGGCGACTACGATGATGCGATTGAAGGATACAAAGCTGTTCTGGACGGCCGACCAAATGAATTCGGTGTTTCCGTAGCCTTGGTACAGGCGCTGATAGAGAGTGCTTGGGATGGCATTGACAAAGGACTCTTTGGAGCCGCAGCTCAGAGAGCTTCTGAGACGATTGATGCAGCCGTAAAATTGGCTGAACGAGGGGCGGATGCCTTTAACCTTTGGAGAGCTGTTGGCGATGCATGCTCAGTCTATTCATGGGTTCAGTGTTACTTACACAATTTTCCTCCGGCGAAAGTCAAGCATTTGCTTCAGATGAGAGATGAAAAAGATGCGTATGAGCTCTTCTCTAATGTTGATGGTGTTGGAATAGATGTCGTATTCGCAGATGGGCTCTTCTCGAAAGACGAGCAAGAGGGCGTAAACCTTACCAGATGCTTACATGGAGCAATTCTTGCCCACAAGCGAGCAATACACTCTTCTGCTCAAGACATACACGCTCAAGCTGTTGCCTACTACAACCTCGGATGGGCAGAACATCGGGCACATGTTTGCTTGGGTGGTGTTTTGAAAAAGAAATCTACGAGATATCTTAAAGCTGCTGTGAGATGCTTCAAACGAGCTATTGAGCTTGAGGCTGGAAATTCTGAATTCTGGAATGCTCTGGGTGTTATTACGAGTGAGCTAAATCCCAAGGTAGCCCAACATGCATTTGTGCGCAGCTTGTTCTTAAATGAGCGAAGTGCTCAGACATGGACAAACTTAGGGACGCTTTATCTTCTACAAAATGACCTTCAGCTTGCGAGCGATGCGTTCACAAGAGCTCAGTCGTCGGATCCAGACTTCGCGCACGCGTGGATAGGTCAAGGACTTCTTGCGCTTCTGCTGAGCGGCGACTTCAAGGAGGCGAATCTTCTCTTCACGCATGCTGTAGAGCTATCAGATTCGTCCTCGTTGATTGCAAAGAGACAATACGCTCAGTCGACATTTGACCTTATCTTAGCCTCGAAAAAGATCTTGGATATTACTGATCTTGTTCAACCATTATTTGCGCTCAGTCAGCTCAAAGCAATGACCCCTAATGATCTGACATTCCGACATCTCTACAGTCTATTCTCGGAAAGAATCGAGGATTCTTCATCAACGAAGAGCACAACGCCAGGTCCCAAAACCGACGCCCAAATCCAAGCAGAATGGGACAATGCCTCCCCCACCTCTCCCGCAACCACAACCCACCTAGATTCCATGTCTCCCTCCGTATCAACCCTCTTCAAAATTTGCGCTGCCGTAGAAGCCGACTACGAAATCACTGAATCCCCCACCTCCCTTTCCCGTTTCGCCCTCGCCAAAGCCGACCTCGCCCACTCTCAACTCGCCTCCGGCTCTTTCACCGAAGCCATCGAAAGCGGCGAGACGGCTCTTGAGCTTTCCGCTGAAGACGCAGGGAATGAATTGAGCGCTGAAGCGAGGAAGAAGTGTAGATTGAGTGCTCATTTGACTGTTGGGTTGGCGTATTATTATATGCAACAGCCGAAAGAAGCACTTCGGTATTTTCAGCCTGCGCTTGAGGAATCGGGCGGGAATCCGGATGCTGTGTGCTTGTTAGCACAAGTTCTGTGGGCTACTGCGGACGAGGACTCACGTGGTAAATCGAGAGATCTTTTATTCGAAAGTGTGGAGAGCAATCCGGAACATGTCCAATCCGTCCTCTTACTAGGCATCATCGCGCTCCTGGATTCCGACGAGGAAAGTCTCGAGGCCGTAACTGCCACGCTCGAGGAATTACGCGCTACTCATACAATATCTGAGCGCGAACAAGCTGACGTCTCGGAAGTTCTCAGAGCAATCGCATCGTTCTCACAAGATGACGCTGAGCTGGCGACGATAAAGGAGGTTCAGACTGATATCTTCCTTCATCCTTATCAGCCGCATGGATGGAGTAGATTATCTGAGTTGGGTCATGGACAGGATGAGGAAGGTTATGTTTCAGAGACGGCGTTGAAGACTGCGGTTAAGGGTGTTCCTCCCAGAGGTCAACTGGGTGCTGATGATTTAAGTGTGAGTTTTGCGGGGTTGGGAAGTGTGGGCGGGGCGCAGAAGGCGGCTTTTGTTGCGCCGTGGAGGAGGGATGGATGGGATGCGCTGGGATCTATCATAGAAGGATAAGATGGATTGGGTTGTGGAATGAGTTTGGAATAACTGGGTAGAAAAGTAAGAGGCATACGTTTTGATGAATTATGATGTTGGAATAAAATAGGATTATAAAATGAAGAAATGTCAAAAGTAACCATGCTGCATAGTTCTCCAATAAACAACCCTGTAAATGCAGAAGAGCCATACAATAATCTTGTGAAATTGGTGGAAGTATATGGCATTGACCAAAAACTTGTGTTGGAGTGTCACATGTCACAAGTATGAGATGAAAGCAAACTAAAACTCAGCGTTAGAAAATTTATTCTCGGTATAGCGGAATACAATATAACTTATGGGCTCGATGAAGTTCGGATGAAAGCACCTCGCTTGTGTCGTTGATCTGCGGGAGAATAAGGGGAGAAGTTGCTTGGCGTGGGTTGTTCGAACCGCAACCGTTCTTCTCTTCACACGGTGCCAGTCAGATCTCAAGCCTATAACCTCCTCGCTATGCCAAAACGAAACGTGTCACCAAATCATTAGAATTTATGCGCGATACAAGATAACACCGCTCTTCTTGCCGAAACCCTAGCATTCGTTCGGGTACAGAAAACTCGGGTATTGCTCCGGAATCTGATGTAAGACTTGCAGGACACGAGACGATAGGGGTATTCATCAGAGGTACGACTGGGAAACGGCTGAGTTGGGTGATGATGGGAGTGAAAGGAAAATGATTGGGTGGAAGAGGAGACGAAGACCGGTGTGGTGCTTTTTGGGTAGAACATATTGGTAATGGCGCCAGGAACAGAGCTTTGAGCGTCGAGTGTTTTGCCATTCCTGAATTGCCATCTCGGAATTTCTTACTTTGAATTTTCCTGGATTATTCAGAGGCCGAAAAACGCATACTGTCAAGATAGCGAGAATGGAAGCATCTGGTAATAATGGATCAGGTCTGAAGTAAAATCGTCTCTTATCATTTTTATTTCTCCTAGACCGAAATAAATTGCAAAAGTAACCCGCCTCGCTGATGTGGTATAATAACAGACCCTGCCTATTCTCTGATCGTACAACTGACGTTTCCTTATCCTGTAAGAGGGAGAATCGAATATGTAATAGTGAAAAGTGCCTCCCTCCTGTAGCAAGTACTGTCCTTGCCCCTTGTCCATGCATTTTGTCCAGATGACCGCCCTTGAAGTTCAGATATACAGAGGCCGTTGTGGAATCGTGTTCGGAGACGGAATTGTTTTGGCTGTGTGAAATGACTGTGGGTGGTTGTGCAACTGCTGGGAAGAAGTTGCGGGTATCGAGTAAACTGAGTGTGAAAAGCGTTACTTTGTGGATTGCGTTGAACTCGTTCGAGAATACCTGTTGAAGGAGCTGTTAGTCTTGAAGTCTCGAAGTTGGAAATCATATAATAGTTCTTTTTGTCAAGTATAAAGATATTGTTCTAGATATTATGCAAAGGTGTGACTTACGGTTTCCTCGACTCCACCTTCCCACTCCCTGAATCCGTGGGCCCCGTGTTCCAGAGCTTTGATTTGTATGCCGGCCATGTACTCAAGTTCCAGGCTTTGACCATAAAGCTTTGTGTAGCGTCGACGTAGTTCTCGTTCTTCATATGCTTGACCCCGACCTTGACTCCATCCTTTGTGAAGACGACGTTCTTTGACTGCATTCTGTCTGATGCGGCATTTCCAATTTGTTGGACGGAAAGATAGATATGGTACCCAACGAATGCTGCTCCTGCTAGGACGGCGAATAGAATAAATAGAGGTAGAATTTTCCTGCGCAGTGGATTAGCAGTTGTCGCAACACAGCAGGAGGCGCAAAACATACATCAGCGCCGAGGTTGGTGGTGGGGGAGCTTTGGGAACTGATTTACCCCAAGCCATGATTGCGGTAACTCGATAGGCGAAATTTGATTGTTGAAAAGAAACTACCAGAGCTAAAGTGAAGAGCGAGAGACAGTGGGAAAATGGATTGCGAAGTTGGTGTCTCAGGGGAATTTATTGTGTTCTAAACTTGGACTAACTCCTGGAGGATGATGGCGCATGAAAGTTCACCAGGTTGAGCCACATTAAGCCTCCACCTGTCAGAGACCAGCACGTGATCCCCGCTCACAACCACAATCTGGCACTTCGGTGGTGGCTCCTGCTCCATATGCAAGGCCAGGATATTCTTTTGTCGTTGCCTCACAAGAAATGTCATGACTGTCCTCTTTCAACGTCTACCCGAACTCTGTGTTAGCTGAGACATATTCAATTCAGCTTGGACTACCTGGCCTTATAACTCGCAACGTGTTCCTAGGAACGAGAGAGATTTAAGCTTGGGAACACGATATCGATACGCATCCTTAACACCACAATCGAAATCACAGGTATCGACTACCACTCGAACACCTTTTTGCGCTTTGTGAAGCTGCACATCGCCTCCGCGCAGCGACTCACGAATTGACATAAGGATGGCGGCGCCCCAAGATGGATACTCGGGCCAAGGCTATCCTGCTCCAGATCCTTATGCCCAGCAGAGTCCAACCCAGCCAGGTTTTGGCACAACTTCCCCGCCACCACCAGGACAAGCAGAACATGAGGGGGGAAAGAAGAAGAAGAGAGGATATGCGGCGCAAGCATACGACTTTGGAGCGGGTGCAAACTCAGCTTTGGGAGGTCAAATGCAAGGAGGGGGCCAATTCCCACCTGCTCAACCTCAAGCTCCTGGTTATGGCGGATACGCAGCACCTGAAGATCCCCATGTAGGGCAACCATATGGAGCTCAAGTAGGAGGAGCGCCTGCGCCTGGGGCGCCTGTTCCTGGATATGGAGCACAACATCAACCGTATGGTGGCGGTGTAGGAGGATATCAACCACCTGATGGAGCTTACCCAGGTCCAGGAGCGCCTGCTCCCGGTGGTGTCGCTGGAATTACAGGACAAATGGGCCAAATGGGCATTGGAGCGCAACCGCAAGCGCAACCCCAAGGAGGTGCTGCCCGGCCCGTCGTTTTGAACCAGTTATACCCCACAGATCTCCTCAATCAGCCATTCAACGTTGCAGAATTGGACCTACCACCGCCACCGATTGTCTTGCCTCCAAATGTGGGTGTTACATATGTAGATGAAACTGAGCTTTTGCTAACAATTATTGCTAGTCGAGTGTTACTCCATCACCAGATGCGAACTGTTCTTCGAAATACGTCCGATCCACTCTCAATGCTGTTCCCACCACTCATTCACTTTTGAAGAAATCGAAACTTCCATTCGCCCTCGTCATTCAACCATACACATCATTACATGATGTGGACGATCCAGTCCCCATTGTTCAGGATCAGGTCATTTCTCGTTGCCGAAGATGTCGTTCATACATAAATCCATATGTTACATTCCTGGACCACGGACACAGATGGAGATGTAATATGTGTAATTTGACGAATGATGTTCCACAAGCATTCGATTGGGATACAGCTGCACAAAAAGCTGTTGATAGATGGCAACGACCGGAGCTCAACCATGCAGTCGTGGAATTCGTTGCACCACAAGAATATATGGTTCGCCCACCTCAACCCCTTGTTTACCTTTTCTTGTTCGACGTCAGCTACGCCTCTGTGTCCTGCGGTCTCCTTGCCACCAGCGCTCGTACAATTTTGGACAGTCTAAACCGGATACCCAACGCAGACAGAAGGACGCGTGTCGGATTTATGGCAGTTGATTCCAGTTTACATTATTTTGCTGTACCTAAGGACTCGGACGAAAATGGGGAAACTAACATGCTTGTTGTTAGCGATCTTGATGAGCCATTCTTGCCAATTCCCCAGGAATTATTGGTACCCCTATCGGAAAGTCGCCTAAGTGTTGAGAAGTTCTTAACAACACTTCCAACCATGTTTCAGACGAACCAAAATAATGGATCATGCATGGGATCTGCTTTGAGAGCTGGTCATAAGCTGATCTCTCCACTCGGCGGTAAAATCGTTGTCATTACTGCATCACTGCCTAATATTGGATACGGCAAGCTGGAGATGCGTGAAGACAAGAAACTTTTGGGAACGACGAAAGAAAGCGCTCTTTTACAAACTGGCAACAGCTTTTATAAGAGCTTTGCTGTGGAGTGTTCAAAGAACCAAGTCTCTATCGATATGTTCTTGTTCTCGTCTCAGTACCAGGATGTGGCATCTCTCAGCAATCTTCCAAGATACACTGGAGGACAAACTTATTTCTACCCTGGCTGGAATGCTGGCCGAAGCGAGGATGCCATCAAATTTGCGACAGAATTCAGCGACTATCTCTCAGCAGAAATAGGACTCGAAGCTGTTCTTCGTGTTCGTGCTACCACTGGATTGCGAATGAGCACGTTCTACGGCAACTTCTTCAACCGAAGTTCCGACCTTTGCGCTTTCCCTGCTTTCCCTAGAGATCAGAGCTACGTTGTTGAAGTGGCAATTGATGAGAGCTTGACCAAAAACTTTGTCTGCATGCAGACTGCTGTTCTTCACACAACCAGCAATGGCGAACGACGAATCCGAGTTATGACGCTTTCCTTACCTACAACTACGAACCTTGCCGATGTTTATGCCTCAGCTGACCAATGTGCTATCACGACTTTCTTCAGCCACAAGGCAGTCGAGCGGGCACTCAGCAGTGGTCTTGAGCCAGCCCGAGAAGCACTTCAATCGAAGCTCATTGAGCTTCTCCAAACCTTCAAGAAGGAGCTTGCTGGAGGCAATATGGGCGGTGGTGGACTACAGTTCCCAGCAAATCTTCGGGGCTTACCAGTTCTCTTCCTTGGGTTGATCAAGAATGTCGGACTTCGAAAATCGGCACAAATCCCATCGGATCTTCGATCAGCCGCCCTGTGCCAACTTTCAACTCTCCCTCTACCACTCTTGATGCAATACATCTACCCACGATTGTACTCTTTACATGATATGCCCGATAATGCTGGTATCCCTGATCCCGAAACTTCGCAGATCATTCTTCCCCCGCCTCACAATCTTTCATCCGAACGACTTGTGCCTTATGGCCTTTACCTTATCGATGATGGTCAGACTCAATTCCTCTGGGTTGGTCGTGACGCCGTTCCGCAGTTATTGGCCGATGTTTTCGATGTCGCAGACCGAACCAAGCTCAAGGTTGGTAAGAGCTCGTTACCAGAATTGGACAACGACTTCAACGAACGCGTCCGTGCAGTGGTCCAGAAGAGCAGAGATTACCGATCTCGTGGCGTAGGCAGTATCATCGTTCCGCACCTGTATGTCATCCGGGAAGATGGTGATCCAAGCTTGAAGTTGTGGGCACAAACTTTACTCGTGGAAGATCGGGCCGACCAGGGTATGAGCTTTCAGCAGTGGATGGGAACGCTGAGAGAAAAGGTGAGCTAGAAAGTCCCACTTGCACATGGGCGTCATACTTGAAGCCAAGGCCTCATGCTGATGCATTCTTGCACAGGTCGTACAGTGAAGTATCCGTCTCCCGAGACGAGACGTGGGATGCAAGGCTCTGTAGCATTATAAAAAGAATATCCTAGTCAAGCAACGACCACCACGATAATGCCAAAAAATTTACATGCCATGCCATGCCATTGTGTTTTTGGCGCCGCGTTGCCGCTGTGATTTGTTTTGTCACAATTGTCACGTCCAGTCAATTCAGTTTGCTATTATATTTGCAGTCGGTAAGAGTTGTAGATTAATTCCGGAGGTTCCTTTGTAGCCGGAATCTCGCTAACCGGTGTCGCTTGCGGTTGGTGCGCGGCGGGTATAATTGCCGTGATATAGGGCTCGATCAGGGCAGGGGTACAAGTTGAGACGAGAAGGTCAAACATGGGCAAAACGATGGCTCTTCCGCCGTTCCCCTCCATCATATTAGATCCATCCTTCATCCGTGAATCCATGATGTCTCCATCTAATCACTCTGCATGAGCCGGCAGTCAATTAATCCTTCCGAGAGGAGCACATCTCTAATCCTTATTTGTGAGCAGCTGAAATAAGAAAATCTTTAGGTTGGTTTAAGGCTTGATGTGCTCGTGGGTGTCGAGGCGACGGGGAGACATCGTGATGGTCTTTTGCGCAGAGGACTTTTTGGGGTTGCTCGATTCGTGTACGATGTTGGTGTGACATTCCGGATCGAGCAATTCAGGTACAAATACGGGTGTGACAGTGCCTCGTGCGAACCTGAGGTTGAGTAGTATTGGGGTCCGTGAATTCTACTGTACATGAGGGGTGGGTAACTTGAAGCGCTGAGGGATGAATGAATTGTCAAATGGAATCATTTGGCTATTCCTCCCTCACACTCTTGGACTGGTCATGCGGAGCCGAATTTGCTTTTGCTTGAACTTGCCATTTTTCGCATACACGGTCAGGCTTCTCGAGTCGAGTGTGACTGCCCATATTGTTCTGCCTCGAGCTCTCGTCCAGTCGAGTTCTCGTATCAAAGCAATTGGATTATAGGATGGGATGGATTTTTCTGGTTGGCTGGGCACGACAGGAACTGCAGTCTTAATATAAAAGCAACACTCGGTCACATCTCTGGGCCAGTCATGAAACGTTTCCTGGCCCGTGAAACAGGCGCCTCTGGCTCAGAGGTGGTATCGTCGTGCTCTGAGTGAACCGTTTCGGGGGGGCTGTTGAGGGGAGTGTGGCTCTGCGTGATAGATTCCGGCGCTTAAGGCTTACTTGATGAGGGGCCCAGCAATGCCCAGGGTGTTGGAAAGCCCTCGCGGGTTGCAGTTCGAGACGCTGATACGCTAGAAAGCCCAGGGAAGGGACGACCCATCGCAGCCATTGACAGAGCTAGGCCCGCTGGGGCATAAGGCCCTCCTCTCCCAAGGTCCCTAACCCACCAGAGACTGGAGTCCGAGTTCCAGCAAACCTCCAGGTCGAGAGCAACAGACATCGTGAACCAGAGCTTTCTTCTCTCCTTCATCACCGCTACCTCATGCACAATTGTCCCCATCGACGCTCTTCTCTGCCTGTCTTCGCATCTATTTCAACGTCTATCGGCTTTGCGCACACTGATCACTCGATTTCAAGGCGCTCATCCTTGTAGCGGGGCATTTTCGACCGTCAGTCTGGAACACAGAGTTAGAGATCGCAGGTATGGCCACCTCTCCTGCTACAATTCGAGAGCATCGGATGAATCGCAGTGCTCTCTCATGCAGATTGCCTTTCCAGCCGTGTAGCTTCCAAACTTCTAGAAGCTCCTGAACGTGCGGCCAGGCATCGAATTGAAGAAACCCCAGACCAGAGACGGCACAGGAACAAAGAGAATGCTGACTTTCTGCTGTCTGCTCTAGAGAAACGAACGCACTGCACCCACGACCCGGCGAACCAAGGAGGTCAAAGAACTGACTCCGTACCCAAATTCCCGGACCGTATTTCAAAGCTGCGACAGTCGCCTTCCTGGCAGGGCCGAGCGCGAACTTGAATTTGCTGAAGAAGACGAAGACGCGGAGGAACACAGCGAGAAAATACATCGACGACTTTGATCCCATCATTCGGGGCCATTCTCACAAGCTTATCCATATCGCTATAGATAGGAAACTGCAGCCGAAGTGAGGTGTGAGTATTCGGAAGCTACGCCAACAATCCTCGGACTTCGCCAGCTTTGACGCTAGGATTATCAGAGAAACAGAAGAGTCAACGAAGAGCTTCCTCACCTCACCTTTTTCCGCACAACTCGCGCCTTCGCAAATTTTGCCCTCTCCGACTCACATTTGCACTTTGCAAGTGTGCTCCCGGCGACGGCGTCCCATTCCTCCTGCAGATCTCGAATCTGCTTGTAGCCCGTACCCCTCCTCCCCCACAGATACCCTCAATTATTCGGCAGGATGTCTCGCGCACCTAATCCTTCGACTGGGTCGCGAAAGATCTCGTTCAACGTGTCGGAGCAGTATGACATTCAGGATGTAGTAGGAGAGGGAGCTTATGGTGTCGTCTGGTAGGTCGAGGCTGCTCCTTCCGTTTTTGATTCGAATTCATTCGATGGGTCTCCTTTGTCAACTTTCACCCCTTTGCTGTCACATTTGCTAATTCGGAAATTATAGTTCGGCACTCCACAAGCCTTCAGGTCAAAAGGTCGCTATCAAGAAGATCACACCATTTGATCATTCTATGTTCTGCCTTCGAACACTCCGTGAAATGAAGTTGCTCCGGTACTTTAACCACGAAAATATCATTTCAATTCTCGATATTCAGAAGCCGCGAAGCTATGATACTTTCACAGAGGTTTATCTCATTCAGGTACGTCTACAGCATATTGAAGCTGGGAATGTGGAGATCGCACGTTTGCTGATATTTCGTAGGAGCTGATGGAAACTGATATGCACCGCGTTATCCGAACCCAAGACTTGTCCGATGACCATTGCCAATACTTCATTTACCAGACTCTCCGTGCGCTCAAGGCAATGCACTCCGCCAATGTCTTGCACAGAGATCTCAAGCCTTCCAATTTGCTTCTCAACGCCAATTGCGACTTGAAGGTCTGCGATTTCGGTCTTGCCCGTTCTGCTGCTTCGCAAGAGGATAACTCCGGTTTCATGACCGAATACGTTGCTACTCGTTGGTACCGTGCGCCGGAAATCATGTTGACATTCAAGGAATACACGAAGGCTATTGATGTTTGGTCTGTTGGTTGTATTTTGGCTGAGATGTTGAGCGGAAAGCCCCTTTTCCCTGGAAAGGATTGTAAGTTTCCCAAATCTGACATTTATTCCTATAGATCCTGACAATTGCAGACCACCACCAACTCACCCTCATCCTCGACGTCCTCGGCACGCCCACCATGGAAGACTACTACGGCATCAAATCCCGTCGCGCCCGCGAATACATCCGCTCCCTCCCCTTCAAAAAGAAAGTCCCCCTCCGCTCCCTCTTCCCCAAGACCTCCGATCTCGCCCTCGACCTGCTCGAAAAACTTTTGGCTTTCAACCCCGTCAAGCGCATCACCGTCGACGAAGCTCTACAACATCCGTATCTCGAGCCGTACCATGATCCCGAGGATGAGCCGACTGCTATGCCGATTCCAGAGGAGTTCTTTGACTTTGATAAGAATAAGGATAATTTGAGTAAGGAGCAGTTGAAGGAGTTGATTTATCAGGAGATCATGCGATAAGTGCTTTTCGAGCTCTTGTTCGCTAATTCTCGCCGGTTCGAGGCTTTTTGGTACCATTCCCCTCACCAAGCTCTTCGCTGCGTAATCAATCACTCTCGCAACCTCGCACAGGCGAATTTCATGTTGGTCTAAAATGTCAGGAAAGAAAGATGGAAGGAGTTTAGTTTTTCATTATAATTGCATATCATGGAGGAAAGAAACGCTAACGTATGGTATTGCGTGGGATCGATGAACATTTCGTTGGAGAGATGCTGGGAAGTAGTTGCCATGTTGATGTGTGGTATGGATGTTGATATGATGGGCGTGTGGAAGCAGAGTTATGAGACATGAAATCATGGTCATTTGCGTGCGTAGTGCGCGGTGGTTATGTTTCCTTGAATGAGTTGATGGAATGAAAGATGTGTTGCGTTGCGTTGCGTTACGCTGGGCATTGGAGGTTTTATAGATGGCAATGCTGAATATGTCGAAGCTATTTTTATTGTTTATTGCTTTTAAGGCGTGGATCGTGACTTGATTTCTTGCTACACAATTGGGTATCTTTCCTGTCCTGAACTCCATTCCGATTCCATCTTTTATAGCCGGCTGTTATAGGTGCACGAGGCCTTTCCACCCTTCTCCTCAGATCAGGCCTTTCTCTAACATCTCGTCGCATTGTCGTTCTCCAACCTTTTCTTGCTACGGCAAGTCATCTCCTAGGTAGCAACCTTTAGATGGTGTGCAGGATCCAAGTCAGACTATGGCCTCTCTTAATCTGCCCCGCGGCAAGTGTGTCTTCCTCTGTTGTATAAGGTGCAGTCATCCAATGCTTGTACCAAGCACCTTTCTTACAGCCTTACTCACCCTCGCCCTCCCTGTGCTCAACTTCCCTCCTCAATTTTGCTTCTCGTCCTTCCTTCCATGCTTTATCAAAGCTTTCGATTTTCCCTCCTAGTATGACGACGCAGCTTGGTTCAAGCATGACAATACCTCGCGCAACTTTTGCACCCTTCTTCAACATCATCTTACACCCAATATGCATATATGGTGGATACCCTATCTTCTCTAGTTTCTTCAATTCGAAGGCGTAGACTTTTTGGCCCTTGAAATCTTGTAACAATAATTTAAATGGTCCTGGAAACTTCCCCGGAGTCTGACTTCTCCCTTGGTTCCGTGCAGCAGTCGATTGTTGAATTTGCGTCTGAGCACTTGAGGGGTCGGCACCATCACTGGGCGTAGGTTCCACCCTAATCACCTGCCTTCCCCGAGTCGTCTCGCCTTTTCGTTCGCTTTCTAATGCTTCAATCTGTTCCCATTTACTTCTTCCCATATCTTCTACTTCCAATACCTGGACTGCGATATCGTTCTGTAGGACCAATTCGACTTTGTGTGGTGATGTTACCATGAGTGGGAGATATGGCGTCTGGGGGTGCAAGATTGGTGGATTTGTGCTGGTGAGGTTTGAGGTTAGGAGGCGGAGGCGGGAGGTCGCGTGGACTGGAGGTGGGAATTAGCCTTTTGTTGCAATTGCGAGTTTAGAAAGAATAAGTTGAAATGGAAATGGGAAACATGGTACTAAGGGGGAGCATACCTGCAGCGAGAGGAGGAGAGCGGCCATTTGCTGTTGAAGACTGCAGTATTGGTTGGAGGAAAGCTGGTGAGGGGCACGGAAGACCTGCTTGAACGAGGGATTGTGTTAAGGAGGCGAGAGTTATTGGCTGCGCCATTGTGGGCGATGCGATACGTTAGATTGGGAGAGCAGCCTTTGGTGGAGCTTCAAAGGCTGTTTTGGGAAGAACATAGTGGGTTGTTGCAAGGAGGAAGAGAAGTTTAGAGTTGGGGGAAGTTAAGCCGTCAGCCTTGCGCTAGCGAAGCTCCAAACCTCAGCCTTCCCCGAATTTGACAACACCATCAACAAAGCGCACCTCACAATCTCACTCCTCACAATTCCTTCAACCCTTCACCGCAATCAATCCTCGCCCCAATACCCCACAAAAATGACATCCATCGCCTCCCCCCGCGAAACCTCCGTCCCAGCCCGCCCCCGAATCCCCCAAATCTCAACACCCACCTCCTCCTCCCGTCCCTCCTTCGAGATCAACTCTCACTCCCCAAATCTCCGCTCTGCAGACGCATCCCCAAACCGTGCTCCTATATCCCAGCCAAAACGAGCAAATCGTGCTGCGCTACGAGAATACTACAACCTGAGAAAAGCCCAAGATGAGAAGGACAAAGGCGTGGACAGAGACGACGCCGTGTCGGAAGCTTCAAGCATCCACGACTTCCACTCCTCCGAAGTAGCAGAATCAGAGATGGACCGCCCCGACTTCGACGCATCATCCTACACCAAACACATTCTCGAGACTCAATCATTGTCAGAGTTATTGCGGACGTACAATGGGATATTAACGGATATTCGAGCGCTGGATGCGGAGAAGAAGGCGCTGGTGTATGATAATTATAGCAAGTTGATTGCGGCGACGGAGACGATTAGGAAGATGAGGGATAATATGGATCCGCTCAATCCGATGGCTAGTACGTTGGATCCGGCGATTAGGGGGATTTATGAGAGGTGTGTGCAGATTAAGGCGGAGATGAAGAGGGGGATGTCAGTCAGGGAAAGGGAGATTCAGGAGATGGATGTTGAGGAGCAGGAAAAGTTGAAGAGGAGGCAGAAGACTAGGGAGGTGGTTGAGAGGGTGCTTGGCGTGCCTGGGAAAATTAGGGAATTGGTTAAAGAGGGAAAAGAAGAGGAAGCCAGAGCGTTGTGGGAGCCGAATTTAAGGCTGTTGGAGAGGTGGAGTGAGAGGGGCGTTGGTGGGGAGGATGTGAGGGATTGCATTGAGGATGGGGAGGCTGCGTTGAGGGGTGAGTCGCCGAGTGAGAAAAGCTGGGAGAATGTGAAGGGGACTAAGGAGGATTCATGATATCGGGCATTTCAGGCCAGTCTATCTCACCAAAATTACAAGCCAGAGGGATAATTTCGATGAAAGCATAAGGAGCCCCAACCACGACATGCCCCGGCATTCATCTAATTTCATCTAATTTCAAGCCACCTGGTAATCACTATTCAACCTGAATCCACTATTCTCCCTGGCGAACAATATCAAAAGGAGCCCCAACCACCGTGTGCCTTAACACTTATATCGTTATCACCTTGGTATCTGGTCAGGTTCCTCCTCAAGCCAACTTTCTCCTCGGCGAACGATATCAAAGGGATCACGATCCATCTCGCTCACACTAATATCGAATCCATTCTCCACAGGCTCGTTCCAGTCTCCGCGACCCGCCATGGCCAATATCTCTTTCTTCACCTCCACGACCATCTTTGGCTGCATCATTCTCCGGAAGAAAGCTCTCTCACTGTTACTATGGAAAGTAGTAACAACGCACTTCCCCTTCTCAATTATCGCCAATGCTTCGTGGTGGCTTAATTCCCCTGTGAATACCAAGTCCACATCCAGACCAGCAAGCATACTTCCACCAGATCCAGCACAGATACCGACAGAAGAGATCGGTAATTGACCTTTATGTCCTCCAAGAGGAACATTTTGTGGTGTAGCCACAGAGCAACCGTGCAACCCAAGCTGGGAGTTGATCTTCGAGACCAGTTCTCCGAGTCGTTGGGGAGAGGCGAAGCGGACAATTCGGCCGTAGCCGGCACCTTCGAAACCTGGTGGGCCGGCAACAGGAGTGATGACCCCGCGACTGAAGTTCGTTGTTAGTGTTCTTCGGTCAATGGATCTGATTCTTTGAACTTACGAAGATTCCACGCCAGAACAGACCACATCGGCCAGCCAATCGTTCAGACCGCCAGGCGCCGCATCGACAGCCGTGTGCGGCGAGTACACGCTAATTCCCTCTTGGGCGAGACGGAGGAGGGTGGTTTGTTGGGTGTTGGAGAGGGTGAGGGATTTGAGAGGGCGGAAGATGATGGGGTCTGAGGGTATGTTAGCTGTTTGAATGTATTTTCATGTGAATGTAAGGGCAGGACGTACGGTAGGCGATGATGATGCTATCCTTCCGCTTGATAGCTTCATCCGCTACGGCTTTCGTCAAGTCGACCGTGATGAGGGCGGACTTGTTGAGGTGAGGACGGGAGGGAGATTCGAGGAGGACTAGGTATTATTAGTATATTTTAAAATGACAGAAGATTTAAGTTTCACTTACGGCCGGTGTTGTCGAATGACTTGTCTGCCAAATCTTCAGGATATCTGTAAAAGTAACTCGTCAGTACCATGAAATCGATCTGTCACTAGACCACCCAAAGATCTAAGAATGAATTTCTTCTACTCACAGGTTCTTCACTGCTGCTATTACAGCTTTTGAGAAGGGAGAAATTGCTGCCATGGTGCAAAATTGTTTGCGAGAGAATTGTTGTAGTTTTGTCGTGATGCTCATGTTCAAGAAAAGAGGAAGTCTGTCTGTCACAGAGAAGTGTATAGCTCGATAATCGATAGACAAGCGGGCGCTAGTGTCTTCGGAAGTTAGGCCAATCAGAAGAGGGTTAATGAATTAGGAATGTTTTCGTCTAATGTTATAAAAAGAGCTTTAAAATAATTTATAATAAAAGAAATATTAAGCATGAATCTTTTATTTAATATTAATGCTATTATTTACGAAAGCCTACCCCCTCGTCGGCTCGGGGCGCGCCCGGAAGGCTTTAAGTTTAAGTCATGTGATAAACACGTGTGTCTACCACGTGATTTGACCTCAGCCGCAAAATACTCTAAATCGCGAAAGCTCACTGTTCGTAAGGCTCACTCCTTCCATGCTCTATCAACCAGTGGGGGCCAAAATCGCGAAACCTCAATACGCGTGACGCGTCAGTGGAAAGTGAGTGCCACACCTGGTGACGCCACAGCTAGTGAGTTCACAAAACAACCAAATGTAGGGAACCCACAGCTTCATATTCTAACAACTGAATCAACCTTTCTTTCAGCCCATTTCGTCTGCGCCTCAAAATCCACCCGCTCTTTTCCAGTAAGGTTCGTCAATCCTTCCTCTCTGAGCTCCACGAACATCTCCAGTGCCTGATCATATGTTTCATTAGAAGTCCATCCATCGCGGCTAACGAACCCGGCTATTGAATCCCAAAAATCTGCTCGCTCGTTCCATCCCTCACCGTCTCTATCATGATCTTGCAGTTCCTCTTCTGTGAAGTGTATTGGACAAGGAGTATTGAAGCCTAATTTGTCCCAATGCCTGTGTTTTTTGCATGTTAATAGTATTCTAAACATATTAGAACGAGGAGTGAACGAACCGTTCGATTCGAATAAGGCATTGCCGAAAAGGTATAATATCTCCATCCCAAGTGTTCGAAGCAAACTGTACTGTTTCTCTCCTTGTTCGGCCATGATGTATACGGAGAATCTCGCTAAGCAATGGATTATTGTTATCGGTTTCCGATTCGCAAGTGTACAGGACAATGGACTTTTCAACTTGCTTTCTCATGCGAGCTTTTTCATTGCCCTCTTCGAGGCTCTGGTAGTTTTCTGGGAGTTTTAGCATCACCTCCCCATTATAATCCACGAGTTTCGGATGCCGGAATTGAAGGAACAGAGGGCCAGCCCATGTATCCTGCCAGTCAATGAGGCTAGTAATTCGATTGCCTTCCACAAAGAGATTTGCGGAATGAATATCCCAATGCCAAAGGGTGGAGCGGGAAAGTTTCTTGTTTTGGGGGGGAAGGTATGGTATAGTACGTAAGAACCTTTTGTAGAGTGAAATGTGAGAACTAGGCGAATTCTGAGCTTCAGGTGCAACAAATATATCTTTTGGCGGCTTTGGAACAGCAAGGCTACTTATCCAAGCAATCTCCCAATTAGCTATCGCTGTTAGATAATCCTCTGGGTTTTCCCCTTCATATTGGCATTAGCATACTATAGTTATATTTAAATGCAAACGGGTTGAACTTACAAGAACCTCTATCAATCGCCATCGACGCACGCTTTCCATTCCAAAAATCTCTATCAACAACTGGCCCAATGGTGAAACGCTCTTCCGCCACTCTTTTCAATTCTTCAGGAATATTACCCACAACCTTAGCTGCTTCACAGCCTGGAAATGCATCGCTTGCGAAGTAAATATTGCCATACCTAGTCTAAGATTAGTGCCATTTATTTTGATACTATTTCCCCCCACGAAATACAAACCGCGTGAAAGACACCGAGAGCAGCTTCTTCTCAATTTCGACTAAGCCTATTACAATATTCGTTTTGTCGGAAATTGTTTTGCCGCCTCAGACGTCCTCTAGCCTTGTCCCTGGTGCCTCCTCCATTATAACATACTCTGCTTCCACAGGATTGTTTGTTGCCGCGCTCCAAGCGAAAATATTTGGAACGGGGATACCGAGAATGGTTCTAGCCTAGGCGAAGGTATAGTATTAATCAATCTCCTTTTGCGATATCAATAGCAGAGAAATCTCACAAAATCCATGGTTGCAACTTCAGAGGCAGTCGTCTTATGAGCAGGGCTAGAGTTCAGATTCGGAATGCGTGCAATCACAACAGAACCGTTGTCCATGACCAGTCGGAATACTTTGTTGTATCCGCCTTCAGCGAGTTTGGTGATGGATACGCATGATTGCGCTCCAACGCTTTCGGCGGCGATGCGCTGGAGCTCTTAGACATTGAAAACGAGGAATCGTTCACGTTGCTGGCTCTCTTCGTCCCATAGCCAGCGCCCACTCGTGTAGCAGAAGAAGTGCTCATAAGGCGAGGGCGAATTCGTGGACATTGTCCGTGGTAGATTGTGACGGGTGCTAGAATTACTGGAACAGAAGTAGCGTAGAATTTGGTTCGGAAGACAATCTTTTCATGGTAATGCTTGAGTAATAAGGGGCCTAAGTAGGGGTCGATGAAGAATGCGAGTAAGGTGAGGCATCTGGACGAGGGTGGTACAGTTGGAGGAGGATTTGAAGAACATCGTAGGGCATGCTGGTTTCATTTTCTAACAGTATGGCTTTTGGAACGAGCGCTTACCTAGGTACTACTTATAGAATATAATTTATTGTATTTTAAAGTTATCTTATACTTATTAGTTTATTATCTTTTAATTATAATATATTTATTTTTATTTTTATTTAGTTTACTTATTACTTTATTTTATCTTATTATCTTATAATTATATATATTATAATTAAATTAATTTATATTACTTTTTTTTAATCTAAGAAGCTAAATTTTAAAATCTTTAAATTTTCAGGCTTACATTCAAAACATCACTTTTTAGCTGTTGTCGAGGTTCAGCTAGCGCCTCGCTTAACCCCGCCATGACATCTCCGATGATCTGATAAGATATTTTTGCTTTTGATTTCCAATCCCCTTTCTCTCTCACCTCGCAATACCGGATTCTCACGACAAGAAGTGAGATAATTGTGTGCGCAAGATGGCAGATCCCTCGGGCGTAACGCAGGATTTGCTGAAGGAAAAAATTACGAGCGAATTGGGCGCAACCTTTGTGGAGATTGAGGATATGTCTGGTTTGTCCCTCCTTTTACCCCTCCACTATTTCCCTCTTCTCCTCGTCTCTCTCCCCCCTTCTCCCCTTCTCTTCTCTCGGCTTGCAATGTCGAGATAAACAATGTGCTGATCTCTCAATGAACAGGTGGCTGCGGCCAAGCCTTCTCAGCGATAATCGTTACCCCGCAATTCGAGAAGAAGACGTCGCTCGCGCGACATAGACTGGTGAATGGGGTGCTGAAGGCTGAGATCGCGGCGATTCACGCGTGGACTGCGAAGTGTTATACGCCGGAGCAGTGGGAGAAGCAGAGGCAGGAGGGGACGCAGGTATGTTCATGGCTTTGTCACATTGGGAGGAGATTATGATTTCTAGGATTGGGGTTGGGGATTTTGAGAGAGGATAAATTGCTGATTTGATATGTAGGAGAGTGCGCCGGGAAAGGGAACGAATGGAGAGGTTGTTAGCGGGACTGTGGCTTGAGAGAGGGATGTTAAAATGGACGAGATATACCACGCAGTACCATATGAGGGGAAGGAAGGACGCCAAGAATGGATGATCGGTGGGGAAGGAGACCTTCAGGAAAGAAGCGTCACGAGCATCATCGCGATTAATATTTTAAAGATTGCGCCCAGCAGACCTTGTGGGGGATGGAAATACAGATACCGTTGACGATCTAGTAGAAAAGGAATACCTATGAACTCACGATAGACTGAATGGAGAGATCTGTCACGACTATATCTGGCTAGGAAAATCATGCTATTGCGTGACGAAGGATCATTTTTGGGGTATCATTGAAGTGATTTATATGGGATAGTTGATCCGTTTGAGTAGTAATTGCAATATTATTTGCCTGTGCTGGCAACACACCCTTTCTTTCCTCGATTGACAGACTCACTGGTCCCAGCCCACGTTTGGCCCACACAAATCAAAGGACGTAAAGTGCTTGCTGGTCAATAGCCTTGGTTGGAGTGGTGATGTTTTCATATCCCTCCTCGCGTAGAATCAACACCTCCAGGTCTCCACTACTTTTGCTGTATCGCTGACAAGCAACTTATTTGAAGGTAGTAAGTTCCGATCCCCAAGAAAGGTCAATCCTGGCAGTTCTCCACGTTTCCGATGCCGACTATCTTAGTAGATCTCCTCCAAGTCTCAGATCTCATAACAAAAGAAAGAGTGGTGTGAACAGGTTCCAATTATTGTTCTCAGTGGGCTTTTCCGTAGAATAGAATTTTGGTTGCGTTTGCTTCCAAGACACACATGAATGCTTAGACCAGAGTCTTGTTCATTCGCTGAGCAACGAGGCTGAAAACGGCCACAGACGACATGAAAAGAACAATATTGTAAAACTGCATGACAATTAATATATTTCATAACTCAGATGGGAGTTTACAAACAGCATTTCTCGAATAAGCACTCTCTTCAGCATCCGTTCGAGCTTCAACAAAGAGCCGGCGAAGATTTGGGAGGTTTGCCTTGGAGAATTTCGTCAGAGCCATATTTTGACAGATACAGAATTTGGAAAAGGAGAAGTGCGCATTTACCATTTTGTAGCTGAAGGATTTGAGGAAACTCGTCGTTTCAGAATTCCATGTCGTTGCAAGGAACTTCTATCCATGTGAATTCGGACCATTTGACCCCCTGTCCATATCCCGATCACTAGCGCCACTTTACAAGCGCACCAGAAGAAGGCTGAAGCTGGCAACAATTGGGACACCATTCAACACCACATCATCTTCCACGAATTCCCCCATATCTCCTTCGCGCAACAACACCACTGAAGAGAACATATCCGCAGATAATACACGACGAATCCCGCCTACGAATTTGCACACAGTTGCTGCCTGCGACACAAAATTAATAGGCCGCCGGTGTATGAGGGGCACAACCTCAAATCGCCATCTGTGTGAGCGATGGCGGTAAATCGGATCAAAGGGGCCTTTCAGGTACCCAGGAAAGGAGAGACTTTCGAATTAAGAGCTGGTCTGGTCTCGCAATATGCTTACGAGCGGAAAGAGGCTATTCAGAAGACCATCATGTCCATGACATTGGGCAAGGATGTGTCTGCACTGTTTCCAGATGTGCTGAAGAATATCGCCACGGGAGATTTAGACCAGAAGAAACTGGTGTACTTATATTTGATGTATGCATGGTCATGATGCTGCGAAGTCGAGCTTGTACTAACTGCTTCAAAAGGAATTACGCCAAATCGCATCCAGATTTATGTATTCTAGCGGTCAACACCTTTGTTCAAGATTCGGAAGACCCAAATCCCTTGGTACGAGCTCTGGCCATACGGACGATGGGATGTATCAGGGTGGACAAGATGGTAGATTATATGGAGGAACCATTAAGGAAAACATTACGAGACGAGTCGCCTTATGTGCGAAAAACAGCTGCGATATGTGTTGCGAAACTCTTCGACCTGAACCCTACAATGTGCCTCGAGAACGGATTCCTGGAAACGTTACAAGAGATGATTGGGGATCCGAATCCCATGGTCGTGGCCAACTCGGTCACAGCCCTGGTAGAAATCAATGAAGCTGCTCCAGAGACGAAGGCTTTACGAGTGACACCTGCGACGTTGAAGAAGATGCTCATGGCTCTCAATGAATGTACAGAATGGGGTCGAGTCACTATACTTTCCACGTTGGCAGATTACAAAGCCCAGGATGTCAAGGAGTCGGAACACATTTGTGAACGGGTATCTCCTCAATTCCAGCATGTCAACCCCAGCGTGGTTTTAGCAGCTGTCAAGGTCGTCTTCCTCCACATGAAGTACATCAATGCGGATCTTTCGAAGCAGTACCTGAAGAAGATGGCACCTCCTCTAGGTAGGCAGCTCAACATATGTTTACGGAAATTGTTACTAACACTTCTAAGTCACTCTTGTCGCATCTGCTCCAGAAGTCCAGTATGTTGCGCTCCGAAATATCGATTTACTCTTGCAGGCCAAGCCAGATATTTTGAGCAAAGAGCTTCGAGTATTTTTCTGCAAATATAATGACCCTCCATATGTTAAGCTTCAAAAGCTAGAGATCATGGTCCGTATAGCAAACGACAAGAACGTTGATCAACTTTTGGCCGAATTAAAGGAGTACGCTTTAGAAGTCGATATGGACTTCGTCAGAAGAGCCGTCAAGGCTATTGGCCAGGCCGCGATCAAAATTGAGAGTGCTAGCGAGAAGTGTGTCAACACTCTCTTGGATTTGATTGCTACAAAGGTCAACTACGTAGTGCAAGAGGCTATCGTTGTCATCAAGGACATCTTCCGGAAATATCCTGGATATGAAGGCATCATTCCAACGCTTTGCAAATACATCGATGAACTAGACGAGCCAGATGCAAGAGGTGCGCTCATTTGGATTGTTGGTGAATACGCAGAGAAAATCAGTAATGCTGATGAAATTCTCGCTGGATTTGTTGAAGGATTTATGGAAGAGTTTACTCAAGTTCAGCTGCAAATTTTGACTGCCGTGGTCAAGCTTTTCCTCAAGAAGCCTGACAACAACCAAGGTCTGGTACAAAAGGTTCTTCAGATGGCCACAGCTGAGAACGACAATCCTGATATTCGCGACCGAGCATACGTGTATTGGCGATTACTGTCAGGCGATCTCCAAGTAGCCAAGGTAAGAGTTATTCAGATCTCGTATGTATCACACGACTAACATATCTAGAACATCATCCTCTCCGAAAAGCCCCCAATCACCACAACTATGTCATCTCTTCCACCTGCATTACTTGAGCAGCTTCTTACTGAACTTTCAACACTTGCTTCCGTTTACCACAAGCCACCAGAGACCTTTGTTGGCCATGGCCGTTATGGAGCAGACGCAATTCAACACGCCGCTATTCAGGAGCAACGTCAAAACGCCGTCGACAACCCAATCGCAGCAGCTGTGGCAACTGCTCAGAATGGCACTCAAAACAATGCCGAGAATCTCCTAGACATCGACTTTGATGGTGCTGCACCAGCGTCAGCAGATGCTCCTCCAACAGGCGGATCTTCCGGCTTAGAAGGATTAGCAGGCACCCCACAAAGAGTGGCCAGTCCCTCGGCCGGTGGGCCACAAGGTGCAAGTAGCTTAGATGATATGATGGGTCTATTTGATATGAATGGTGGAAGTTCGACTGCAGCTGCAGGAAATAATGCACATAACGATATGATGAGTGGGTTTGGAGGTTTAGATCTAGGTGGAGCGAGTCAGCCGCCTCCGCCAGGACAACAGCTACATGGCGAACAAGGCAAGAAAACGAATGAGGACTTGCTCGGGATGTTCTAGATTTAAGAATTGAGACAGGGCAATTGCTAGCGTGCCTTTCAAAAGAACAGGCATTTCCTCCCGACCCTGCCTTTGGTGTTTTATGTGTAGAACTAACATTTCCCTTCTCCAACCGTCCAGGCAAGACTAGAGTGGTTTTCCTTGCCCCTAATCAAGTCTGACAAACCAAACATTCATTTCCTGCTGCCTTATCGATCTTGCCCCCGTCCATATTGTTTGTTTCACCGAACTTGCAGCTCTCGCGACTCCCAGTCTAATATCACAGTATCTCCGCTACTCCGCAAGGCCCATAAGTGGTATAGGGCAAGGTATAGGGCAAGGCACAGTGCATTAGTTCCCTTTCAGGCTTCACCTTAAGACATATCGCTCCTATCAGCAGCACCAGGCAGCCACATAACCTATTCACACATTGGATAACACTTTCGCATCAAAACAACAACATCAAACAGCGGTTGTCACATTGATTCTACAGATTGTATTTTTTTAATATTTTTTTGCTGCCTTGTAGTTCTGTGTAAACAAGATAACTTTACAAATACATGCTCCCTTTTCATATCCTCTCAACCCGCCTAAGATTCAAGTGTTCTTTAACTCTATATCACTTCATCTTCAATCATCTTGGATCTTCACTTCAAGACAACAAAGTTAAACCCGAAATCACAAAATCACAATGGCAATAACATCTACCACTAACCCCACACCCCCCAATTTCCCCTGGGAGTTTCCCGTCCCAAATACCCCCTTCTGGGCCGACCTCCCCTACCCCCTCTCCCGCAACTTCTTCCAAGCCTTCACCGCAGAAGAACTCGCCGACTTCGAAGAAGCAGGACAATTCCCACCCGACGAGAAGCTTACGGCAAATGAGAAAGTTGAACTACTCGAGACTCTTCTCCAGCTTAAACTCGGCCGCTTCAACAAAAGTTCAGGTACAGATGTAGAGAAAGCCGATTACGAGTCCTGGAAAAAATTAATCCTCGCCCTCCTAAGCACCGCCAACTTCCTCCACAACGACTCGCAAGAAGAAGAGTTAATCAATTCCTGGCTCACCGCAAACTCCAAATACACACCAGAGAATAAATCCCCTCATAAAGTGCGAGCTGATCTCCTGGCCAGACAAGGGAAATACTTGTTATCTATACCGTTGTATAGGGAGGTGCTGGTGTGGATGCAAGGGCATCCGATGTTGGGGGTTGATGCGCCGCAGACACTGGGTTGTATGCGAGGACTGGCGGGTGCACTGACTAGGTGTGAGTTAGGGGTGGAGGTGGAGGAGGGGGAGAGGGTGATGGGTGAGATGGAGGGGTTGGTGGGGAGGATGGGGGAGGGGAGGTTTGGGGAGTATCGGGAGATGGAGGGGGAGTTGTTTGAGAAGTTTGTAAGGGAGAGGAAGGTTTGGAAGGAGGGGAGATAAATGGGGTGGTATTTCTTTGATTAAGTGGTGAGGGGAGGAGTGTGTGGGGCGGGAAATAGGGGGATGAATCGAACGTATAATCAGCTACTGAATAAATACTGATCTAGAGAAGTGAATTGTATATATGCGTCTGCGATTATGGGCAAGTACTTGCAGCCAATAGAGTAGCAAGGAGGTGATCAAGAGAAATTGTCATAGTGAAAAGTTCGTAGGATACTACGATTCTCTCAAGAGAGCAGAACCAGCGCAAAGAAAAGATGTAGAGCAGAGAGTGCATGCCGTTGAGGCTCATCAGCACAGTACAATCTGCTGCAGCTCTCGGCCAGGCTGATCCATAACCTCACCATCCATAATCCCATGAACATAACACCCGCCGATGAGAGAATGGCACACCGTGCATAGGCTGAATCCTTGAGGTTCGTACTTTTGATTCTCCTTTTCTTGCCGAAGTATCAGAGGCACTCGGCTACCAAGTATGACGAAGACTTCATTGTCAACTTGTAAATCTTGTGGTCCAAGGCCTATATACCCTTCCTTTGTGATGAAAAATACTTTTTCATAAACTGATATGTTTATTGTTGAGGCTATATCGCCGAAAGGAGGTTTTCGTTCCCATGGGTTCGCTTCAAAGCTGAAACCGTCGTAAAGAGCAAGATCAGCTTGTGTGACCTAGCGGTACTCACGTCCTTGGAGAACTAGATTATTGAGGATTGTTCGCTTCCATGAGTCCTTGAAGCTTCCACCGCTGATGTAAATCTCATCAGGTGAGAAGTGCTCGAAAGCAAATTCTCGATATTGATCGTGGGCTTGAAACGATGCAGTCTTATCTCCGTGAAATGATGCAGTTCTACCAACAAATTTCGCGGCTGCTTTTTCAACAACAGTGATCTCGTCAATCACGCACCCTCCGAGATACAAGAGAGACGCGGAGTTGTCTAGAAGCCTGGTGGAAGCTCTGCCACATCAAAACCTGTGATGCGTGGTTGTATATTGATCCCATGAGACTGACTTGGTGCGATTTCTCATCATTGCTGCTTTGATCTATGCATATCTGATCAATCCATAACACTCGATTCTCTTCTTTCTGTCGAAAATATCGCAATGCCGAAGCAAGGGTGGGCGTAATCGCAAAGACAGAATCTTGAATTACAATATCTTCCTTGTGTGCTTCTGATCCCCA
The DNA here is from genome assembly GCA_020726485.1 of Halenospora varia. Lineage (NCBI taxonomy): Eukaryota > Fungi > Ascomycota > Leotiomycetes > Helotiales > Solenopeziaceae > Halenospora > Halenospora varia. The sequence continues at coordinate 369,049 of JAHEWH010000007.1, forward strand.
GTAATATGATAGTGCTTTGTATGAAATTTTTGCATTGCGCTCAACAACCTCGAGTCCGCACCGTATTTGTTCATCGTGTGCACTGGGCAAAAGTTGAACTAGGCGAATTTGATCAGAAGTGATCTTTGTGGAGCTGTAGAGCCCGCGGCTCATGCTGCCTGAGTGTCGTGAGCATTTCCGGGCAAGATCAGCTTTCAATCTCTCGTAAGAGACCGAGCAGCCATATTTCAAAGGCACTAGAGATAGTACCGACCATTTAATTTGTTTGGTGTTGTCAAGTGCTTGTTGTTTCCGTCAGCCTGAAAGGATCGCCTCACAGTTCCGGGAATTGTGGAGATCGCTATATATCCGAGATCGGCAGCAACCCGCTCTCCATAGAAGGCACATATCAAGCAGCCTACAAATTCCTCTTGGCAGAGTCCGCAATTATATTTCTGGTAGACTTGGCGATGAATGTCGAAAGTGACTTTTGAATCGTGAAACAGCGTGGTTTCGAACAAATTGCCGTGGTTCCTCTGATCAATGGTGACCCATATTTACGCGGAACGATGATCCCCGGCTCTTATTTGATCGAGCAACATCAATATCAAAATCTTTGCCTAAACAATTTGTTTCTGTTAAACATCCACCGCCTTGGAAGTTGAGCGAGGATCCATATTGCGGGGTAGCCATCGAAATTGAGGTATGAAAAGGCAAGTACATGTACTTCTCAAATCCTGCTCCTATCCCAACTTCTCTTTCCAGCATGCTTGGCGTGCATATTGTTGTCCCGAGATGCTGTTCTTCAAAATTAATATCCTTGTTGTATCATCAACGTTGATGCAATATGTTGCTGCCCATGGGTTTATTCCAAGCTTCACCGCAGGCACGATCACGTAGGTCTTATGTTTCTTTCATGAGTTCGACAGGATCTGACAGCAACCAGTTACCCTGGATACAATTATAGCGTACAGCCTGCTATCAAGACGCCTGCATGGTCGAACACCATAGGTGAAGCCTATGTTGGGTACAAAGAGTCCGAATCGCCGACTCCTTGGAGACTCAACACCGACGACATCATCTGCGCTCAAAATGGTACCCCTGGTGTGACCTCAGCAACCATTCAAGCAGGCCAGAAAATCACTTTCCACTGGAGTACATGGCCCATTGGTCATCTCGGCCCAGTCATAACCTATATGGCAAATTGTAATGCAAGCTGTCAGACCGTGGACAAGACGAAGTTGCAGTTTTTTAAGATCGCCGAAAGTGGATTGCTGAACAAATCGAGGTCAAGCCCATATCCGGATTATCCAAGCACTGGTAGTGGTTTCTGGGCTGGCGATATTCTGAGCTATAACAGAACTTCGGAAGTGACGATTCGTAAGTGTTCTCCTCGAGATGGGCTTCTATTGGTACTGATGATGTGAAGCCAAATCGCTTGCGCCAGGGAACTATGTTGTTCGCCATGAGACGATGGGAATGCAACATATTTTCTTGAAGGAAATTCAAGCATATCCCTTTTGCTTCAACTTCATTGTCAATGGTAGCGGAACTGCGCATCCGAAAGGTGTCCTGGGTACACAATTGTATAATAAAAACGAGTCTGCGTTTTCGTATGATGTCTACGGTCCTGCAAATCAGACATTGCCAGACTTTAAAATTCCAGGTCCACCGCTTTGGGTGGGGTGAAAAGGACCTTGAAAGTTTGGGTTAGCAGGGTTGCAAAACAATACATAGACATTTCTCTTAGATGGATATACTTAACTCAACCCAAACAATACTCTCCATTCTTCGCAGAGCAAGATGATTTTCTCGAGATCTCTGAAGAGACTATTGAATTTTACGCTCATTATGTTTGTTGAAAAATGTGCTCGCTCTTACCCAAAGCTGAGAATATGGCGGCAAAATGACAGTAATCTCGAAAGTAAATAAAGTAGTTGGAAATAATCTCAGAACCTATTCTTGAAATTGGGCTGGAGGAAATCCGGGGCCTAGCAACCTTTCTGCTTCATAATACAATCTGAGACCTTAAACCCTATTTCCGAAGGACCTGGAGCCGTTTGAAAAGAGGGGACGAGACAACATCGTGTCGTGCAGCATATGAAGACCTCTCCTGGGTCTACGGACACAGATATTGAAGTACGCTGTTGTTACTGTTTGGTGTTGAATTTAGAAAAGGCGACGACGCCAAGGAAAAGGGCAAGTAGCTTCCACTAAGTGCAATCTGGCTCAGCTTGACACCAGCTGCCAAGTTTTCTTTAAGCGAGAACTGGTCTTGGCACTATTACTCCCCTTTTCTCTTCGAAGACCATAAGCACACAAAACTCAGCGACTGATTATCTCTCGGGTCGCAAAATTCCATGTCCATCTGATGCAATTGTGTTCCCCTCTCCAAATCTCGATCCCATCGCGATCAGCCATGTTTCAGAACAGAGAAGCGGTCAAACCGCGAGTCAATCAAGGATTGCATTCACCCATTTCCCTGTTTTGCCCGTGACGTAGCTTCACCAAGTTGATGAACGCACCTCGTCAACAATCCTTTCGCTTGCAATTGCGGTCTTTAAGTACTGCCTTTCTCATTCTCTAGCAAGTGGGCAGTTCCTTCTTCTTCGTGCTAAGCTTTGCCAATTCTTTTGTATCAGGCTACACAGAAGTCTGGAGAACAATTTTCCATAATGGGTTTTTTCACTCGTCGCCAGCATGAGAGTAATCTCACCACTGGTCCTGCAACAACCACTACAACCACTCGTCACTCTCGTCGCCGCAGCAGCAAAGGTCCAATCGTGATGGATATGTCTAGACGTCCTTCATTCGGTCAATGGCTGAAAGTCACTTGGCTTGATATCTTCACTATGGCTGCTATGGGCATGATCGGGCTAGGTGTACGTCTTCCCTCCCTCCCCCAACAAACAAAATACTAACAACCTCTTCAGGTCTACACTGCCCACCCCGCCCCGTCCCGCTCCTTCCCCGTCTACTTCCAAGACGGCGAAATCGTCTACCCCGAATTCGCTTACCCCATGCGCAAGGAAATCGTCCCCATCTGGGCCGCCGCCCTGCTCGCCGCCCTCGTCCCAATCTTCATCTTTCTCATCATGCAAATCCGTATCCGCTCATTCTGGGACGTCAACGCTGCAACCATCGGCCTCCTCTATTCCCTCATCACAGCCGCCGTTTTCCAAGTCTTCCTAAAATGGCTAATCGGTGGTCTCCGCCCGCACTTCCTCACAGTCTGCAAACCGTCCATCCCCGCCATCACACCAGAAGAAACGGGAAACGGTCTGAGACAAATAATGTACGACCGCACAATCTGCACCGGCGACGAGTCCGAAATCGACGATTCGCTTGAATCATTCCCATCCGGCCACTCCACCGCTGCGTTCGCAGGTTTCGTATTTTTGAGCATTTATTTGAATGCTAAGTTGAAGGTGTGGTCGAATTATCATCCGGCTATGTGGAAGCTCATCGCTGTGTACGCTCCTATCCTCGGCGCTACACTCATTGCTGGCGCACTGACAATCGACGAATACCACAACTGGTACGACTGTCTCGCCGGCGCTATAATCGGCACCATAATGGCATTTTCGGCATACCGCATGGTATACGCCTCGATCTGGGACTGGCGCACAAACCATATCCCTCTTAATCGCGCTGCGCCGTTTACGGGTGGACGAGGAGCAGAATTAGAACACGCTACGTTTACGAGGAAGGTTGGGTGGGGAATGGGAGTTGGAGGTGTCCATGAGAAGAACACCAATGCGATTCCGATGCAGAGTGGTCATGTTGTTGAGCATGGGCATCGAAATGGAAGTAATGGCTCTTATGGTGGACATGGGACGAGTCCTATGCGGAAACCGGTTGCGGGACATGTGCATCACCATACGAGGACTGGATCTGATAATATGGTTTGATCTGTGCCACTTTTAAAGGAAATGCAGACACATAGAGTGCAAACTGCTTGATGAGAAATTGCAAAGATACCCATATTTCTTTGGGAAGTTATTGACGATGGAATGTACACAAACGGTATTGGAGTCTGGGCATATCAACGGCGAACGGTTTAGGACATGGTGATTGATGAATAGTAATTTGGTGATGCTTGGTAGCATACAACATACAAGCAATTAATTACATAACACAAACATGTCCAATCCAAGTTCTCAGTGGAATTAATGACATGCTATGAACAACATCAGATATCACCATTAAAAAAAGAACACTTCATTCATCAGCTTGTCACGAAGTCGCAGTCTTATCACATGACGTTTCAGGCCCTCATGAATCCGTCACTGTTCTCCTAGGCACCCAATGGATGGAGTGGAACGAGGAAGAGCTCATTGATATTGTTAATTTTTCGTGTTCAAGTGACCAAAAGCTTCGCAGATCTAGATTCGTTCGGCCACAAGACTCTACTTTAAGCGATGGACCATGTATGGGGATATTTAGATTCTGTTTTCAATATCTGCCCTACACACTTCATTTTCCAGTCCTCTTCTCTTCTGCGATCTAGTACTTGAGCAGACGATTCCTTAGACCGGCCAGAATATGCTACACTGAACCCGACCCATTCCCCTATTTCCCCATTCCCATTTCCCGCCTCCCATACCTATAATAACATAGCTCTCCCCTTTACCCTCCCATACCCCTCCCATTCCACCTGTTTCTTACCCCATCCCCTCACCTTCCCCAACCGCTCACCTTACACACTAACCACCCCTCTCACCAAACTCCCTCGCCCAATCCTCAAATTCCTTAAGACCCTGCTTACTAACACTCGGCCTAATATTGATCAAGCTCGCCTCAAAATCCAAGAACTGAATCGGTCTTATCTGGTCCATAGACATGTGCAATAGTGCTTCACCTAAGGAACGAAGCGGGCCCATTGCTGCGTCTTTGGCTAGGGCGGTTATGTCCGAGCCTGAGAAGCCTGTTTGTGTGTGTTAGCGTTGTGATGGAAAATTGGGAGTGGTAAGTGGATAGGGAACGAACCGTCGGTTAGTTCGACAAGGCGCTGGATGTCTTTCCCCGTAAGACCATGCTTCTGATGCCCCAACAACGTCTTCAACTGAACCGCCCTCGTCTGATCCTCCGGCAGCGGAATATACTGCCTCCTAACAAACCTCCTCCTAGCCGCCTCGTCAATCGCCCACGGCATATTCGTAGCCGCCAACACCAATACCCTACTCGCATCACCCCTCTCCTTCTCTTTCTCACTCTGTTCCCTGCCCGCCGCCGCACGCTGGAGATCTGACCATTGGATCAGGAATTCCGTTTTGATGCGTCGAGTAGCTTCGTGTTCACCACTACCGGACCGGGAAGAGAGGAGGGAGTCGATTTCGTCAACGAAAATGATGGAGGGGGCGAGGGCTTTGGCGAGAGAGAAGAGGGCGCGGACGAGCTTTTCGGATTCGCCTAGGTATTTGCTGGTTAGGCTGCTTGCTGAGATTGAGAAGAAGGTGGATCGGGATTCCGTTGCGACAGCTCGTGCCAGCATGGTTTTTCCAGTTCCGGGAGGACCAAAAAGGAGCATTCCTCTTGCTGGTTCGCGTAGGCCCATGAAGAGGTCTGGGCGCAGAAAGGGGTAAACGACTGCTTCTTTTAGTGCGTTCTTGGCGATGTCTAGTCCGGCTACATCTTCCCAATGCACTTCATCGCCTTGAACTACAATCTCGTTGAAAATTTGTTTTGCGGCTCCTTCGTCAACACCTTTGGGTAGATTTTTCATTAGATGCGCAACTTTCTCTTCCCAAGCACTCTTCGCAGGATCCTTGTCTTGGTCTTCGGAATCATCAGATGTGGGAGTTTTTGGATCTGCTAAGATGGGACTTTTTTTCTGCTTCTGCTTCTGTCTTCTGATCGGTTTCCGAGCGGCATTACCTCCAGAACTATTCGTGTCATCATCTATACTCTGAGAAGACTCGTCTTCATCTTTCGATCGTTTAGCTTGCCGCCGCGGCGCTCGTCTCTCACCATCTCGCTCTTGATGTCTATCTCGCTGTCGAGGTGATGAAATATTAGATGGAACAGCCTTTCTTGATATTCTCGAGCTTTCGCCCTCTGTTTCTCTTACAGCAGGCTTTCGCCGTAGTGGTAGGTCGCTTTCTGCTTTACTTCGCTTAGCATCCGTCTCTGGATACTCCTTCAGATATGTCGGGTACGAAGAAGGTTCCAACTTCGTAGGCTTGCTCGAATGGGGAGGCGGAGGTGGGGGCGTCCTCCTAGGCTTTGGAGCACTAGCTTCCAGGGGAGAATTTATTGGGAGATCCAAATCTATCAAATCCTGCACAGCAGAAGGTTGAAGCATCAACCCAGCCACTCCCCCCGGCTGTCCCGGATCCGTCGGAGGAAACGGATACCCATTCGACCTCCCACTCGCACAATAAAAATCCGATTTTCCCGTCAGTAAATCCGTCGGACTCGGTGTCTGCGGACTATTGGCCGGAACAAGCGTCCTCGTCTTATGATCGTATCTTACATTCCCTGTTGAGCCCTGTCTCCCCGACTGCGGTCTTGAAGATCCCTCACCACTCTCCCTTCGTACAGAATCCGTAAGCGTAGTGGATGAATGGTCAGCTTCTGGGTCTAGACTCCTCCCAAGTCTATCCCTCTGTCCCTTCCCCAAACTCTCCCACGCCAACGTAGCCGCTTTATTCGTAACTGGATTATCCTTCTTCGCCGCTCTCGCAGGTCTCGGACTCATCTTCCTCCCCATCTTATCACTGCTCCTCAGCGTATGCAACATCGTCCTTCCCTTCTCCGGACTCGGACTTCTGCTACTTTTCTTACTTGGCGGAGCCAGCATTCCTCTACTCGAACTCGTCCCTGCTGTTGGCGCACTCGTAACTCTCGAACTCGAGCTCGACGAAGGATAATTCAACCTCGTAGGTGATCGTCTCCCAACCACCGCCCTCTCAGAACTATTCTTCGAGCTCAAGACCGGTCTCTGCGGCAGCGGAGGTGGCTTCGATATACCGTCAAAACTCATAGCAGGTATCGTGCCATTCCCAATGTACCCCTTCTCGCCCTGCTCTGTCCTGCTCACTTCGCTCGAATGTCTAGGCGCTTTCCCTGAAGGCTTGTGAATCTTGCCATCTTTGTCTCCAGATCCAGAACTTTGCCCTGAGGTTTGTTCTTCCCGAGATTCTTTCAAGGCTTGGAGTATGTCACTTCTTTCCTTGCATTGCATTTCCATCTGCCGCAGGCTGGCGATGAGGGCTTTCTCGGTTTCGGTCTTCGGAACGTAACCTGCTGGTACTCGGTAGGCATTGTGGTAGTATATTTGGTCGAGGGCGGAGCGCCATGATCGGAGAGCTTCTGCTTCGTTGCCCTGGTTTGGGAAGATGATGTTAGCTATCTGAAGGCTCCACAAACAAAGGCTGCAAGGTGAGGAGTGGAGGAGGGAAAGTAGAACTTACCTGGCCCTCAAAATACACAGCCGTAGAAACAATCAAGTAACACTCATCGTACGTCTTCTGCAGCGACGAGGATGTCTTGTTTCGCATCATAACCGCAACAGCTCTTGTTCGTTCTTTGGCCTGTCATGCCTTTCTTTCTCCCTTCTCTTTTGAAGCTTCGATCGTGATTGCGCAGCCTCGAATTTGTGCCAACCTGGGTTTTACTTTTGGGATGTGAATATCCTCGTGCCTTCTCCGAAAGTCGCTCAGTGCAGTCAGTCGTCGTTGTCAACAAGGCTCAGCCCAAAGGTTCGCGGTCCTCGCTTCAGACCACTGTGACGTATGTTCTCCCCTCTATCGCCTGAACAACCTTAAAATGGACCCCTGTCAGAGTATTCCTTTTTCATACCAGCTTTCTCCAAACGTCTTTGAAAATATCTATGTAATTTTTGCGTCTTTTCGGAAGAATATATTCTTCTTTCTTTTCATACTTTCGAATCATTGTCTACTTTGAGCCGTATCTTACTTGTATGCTCATGCTTAGGGTCTTTAGTACAGGGTCATTGAGGCTTAGTGACTACCGCAGCCTCACCGTTACGACTCCCGCTTCTACTAAAAGAGGAATTCTCAACGCTGGTACGAAACGTCACATAGCGTCTTACGAGATATTTCTAGTGAAACAAGAGTTTGCAATTAAACCCAAATAATTGGAGATTTCATTTTGTGTGACAGGTGAAAATTTCCTGGTGTAGAGAAATTTCCGATATCGCTGAAGAAACTCGCGCAAAAGAGTATGAAAGCAAAAAAGAGGTTGAAACGTTCATATCGGCATCGTATTATCCATTGGCATCCCTCAGATAGCACTTTCGCAGCTTTTTAACCTGTCGTTATAAAAGTACATAGCAAGCAGCTTAGCTCTAAAAGCCCCATACACATCCACCATCATTGTATGATCTTTCCTCACGAAATCCCGTGCATGCACATGATTGCAAATAAACGCCGTTTGAACCCAGTTGCATCTCCCACTCCCTCAGCTCAAGACAAGTCTTTGCACGCTCAATCCGGTGATTGAGAGCGCTCCTGGTTGCCCAAAAAGATCCAGCAAATCGCTCTAGAGAAGAGAAGGGAATATGTACAAAAATCGAGTTACTTTTTTCGCTAGATACGGAGATAGACGGAACGCCTTTCCTGGCTTGCAAGCAAAATTTAGTGGTATCCAGAAGATCCTCGACGAAAGATGAGCATGGTGAGGTGTGAGGACCATGCTGGAAATATGTATTAGTGTTTATTTTTTTGGTGAGGTTGCGGTTTTCAGAGATGATCGGGAATCCTCAGGTAGGTCATGAATCGCGTCGGGTGCTGTTCCTAGACAACTGCATCGTTCTGTCGAATGAAGTAGGCCCTGGGTATTTTGTTAGCGCGAGCCTTCTCCGGGGAACTTTTATAACTCACTTGCAAGCTTCATATGCGGACCAACAGATAGCTGTGCTGGGCATGGTGGTAACAACACGAGGCTTTACTCCTTTGAAAAATCCTCGGAAGCCTTCTCTCCGATGCAACAATCTGGCGCCCTCCATGAATCCATTAACGTTTCTCAGTTCGGGGTCGTGTGCCGTTCCTCTCGTCTGCAACATTGTCTTTACCACATCCATGGGCGTCGTAAGCGCAGCGGCAAACCCTCCCGCAACACCACCAGCAGCACAATGTGTCAATGGGTCGTAGGCTTTCGTTGGGTTCATTGTCGTGGAAATTGATTCGTATGCGAGGAATTGCAATGCTGTAAAAGGTACAGTCATCGACAGAGTTGTGGGGTATGAGACGTAGAATGCGGAAAGTCCTTCGCTCCGGTAGACGTATCTTGCGCAATCAGTCATAGATTTGTACATCTTGCTCGAATTGTGGATTTGCATGCGCTGCTTGATGACTGAGAGGAGTTAGCATGATTAATCGCGTAGCATTGGGAGTAATTACCATCGAAGGGGTTCATGAGGGCATCACTGGCGATGGTTGCGCAAGCTCCACTGGTGGCTGGTGATACATTAGCAAAAAGACCGCGCGCAATTCGGAAATTTCAACACAACGTACCAGCAGCAAGAGGATGATGAACACCTGCTTGATTGCCTCCCATGAGATGCTTTACAGCTTCATAAGTTGCAAAATATACCGCATGGGCCGGCCCTGTAATTCTATCAGTTCGTGTCTTTCTGGGCGCCAAGTACACAAACCTGCTCCTACAACCACACTCGACATGCCTCGCCATAGACTGAGGATTCCCTCCCCCGTGGCTATTCGGTATCCTCCTTGTATCATCCCATTGTAAACAGCGGAAGGGGTTGGATTGAGGATTTGCATGCGGGTCTGCGTAGCGGTCAATTATCAGTATTTTGATCCGTAACCGGAGATGTGTATTTCACACCTTAATTGCATCAATCGGATACATAACAGTATGCTCCTATATTCTGGTCAGTCTGCGATGCAAATGAACACATAGGCTATTGGTTGGAGAGCTTACAGCTATGCCAGCAAAGGCGCCCGCTGTCATATTCTGCAACAACGAAAAATTTGGTGGCAATCCTTCATATCTGTTGATTGTCATCAGCAAGCTGCACCTGGCCATTGAGACTCTTGATAACTCGTAGCACATACTCATACTCTTCGACGGGCTCTGCATTTGGCTGGGCCATCGCGGCCACGGCCACAGATCCTCCTCCGTAGGTATTCGATTGCAGAGCCAGGATGGCGACGTCCACGAAGCACCGGGAACAGCTGCAGGATATTCGAGAGAGGAGCGGCGATGAGCTTCCGGCTGGCGAGAGGTGAATGGAGACGTTGCTGGTGGCTGGTGTGGAGGAGTATGGAATTGTCTGGGGAGCGAGAGGAAGGTCTGTCAGTTTTTTAGTGATGATGATTGTCTTGCACTCGCTTCTTTATGCACCCCTGTAATCGAGTAGAGCAGCGACCGAGGTGCCTGCGATTCCGCTCTCTGCGCTCCGGAATCAACCAACTCCTCTCGATGCCGGGACTAAACAGCTCCGAGGACTTAAAGTAGTCTTTGCTGGCCCGACCACGTTGGGGGTCTCAATTACACATCGGGCAGCACGACTAAGCTATATACACCCAAGAGGCAAACGAAAGGTTTGCAACTCCGTTTTTCGCAGTTTGGTCCGCTGCAGCAGCCCCTGGCTTCTCCGAGGACCGTCTTTGACCACGGTGTTCCAGCGCACAGGCCGCATCTGCACAACGATCTGGGGTAGGAGCTTCATCGTCATAAATAGAGGCATAATCGTACGATATCTCACTCGACTCATGCCATTCACAAACAACATATCCAATTGCCAGAATCCCATGCCCATGGCCATGGAAAACCCATCGGGAGCATGCCACTTCCTCCTGCAAAGCCTGTGGGGTGTGGGTGGGTGGCTATTCGGGAATATGCATTGGTGAGGTCTTCAACACTGCCTAGAATGCTGGTGAAGCCTAGTCTGGAACCGCTTTTTGCTGAAGAATTGATATTGCCACAGATGATGCTGACAAACGAGGATTCAAGAAGAAAATATTATTCAGCGCAGAAGGTTCAAGACTCTTTGCAATGTAAAGGCAATGTCAAAAAATAGAAGGACTCGAAGAAGTCTGGTGTTGATCCTGATACTATGTACCTGTTGAAGACATCGTCATTTGCAGACGATGTATTGTATTGCAACAGGTGATGCTAACAAGTGAAAAGCAAGAAGTAGATATTTCTGACCACAAAATCTGCAAGTTGAGGTGCAGAATTTCCTCCCGCAGGAGTGCGCTGAAAGATAAAAGGAACAAGTGAGTGTTTGTAACATTGAAGTGCATCCGGCTCCTTTGGAGGGATGGTACAGAATTAGCAGACACTTCTGCTTGCAATCAAGATTTGAGGATAAAACCCGTCAGTTTTTGATAATGCACGTGGATGATCGAACTACTGTGGTTTCTGTTGAGGGAAGCCATATTGCAAAAGTGCGAGGTGTAGTGGCAGAAAGTCAGTTTGCGTCTAAATTAGTGCTTCAGAAGGAACACGTTTGAAAACCACAAAGTGCTCACAATATGCCAACACAACGCAAGTATAAGTTTGAAACATATTCTTCTGAGATGCGTAATATGATAATATCCATTCTCCAATGCTAGATATCAAAGAACTCCAACTCATGCATGCATTCTGCAGCCCTTGCCGGTTCCCCTAAACTCCACAAACAGCGCCACCAAAAAATGCCATCAAATATGTACCCCGGGTCTAGCATCCGTCTGCGCCTTCTGAAACTGATACAACAAACCCAGTACTCCCCCAGCTTCCGAAGGTCCCTCTCCCTCTTCGTCCTCATCTTTACTGATGCCTCTGGTTGGTGAAGTCTCCCATCTTGATTCTCCGAGGCCAGAGGCACTGTCGTATGATCCTTGAGACGCACTATTTTCTTTTGGAGTTCTTCGCGAAACGGGCTCTTCTTCGTCTTCCACCGGCTCTTCGATGATGTTTTGACGAGCTTGGTATCGCGATCGAGAAGGTCGTGTAACACTGCGGCCACCAAAGCCAGAGGAGGAAGGTTGATGGTGGGGGTCTAGCAGGATGGAAGTCATTGGTGATCCATGTACGCCAGCAGGTGCAAAGCGTGGGGTTCTTGCTGATTGCGGTCCCCCTCTTCCAGGTCGTCTCTCGCTTCGACCCATCCTAGATGCTTGCATGTCTGCAGCAAGTGTCGGTGACATGAGGCCTGGAAAGGGCGGCGGAGGATGGAATTGTTGTCTTTCCCGCATGCCAGGAGGAATGTGCCCCTGAATACCAGTTTTAGGATTAAGGATGTAATTGTCGACGAAGCCATAGTATGAAGCTGTCATCTTGCCATGCTTCGTGGAGTAATAGTCATCTCGTGGGTCTGTACTACCTCTTCCTTGCTGCCCAGACCTCCTCCCATCTCCTCGTTTGAAATCGAACACCGCAAAAGAGCACACATAGCCGACACCATCGACATGAATTGTGAATTCTCGGAAGAAGTCAATTATCTGATCGCTGCATTTCGGCAGGCTAGACCAGAGGATAAATGGGGTGATGATGATACTGAGGACTTCCTCGAGTAAAATTACGACCTTCATCTGATAAAGCGAAGCGAATTCAATCTTCACTTCCTCGGTGTGCAGTCGATTTTCCCAATGCGGAGGCTTGTAGTGCGTGTATTCGATGACGTTTCTTAATGCGTATTCAGGATCCAAGACCTCGTTCTCCGCAGGAATAGCTCCATTCACGCCTGCCCACAATGCTCCGAGTACGGTCAAGTAGAACAGAACTGTTCGTTCGTGCGTAATCTCGAAGTGGAACAGTTCCGGATCCCAAAGACCAGAAAGGGCCAGAACGGAGACTATGGCCCCGATTACGAATGCAAGGAATCTTGCAAAATGCACTGTCTTGACTTTTGGAAACTGGTCAAGGTAGCGTTTGGCGAATGCATGTGACATGTTCAAGCGTGATTGAAATAAATGATCAAGTTCGTTGAATTCTCGAAACTTCCACTCAGCTAGTAGAGTATATCGGCGGGATGATATAGCGGAAGGATTGTTTTTGTACTCCTATTGGATTGTCAATAACAGTGGAAGCCATGGAGAAGGATGTCTTACATTGAAGTATGTGAAAAAGTAAACAACTGATAAGTACATAATGATTGCTGGAGCAAAAAGAACGTTCATGAGTCCGGCAAATAAGAATCGGCTTCGTAATGCATCGCTCAACTGCCGCCTATGAGAATCTTTCAGAACAAGCTGCCGGACTTGGCCTTGTTCGTTGAACACAAAATCCATGATGCACCAGTCGAGATTCCAAAGCAACGTTCTCGAGAAGAGCTGGCGACCACGAAGGAACGGAATTGGAAGTGTCATATCCAAAATCTCTTTATTGAACATGGCAATCAGGTAGTTTTCCTTTCTCATAAGTCTGTTTGCAATATCATGCGCATCTAGCCTTTCTTTTGACTGGCTTCCTATCCATTTTCGATTAGTTGGAGAGATTTTGTCGGTAGTCCGTGGGTTCTGGTCTCTTAAGGCCATAATTCTTTGAACAATCTCTTGCCATGAAATCGTCTGCATCTCATTATCCGGTACCCCAAGAAGGTGGAGGTAAAAGTCGCGCAATTGCAAGAGGCGCGGAATGCCAATGACCATTCTGTACACTTTTAAGATACTGTAAAGTGTGAATAACCAGATCGCAACATTCGGAAAGCCCGAAATTTTGGTAGTGCATTTGGGCACAAGTATTTGTGACAACTTATTACTCGAGCTAATCTTAGAGTAGTTGATACACTGAGAAAGGAAAGTTACGAATATGGCGACGAATATGCTCGAACTACACCACGGTTTAGCAAGCTATAATTTCAGGATTTCCACAATGCAGCTTACGCAAGATTTAGAGCATCCTCCAGTAGCATACACCACACCCCTTTGCCAAGGTAGTAGTCATATACTTCTCTCATGAAGTTATCCACATTTGTGACATTAATCCACCTCCACATAGCTTTATCCTTAGCACTTCCGGCATGGAGACCAGTTCTCGCCCGAGTCGGTCGCGGTGCTGCGGCAGCAGTATTCCCTGGATCATCGTGAAGCCGTTGTTGCGCCTGGGCAGCTTCCCAATGAGCACGGTTCTCTCTACTTGGTGGGCCGGGTATAGCAGGTTGTCTCTTTTGTGGTTTCGTTTGTCTAACTCGTGCTTTATTTGGGGTGGTAGGATTATCGTCGCCCTCAATCAAGAGAGATTCGGGTACATCATCGTCTCCATCTTCCTCAAGAAGTCTTGGGGACTGTGCCCACGCAGACTGTCCTTGTGATTTATGTCTTTGACCAGGTCCTCTACCTGCCGCTCGATTTCCCGGATTCAAGAATGCCGTGCTCTCAGTAGTCATTTGGCTATCCTCTCCGTTGAAAACCTCCGCATTTGTCAACTCGTCGTCATGAAACCGCAGGTTCTCTTCATCGAGAGCCAAACCAGCTTGTTCTTCGAGGTCAGATTCGGACGCCTCATCATGGGCTCGGAGATCGTCATAGATTGAATGTGCCGCCGGGTTTGCTGGCAGAAGCCGGGAGAGGAGGTTCGAAGTCATCATATCGATTGATGCGTGTGCGAATGCAGACTTGGAAAGCTGCCGTATTCAGTGGGATGCTACTCGGGGCCAAAAAAGTACTGGAACAGCGAGAAGCTATCCTTTGGTACAATGCTCCCAGAATGCCAGTGATAGAGCATTTGGAATGCTTTGTTACGTTTGGAGATACCGCAGGTTGAAAATGACACGGTCCCTCACGGAGTTTTATGCCATGTTGTTCTAAAAGGCTCGAGTCAGCGGGTGGTGCTGATGCCTTCTTGTTTGGATGTGAATGAACGGAGGGCACGCGGAAGAGGTGAGTGACTGCCTTCTCCAGCCACAGTTGAACCGATAGGTAGCCGCTCGGACCTTCAGCCTTGCCGTAGTCCTCAATAGGGCTAGCTCAGCCACAGTCATAACTTCGAATTTTGAAATGAACCCCTCCATCTATACTCACATAAGACTCTCACCTACTGTAAATAAAAAGTATGTCGTCTGATTATTTTGTGACTCGCAAGCTTTCTGGCTTGGGTGAGGGGAATGAGTCGCCTACGTCACCCTCAAGTCCTCAAGCTGTGAGGAGCAATCCTCTTGCTGCCAAAGTCACCGGCGTCCTCTCAGCCTCGTATGTCGATTCAGACATTAGAGATGCTTTGAGCCTACTTGACAAGCGTGGCATTGAAAATTCTGCGCAGACGCGACGACAACTGAGACTTGATGTTCAGAAAGAAGTCATTGACAGTAATGGCGATATCATCCGTCAATTTGGTCAGGTTGCTGAGGTGAGTTTGTCACATCTTAGATTTTTTTCAATGGCTTATGATGTCAGCAACTTAAACGCATTGGACTTACGATTGCGAGCCTGAATCAAGGATGTGAAGAGATGAAACGACACATCTCCTCGGCTCACCAGGAAACAGCTCCAGTTCTCCAAGAGGCGTCTGAGCTTATGAAACAAAAAGACCAGGTGGAATCCAAGCAGCAGTTATTGAAGGCTTTCAATGCTCACTTTGTTATGTCTGAAGATGATATCGCGTCTCTGACTTCTACTGCTGAGCCAGTGGATGACAAATTTTTCAGTATACTTGCCAGAGCGAAGAAGATTCAAAACGATTGTGAGATCCTTCTCGGAACAGAAAACCAGCGCCTTGGGCTTGAAATTATGGAGCAAACCACGAAAAACGTCAACAATGCCTTCCAAAAGCTTTATAGGTGGATACAACGGGAATTCAAGACTCTGAACCTGGAGAATCCGCAAATCAGCTCCTCAATACGGCGTGCACTACGAGTACTTGCTGAACGCCCATCCTTATTCCAGAGCTGTCTTGACTTCTTCGCTGAAGCGCGAGAGCACGTTCTGTCGGACGCTTTCTACACTGCGCTTACTGGCTCGTCCGTCACGGGCGAAGAGGACAATTCCGTAAAGCCTATCGAATTGGTCGCCCACGACACTTTGCGATATGTTGGCGATATGCTTGCATGGACGCATTCAGCTACTGTAAGCGAACGCGAAGCACTCGAGGTTCTCTTCATCTCAGAAGGAGATGAGATCGCAAAGGGCATACAGGCTGGGAGGGAAAACGAGCCTTGGAATCGTATTGCAGAGGATGAAAATGAGGCGAGTGACTTCGATGGCCTCAAAGCACTCAACGAACTTGTCGGTCGTGATGTTGCTGGTGTTGCGAGGGTACTCCGCCAGAGAATCGGGCAAGTAATTTCAAGCCATGAAGAAACGATCATGGCATACAAAATTGCGAATCTCCTCAACTTCTATCGCGTCACATTTTCAAAACTTCTCGGCGACGACTCAGTTCTACTCGAGTCTTTGACAACCCTTGAGGAGTCTGCTCTACGGCAGTTCCGGATATTGATGCGCGATCAGGTAGCTGGACTACAGACAGATACACAAGTCTCTGCTACAGATCTTGGACCGCCTGACTTTTTACAAGATGGTTTGAAGCAGCTTACATCTATCATGAAAACATACGAAACATCTTTCACACCCGACGATAGCCGAGAGAAGGATTTCCAGCCAATTCTTGTCGAAGCATTTGACCCCTTTATGAAAGCAAGCGAAAGCATATCAGAAGATTTCGAAATTCCGGAAAGTGCTATATTCGCTATCAATTGCCTTTTAGCAGCTCGAAATATCCTAGCACCATTCGACTTCACTACCGAACGTTTGACTAAGATCCAAGAAATGATTGAAGAACATGCCACTAAGTTGATCGAACATCAATATACATTCTTCCGGAATAACTCGGCATTGCAACCCCTCATCCAAGCCTTGGCTCCGTTGTCGGACAGTAGAGAGGATCTCCAGTCAATACGAAAGTTGGAGACTTTCCAACCAGATACTTTGACACAAGCGAGTCAGACTTTGGACGATTTCCTTCCCTCAGCATTGATGGATGCAATGGAGAATCTAAAGCACCTACAAAGTTCCAAACTTGCAAGAGAAATTACCGAGGATGCCGCTGAACGATTCTGCGATGACTTCGAGCAAGTCGAGGAGAAACTTATCGCAGCTGATGAAATATGGGAACAGGAGCAAGAGGAGACTGATGGGGAGGCCCAAGAGGGCGTCTTATTACGTGACCTATTCCCAAGGACGGGTGGAGAAATCAGAGTGCTGCTTTCATGAAGGACAATCGAAAGCATCAGTCCTTATCTCGCAACCCTTCCACATACAGCTTCCGAGGTCCGATATATCCCTTCAGTTACACAAAGAGGGTTCTGGATGGCCTGTCCTCATGTGTTGACAGCATTTATCCGCTGCTCCCGAGCGATACTCGCCAGTATTGGAAACAAAATGATTTCTCTCAATAGCGATAGACCCACATCATGAGACCAATTGACCGTTGAATTGTTTGTGTAGTGAGGACTACCGAGAATCTGAAATGTGTGGAAACATATGTGAATGGCCTGATGAAGCCTTCTAGAAGGTAATAGTCGTAGAATTTAAAAGGTCCCACGAATAGAGCTTCACAGCTAGCAATTAGACCCGCTAAGGTTCAAATAACCTCGTGAATCACATGTAATAACTTTTTAGTCACCATCGGACTTTCCTTCTTTGCCATTGCCACTTGCTGACGTTTCAGTATTGTGATTCTACCCCTCAACCCCGCATTGATTTTTCGGATTGCCTTGATAGGACGAGAGGCGAGGCTGGCAGTCTGACTTCAGTTGGGCCTCAATATACAGATCCAAAGCAACACAAAAGCTCGGATACAGTGGGGTGTGGCGGTTTTGTTGGATGGGATGTTTTTGAAAAGCTATCCCTGCACTTCGGGCCCTGCTGCCGTTCAATTGATGCGGACGACGCCATAGCCGATGCTGAGCGATTTGAGGTATTATTAGAAATTTATAGATGTTGGGCGTTGCTATGCAAAGGGAAGAAGCAGAAGACAAGGGGAAATTAACCAAAAAAAAAACACAAAGTCCAGATATTAATGCTGCCAGGAGCAAATACTCCGTTGAGTTGATATAAAAACTAGGAAAGCAAGGCACGTTTTGTCGATCACCGTGACCCCTGCAAAAAAGAAGCATGGCAATTACGTCGTCTTTTTCGGGCCGTGAAATTGTCTGATCACCACACAACCTTTCACCTGCATCCTTCACCATTCTGGCCTCTTTATTCCAGCACTTCCTTGGAAACCACCGAGCTTCAGAGGCGCCAATAGGGTATTTAGCCTTGGGTACCAGCCCGTCAATCTAGACCCTTGGTAAGGTTACAAAGGAAACTACCACGTCAACCCACCCTTCTTCTAACCTAGTCTTCGTGAACAACCTTTTCGTAACAAACACCCTCAACCACCTCGAAGTCAATGTAATCGCTAGTAAAGCTCCAGCTTCATTTCGAGGGCTGATATTCACCTACAACAAAACTACCCGCGCTCTCTTCTTTGCATCATTCCACCTTTACCTCTACCTCCACATCCCCCGCATCACCTTCTCGTTCACCCCGCCACAAGCCGCATTCATCGAGCTTCGAAAAAGTACTCATACCTCAGACCACGTCCACGCAATCGCAGCCTTTCGCATATCTCATACCCCTCGAATGCTTCTCTTTCCAAACTCTGCGAACCATCACGACTTTCAGTAACTCCTCGCGATGCCTGCTCTAGTTCAGGACGCGAAGCCCCATGGCAGACTTCTCCTCGTCTCAAACCGACTCCCAATCACAATCAAACGCTCTGACGATGGCACGTATGCATTCTCCATGTCTTCGGGTGGTCTAGTTACAGGTCTCAGTGGATTGTCGAAGACAACTACCTTCCAATGGTACGGCTGGCCCGGATTGGAAGTCCCAGAGGCAGAAGCCAAGCCATTGGTAAAAAGACTGAAGGATGAATATGGAGCAGTGCCAGTATTTATTGAGGACGAGTTGGCCGACAGACATTACAATGGCTTTTCAAGTATGGCCCTCCAAAATTCAATTCAATAACTCTCCTACTAACAATCCCGCCAGACTCAATCCTATGGCCCCTCTTCCACTACCACCCCGGAGAAATCACATTCGACGAGTCAGCATGGGCCGCCTACAAAGAAGTCAATCGCCTATTCGCGAAGACAATGGCTCAGGATGTACAAGATGGCGATTTGATCTGGGTTCATGACTACCATCTGATGCTTCTTCCCGAAATGCTGCGAGAGGAAATCGGTTCGACTAAGAAGAATGTCAAGATTGGCTTCTTCTTGCATACGCCATTTCCCAGTAGTGAGATCTACAGAATTCTGCCTGTTCGAGAGTCTTTGCTGCTTGGTGTCCTTCATTGCGATTTGATTGGCTTCCACACGTATGACTATGCCAGGCATTTTCTAAGTAGTTGCTCGAGAATATTGTAAGATCACCTAGGAACGTTAGGGACTGCTGGCTAATCTTATCAAGGGGAACGTCTACAACACCGAATGGTGTTGAGTTTCGCGGTAAATATGTTACGGTTGCGGCTTTCCCGATTGGAATCGATCCGGAGAAGTTTGTCGAAGGCCTGCAGAAGAAATCAGTCCAAGACCGAATTGCTGTCCTGGAACGAAAATTCGAGGGCGTAAAGCTGATCGTCGGAGTTGACCGACTTGATTATATCAAGGGTGTCCCCCAGAAATTGCACGCCCTCGAAGTATTCTTGACTGAGCACCCAGAATGGGTTGGCAAAGTCGTCCTCGTTCAAGTCGCAGTACCGAGTCGACAAGATGTTGAAGAATACCAAAATCTTCGCGCTGTGGTCAACGAGCTCGTCGGAAGAATCAATGGAAAGTTCGGCACGATTGAATTCATGCCTATCCATTTCCTCCACCAGTCCGTCTCCTTCGAAGAACTTACAGCTCTATATGCCGTCTCTGACGCCTGTCTCGTCTCCTCTACCCGTGACGGCATGAACCTCGTCTCATACGAATACATCGCCACCCAACGCAAGCGCCACGGAGTCATGATCCTTTCCGAATTCACAGGCGCAGCGCAATCACTCAACGGCGCCTTGATCGTCAATCCCTGGAACACAGAAGAACTCGCAGGCGCAATCCACGACGCAGTCACAATGTCTGCCGAACAGCGCGAGCTCAACTTCAAGAAATTGGAGAAGTACGTGTTCAAGTATACCTCTGCTTGGTGGGGCGAATCTTTCGTAAGCGAGCTGGTGAGGATTAGCGAGCATGCGGAAAAGAAGCAGAGGAAGAGCGTTAGTGGGAAGGTTAGTGAGATCGTTGATAGTGTGAAGGCGATGGTGGTGGGGAAGACGGATGATGAGTAAAACAATCTATGCGCTCTCGGGAGCGGAGTTTTTTTTGGGGGGGGGGGTCCCAACGAGGACAAGAAGGGATGTTACGATACCAGTTTGCTTTTCTACTTGTACGAGACGAACGGAAATGATAGGATGAGAGCTCAGGCTTGCTCGCTTGGCGTTTTGGAGATGGAAAGACAAATGAACAAACGCTATGGTTTCTGAGCACACGCATACTTGGGAATGGCAAGGATCTCTTATGAAACATGACTATTTGACATTTTAAGGTTGTGATATCTACCAGTAAGTCTACGAGGCATAATTTGGATATTATGATGTAAATGTGGATTATTCTTTGTGTTATGAAACCTACGGTTCCAAGCATTCTCGCTACCCCTTCTCCACCACTTCACGCGTCGACACTTTCCCCCAAAATATCTGCTACTTATTTCCTCCTAGTAACCGGCTCTCCTATACCTCCCTCTAAATTTCACTACTAGGTTCAAGGTGGAAGGCTATATCTACGAAATCTCTAACATCTTGTCGCTTTTCTCCTTCTCTAGGTACACGAGAAATGTGTTTAGATTAATGACCATTAATCCTTCCTCCTATTCTATTCGCACACTTTATCCAAATCCCCTACCGTTCTCAAGTGTCCAAGTTCTTTCCTTTCAATGGCCTTAACGCCAGAATCAATCCTATCCTCTGCGCCCACACTGGCATCAAGTCCATAACAACAGCCTGCAACCCATGCCAAAAATATCCCACCACCACCGCTCTTCCACACCCTACTTTTGCCAACGCTGCCCTAGCAAAAGTCCTCGACGTCGGCCTAAAAAGACTCGCTGCACGCGTATCCTGTCCACTCTGCGTGTTACCCGACAGCACCGTCAAGACCTCAACGTTTTGAAGTCCCTCAGACTGCATCTCGATACTCAAAGCATTGCCCCACGCGCTGAGATAAGCCTTAGTAGCAGAATAAACGGACATGTATGGCATTCCGGTATGGGAGTTTGAGCCGGTGTTAAGAATAAGAGAATTAGCGGATTTGTGCTGGGTTAAAAGCGGGAGGAGAGCGTGGGTGAGATGAGTGGTGAAGAGCATGTTGATCGAGATGAGATCGGTAATTTCCTTCGTCGTGTGATCTGTGAGTGTCGTAAAGTCTTTCGCCATGTTTCCTGTTCCGCCGACATTGTTGACGAGGACTGTTAGGTTGAGGTCTTTGATGCTGGTGATGAGATCTCGGATCGCAGCAGATGTGATTTCGGTCGAAGCCGATGCGTCGGCTACGAAAGTGCGGAAATGGGTCGCGGGGAATGAGGCTGATAGAGAGGACTGGATGGAAGCTAGTTTGGTTGGGTTACGGCCGTGGAGTATGATGTTGAAGCCTTTGGAGCAGAGTTCGTGGGCGATGGCGTGGCCGATGCCATCGCTGCTGCCTGTGACAAGAGCCCATGCATCGTTGTTCTTGTTATATCTTCCGAGAGAGCTTGACCGGAGGTAAGGATAGAAGAAGTGGGATAATTTGTAAATAATAGTCAAGACTGACAAGGCGCCAACGGCAACGAAAAAAGAAAAGGCTTTCTCGGTTTGCGATAACATACTCAAGGCGTTCTGAGAGATATCCTGGGTGGATGTCTCTGAAGTCTCTGTCTAGCCTTGGAGATTTATGACAAAAAGAAGACATAGCAGCTAATATTTATTTGATACGCAAGGCGGAGTTCTATAATTTTTTGCCCACTTGGCCGACACGTATGCTGCTGCTGGCTACCAGAGGCACAGCAAGAATGGAAAGCTATTATCCCGAGCTAGAAGGCAGAAGTGACCACGATTCCCGTCTCAAGGTATCACACCAAAAGGCGCACAATACGATTTCAGTTGCTCCGACGCCGAGGGTTGAGGAGTTGGTGGTGTTTTGTGGCGCTTTCTGATAGCGAAGCTCCGAACTTAGATCCCACCAATCAATTTAGTAATGCTTCAAAAGAAATAAGGGGGGTGAATCTTGCAGGCTAGAGGACTTACAATAATATCACTTATCGACTTCGTTTGAGTAATGATCTAGTTTATATTCGACTGAATAGTTGCACTTGTTAATATTAATATAGTCGTATTCAACCTTGTAGCTACGTTTATTAATATTAATATCGTCTATATAGATTATATTCATAATAACAAGAAATTATACCAAGTAAATCCTATAGAATTAGTATGTAAAAACGTCTAATATATTCTAACTTCATCGATGTGTCTCTTTTCTGTCGACTAAACACTTAAACCTCACGTAGCAACATCTCTTAAGAAATCACAATTAGAATGCATATAAGCATTTTGGTCATGAAATATTACTCCTTTAATTATTACTCTTTCCCCTTAGCCAAAAATGTCCCCAAATTCACAAACCCCAGAAATCCTTTTCCTGCACTACTCATCCCAATGATCGACCCTCTTCCATCTCCCCCTAAATTTAACCACTGGGTTTAGAGATGGTTGTATCCACGAGCTCGCCGAAGTCCAGCAGAACTCATCCATCTCCTCACACTCGGTGATTATTGGTAATTTACCAACATGTCGGTTCTCCTTACGACAAACACATAATAAGTCTTTACACCTACACATGTGGATCTCTCTCGCGGTTCCAAGGACCAATGCTGCTGCTATAACTTCCATTGTTGGTGAGGTAATGGCTGTGAGCTCTCAACTTGTGCTTTAGATTCCAGAATGGCGGTGCCGAGACGGATGGGTGGTGACGGGAAGGTGAATAAGTGAAGTAGCAGGGTGAGTGAGGGGAAAGAAGAGTGTATTTCTGTACGAGGTGTTTTGGTTGTTCTTATGAAGGGGTCGGCGAGGTTTGAGAACAATAGTGACAATGTGATAATAAAGGACATTCTTTGTTTGAGAGGGAAGTGGTGATAATGCCTTTGTTCCAAAATCGACAATCGAATGGCCTCTCACAAGCATCGAAGCGCACGCTTCTTGGTTTGATCGCGAATGGCAGCAAGTATTCTCTCCGCAGCCCCGAATCACGAGAGAACCTTTCCCATCCTGGGCTCCTATCATTATCATTACCACTTCGTTTCTCTTCCGTTCCCCACTCTATACAGTAGTAACCAGATATCCCGACTCATCCGTTAGACAATGGTCAAACTCTCTTCCACACTCCCCTAAACTTCACCCTCCCAATGTCTCTCAATGATTTCTAGTCAGAGCCGTTAGTCCAGCATTGTTTCGTTATAAGGCTCTAGATCTGTCTTCTCTGGCAACTTGCCCAGGCGAGGGTTAAAGTCATGGTCGACTCCGCATAGGCAAACAGGCGGTGCATAGTAAGATACTACAGCACCCAAGACTGAAGATGGCTAGGCATCCTACGACTCCTGCCTCCATCTTCGCGGTGATTTGACGAGATATGTCTGTGAAATTGCAAGGGAAGAAACTTGGGAGATCTTGTTGCCGCGAGGGGGAAAGGGGAGGGATGTTGGATATGGGTTGGCACAGGGAGAGTGAATGGATACTTTAGCACTTGCTGTTGCGTTGTTCCGGGTTGAGCAAGGAGTTTCGAGGTTAGACTTGGAGATTGAATCATGTCTAGAACGAAAATTAAGTGAGTACTCCATTGACTGGGAAAAGAACAAAGGCATCGTTCTCTGAAAGAATCACTTCGATTCAGGTACAGCCGCCTCTGTCACGTAGAGCCATCGTATTGCCATTGGAAGCACTCGAATGCTCTATCCCGAAGTAGAAATTTCGCTGAAACGAAGCAAATGGTGCCGATTTGTGTGGTAGAGTGTTGAGGTATTCGTACATTTCGCCTGCAATGCTTCTCCTTCCAGACCTCTCACATGGTATGTTACAGCCCCATTCTCCCTGAACGCCCTGTGTACACTTGCAAGCATCGTCTTGACCTTCGTACTTCCTCGAATGTTGTACAATTATTATCGAGCCATATTCATTGCTCCTTTTCTTCCTTTTCAGCGGCTTTCTTCTCCCAATAAACCCTCGATCGCTCAAGCCTCCTTTCGCTCTGCGTTTTCGTCGTCTGCGTCTTTTCTGGTGTCTCCTCTGCTGGCGTCTCAACCTCCACTTCCAAGCTCTCCGCCCTTTCTCTCCTCCTCTCCTGCTTAGCAGTATTCTTCGCCTCCCTAACCGCCATCCTCTCCTCCTCACTCGGCACAGGCGGCCTTCCCTCAATTGGCTCCCCAAACGGCGCTATGATTTCGCGGACGACGTGGTGGACGTTCTTCGATGTGCGCCACCCAGGGGAGATAGATATGATGTCGCCAGTTCGGAGGGAGGAGGCGGGGTCGTGGACGAGGAGGTGGGAGGTGTGGTTAAAATCCTGGGTAGGGATGTTAGATTTATGTTTGAGGCTGGCGCAATTGGTTGGGACGAATAATTAAAGAGAAATAAGAGATGAGGCGAGCGGCTGACCTTTTGGATATGCTTATTCCATTTCTGCACGCCTATCCGTACTTTCACTGTTTTGCTCATGAGCCCAGAGGAGACAACCACGGCATTGATCTGCCGCGACGCCGAAGCAGCGAGTTTCTGGACCTGATGCGACATTGTCCCCCAGGGTCTCGTATTGTGCGAGGGCTTTTGAAAGAAATCAGAGGAATTGACGTTGCGATCGTGTGGTGTGCGAGGATGGGAAGTATATGGTGCGTTTGGTGTTGATAGTAGATTTTTGGAGCTTTGGTCGGAGCGGAGAAACCCTCTGCCGGTGGCTCGTGCGCTCGATTTTCTATGGGTAAACTGATTTGATTCCTTCGTATATCTTCACTTGGCAATTGACTTTCTTATTTCTTATATTAGAAGCTTTTTCTGACATCAAATTGAGACTTGTATGATTACCAGCAAATACGAACGCCGAGCCGAGGGAACATTTGTCAGACTTGCAAAACGACATGCTTCCATTGATTGGTAGGGAATGAAGAGACTAGTTGATTTGATTTGTTGAATTCGTCCAGTCGAAGGGTACGTTTGGACGAACGAATGTACAGCACATAAACATGAAATCCCGCTTTAAGGTCATATTCCATCTCTCTCTACATCAGGCCAGACTGCTTCTTCCAGGCTTGTTCTACAACAGGCTATACCAATCGTCGTTAATCTGACAGTCATAGATTCATAAGTATCACACTCCTTGCCCATGTTGGACCAGAAGTGCCCTCGAACTAGCTGAGTTCGGTATTGGATTTCTCGGACGTCCTTGATCGCTTTACCAAGGACGTATGCCTTCCTATGTGGTTGGCGAGAGTCATGTCTTCGAAGGGACTGATATGTATATCGTCATGCGCTTCAAGGCACTATCGACCCCTAACCTCGACAGACATCATCTCATTCATCGCCTGCATCGCATAAAGTCGAGTCTCTTCATTCAGAGTCGGCTCTCTACTCAGCATCCCAAACCTGGTCTTCCAGAAAGCCCATCTTTCGTTCGAGAATCCCCTTGCCCCACAGTAGAGCTTTCCTCTGCTACCAGGAGATCTTTTAAGAATATCATCGCCAGCGATAGAGGCCGTGTGTCTCTCATCATTCTCGCGAATCTTCTTTCCAGCAGACAATATCCAGCAAGCCGCAGCTGGGACAATATCATCGAGCTCTTTTGGGGTCCTCTCTTCTTCCAAAGCCTCTAGCAAAGCGTACAACCCTTTCAAGTCGAGCCCACGGATACTTGTCCGTGCATGCAATTTTGCGCCGAGAGCATTCACGTTCGTCCATGCTTTTCCTGGCATTGGAGTCTCACCGCTACTTGTCCACGATGCATGTTCCTCTGCTGGGGGTGAAGGTAACCCCCCTTTGCGTTCAGCCATACTAGGCACGATTGGGGCGTTATATTCGAAGTCTCGCCAGACTTGATTCCATCTAGGAAGATCTCTCCACCAGACCTCGCCATGTATCGACTCATCTTCAAGCGCTCTTCGCTCTCGTGGAACAGTGATCTTGGTGATATCGACGAGAAGGTCGACGAGGAGGTCGTGTTCAGGCGCGGAAGGATGATAGGCTTTGGCAAACCAGAAAATAGACCCCCATAACCAACACACCTCTTCAACATTTGGTACCTCGATTGCTGAGGGAGAGAGGAGAGATGTCAGCGCTATTGCTGTACGGCGAGTGCCGCGGTCCTCCTTCAAGAGGAAGTCTTCAATAACATCGCAAATGTTCGCTGTGCGTTGCTCTTTATCCACGAATTCTGGCCTGGCGAGAGATCCCATTCTTGACAAAAGTTAAAGGTAAGAATTTAGAAACGAGATGACAAGACATGCAACAGTAATCAGAAGTGGGTGCAAGGTTTAGATCAATGTTGAAGGTTTGCCAACCGGAGTTTCGATTGGTGTTCGCGGATTTTGTATATTCACACGGCCGAAAAAAACGGGGAATAAAATGGTCCGAGTCGGGACACCATTTACGCCATTTCTCCTGATTCTGCGGCCGTATTAATACTCCAAGGAGACTTTACAACCCACGGACCCTTTCCCAATCGAGTGCGAGTTAAGTGAGCACACGGGAGGCACAATTGCTTACATAGGTTTGTCTCGTTTGGTGCAGCTTACACTATTGGCGACATCGTGACAACCGAGTTTCGCTCCGAATCCAGAGTATCGGAAACGACGGTGCATGGCGCTACAGCGTATCGATTTCGGATCAGATGGACACATGACTGGTCATGTTCACGACAACAGTGAGGATTGAAGGTCAATTTGACAAAACTTTCGCCATGCCAAAGTGTACCTTGGATTGTGTACCAAAACACCAGAGATTGTGCCAGAATGATAACCTCGCTAGAGTCCGTCCTGCGCTTCAAAGCGGAATATCCGGTAGGGCCTCTAAATCTTCTCTCGCCATTTCTCCAGGCTTACGAGCAAGAACAAAGCCAAAAAGAGAAACCATCAGTCGTGACGATGCATCTGTGTCTCTTTGAAACAAACAACTAGCCAAGTGCTGTTATTGGAGTATTCATCGTCCGCGATATTTCCTGGGATACTAAGGCTGAGAGAGTTGTATCAAATCCCTTTCCCATTGGCATTCCGGGTACATCTCGTTACTTTTTTCATTTCCAACTCAATCGTTTCATTCGCCGTTTGCCGTTTAGTCAGTTGCGACGTACAGCATGTTCCAGCCTTGTTTGATTGTGCCGAAGTGATGACTTGAAGGCTTGTAAAACATTGGCTGGATGTTTCTGTATCAGAGCCTTGTGCGGCTGAAGCCTTCAATATTTCTACATGAACAACACATTTCTCCTGCGTTGAGCAAAGCCTAGCCTTGATGTTTTAGTTACAGTACTGATACATGACCGCACACCCTCTCGTCTGGCACGTTTCGACAATGACGCAGTATACTCTCGTTGGTGAGGCAAACCCTGATATTGCACGAGTTGGAGTATGATTCTTTTACAGCACAAATCCCCACCCCGTATAGCGAAGCAAAATTAACAAAACGTCGTAGATCTTGCTTTCTTTTTGCATTCAAGCCTTTATTGCGGTAATAACCTCGTTTTACACATTCTTGGTTAGATACATGAAAGTTGGATTTGAGTCATCGAACTCGACGCATCAACAAGTTCGACCACATCATCGAATTCCATCGCGTCATCCAACTCGACGCCGACCTGGGAAGAGCGACGGCGGGAAAGATGCCTCTTAATAGCTAACCAAATCCTTATCCAAGGCGGTGATGTCAGTGCATAACAGGTATGACGAACCAAACAGCAGATCAACCCGGGCTAAGCTTACTCGGGAATTGCTCTATTGCTTTGCGCGATCATTCAAATCAGGAGCATTACATTATATCATCTCCACATCGTTTATGATGCTGTGAGCCTAGTCGCATTGGCATAAGGATCTGCTATTCAGAAGTGCCTAGACTAACAATGCGCTGCAGCTTATCCCTCGACACATACGTAATCCTTCACTTTCTACACGAAACGAATTCACGTGATTTTCTATCCTTCTTTGAGTTTTCCTGATGTATATAAAGTATATAGTTGAGACTTAAAAGCTTGTCTATCTGTATAAAGAGAGATTAAACTAGCCCTTTTGCCACCTTAAGCGTTAACACCGGCCCCCTTTGCGAGTAATAGTTCGACCACGGCCTGGTTCCCTTGACCTGAAGCCGCCTGGAGTGCATTACTGTAGCGACCACCTTGAGCGTTGACGTCGGCCCCTTGTACAAGTAATAGTTCGACCACGGCCTGGTTCCCTTGACGTGAAGCCGCTTGGAGTGCATTACCATAGTCACCACCTTGAGCGTTGACGTCGGCCCCTTGTACAAGTAATAGTTCGACCATGGCCTGGTTCCCTTGATATGAAGCCGCCTGGAGTGCATTACCATAGACACCACCTTGAGCGTTGACATTAGCCCCTTGTACAAGTAATAGTTCGACCACGGCCTGGTTCCCTTGACCTGAAGCCGCCTGGAGTGCATTACCATAGGCACCACCTTGAGCGTTGACGTCGGCCCCTTGTACAAGTAATAGTTCGATCACGGCCTGGTTCCCTTGACGTGAAGCCGCCTGGAGTGCATTACCATAGGCACCACCTTGAGCGTTGACGTCGGCCCCTTGTACAAGTAATAGTTCGACCACGGCCTGGTTCCCTTGACGTGAAGCCGCTTGGAGTGCATTACCATAGTCACCACCTTGAGCGTTGACGTCGGCTCCTTGTACGAGTAATAGTTCGACCATGGCCTGGTGTCCCCCAACTGAAGCCGCCTGGAGTGCATTACCGTAGTGACCACCTTGAGCGTTGACATCGGCCCCTTTCGCGAGTAATAGCTTGACCACGGCTGAGTGCCCTCGATGTGAAGCCGCCTGGAGTGCATTATCGTAGTCACTAACTTTAGGGTTGACGTCGGCCCCATAATCGATTAGTAGTATACATATTTCTACATGACCTTCTTTACTAGCGTGGTACAGAGGAGTGAGACCATCGGCATCCTCTTCGGTTATAAGCTTGCCAGCTTCTATCAATGGTATGATAGCACCTACCGATCCTTTTCTGGCCGCTAGATGAAGAGCATACATTGTGGGTTCTGTCGCTATCGGTCTTAAAAAAGCAGCTACAAAGGGTGCAAGCGTTTCGTCTTGTGTGTGATCA
This sequence comes from Halenospora varia, assembly GCA_020726485.1. Taxonomy (NCBI): domain Eukaryota; kingdom Fungi; phylum Ascomycota; class Leotiomycetes; order Helotiales; family Solenopeziaceae; genus Halenospora; species Halenospora varia. The sequence continues at coordinate 398,319 of JAHEWH010000007.1, forward strand.
GGATTAAGGTCCGCTGCCGGATCCATCATGGACCACCACTCTAAGCCCGCTTCTTCGGGCGTTCGGCTGGATTCCCACGCATGGTCGACTCCGATATCATTTGCAATAGGGACTACCCCTTGCCAGTCCGGATCAAGATCAGAATTATGTATGCCCTGGTCATCGGGAGGGTCATCGAAATTCAATGTTTCAGCACCGTCTCCCATTACTATATCGCTGTCCCTTTTGTCAGACACGTCGCTGTTGGAATTATCAAGCCACGCAAGAGAAACCAGGGCCAATGATTGTAAGTGTTGCGCGATGTGTTTCTGCAAATCAGATTGATTCTCTTGTACCTCAAGGCCAGAAGTTCTCTCGGCGAGGTCTTTTGGGAGATGATTGCAGAGGGGACAGATAGTAAATAAACGAGATTCGGCACGCGCACTCATCTGTGCCAATGCCGGAAGCTGTGAATTAGCAAATGTTCCTGAATGGAAACGTTTCATGTGCTCCATATACAAATCTCGGTCGTCAAATGACTCTGGCTCATGAATAGGTGCCAGGCAGTCCCAATGCAGCGGTACGTGCTCATCCTGAATGTGGGCTATCCAGTCTGAGAAGGTTTGAAACCCTTCTTGGACATTCTTACAGTCGTCAAAGAGGCATATGTAAGGAGAAAGATCTTTCATGACGTGATGTCTGGAAATCCCGTCAGGGAAACGTTCTGCAAGAGATGGCATCACGGGACGGTTAACTTCTTTTATGGAACGACTCACTTCCAATATTTTCCCCGAGCTTCTTTTGCAGGGCAGATTATAAAACAGTACGGACACTCAAAAAACCCGCTCCGATCTAATTTAGGCTCCGCCGGGAAGTTTAAGGTCGCGATTTGAGACGGCGTTCCAAGCATAGCCGTAGAAGGGGCTCTTGAGGTGGTTGACTTGGGTCGATTCATGAAGCGCTTAGGATCGAAAAGAGAGGCGGATGTGTTTGAAAGAACGGGTCGTTTGACATCCGACCGAATTGGGATCTTTACTTCTTGTTGTGGAAGGGATACTGTGGCTTCTCTTGGTCTGCTTCGATCTTGGTGGAAAGCTCCCAGGAGAGGACGCTCATCTATGTAACGTCGTGTTAGCTTGCGCTGGTGCCTTCGGCGATACGCAAGCTGGTTGCGTCGTCGTGCGAGGGAGTCAGCCAGACGTATCTGGAGGTCCTCGCCGGCATCTGGAAACTTCTGCTTTATGACCAAAACCGACAGGCGTGCATAGAAAGCAGTCAAATTATTGCCTTCATCGTCTTCATCAACAAAGGCAGCAGCTTTTGTATCTCGAATCTGTGCACCGGATTTCCGGATCGAAGCTGACAGTCTGTTCAGTCGACTAATTGCATCTTCTACCTCAGTACGGGCTCTCAGGATCGAGGTGGGAATTGCATCCTCGACAGAAGCCTTACTTGAGGACATAGAGGAAAAGCTGAAGGAAGAAGTGGATACTTCGCTGGCATCGCTGCCACTGTTACTGCTGCTCGTTTCTTCTTCGTCCTGAACAACTGAGCTGGCGACGGCTAGAGCGCACACAGGTCAGCCGCCGGAGCCTAAGCTTGTGGTTTGGAGTCGGGACACTGCGCCTGGGAGCTGGGGAGCTGGAGGCAGCTGAGGGCCTCTCCACTTAGTACTCACTGCACAGAAGGTTCTTCCGCAGAGCATGGAGCAGCTGTAGTACCAAGCTGCGGACCTCGTCCGAGTTTCGAAGCCGGTAGTCGGCCGAAGCGTGGCCACGAGCAAAAACGCCCAGATTGGCAGCCCAGATGCTGAATCTTGCCATCTGCTCTTCCGCCCATCCCGATGATTCTACATTGTCGTTTAGGAAAACGTTGAAGGTGCTTACACAAATTTCTGCAGAGCTGGCAATAGTGGCACCGCCGGGCTTTTGCAAGGCGGTCGTGGCCATTTCAACTGCAAGGCCGGTACGCGGGGGCGGGCGTAGTCTTTACAAAAGTAATATCCAAGCACGGGAGGTTTGGGAGGATAAGGTCAGCGTGCACCATCTCAGAGGTTTCCTAGCAGATGCGAAGAAGCGATAGCCTGCCTTCAGCTGGCCCGGCCCGGGCCGTTCCCTCCTCCGTCTTTCGTCCCCGTCGGCTTCTCCTCGTGTCTCCGGGCCGCCCAGCGAGCAAAGAGGCTCCATTTCCAGGCTGCCGAAGTATACCGTGTTACTGCATTTCGGCGTTTTCTTGCCCGCTGTGCCCTTTGCTGGTGCCCTGATCTCGTCCCTGCATCCGCAGCCTCCCTCATTGTGCGAGTGCAAGCCTTAGCTGAACGGCATCAATCCTCCCATCGTCTTTCCATCAACCACATCGACAAGCCAGAGCACGCCGCCAGCCGGACGGCCGCAATAAATGATGGCTCCGAGCCAAGAGCAGCTACTGCTGATGTCGGCTGTGGTTCCAGAGTTCCGGAAGCTCGCGACCGCCTTCACCAGTGACAGTGCGACGGCTGTCGCGGCCCGCCGGCCATTAGAAAAAGAAGCATTCTACACGAAACTCCACGTCGAGTTCAAAAGTCTCGACGAGACGTTGTCCGCGTGGGATCACAATCTTGACATTCCAGAGCCCGTCGAGCGCACACTGAGCCGCGCCCTAGATGTCCTTGAGAGCCGTTTTGTCAAGTCTCCGGTACGAAACCCCCCGCCGCTTCACGGGCCTGTCACCAATTGATCGCGTCGTTCTTCTAACACATGGCAGGGCGAACAAAGCCAGCTACGATCTGGAGCGATCCGGACGAAGCACGACAAGCTGCGTAATTTGCAATGTCGAGCCCAAGCAGCCCGGCACCAGCGTGCAGGCCTCAAAGTCGAGGAGCTGCAAGAAATGATACACTTGGCCCACAGAAAAAAGGAGGATCGCATCCACATGGTCAATCGCCTCACAAAGTGCAACCAGGAGCTGGCCGGCCTGGCCGCCAAAGCTGTAGCGCGACAGCCAAAGCAAATCTTCCGGGCTAAGCCAGCCAGGGACGCTGCTCAGACAGTGTCTCCCAATCCACCCACCTCCCAGATCAGAGACAGCGCCACCTTACTCTACAATATTGTCACTCAAAATTGGAAATGCACTGGCCATAACCCCCATACCGCAACGAAGTTGCGGTTGGCGACTCATCGAGGCAGCACCAGCGATGCTCGCTTCGACGTGGCGTTTTGCTGTGCGTCTGATGCCGCAACAAAATGGCAAGAGAGTGAGATTCGATTTGTTCCAAGAAAGAAGTATGTTAATTGAATTTCATTGTTGCCGCCGAGCTTTTCTGACCCATCTCGTACATTCAGACAAAAAGCGGCTGGCATGACCTCTAAACGAGTCAAGGCCAAAGGCGTCACATTTTCTCTGCCTCAGAAAGTGTTACCCGGTGCCCAAATCAAAGCAGAAGACCGATGGCGGGTCGAAGGTATTTGCGGACTTGTCGACTCTATTTCGGCGCGGCCTTCCTATCGACTAAGGCTTCTGGTTGAAGAGGATGAAATGTGGCGTCTGAGTCCCATTTCTGCTATTGAAAACATACAAACCAAACAGCCAGTGTCTTTGGGGGAATTTTTGAACCTAGATTCTCGACCATTTGATCATGCCAAGAAGAGGGACAAGTTCATTCTCCAGGTCATGCTGGCAAATGGCCTCCTTCACTTTTACAAAGGCCCGTGGTTGCTAAAAGTTTGGAACAAGACACACATATGCTTTTATCAGGCTAAGAGCCAGACTCTGCCGGATTTGACTAGACCCTATCTCTCAACAGAATGTAAGCCTCTAGAACAAGGTAGCGAGGAAGAGGATGTAAGCTTTCGAATCCATCCATATCCAGGGATCTTGGCACTTGGAATCCTGCTATTAGAGATAGAGTTGGGCCGGCCAATTGAAGATCAGAGACCCTCTGACAGCCCCAATAATACAGACGTATTTAACGTTGATGCTGATCGTACGGTTGCTATGGAAATGTTAGAGGAGTGTAAGAATGACAGTTCCATTGATTTCATCAATGCTGTAGACGCTTGCCTGGACGACAAAACATTCACTGATGAGTTTGGTCGAAACGCATCATTCGATGACCCGGCTTTCCGACAGCAAATATTCGAACTCATAGTACAACCGTTAGAGGACGCACTAGAAAAGGTTTTTGGAATATCCGTGGAGAAACTGGATACCCTCCCTCCTGTTCTTCATCAAAAGATCCCGAAGCCACAAAAGGGACAGGTGCTCTTGCATTCTACTCAAATGTCGCACCAAGCCGACGTGTCTATAGTGCAGAGAGCTAATACTAGAAGTCTAACATCCATAGAGACATTTGGAAAACGGGAGGGTCAAGTGTGCCTCTACGATGACTGTGAGGGGAAAGGAACTGTTAGTTACCAGATGTATGGCACAACTTCGATTGAATTGATTACTTCGTACATCGCTGAAAATATGCAGGTCCGTACGAACCGACAATTGGTTCAAGGAGTTGCAAGAAAGGGTTCACCCTTTAATACAAAAGACCAGGAATTCGAATTTCTCAGCGGTGGGTAAAGTATTTCCTCGCCCTGGGAGAGTAAGGATAGCCATCCTCGACACTGGTATCGAGCTACCTGAGGAAGCATCTTGGGCCTATGAGGATCGAATACGGGAGCAGAAAAGCTGGGTGGCTAATGATGATTGCGATACTTTCCTGCAAAGAGGCGACAGAGACCTAGATGGCCACGGGACCCATGGCGCAGCATTACTTCTTCAAGTCGCCCCGGAAGCCGATATTTTCGTGGCCAGGGTTTTCAAAGACCGCAAAGAAAGTAGGGGAAGTATCATGGCTGAAGTGATCCATCACAGGATCGCAGATGTAATGCTACTCATGTCTTGGTAACCATCTACTCAACTAACAGGTCTCCAGGCTATTAAACATGCAGTTAAGGAATGGGAGGTTGATGTTATCTCTATGTCGTTCGGCTTCGACCAGTCTGTTGCAATTATCGATGAAGCTATTCGGCTTGCAGATGACAAGAAGGTCATAATGCTAGCTGCAGCATCGAATCGGGGTGGAAACAGCCATATTGCTTGGCCAGCAAGACTTCCCCAAGTTATCTGCATTTACGCTACAGATAGTCTCGGAAACAGGTGCAATTTCACGCCAACCGAATCCCCTCGCGGCGATAATTTCGCCGTTGTTGGAGAGGCTGTCAAGTCATGCTGGCCACCCCATCTAGGAGAAGGAGAAGAAGTCCGCAAGTCAGGTACGTCTACGGCAACTCCCATTGCGGCTGGTATTGCAGCCATAGTTCTGGATTATGTGAAATTTTCATTGCCCAAATTAGAACCTGAATTTTTAAACCAAGAGGCGGGTATTTTGAGCAAATTGAGATCATCTGCTGGTATGAGCACTGTCTTTAAGCAGATGGCTAAGAGGAGAAGAGGGGGTTATGATTATATAGTTCCTTGGGATTTCTTGGATAAGAGAAAGTACAAAGAGACGACTGTATGTGACATAATTCTGGCAGATCTTAAAGACATATAGTGCCGGAAAAGTTTGCAAAACTGAAATTATGTAATTCTAGAGCAGGCTACAGCCCATTTCATCATGTGATACTTCATGCATCTCTTCAGCTGAATTCACCCTCCGCCTCAAACTCTAACGCCACACATAACCAGCTCAAACAACAAATAACCGCCCCAAAACAGACACAAACACACATACAGGAAAATGGCCAACCCTAAAAAGACCTACCACCTCGCCCCCAACTTCCACATCCCCGCACCGCCCACCGGCCCCCTCACCCTCGGGACCATAATAACGGCACCCTCCACCCCCGAACGCACACTAACCGCCACCCCCCTCCCGGTATCCATCCCACCCTCCCAAATCTACACCTCGTCGCAAAAAAACTGGAGCGCAACGCGGTCCTCGCTCTCTTCCTACTCGGGCGGCGTCTGGACCACGTTCCTGGCTAGCATCGTCGGGATCGGGGCCGATGTCGAGGGCGATGTGACGAGGGGGGAGGAGACGGAGTTTAGGGTGGGGGAGTTGGAGACGAGGTGGTTTTCTCCCGGGGAGGAGTTTATCGAGGGGGTGCTGGCGGGGGAGAGGGTGAGGAAGTATATGGAGAGGACGGTTTTTGGGAAGGCGGTCTTTATGGTTGTGGGGATTAAGGTTGCGAGGGGGTGGAGCGAGGGGGCAAGTAGTAGGGTTAGGGGGGTGGGGGGAAGGTGAAGGCAGGTGTTGATGGGTTGGTTGTGGGGGTGTGCCGGTTGGGGTGGGGCCTGAAGGGGGTGGAGGAGGGAGGGGAAGGAGGGCATTAGTTGGGAGATGGGGGTTGGGGGGGAAGGGGAAGAGGAGGGAGATAGAGGTTTTGTGTTTGCGTATAGGCTTGTGAGGATTAAGAGGAGTAATAGAGGGCGTTTTAAGGAAGACGATTTTAATAAGGGCGCGCTATTCGAGGATCAAGTAGGTGGTGGGAACGATGATGAGGAGTTTAAGTGGGAGTGGGAGGATGTGAGGGACGGAGATGGAGAGGGAGAGGATAACAGGGTTGTGGATGTTGCAAATGATGATGTAGAGTAAGTATGTTAGATAGTCCTGACGATCTGATAGCTCTAACGGGGCCATAGCCCTGACTAGCCAGATGAGGGAAGGTCACCGTAAGGGTAAGTCCTTGACTCTCTAATCCAACCTAACCGCTCTATAGCAGCCTCCCCTTAACGAATTGCAGATTTCTCTTCCTGTGCATGTATACTAGCTAGGGCTCTATCCTACGCAAATGCCATCTAAATGATTCCCTTCCGATGGTTTTGCAACTGAATTATAAGCTCATTTAAGCCATACGGGCAATTCATTTATAGTTTACTAATTAGCATATGTACTTCCTAGGTCTTCGAACAGGATCTGCTTTTACGGAATCTGCCTATATAACATCTGCTTTATTTATAATAATGGCTGCCTCATTCTACGAGACCAAAGTCTAAACGAATAATATCACGAATGAAGTAGCAACTAAAGTTAAGAAACATGTTAGAATTACGTGAAATTGAAATGTAAAGCTACTATACGAATGAATCAGATTATATATCGCGAGATATATCACCCTATCTCCATTAATCGCTCTTGTTATAACATGTCTTACTCGTTGCGGATTGCTATAGTAGATGCTCTGTTCGCTGTCCTGCGCCGTCACCTTGCTTAAGGGAATACAAGTCAAATCCTTAGGAGGGTTCAGGATAGGGCAAATGTTAAGGCTTTCTGTTTGGTACCTTTCTCCGCATGGGTAAATGCACCTTTAGTGTAGTGCGAGATGGTAGCACCGTATATCCCCGCCCCCCATCCGACTAAGAACGGGTGGAGACAAGGTCGAAGTCTGGTGGGCAGTGTAATATGACGGCCCTTACTTGTCTTGAATTAAGCTGGGTGGTGATGTAGACAGCCCGGAAATCGATTGTGTAGCACTGCCCAATTTGAGTGGCTAGCCAGTGGAGATCATCGCTATTGTTCCCCGAGGTCTTGTACCTATCTAGAGTCAGCAAAGAGAGCCAGCCGCGCCAGGGCTTGCGCACAGAAGTTTCGCAATGGCTTCACCGCAGACAAGGACAGCACCGAGGCCTAAGGCGTTAATGATGATCATCCAGCGGACAGCGTATCGGAGATCTTCCTTAAAAGCCGTCTTGATATAGCACATGTTCGAGGCCGGTGAGCTAAAGCTGGTAGCATAGATATATACCAAGTAGGCATGACGGAGTCAATGATTCGAGGTGTCTAAAGGACGATGGTCGTTCTCTTCTAAATATTCCTGGAAGTCGTGGAGGTTCCTGATTAACGATAGTGCCCGCCGCAACCAATGTAGCTCTGTTTCTAGTGTAAATTCGCCTCCAGGTCATCGAAATTCGGGAGCACGATCGGAAATACGAATGTAGGATGCGCTTTTGGCGGCCCCAAGTTCTGATCAAGCAGGTCGGAGTTTATCGATTTTTCGAATGGTAGGTATGATGGGAATAAATACTTAGAGTTTTAGTTCATTCGGTGCTAGGCTTCAGTATTCGAAATACTCCATGGGTGCTCTTGTAGTTGATGATTGCCAAAAAAAAAGGTCAAGCCAATAGTCCTTGGGCAGAAATAATTCCATTACCGAAAACATTGCTTTTGTGTAAAAGTGGCCGAGATGTTCTCTGATAATGAGGGGCTCGCCCTTGTCACGCATACTTGAAAAATGTTATAAACCCGTTGACAAACTGGCGCAATAAGGCGTAAGGTCCGTTGACCTGTACAGGATCTTCAAGATCCTGGCTGACAACCGAAGGAGCGAGAACTGAAGGCTCGTAATTCGTCCGCAAGTGGGCTTTGCTCTGAGCATCGTAATTGTGGAAGTACATGCTCTGTCCAATCAAATCAGCAAGTTCAGTAGTCATGCTTTTAGTGACTCCTTGATATCGTTCTTGTTGTGAAGTGCTCATCCAAGTAGAATTTGGCAGTGTCCAGGCCGGAAAGAGGAGATTGTGAGAATGCGACATTCCATATGAGCCTTCATGCCTGACGAATAGGTCGCAGAGGAAACACGCAGCTTTGCTTGATCCGATTGCTCGTGGGCGCCGGATGGCTGGATATCGCTCGTAGTGGAATATCAGTTGTACTTCTCCATGAACGAAGCACTTTTCAGGTGATCCTGCTGGATAATAACCTGGAAGTTCTGGACACACCGAGAACTGAAAGTTCTTGCAATGTTCTCTCGTTCGAGGTTGCCGACTCAAGCGTATGAGGTCCTCACAAACTTTCATATATTTGCTGAGCTTGTCAATTTGTAGGACTTCCTTGCTGTTGGGCATCCTTTCTCGAAGATTGATCTTGGGAAGATGGGTTTCGAGTGAGGTCGAGGATCCTTGGTTCGAGACATCGTGACTTCTCCGAATCACTGTCTCCAGAAGTAGCTGATGGTCTTCAGCAGAGCCATCGTCAACAGCTTCTATTGCATCGCGCAAGCTTATCAGCGCAGCGCGCAGGCAGTCCACTTCCATGCGAGTCTTCTTCGTAGTTTTGGTCTGAACCCAGATTTTGGTCAAGTTTGAATCAATCCGGGAACGTAGTGAAGTCTTATCTGACGACTTGAAATGCTTTGGCTTTTTGTAGTGGTTGCTCAATAGCCGTGCATGAATGCGCTTCTGGTTGAGAGCCACTACTTCGCGCAAAAGCATCGACTTGTACTTTTCTGCATGCCTTCCTACGATGTGTCATTTCGAAGCCCTAAGATCTCGGGAGCATGGACTTACCTGCAACAGCATGACCACGCACAATTCGCAAGATATTCTCTAATCCTTCTACGATGAATGGTGCAGGTGTGCGATTGCATGCAATTCTCAAAGTAAAGCGAGGCGGGTCCGATGTCTCTTCAATAGTAGCAGCTGCGACATACGCTGCGCCCTCCTTGACGTGCGCAAGAAAAGCGAAGTGGTCAGCAAGGTGAAGTTCCTCTTCATACGTGAGCAGGAAGTCCGGCGATTCTGGCCTCGAAGGTCTTTCTTTGCGGTAGTCTGCTGCCGGGCGAGCACTTTCCTGTGGTTTCAACTTCGAGAGCAGGGTGTGAACATTAGTATAAAACTCCTGGGAAAGATCGTCGGACCAGAGATTGGACGCAGGTAATATTGCGAGATTGGGATTGTCTGTGTGCTTAGGACCCTTGACCAATTCAGATGACAATTGAGGCAATGACTGCGGCGTCGGCGAATGTGCCATAGTTTTCATGTGGTCGGGAGGATGCTGGAGGCAGACTTTGAAAGTGTTTAAGCGGCCTGAAGGAATCCTCGATTTGCGCCAAGGAAAAGCGGGTCCCGCAGTGCTTTGCAGAGCGAGACCACAAGTCCAGTTCTTATTCCACCACAATGGGGACGGAAAGCAGATAGAGAGTAATGGTGAAACAATATCAATTGGACCCACTTTTTGTTATAAAGTGATTAACTCATATGCAAATTGCGGTCTGCTTGGACATACTTGGGGACTATTTTGCTAACAGCCATCACAGGCATGCATTCAGCACAATGTAAGGTAACACCATGTATATTTCAGCAACCCGCCAATCTCATCTTCTCTAATCCTGCCCACGTAAAGCCAGCGCGCCACCTCCAATCCCCCAGAAGAACAAAAGACCAAAGAGATGTTGTCCTCATTCATGATATTACATTTATATCCCCGCTTATTCCACACCACACAGATCATCCCAATTCATACCTCCATACCCTACATAATATCCATGTACTGCATTAAAGCATAATAGCTATATCTCCTGTCCACCACTTCACTAAAAAGGAGAAAAACCTCCACTCAATAAAATGTTAGCTGCTCTCCCCTCCGTCCCCGATTCCACAATCGCCGTTACGTATTCTCGGTGTTCAAGCACTATCTACAGCCGAGCCCCCGGACCAGCCAGCCAGACAAACAGCCACTAAATTTGTATTCGCAAAATAGCAACCGCCAATTAGAACAAAATAATTCGAAGCAAAACAGAAAGAGGTATAGAGCCAAGCCGGGCTAGGCCTGCAAACAACAAAAAGCAAATTCAAATGTATACGCCATCCGCAGGTATCAGATTCGTGAAGAACTCCACCCAACCTTCCGTATGTCCAATGCTTGATCCGCAAGCCAAAAGGTATTCGTACAGTCATTCGCCTGTAATTGCTCCGTTAAATTAAAGATCTGCTCCAGAAGAATTGGACTTTGGTAAGTCTGAGGATGCTGGTATTACCAGCCCTTCTTCCTGGCAAATCGCTTGTTCAAAAGGGCTAGCACTTTCGGAACGTTGAATTGGACATATTCAAGATCAAGGTCTTCCTGGTTGTCCTTCTGCATCTCGAGCAAATCGTCAAGCTTGAGGTCGAGCTCCAAAAGACCACGATTGCGACCTGTGTGATGTCAGTCTACATAATGGGGAAGGAAAATCGAAATGGAAAGAAATACCTTTATAATGTAGAGAAATGACGAAAGTGCCTGGGAGAGGACTTGTGAAATTGAAGTAGATGTTGGCTCTACGGTTGTCCGGTACATTACTCTTCTGGATGACACCTTCTTTCTCCAATGCCTGATGGGTGAATTTGTAAGGACCGAGGACTTGGTGTTTTTGTTGCTTACGCCTAGTGCCTTCACTCTGACTCCGCACATTGTGAAGATAGCTCTTGTATGTCTCAAGTTGACCAACGAGATAAGTATTGTGATCTCGAATTGTCTTGAAAACCTCTTCAAGCTTTTGAGTTTCGATAATGACACCATCTTTCAAGGACCCTAGATGCTGCAACTCTTGCTCGACTTCATCACGAAGAAGACTGAATTGATCAGACTTATCAATAACCTGGAGTTCTTGCAATTGGCTAAGCAATTCCATGGCCCGAATGCCTTTTCGCACCATTACGGCGTCATTTCGAGATGTTGCGGCAGCATCGGCGACTCTTTCCAAGCGAAGAGGACGTCTAGCAACAGCGCTATTGCTTGGTATCGATCGCATGATTTGCACAAAGGTTGACTTGGCTTCCATGAAGTAAACTTCCTCCTGGGTGATGTCAAGCGCAGCTGTGAGATCGTCAATTGCGGTTTCCCATTTGCTGAAAAGTGGTAGGTTGATCGCTCTGTTCTCTTTTCGGGGCAATTGGGCCGGAGCAGCTCCCAGATCGGCTAGAATGACAGCCAAATGAGAATTCTCATCCTTGTTGAGTTCATTGCTGTGCTTTTCCAATAAGGCGTGGGTAGCATAGACCTCATTGAGTGTGATGGAAAGTTCCAAATCCTTCTTGGAAAGCGCAACGTAATTATCCATCTCCAAACTCTCATAGAAATCCTGGACCTCGCATAGGTCAAGCATAAATTTGTTTACTCGTTCCTTGTTGTGTTGAATGAATGGCTGAAGTTTAGCCATATAGGGTTCCTTGGCGTAGGACGGTTTGTTTGCAAGGTTCTGTAGCATCTTCGCAATCAACGTTAGTGTGCGCCTGGGTCGCTCGGCAGGGGTCCCATCAATGAGCATGTATGATTTTGGCGTGACAATGGCGGGGTTGATGAATCTTAGGAAGAAGAATCCTCCAATCAATGTACAGATGACTTGGTCGTTAGCATCAGGGTACTTGCGCTTCGTAAGACTTCGAATTTGTTTGCATATCCATCTGATTCCATATGGGGTCTCTTCTAATCCATCAATGATTGTTATCAAGAAGCCGTTCGCAATTTCCATTAGCATAGTCAAACGAGGCTCAATGATAGCCTGAACTTGCGCATTCTCAGCAGCTTGCTCTGCAGTAACACCTCTGGGTAATGACGCAGGCAGGTTTCCGGTGTCTTCTTCGATTTGTTCGATCATTCGCTCGTACACTTTCAATGGGTTGATCTCCAGATCCAGGTCCTTCAATTCGATCAAACCATTGATTCTATCAGCAAGAACCGTCTTCAGATAACTCTGACCAGGCCCTCTTCGGGTGTATGTGGTCATCATTCGAGAGACGGGAGTATTCGCACGAAGGAGGGAGGAGTATTCGGGGGTGTTGTCGAATTGGTAGGTAAGTACGGACTAAGGTTACAATTAGTACATGGAAAGCCCATCATCTTGGGACCACAACATACCTGGAACATAGTGAGTAAAAGATGCTCTTCACGACTTTCATATTGATTTCCGTAAATTGTGAACATGACTGTCTGTAGTAAAGAGTCAATCTCGGCCATGGTAACTAGGCGACAGAGATGTGCGATATGGCGAGGCTCGGATTGTAGGAGGAACAGTAGATTGCCATATTTCTGTGTTTTCTCATCATTCGGGAAGAAACCCTCCTGCAAATCTGAAGCATCTTCTAGATGGCTCGCAACTTCATTTTGCTATCAAGAGTCAGATCAAATCCCTCTTAGGATCAACAACCGCTTACCTCTTCCAGTGCCATGCGATTCTGAATCAATAGTGCTATTCGGGAATCGAGATATCTGACATCCTTCTCTAATACGAAGTTCTTCTTCGATTGCGAGGAGATTTTCGATTTGAGGTCTCGTAAGATCTTCTGGGCTTCATGAATAGTTAGCAGCCGACCGACGGATTTTCGGAACGGCCATCATACCTTTTGCAAGATCATCCTCAATTTCCAAATCCTTCTCATTCGCTGACATAGACAAATAGAGAGTTGTCATAGAGTACCGCTTCGATTGCCGCACAGACCGACCGCCATCGTGAGACGACATTGTATTCTGGCGTGATACTGGCTGGAAGGAGGACGACGAAGCTGTTGAGGCCCGCGATGGCGTCTGAAGCATTACGCTCATGGCTGTGATAGCCTCCCGCGATTGATCTCGACGGTGTTGACGGTATTCTCCAGAGTGTCAGTGTTGCCGTCCTTGTTGATATCCGATGCGAGATGTCTCGATAAGAACAAAGAAAGATGACTCTGCCGATGTTTGCTATTGCGCAGAAGTGGATTATAGAGGATTGCGCTCGATGAGTATGGATTGATGCTTGAATTGAGTGACGCTTGCAATAATAGGGATTGTCGTGCGATGTTCAAGGTGGGGAATGAGAGGCTGTTGATCTGAAAGGGCTGCGTTTCGATGCCGACCAGCGAGGCTCTCGATTCGATACAGGTACGAGTATGGTGAACTGATTCCGCAATTAGAGGATCAGTCCGGACTGGCGGGACCTTTTGTGGCGTCGAGGCAGGAGAATGTCTGACTCTAGTCGCGAAGTGGTGCAGTTCGACACGGTAGTAGGGCGCGGTGAAGGCTCGCGGGCGAGATGTGACGGGTGTCAGCAGGTGTGTAGATGAAAAGCGAGGAGGAAAAGGAACGACGGTGACTTGGAGGCGCAAGCTGGGCGAAAGTGAGGAGAGGAAAAACTTGAAGAAGTTGGGTCGCAGGCGCGATGTTGGAGGAGAAAAGGTCCTGGTGGTGAGAACAAGACTTGGCGGTGGATGAAACTCGTTCAAGGATGGCGCGCAGAGGGGAAAGGAGAGATTGCCAGGGGTCAGGACTCTAACGCGGCTACGGTGGAAGCTGCAGCTGCAGCTGGTTGCGCAATTATTAAATTATTAGAATTATTTGGAGAACGCAGAAGGAACGTTCGGCGGCAGCTTCGTGAAATAAGAAGAAATGAGAAGAACCTCGGGCGCTTCATAAGTGTCGACGGGTACCGGTGCCTTTCGCGGTTGTAATTAGGGTGCCACACAGACTTCTCCATCCCCAAGGCCGAGCGACACTGCAAACGACCGACCGAATGGACGACTTCAGCTGTCCTGTTTTGCGATGGAGATACGAACCGCGCACGGCCGATATTCGAGCTTTAGGAAACCACATGCACGTGTGTGAAATAAACTTCTGATGTTCAATATCAACGCACAGCAGCGGCGCAGCACAGTGACATAAGACCGCGAGTCTATCTAAAAAAAGGGTCGTTTCTGATCTGAAATCCCTCCTCAACACCCCGTATTCTTCCTCCAGCGTCTCCAAGCGTCCTACGCTGGAACTTGCCACGAGGTGCGGGAGCATGAGCGCTTTCGAAGGCTTGCAGCAGTTGCTCTGGTGAGGTGCTTGTCAACGGTGCAGCGTTCTACGGCGGGCTTTGACTACTGATGTTCGGAAACAGGCTATCAGTTGATCGAAGCAGAACCACCTACCGGCCATGCACACCATGCACTGCTCGTTTAGTAGTCTCGAGATGGTGTAGAAGTCGAGAAAGCTGGGAAGAGCTAGAGGCCCTCAAAATCGGGCTCATGCCGTCAAACTATTCGTCGAGCTCGCCTTTCGCTCTCACGCCTCTGGACTTGCCGATTGTACCTGAGCACCAGGAACACCCGTGGTGATGCATGCTGCCCTGCGTCCCCGGATTTCGAGGTTGTTCCGAACACAGGCTCTGAGATTGTGGATCGCTGGAGCACTCTCCTGGCTCTATCGGCACCCAAACGGCTGCCGAGCTTCACTTCCAAGTCCATGAATTTGAGAAGGCACTTCTCATGCGGAGAGCGAATGAAGAAACTCCAGCGATGCGGGCACCACGAACGAGGTAAGGGACGAGGGGGATCTTCCGGCTTCGGTAGCTGCGGGAAAGCGTGTGCAAGGAACCGCACGGCAAAAGAGGCTTGATTACCCGCCACGAGGAACCGATCGGGCCCTGGCTTGTCCAACTCCTCAGGGGTTTTCGGATATCATGGCCCCAAGCGCAAGCGCACGGTCGACAAATCTCGCTCGATGGTCACTTGACAGTCGATGCCATGGAGTGGCTCCAGAGTAATCAATGGATGACGAACGTATCGTCAGATCAGACCAGCCATTCCCCTCGTTACGACGATAAGGACTACGACGACGACTATCGATTTCCTATTCCAACCTCCTCTTACAACTGCTTATATAACTACAACTGGGAACGAAATTGCAACCGCAAACACCATTCAACCTTTCGCTGTGCCATTGAAGTCCGTCCCACTTCCAAGAGATGTCACTCGAAAGTTTAAAAGTACCTTAGGCTGATGATGGGCAGAAGTGCGTCCGAAGCTGCTGCACAGCGCGCACGATGCTCCCGCAAAAAGCAGAGACCACTTGATCGAGCAAGTGCCCCGGAGCTGCATTAGTCTACCCCATATGCGAGACAGCCGCCAGAGGGGGAGGAGAAACGCGCGACAAACCTCCTCTTTTATTTTTATCATCGCGGTGTGCCGCTTACCTCTAATCAGAACAGCTCCACTGCGGTTATCTCCATCTGCTTGCAGACCAGAAACTTCATGGTCCACGGCCAAGCACGATAGCAGGTCTCACCTTGAGTGTCTGAGAAGAATTTGGATTTCTTACGGATGTCGACCCGAATCGTGGAGCATCTCAGTGATGTATCACTACGAGCCAAGCTGATTATCATTTGGGACCTGCCACAAGGAGTAACTGCATTCGTATTCTTTCCGCCTCTACTCCTCCCTTCAAGGTTCTCTACAAACTCTCTAGACGAGGTTCTGTCTTGAAGTAAGTGTCTCTCATCATGTCTCGATGATGGCATCAAAATCGATGCTGGTAAACTTCCGAATCCATTGCTGCAGCTGCCTGTTTTGTATTTGTGTTTCTGTACCTTGCAGATTTTGACTTCGAATCCGGAGTCAATTCTCCGTAAACCCCCTTTCTTGCACATGCAAGTCATTTGTTTTCCAACATCAATGGGCTTGTTTTCCCCTCTCAAGAATTTCTTTTTTTTTGGCAGGCGTGGGTTTTAGTCTCACTCGCCACTCCACACAACTTTCCCAAAACTGTTGAAAATTGCAGATCTTGTTAGAGCCACCCGTTTCTTTCTTTCGTTCTTTCTTTCTATCTATCGTATACATTTAGGGCAGCTGAATGTGCCGTTTAGAAATAAGACTGGTCGTTTCTAGGGTTCTCTTCAAGTCTGCATCGTTTGTCTTGCATTTTCTTCTCCCATCTCGTGGTTTGTCTTTTGGCAACAAAGAAAATGGCTGCAGGAACATGCGTGTCCTTCCACCGCCTTCTTCACGGAGACACATGCGACTGTTCTATTCGAAGGAGAATAAAATCGTTTTGTGGTAGAAACAAACATGCAGACTAGGAGCTACAGGTACACCCAACTTCTGCACATGCCCATGTGAGTTTAAGACTCTTCAGCATGGCTACTCGCCTTGAGTTCCAGGAGCATGTCTTGCTATGCACAGACAGAACGGCTAGACTTGAGGGAAATTGTCTTGCTACATCTCGATGAATTAGGATGTTGTTCGCGGCAGGAAATAAAGCAACAAAACACGGGACCGTTATATCGTGGAATTTCGTACATAGGATTTCCTATTTGTAATCTTCGAAATCAATTACTGCATAACTGACAAAAAATACAGCTCAATTGCAAATTATTTGTTGGGTTTTTAGCTTGCTGGATGGAAAGATCAGTTAGGGATTATAAAATTTCACAATGAAATAGCACAGAAATTATGGAACATCATTCATTAAATGTAACTTTTATTGTTATATTTAAAACATCTCAGTGAACAAAGGAACTTCTTACTGATTCTTGTGCATTGTGATTCACCCCGGTGTTGTGTGACTGACTATGCAAGTCCGGCATGTGAGCGAATGAACGCATCATAGCTGCACTAGCTGTAAGGCTGGTGGGTTATGTCAGCCACACTTCGCCACGCAAGGCTTCGGAGTCACTACTCTAGTATACTCCAAAGTCCACAACCTCATCTCTGCTAATCAAACAACATGAATATTCTGTACCTGGACGACATCCGAAAAACGTATGTTGCGCACATGCATGACAAAACAAATAATTGTTTATTGACATTTCACAGAATAAAATCTCATGGACCAAGACATAACTTCTACCACCGTCGACGACGACGGGGCTTGGAGCTTCCGCGATGTACATAACTTCCTCGAAGCTCTCCGATTACCCTCCCCTCCACAATCGAAATCCGGCACACCTCCGATTTCACTACCTCTAGATTTTGATCCTACTGAATTCGATCCGAGAGCAAGCACACCACCTAGCTCTCTAGGAGACTTCAGCCGACTGTACAAATTCTGCGGAATACCTATCGATCGATCTACAACCTCTCGCAATCGACATGAGTCTAGCGAATCTTCATCCACAGACACCCTTCTCTCACAATACTCGACCTCGCTTTCTTCCGCGCCAGATGAAAACGCTTTGGATGCTGTAGAGCATTTTGATGATTTTGTAGCCAAGAAAGCTAAGGAGGTTCGTTGGAAGGATGAGGTACCTGGACTAGAGATATCAGAATCGCGACGGAAGAGCACACATATTTCAATTGAAGATGTGGACTATGCTGAGCTAGGGCGCTTGCTTGAGGACGATTTGGATACTGACAGCTCCGATATCGATAATGACGAGAACCTTTCCTTGACCCAATCGCGCAAACACAAGAGTAAATTCTCTCTCGAAGATTTTGCTAGGGAACACGACAAAAAACCGAAAGAAGCTTCAAAATCGAGATTTGCCCATCTCTTCCCAGCTACGGTCACCCCCAAAAAGGACAAAGAACCAGACTTCTCACTTCCACTTCCACCTCCCTTTCCACCACCTCAACGATCCGACCAAGTCTCGTTCTTCAATTCCAGACAGATTCAACCAATATACACCCTCACCGTAACAGAGAAGAAAGCACGTTTGATCAAAAAGCTCCGCAAGAGAAATCTCCTGTCTCCTTCACTCGATCTGAACTCCGTAGTTTCGCTATGGGGCGGCAATAATGATCCAAATGGACTTCATATTTTCGTTGATCTATCAAATATTATGATTGGGTTTTATAATCATTTGAAATGGATGAGAGGGATTCCAGAGACTGCTCAAATGAAGTCGGCACCTATATCTTACCACTCTTTAGCCTTCATATTCGAAAGAGGCCGACCAGTAGCCCATCGAGTCATCGCCGGATCCCACTTCGAACACCTCGGCCAACGTCCAGACTACATGCTCGAAGCCGAAAAATGCGGCTATCAAATGAACATCCTCGAACCGGTCTACAAAACCAAGTCTCTCACCCCGATTAAAAAGCGCAAAGGCACCGGCCACGGCTACGCAACCACGTCCGGGCAATCCTCCGAGTCCGACGCACGCTGGAAACCGTCCGTAACTCGCACCGAGCAAGCTGTTGACGAAATCCTGCACCTTAAAATGCTCGAGAGCTTACTCGAAACTTCCGAACCTTCAACCATTGTCCTCGCAAGCGGCGATGGCGCAGAAGCTGAGTATTCTGGTGGATTTTTCAAGTATGTTGAATTGGCGCTGAAAAAGGGTTGGAAAGTGGAAGTGGTGGCTTGGATGGATGGATTGAGTAAGGAGTATCAGTCTAAGAGTTTTATGAAGAAGTGGGAGGGGCAGTTTTATATTTTGCCGTTGGATGATTTTAGTGAGGAGTTGTTGGCAATTTATGCGAGTTGTGGTTGGGACGGGTCTGAGTGATGATTGAAGATGAGAAATAATGGCTGAAAGGGTGGATGTTGTGGCGTCGCTGATTTTCTATTCATCTACATTCGAACAGCGATGGCGTTATGGGCATGGTTTTACGCATAGCGAAGGACGGCATTATCATATGGTGGCATGGCGATCATCTAGTTTTGCGTTTGGCATTTGGCGTTGAATTATCTGCATTTTCGCAGGCATATGCATAGCGAAGGACGATATGTGTACATTACTTACGACATGGTTGCATTGTCAGCAGTGATGGAAGATGATGGAAATGGAAGTGAGTATAAAATAAGAAAAAAGAACAAAATCAAATCCCGCTACGATTCTCACTGTTGAATTTTGGCTGAAGCTAAATCTATCTGCTTAGAGTAGTGCTATGAATGGATGAGTCCGTGATTAGGAATTTATAAGTCATATCCACGTGCAAATCATAATTTAGTATTCCCATTCTTATAAATACATGGGATTCTCATGAACATCGACCCGTTTTCATCATAGTCCCGGCCATGGAGTCGGAATAGAGAGCTTCCTGCAAGGTCGAGCAACTTCCTCCTTTCTCGGTTTTCCCATCCACGTTTCTTTACTACGAACCTTCACGAATCAATAAACCAGACATTCGAGAAAACACTTTCATGCACTTCTACGATCTACAGCTACAGGTCCTCGAAACTTGGTGAAATTCAGTTCGCAATGCCAGGTACTTCAGGTTGCGGATCTTCACCCAGAGGCCTCATTTCACCAAATCGCCTCGAACATATTCTCCAAACCGAGCGGTGTTCATCCATGGCAGCCTCTTGTCAATCTGTCGGAACCATGTTTAGAATTTATTATGGATACCAATGAAACACGATACTTCCTATGCAGGTTTCTTTACGTGGCGCCAACCATGCTGCGTATGGGTGTTCTTGCAAGCCTCATTAGTGGCCAGACCTCAAGCCTCATCGGCGGTTGGCTCTGAGGTTTTACAGCAGATATGAAATTATTTCGGCCTCAGGAGTCGGAAGTTTGGGATGTTTGCACTCCCCAAGGCTGCTCATCGAAATCACTGAGTTGACTGAGAGCATTTCACTTCTTTACGACGTTATTTTGTGGCTACATGCATCTTATAACTTGGGACGTCGTGGATGTACACGAGGACGACATCAAAATCCGGCTCGAACGAGATACCAATGTCTCCGAATTCGCTATCCTCTCTCACCGACGGGGCAACCCTCAGGACGACGTATCTTTCGAGGATATGCTAAATGGTAGAGATGAAGGCGAGAAGGGCTACGCGAAACTTGTGGATTGTTGCAGGCAAGCCTAGAGAGATAGGATTCACCGTGTCTGTATTGACACGTGTTGCACAAACAAGGCTAGCAGCGCCGAGCTTTCTGAGGCAATCGCCTCTATGTTCGCCTATTGCGAGCGTTCGAAGGTATGCTACGTATTTCTAGACGACGTTTCGATTGGCTCTAATGCCAGAGAGAATCTCTAGTAAGCACCATGGCTCTTGTGGCGCCGATCGACATTAACGGCTTGGCCCACATAAAGATTAATTATAAACATAATGATGTCCATAATCGTAGACCAGCAGATCGAGAATATGTCTATGACAGCTGAACTGTAGCTCGTTAGTAAAGGTGAACAATAATATCAAATACTTCTTCTGGAACCGCTATAGGGAAATAGAAGGAGATTCATGATATGTTGCAAAACCAGTATCTAAAATGCCATTGAAAGGGAACAGAAATTTAAAGCTTACTTTCTGGCAACCCAGGCAAAAAAGTAATTCTGTTTAGCCTCGCGTTCGCTACGGGTACGGAATCTATTAAATATTAGTACTGAAACCGATTTGAGGAGTGTGAGTGAAACCTGAGGATCACGTCTCTTTAAGACAGATTCAATGATTCCAATTGACGTCGACTATCTTCTATTCCTTGGACCAGGTTATGTGAGTAAGGCGACTTACTCTTCTTCTTGTGCAGCTTGTGCTGCTTTGGCCTTCTCAATCTTGTGGTTCTTTAACCACAAGAGACTATAATTATATTTCGTTAGAAATAAGCACAGCTAGAATTTCGACTACATTCTACTTACTGGTCTGCAATTGCCTCAACGGCTGCGAGACTAAATAACAACTGTAGTCAGCCCTTGATCTTGAAAATGTGGTATTTTACTACTGACGTCTTCTTCTCCGCTTCGGATGGTTTATTGCTATTTGGGGTCAAAACTAGTCATTGAACACGAGTGAAGCACAAGCAAACTTACTTGGTGGCTTTGAGGGCAAGGAAGTGCCTTAGGGGCAGAAAATTAGAAATATGAATAGTGGTTTTCCACACAAAGATCACCCACAAGATTTTTTGATCAATCATTCTATTTTCCTGGCGTTAGTATCTTCTTAAGAATAATAGATGTAGTGTTCAACTGACCCGCGCTGCAGCCGCAATTCTCTTTGACTTCAAACCCATTAATTTTGAATGCAAATAATGATTGAAAGTTGACCTACGAAACATAAACTTTTGCAAAATAATTAGGAGCAAAGGTTAGTGGCGATCAGAATACAGATGAGGTATCAAACTCACTTGCCCCGGCGAGTTCTAGTCTCAATACTCGTTCACGCCTCGATTAGTTTTGATTGGTAGTTTTGAGGGGAAATCAACACACTTGCTGGCATTTGCTCTATAACTATCATTAGACCAACTACATGTATTATTCGGAAGAAAGATATAGCTTATAGTCGTCGCTTCACCGCACGAACTCGTTTCATTCTTTTTTAGATTAACTTGTGGTTCAAGAAAAAGGAATCGCCACTGACCGTTTCTTGTCAATAATAAAACCAAATCTGTAATCAAACAGTCAACGAAACATTTCCAAGGAGAAAAACTAATGGAATCTTACTGCTTTGATGCCAAGTTGGATCTTCAACCAGCAAAAGTTAGCAGTGGCTTTTTTGTAACATTCAGAAGATAGTATTCTTTTTCAGAGGCACAACTCATGCAGATTCGAACACCAATATCTCGAACGGGAGGAAAAAGACTTACTTCGAGCTAGTAGGGCTGGAAAATTTCTATAGTTAATATAAAATAATGGGAAGGTAGTTTTGAAAACATACCCAGGGTTGTCCGAGGCCTTGGTCTCTCGAATGGGCCTGAAAGCAAAGATCATCAGTTCAATTGTTCATTTACGTAGATGAAGAGCTAGCATAACTTACAACTTTCCCTTCTGATTTCTTTTGGTGGTAAATATTAGCATACGGAAATAGAAATGAAGGGTAGAATGGGAGTGGTACTCGGAGAGTTGTGAATTGAATCTACGAAAAATCAGTATTTTGACGATTCCAAGTGTTGGAGAGAAACTGACTCATCTGATGATGATTTATTGCTATGAATAAGTCAGATATCAGACTACGCACTCTCGAAATATCTAACTTACGATCTTCGCTTGGGTTGGCTCTGGGATGGTCCAGCAGCCGCTGCTCCTGTGGCTTTGACGACTATTTTTCAAACAGTTAGAGGCATGTAACAAGATACATCCATGGACTGAAAAGGAACGGAATAAAAAAGATATGGGGTTGATGCTCGGTGTAGTTTCAGCTCGAAATCTCACGCGGTGGGAGATTTCCAGTACTCCTGCAAAATGCCACTTCTTGCGAAGACGATTGAAAATGTGTCATGAGTGCATGTACTGGTTGATTGGATGTGTTTATTCTGGTTTATGAATCACTTACTACCTATCTTGTTTGCTGTTGTATTTGCCAAAGTTTTGATGATTTTG
Organism: Halenospora varia; assembly: GCA_020726485.1. Classification (NCBI taxonomy): domain Eukaryota; kingdom Fungi; phylum Ascomycota; class Leotiomycetes; order Helotiales; family Solenopeziaceae; genus Halenospora; species Halenospora varia. The sequence continues at coordinate 420,965 of JAHEWH010000007.1, forward strand.
AAATTTTGACCTTATACCAGAAACAGGAAACAATGAGCATCGCTCCTGCCGTAACAGCGAACACCTACCACTATCATCTGCGCCTTTGCATTCAGAGCCGATGGAAATCCTCACACACGAAGCTATAGGCTCACGACATTATTACGCTTTCTTTCTGATCGTTGCTGTGGCAGATAGTTGACGCCATAAATTGCATCTAATTGTATTCCAGCCATTTTCCAGCTCATTTCATCTCGCAACTCTCCTTGACAGTTCAGAAGGCTGCAATGTCTTGACATCCTTTCCAAGACATGTCATTCCAGAGGACAATGCGCTTCGTTGCTGCGAGGGAGTATGACGTATCATAAACACTTAATTCCTTCGTTCTCCTGGGATTTCGCGAGACGATATTTCGCTCTTTCGCAGGCGAAGACATGTACTCCTTAAACCACGAAAAGGATGTTGTTTGAAAGTAAAAGAGTACTACAGGCAATTTAGTATATTCTAAGATGATCCTCGAAGTTGTTGCATTAGTAGAGCTTTGTGTGGCCTAGTCTTCACTAAAAGCGCCTATACTCCTTCGAGAGATTTGCATGCAGTCATTTTGAACGCTTTCAGGGCTACACAAACAACCCACAATTTCAATATAAGTAACCTCTCGTTCTTTTTTGTTTCGCATCGTTAGCAATATTTTTACGACATATACTAGGACCAAAATGCACTTCTTCACTTATATCAGGCGAATTTTATTACGCAAACCATTGGGGGATGCACCTGATGATATCAATTCGGTCCAGCCGCCTGCGTACCAGGAGGAAAAGATAGAACACGCTCCACCCCGAATGAAGACGAAGATCCAAGCAGCGACCATACCACAGTGGGAATGGTCTACTGCCGAATGCCAGGAGTGGCTCTTTCAAGTTCTCATCGCAAAACTTAATTACACCCCTGAGGATGCGGCGATAACGGCAGCGAAACTGGAGGGGTTTGGTCCGAATATCTATGCTCGACGGAAAGAGCAATGGTGTGAATTTTTGGGAGAATATGCTGGCGCTGGTATATACTTTTGGCTGTTAGGAAAACGAGAAGAGAAGGGAACTTATCCTAGACACTTGGAGCTAATTCATGGCAACTCACGAGAAGCTAAAGATCGCCTGTTTCGTTGAGGTTGGCTTCTGAGAAATTCCCAATCCGTGAACTAGGTAGGCGATTTGGATGGTTTCACACCTTTCTAGAGCTAGGCAGAGGGTATAGGAATTATAAAAGTCACCAAGTGGTTGTATACTCCGTGATTACACTTCACAACACTAAATCCAGGATTATTAACTAGGACTCTCTTCAGGATACAGGCAAGAGGAGATGCCCGAAGGAATGATTAGAGAAGTGGGACTGCCATTCTTTGGAACGAGTGGCAGAGGAATCAATATTTAAGACTTGAAGTATGCTCATCATCACGTCATGCACACGTGGTAAATTTGTATATGTTCAAAAGTCGTACTCTGTCGTCAATGCAAAGCACAACATTTTCTCTATGAATTAAGAAAATCTGACATCCCAATTGGTAATAAATGCCTGCATCATTAAGATGCCAATTAGCTAACGGGAAATTCACCACAGAAGTTCATCGCGTTGCATAAAACCACCATCAGGAAAGTTCACAACATATCGACAGTGAAGTAAGAAGTCAAATTTGTTGCATTTCGTAATATCATCAGAGAGAATTCACTTAGAAACCCTCCAATGTGAAATACCCAGTTGCTCTATTTTTTCCGCCTTTCTCCTTGTCGGTGCTAGTACTTCAGCTGATGTGATTCGCAAGCAGCCAAATAAACTTTACAGAACAATTCTCGAAGTTGTGGCTGAACTGTGGCCGAAACTCTCAGCTACCCCTGTCAATGCGGGGTTCCGAATCCGTCGCGTTTCCCAGCCTTCAACGAATCCGTCCCTCACAAAGGTTCAAGCCAGCAAACCTCGTCTTGTCAGTCACTTCTTTGTGCAATTTTCGGTTTCAAAATCGCGATGACTTGGGCATGAATATATTCACTCTTTTTGCTTAAAAATATGTGCGAAGCCTTCGCAATTGCTTTTGCGCCTGGTACTTTGGGTCTTCTTGCATTGTTCAGCAACCAGCCACTCTTTTTCGCAGGTCGATTCCTTGCTTGCTAACAATACTATTGTTGCGACTTGCTATCCGGTGAGAGGATTTAAATTCCCAAAATGCCTCCTTGGGTTCAAGGTAAGTCAGTTCCAATGCCAATTGGAGCAGTTCTGACGGTGATCACTCGGCAGGCCTTAACTCCAACCCCAACTTCAATACCAACTTCAACCCCCCCTCTCCGGCCTCGAATTCCTCGGACCGATTTTACGATGCTGCAGAGGGATTTTCAACTTCTCCTAAACACGATGCTTCAAAACTCAATTTTCAAAATATAAATGGTGAAAGTGAGGGTAGAAGGGAAAATCAAAATCAAAATTTACCTTCAAGCTCGAGCTCTAATGTTGCAGACGACGCGACTTCGCCGTTCTCCAAGAAGTATTCGCCGATCGAGACGCCTTTGACGAATAGGGATGAAGACGAAGGCTTGGACGACTTTACAGGAAATGATGTCGAGTCGCAACCAAAATTGGTGGACGAGGGCATAGACGAGGTTACGGATCTTTCTGCACGGAAACAATCCGAACAACCTCTAAAGTCAGTTTTGGTCTCTGACTTTATTTATCCCAAGTCAAGATATATAGGCTACAAACCTCCTCTCCCGCCTTCGAAAGAGCACCTTGCCGTACAGGATCTTCTACAAGAGGTTGAACGGCGCAAAGCTGAGGTTATCGAGCTCGAAAGAAAAGGAACCCAAGAACCTTCGGATGATTTTGTGGAAATTGAACTTTCCAAATTCTCTGTCTATCTTCCAGAAGGAGTACACAATTACAGCTTTGAACTACGGCCCTTACAACATCTGTGGGCAAAGAAGGGTGTGTCATCGTTTCTGTTTGATGGAATTTTGAGTGTTGGGAAAGTCCGACACTATGTTCAGGGAGTACCTTTTGCCTTGGTCTCCATTGGAAACTATGGAGAGGAGATCCATACTGTCGGCGGTAACATATGGATACAGTCCTGCCACAATTCAAAATCAAATATCTACTATAAATTGACCAACCCTGCATCGGAATACCATCGATTCTACCAAGGGTTCTTATGGCTTGCAGACTTTGCAAAGCACTTCGTCGACTACTCTCAAGCGTGTGGACGAAGTGCCGTTTCTGTTTTCAATTTCCGCAGCGATTTCTCCCGATGGGTTAAGAGACATCATGGCAAATCTGATGTATTTCATACTTGGTACGGGCAATACGGCAAGGACGATTTTCGCCAAGTTGTAGCTGTCCACATATTCTTCTTGTTCAAGGAGAGTGTTGGTGTTGACGAAGACTTGAGAGTTCAACCTATCTGGAATGAACTACTAGATATGGATGCCATCCCTAGACAGTCAATTAAGGAGCAGAAAACGATTGTCACACCATTCGTTTATGAGTGCTTCAAAGATATGAATTTTGGAGCATACCTGAAGCCCATCAAGCCGAAAGCCAAGGCATCACCACGTAATGCGACAACGAAAGACTCGGTCAGCGAATCCAGCACCCCAGCAAGGAAAATTGTAATCGAGGTTCCTGCTAAAAGAACTGTCGTCAGGGTCGGTGACGTGATTGCCGTCACCACAGACGGAGAGAGCTCTGAGTGGAAGGACGAAATATCCAAATACAAAGAAGCCGACAATTGCTGGTATCTCTATGTGCAAGCTATTCATGAACCTCGGCGTGAAGGCGAAGAACGCTCTTTTGATGCCTTGTGGTTGTACAAGCCGTCGGATACGTCGTGCGCTAAGATGCGATACCCTTTTCCTACCGAGCTTTTTCTATCAGACAACTGCACTTGTTCTCGTGGCAGAATTTTACAGTCAGAAGTTCTCGAGGTTGTCACTGTCTTGTGGAATTGTGGCCCTTCTAAAGCAAACAATCGATTGTTCGTACGTCAAACCTGGCTCGAGAACGAGCGATTCGTAACCGTTCAAGAAGGACACAAATGGTGTAGTCATATTCGAGCGACTAGTGCGAGCTCTTTCGATGTCCACTTTCCCGCTGGTCAAACGGTGTTATGTCGTCCACCTCGAGGGAACAAGAGAACATTGGAAGCATACGAGGTCGTTCGACACCTAGTGGAGGACGATAGAAACTACACGCTCCTCCGTCGTCTTTTACGAAGGCATCTGATTGACGGACGAGGCAGGCCGAACGAGTTAACATATACGAATCAGGTTGACAAGATTCCTTCCAATAAAATAGATCGCAAATGCCTCGTCCGCTTCTATAGCGAGGCTGATGTGGCAGCTAATGCCATACCCGTCCCATATTGCAGGGATGGAGTAGGTAGCTGCTTCTACATCACGACCCGACTTGTCAAATCAGAGATCGGCGAGGAACTAATACCCATCGATACTAATCTTCCTCGAAAACTCATTCAAGGCTTTGATCCTCTGGAAGCACCCAGTCGGGAACCTCTTAGAGGGCTAGATCTCTACTGTGGTGGAGGTAACTTTGGTCGCGGAATTGAAGAGGGTGGAGCAGTCCATAATGAGTGGGCAGCTGACCTCTATGATGCAGCCATTCATACATACAACGCCAATCTAAAGACACCGGGCTCGACTAAGCTTTTTTACGGCTCCGTTAACGATTTGCTGCTTCAAGCGATGGAGGGGAATCCTAAGAATTCTAAGCTTATCCCCACCCCAGGAGAAGTTGAATTCATCTCAGCTGGTTCTCCATGTCAAGGTTTCAGTCAGCTAAATCCACATAAGGACAACGAGAAGGGACTTAGGAACCAGTCCCTGGTTGCCTCGGTTGCAGCTTACATTGATTTTTATAGACCTAAGTATGGGATTCTAGAAAATGTCATTACGATGGCACAAAAAGGCCCCCGGAGAGACCAGGATCCTCTGTCGCAGCTGATCTGCGCAATCGTTGGAATGGGATATCAGCTGGAAATCTTCGTGCTTGATGCATGGAGCCATGGAAGTCCGCAGTCACGAAGCCGGCTGTTTGTTTGCTTCACTGCTCCTGGCCTTACACCATTAAATGAGCCAGATTTAACACACTCGCATCCCGCCAACGTCGGAGATAGAGGACTGGGGAGACTCGCGAATGGGCAGAACTTTGGTCAACGACGAGATGGCCCAACTCCATTCAAATACATCACTGCTGGAGAGGCTACTCATGATTTACCTGTGATTGGAGATGCCCATACCTACCAATGCACATCTTTTCCCTACCATGTGCCACTCGCCAACATGTCAAAGCTCCTGAAGGTCCAGATAGAAGCTATTCCAACGCATCCGCGAGGGATGAACTTCGCAAAATCATGGAATGAAGGACATGGCGTCATGACTCTGGAGGAGAGAAGCCTCTTTCCCCATTTGACTAAAGGTGGTAAGATCAAACAAGCTGTCGCAAAGAATGCCCGAAGTTGGGGAAGGGTCAACCCGCTTGGTCTCTTTCCAACAATAGTGGTCCATATTACGGCTTTCGATGCCCGTATGGGGACGTGTTTGCATTGGGACCAACATAGATATTTGACTGTCGCGGAAGCCCAGCGCGCTCAGAGCTATCCTGATGGTGAGGTACTGGTGGGACTTGTTGCCGATCAATGGAAGATTCTAGGCAACAGTGTTGCTCGAACAGTTTCTATGGCTTTGGGACTAAAATTGCGAGAGGCATGGCTGGCAAATCCAACTGAAACAGACACGACACAGAACACTGTTGTAAATGAAGCTCAGCCTAAGGTACCTCGAAAACCAAAAGAAGAGATTGGCAATTCTGTTTCTACCACGAATAGGACTGTCATCGTAATTTCCGACAGTGATGATGATGAAGAGGACTTGTTGGCAACGAACTCTTCAAAATATCAAGTAAATCGTCGCCAGACCTTTACGGTGAGCAAGCCTGCGAATCGACCACCAAGAGCGAGTGAGGTTCTCAATCAAGCTTTACATATATCAAAAACGAAGAATGTTCAATCTGCACCCCAGGGCTTGGAAAGGGTAATTACTCAATCAGGGTCTTTAAAGCGTTCATACGATCTTTTTGAGCCAGGGCGTGGTTTGGTCGCAAGACCTTCACCCGCGAGCGGTGCCCTACAGGCTGCACATTTGAACGGCGAATCCTCGCCCTCCATCAAGACTTCGATCGAGGTTGGCAATGATAGCCACGAACGGACTCAATCTTGTCGACGACTAGGTATCAGCAAAGCCTTTGATAGTTTAGGGAGCACAGCTCCTATTCAAGGCCAAACAATCTTTGTAGATGGAGGCGTCGACTTGGATGCGGATGACAATAGCGACGATTCAGGTTTTGAGTTCGCTCCTGATTCAGATTCAGACAATGAGGATCTTGAGGAAGTGCTAGGCTCAGGGCTTTCGAACAACACTCCAGGAAACAGTTCTGTGCGGCACAATGTTCGAAGTGAATCAGAGTCGAGTGATGAATTAGCAAGACGGTCAGCAGCATCACAACCCTCAAGCCAGGAAAGGAGATTCATAAACAGAACTACTCGAACTCCAGATATAGTCAGAATGGAGGCTGCATTAGGTTCCAGTCGAAAGCCCAAGACAAAGTTGCAAGTTTTCATCAACCTAGTATCGGACGACGAAGGCGAAAGAGTCATGTCCAGTAGTTCCCAGACTCTAGCGACAACTACTCCAAAACAGAAATACGTGCCAGTAGACAACACCCAATTCGGTGCATACGCGCAAACTCACCACTCAATGAACAACACGAGTAGCAGCAAAAGACGAAAGCTTTAACGAAAATGACTAGAATTATGATAGCAAAAATGGCGTTAACGGAGGCATATCCGGTGGATTAGCATAACATGGGAGTTGGAGGACACGTGTTGCATTGTATCTCAGCTTCCGTTTCTGATTAGGGACTTTGTACACGAAAGCTGATTTGAGACATCTTGTGGTAGATGAATGGCAAATTGTGGATTTGTGCTATTCATAATAAAAATCATCCTAGGTTTGAAAAGATGATTGTAAGGGGAAGCTGAGTGGATAGAAGTAGATAGAAGTAATACAAGCTTGAATGGTCGTTGTACCGACGGGAACTAGACTGTTTTTGTGAATCTGATCCGGATTTGGATGGAACGGATGGATTTGGAGGGCATGTTGGGGAAGCTGCATGCAGTGCCGTTATTTGCGTAACTTCATGTTGTGATACCGGCAGTGAAATGGTGGGTTGCCTAATCTTGTGCAGTTTTGTTTCTTTCCATGTGAAACTTTCATCTCGATTCTCCAACGCAAGTGACATGTTTTTGTTTAAGGAAACGAACCCTCATACGTGCTCTATCTTCACTTTGTTTTGATTCGCCAATTCCTTAACCCCCGCACCGCTCACCCCCCTATCCCTCCACTTAGCTCAACTCCTCATTTCTGATTCGCTAAAGCTCACCACGCGATCCAACGTCGATCCCGTCCCCCGCAAAGCTTGACCTCACTTCACTTCTCCGGAGCGTTATCTTGGCAGGGGTCTCGCTGACTTTAACCACTCATAATTTAGAGATTTGGAGAAACGTCATCAGATCACATGTTGTGAGAGAAGTGGCGAGGTGTGAATGATAAGTTGCTTCGAATTTACTGGTTCGTCGAGCTCGATATTATTGTAGAGGCACGGAGATGCTGGTATCAAGCGTTACAGTCACTTCAAATGTCCTTGAAGAAGGTGCGCGATCGACTCGATCTGCCGTGCCCTCGCAGTACCCATCTCCGAACCTGTCGTGACAGAGCTGCCAAGCAAGGCTTTGTACGAGCTTGGGGGAAGTGGGAAGGCGCAAATTCGGTGGGCACGTGTGTTACGTTCATGGAACCTTGAGTTTGTGCGAGGAGGGAGGGGCGAATTTCACGCGTTATTACGATCACGTTTATTTGCAATAGAAACATATTTATGAGAGGAAGTACTTCGAGCTTAAGTTTCCTGCACATGGTTGGGCCGTAGATCAAAAAGCTTACCTACCTCTCAACCCCATCCCACGAGTGGATTAGAACGCGCGCCACTATCTCTCCCCTCGTTTTATCGCTCTCTCAAAAGCCAATCTCACCTCTTAACCTTATCTCCCGCATCAGCCAAGAAGCATATCAGTATAGCTGCAACTATGGTCTCGATATCTATATCTCTGTCTATCTCGCGCCAACCTTCGACTCGTAGTACTGCTTCTACTTCTTCGAGCTTTCGATTGTCTCGATCCAATACACAACACTCAGCAAAAGAGCAGCTACAGGGACAGGGACAACCACCTTCATACACAGCATCCCACACCCGCGTATCCTCAACTTCAACAACCTACCCCTCCTCCATTATTTCCACTTCTCCATCAATAGCGTACTCCTACAGCAGCGCTCAGCACCTTCTTACCCCATCAAACCATCAGCATAAAAGACACGCCGAGCCCAGCTGCGGACGAACAAAACCGAAACGCGTAAGAGCCATGACGAGAGAACATGTCGTAAATAAGGGGGAAGCCGGCCCTTTGAACTTTGAGAGAGGAAGTGAGGAGAGGAAGATGAGTTATGGGATTGGTGGGGCGGGGAATATCCGTATGTGTTTCTTTTTGTTCTCTTTCTCTCGAGGTTGATTTTGGCTTGAAGAGAATGGAAAGAGGAATGAGAGGAATGAGAGGAATGAGAGGAATGAGAGGAATGAGAGGAATGAGAGGAATGTAAAGCTGATGTGAAAAAATACAGGACGCCCATCAGATGTCATCTACCCACCGCGTACCAACCCCGACGGGACGCGAAGACGGTCGAGTGTCTGGAGCAGCATTAATGTTTCGCCGAGTAGTAGTCCCGAAGGCAGACGCTATTCGCTCATGAATATTTTTGGTGGAAGGAAGGGTAGCATTGGCCAGGATGAGAATGCTGATGTGGTGATGGGTGACGAGGAGGGAGACGGTGTGAAGTTTAACGATATTGATCTTGGTGGGAGGGCGAAGGGGAAGGGGAAGGTTGGGGATAATGAATGAGGTTTCATGAGTTGAGAGGATGCTGAGAGCAGGGTGTTGTGATAATTGAAAGTTGTTAAAGCGTCATGTTGACGATATGACGCGAGAACGACGACAATGAGGCGGCCCTCAAATATGTCTGTCAGAGAAATTGAATATATGGTATAAGAGATGGTGTAGGATAAGATACATTGATAATACAAAAGCTTTCGCATGATAAATTGTTCGTACATGAGAATCGTATCATTCTGATTCAACCTCGCACCTGATTCTGATTCAAGCTCTTACCTAATTGGCCTCGGGGGTCTTCTTTCATTGGTTATCAAATTTCGACGTGACTCTCCTAATAGGACTCTTGTCAGGACGAGGTGCAGGAATGGCTCTGTCAGCAGTTGAAGTAATGCCCTCAGCCTCTAGCTGCCCGGCGAGAGCAGATGTGATCTTCGCTTTCCACATTGCGAAGTTTGCCGTCGCATAGCCTGGCATTTGCCATAAAGCTTGAATAACAGCGCCTCTGTCACCACGTCTAACGGATTTCTGGATGCTCATGATGCTGTTGATGATATCAAGTGTATCTTCATCCATCTCCACGGCCGATCGCTCCATTTCAGCTAATACTTTGGCTACTGAAACGAAGTCATCGTAACGGTAGAAGTGGACCCGTATAACTTCGTTGTACAATTGTGTTGTTGCTCCCAAGACGTGAGAGATGGATCCAAGGGATTTGACCTTGGGGAGAACTGACAAGGCGAGTGGCGATGGTTTCGCAAATGATCTGTCAAGCAGTCGGATACCTAATAGTAGATATGATGGGTATAGTGGACCATATAGAGAGAGGTCAGAAACTGGTTTTTCCCTCTTGGATTTGTTGGCAGCAAGGTTATTTTCAGCAGTAAGCTTTTCTAGCACTGGTTTCGGGTCCTTTGGCTCTTCTTTCTTCTTTACTGCCTTTTTCGAAGCTAGCTTCTTCTCATTTCCAGGCGAAAGTTCTTTCTTAGAATTATCCACAAATGGGGCCTCTTCGAGGCCGAGTTTTGTAATTAAAGAGAACACCTCCATTTCCATAATTTCCCAGAGCTCTACATCTGTTTCGGCGTTTCTGAGGAGATTTTCGACTCGCTCACGTTCGGGCGTTCGGAGGCTCTCGAGTTGGTCGTACTCCTTGGGGGGTTCTTCAGCAACACCCTCGTCATCCTTCCAAAACTCATCGGCGCTATCGTTTTCTTCCAGACCCATTGCTTTGGCAATAGTAGGACGTAATGCTACTGGGTATCGATTGACAATGTTTTCCCTTGATTCGCGACTCATAGCACCCGCGTGCATTTGCTGACTGTGAAACCTATTGGCCATACTATCAGCCAAAATGGCATCAAGCTTGCTTTTGGCCATATCTTGCGTAGACATATATTTCATGTTGGGTTGAGGTGATCGTTGTTTCTGCTCGAACATATCGGAGAAGATTTTTTGGAATGCTCTTCGTTCGCCGTCCGTTATTGTCGACTCTCGAGGCCCACGTAGATCCATCGATTGAGCTTCCTCGCCTTCCGAAGGACCATAGTCTCCCTCGTAATCCGCATCCTCATCGACCAAGCCAAATTCACCCTCGTCCGCTTCCCCAAACTCATTGACCCTTCCGGGTGACCATCGAGCAGCTCCTCCAAATTGCCCTGGCTCAAATTCGAATGGAACCTCGTATTCCCCGCTGCGAGTAGTTCGTCTCTCAGAAGGTGGTGAATCGAATTTGCGCTGTTTCCAAGGTTGTGGTTTTGGAATGTATTTTCTGCGCTGTACGGTGATGGTGAAGTTTCTTCGAATAGTATTCACGTATCGAGGTACTCGAGCTGCTCGATTTAGTGCGGCGGTTGAGCAGGTCAAAGTCTTCGTCTGATAAAGGAAAGGCATCATTGTCATTGACAAGGTAGAAATTGCCATGGGCAAGGCTTCTCTGGCCGGACAAAGCGTCATATTGTGGATACTGGAAGGAGAAGAATTCAAGACATGATAAAGAACTTTCAATATAATACAATTGCGAGGGTGGCGTTACTATTTTGTCGTTGACCCTGCAGGAGGATGAAGTTCAAAAGAATTTCGGGAGAAAACAATAATGCATACATGCACGAACCATCATGCTTACATAATCAACAAAGTATTCTCCTCCACTTCCCCTATAACGTTATATTTAAAATATCACTATTTTTGGCTTTCTTCTTAAATACAAATGTAATTATAAGGTTTTATCTTGTTCTTCATGTTTCCTACAAAGTCGTTCTGCGCGGTCACGCCCCTCAAAGTTCCTCTATTCTTATAATTATAGGTAGAAACGTACCGCAACACTATCGGAATACTCCACCATGTATCGAAAATTTCTTTAATATTCTTCGCGCAATCCTTGTATAATTCTTTACATCTTGTCCATCGTTAGCCATTTAGTCTTAGCTCATCTGAGTATCTCCTTACTGGATGCTCTTTCGAGCTATGAATCTGTACTTTAGTAAGTCCAGGAATTGATGAGCCTTACGCAATCTCACGAAGTCTCTTTATGGGTATCCAGACTCTTTGTAATGAGAATAAAATGGGTTCTTATTGTTTTCCTTCAGGAGCGCTGGGCTTTTGTTTATGAAAGTTAAAGTTATAGCTCAGCATTTGTTGGGACAAGAAGAGCACTTAACGCGATGTGCACGGACCCAAGCGCGTCTCTGTCTTCACGTTATTTCGCGTTTCCATGTAAATGACCTCACAATCCCAACTGCATCAACTTCAATCCCACCTCAACTTTGAAATCTCCACGTTCACAAAATCACAATCGCCACAATGTCTCCAATAAAGAAGGAGAAGAAGGAAGTAAGCGAGTTCGAGAGAAAACGGCTGGCCAATATTCAAGCAAACCAGGCGGAGCTCAAGAAGTTATCCAAGACCGCCGACAAAGTACAGCCAGCACCTGCACCAAGACCAAAACCAAAGACGACCTCTGCGCCCAGGAAGAGAGCGGCTCCAGTGATCAAAACAGAGGCTCGACCTACAAGGACGAGTTCGCGATTGGCAGGAGTCGAAGCTGATAGTGAAACTGCAAAGCGCAAAGCTGAGGTTGAGTATGAATATGAGCAGCTTCAACGAGCAGCCAAGAAGATGCGACGCTCCGAGGACTTGAAGTATAGTGATATGCTGGTTGAGGGGAAGAAGTACAACAAGGGGGAAGAGTTTCTGTCGGGCATTATGAAGGGTGCGAATCCATATGTTAGGACGTTCACGGAAGACGATATCAAGGAAACGACGAACGAGGGACTGAAGGCTTTAAGGGAGAAAATGAGCGGTTTGGAACTTTATGAAGGCTATGAACCAAACCGTAGGTGCATTCCGAGACATGATGGGTCATTATTGACATTGCTCAGAAATAAAAATTACCCCGGAACGAGTTTACTCCCTCGGCTTTCATCCTTCACCTGACAAGCCGTTGATATTCGCAGGGGACAAGATGGGAAACATGGGTATATTTGATGCCTCACAGATTGGTCCAGAAGTCAAAGCAGAAGATAACGACGACAATGAAGAGGACCCCGAAACACCTGAGCCAGCGATTACAGCATTGAAGCTTCATACCCGCACAATCACATCGTTTGTGTTTCCTGCAGATGGCAACAGCGTATTTACCGGATCATACGACTCTTCCGTCAGAAAATTTGACCTGCAGAAAGGAGTTTGTGTGGAGGTTCTCGCGCCGGAAAATCTGGAAGAAGAAATGGCCATATCTAGCTTAGCAATTCCTAGAACAGACTCAAACATCCTGTTGTTTTCAACACTAGACGGCCGGTTCGGACGCCATGATATACGTTCTCCTAAGGATACCGAGATCTGGCAACTTACTGATAAGAAAATTGGAGGCTTTTCGATACACCCGCTTCAACCTCACTTAGTCGCCACAGCTTCCTTAGACAGAATGCTCAAGATCTGGGACTTGCGGAGCGTCAAAGGAAAGGGCGAAGCACGTATCCCAAGTTTGCTGGGGGAGCATCAATCAAAATTGTCTGTCTCTCACGCCTCGTGGTCGGCCGGCGGCCATGTTGCTACATCATCGTATGATGATACAATTAAAATCCACTCTTTCCTGGATGCTGGGTCCTGGAAAGTTGGTCACGATATAAACGAAGAGTCGATGAAGCCTTCTAGTGTTATCAACCACAATAATCAGACTGGCCGATGGGTGACTATCCTGAAACCCCAATGGCAAGAACAACCAGAAGACGGTATTCAAAAGTTTGTCATTGGCAACATGAATCGTTTTGTAGATGTGTATAGTGCGGACGGTGAACAGTTGGCACAACTCGGTGGTGATGGCATAACAGCTGTTCCCGCCGTTGCACAGTTTCATCCAACGAAGGACTGGGTTGCCGGTGGTACAGCTAGTGGAAAGCTTTGTTTGTGGATGTGAATGTTTGTTGTATAGATTTCTGGACGACTTGATGTATGGGTTGGATATTCCGCATTGTGGGAAGCAAACAGTTCGGTGGATATGGCCGGAGTTGGTTAAAATCCCCTGGTTCTTGTGCCACCTCGGGATGGTCAGCGTGGTCCGAGTGATGGCCCTGTGATGTCATGTGGATTTCATCGCAAACAATAGCTGAAGTGTTTAGAGCTGTACAAATATATCAACCTCTGGAGTTATTGCCTAGTTTAAAGCATTAAAATGTTTTTCGGTGACTCGATGAGTAAATCTGAGGGCTGCAGCTAGGGACCAGCCGTTGTCATAACGCTCGGGGGCTCTATGGTGAACCTAAATCTGCCTTGCATCCGACCAGGACGTAGACCCTCAACTTGTGCATTCGCATGCACGCTTGACTCAAATGCCGTAAAGCTTCAGTCAACCACGCTCGCCGTGATTCACGACGTGCTGAGGGTACCCGCCATGAATGCGTTGCACCATACGATTCCTCCCAAACGGCGCATGTGATATTGTCTGAAGAACTTTTGTGCATCTCGGCTACGACCGTTTTACGCCTCGATAACGATGACGGGACAACCACCGCGCGAGAAGCACGACCTACCTTCACAACGTTGCAGCACTCAACGTGGTTCTGCGTCAGAGCCAGCACCTATTGCCATGGCGCCGGAGGGGGATTTAAAGAAGCGTGTCGCGCGGAAGTTGACGAAGAGGAGGAAGGAGGGCCATCAAGTTACCATGGACATCCCGGACAAGTTTAAGGACATCGGGGACGAGGAGGAGGATTTCGCCAACCTGCACGGAGGGAACGCGTATATGAATCAGTCTGTCTTTGGCATGATAGCAGCAGCTGGTTCGCAAGTCGATTTCAATGCTAGGTTCAACGAGGAGGAGTCGAGTGGTGATGAGGAGGATACAACAGAACCATCATCACAGAGCTCTGAGCTGCAGGTAGACAAGACGCGGAAAGGAAAATCGGCCTCGAAACCAGAAAAAGGAGACAAGCAGCACAGGAGAAAGTTCTCAGAGAATAGATTACTGCGGTCGCTGCCGCGATTATCCTCAAGGTCGAAATCGAAGACTTCCCCGAAGAGTCCTGGCTCTCCCGTTCCTGAATTGCCCTCGGATTCTTCTGCCCCGGCAATACAACTTTCCCGAACAGAATCAAGGAATGCGCCCGTCATGAGCCGTATGCTAGAGGCGAAGGCCGAACTTTCGATGCGACCCAGCTTCGATATACCTCGACATTCCGTTGATATGCTGGCGGAGGATGATAATGAAGGAGAGGGTTCAAGCGTGCTTGCGAGGAGACTGATGAAGATTTTCAACTTCGAAAAAGCGGAAGATGTGATAGAAGGTCTGTCAAGACACCTTCTATACTGCGTAAATGCTGACCCGAGTAGAATATCCATGCTGGCTCTTGAAGAGCGTTTTACTTCAAGGATATATGTACATTACCACCAAACATATTTGCTTTTATGCTTATTTACCAAAGAAATCTGTAAGTCTTCTCCGGATATGTCAGAGAAGAATCTAATAGCTTCAAGAATGAAGTCGCCAAATCCGGATACCTCTCGAAGTCTGGTAAACGCAATCCCAAATTTAATCGCTATTGGTTCCGACTAAAGGGCGATGTTCTCTCATACTACACCGACCCCTCAGATCTATACTTTCCCGCGGGTAACATCGATTTACGTTATGGCATATCAGCCAATGTTGCAGAAAAGGAGAAAGGAAAAGACGCTACACATTTTAATGTTGTAACTCATCAACGAAAGTTCAACTTCAAGGCCGATAGCATACCCAGCGCAAAAGAATGGGTTAAGGCTTTGCAGAAAATAATATTCCGATCACACAATGATGGGGACAGTGTCAAGATCTCTCTACCTATCGCAAATATCATTGATATTGAGGATAGTCAAATAGTGGACTTTGCCGATACTTGTAAGATACGCGTTATTGACAATGACGAAACATACGCGATTGACGAGGTTAGTATCCATTCCTCTGCGAAGTATTCTTGCTAACCTTAGAAGTACTTCTTCTCCTTCTTCAGTTTTGGCAAAGAGGCATTAAATGTCCTTAAAATATTGATAGAAGACAACACCGCCCAGCAGATCCCGGAAGATTTATTAGTACCACCTCCTGTAACCGACGGTAAAGTTAGTCCAAAGAACAGAGAAAGCTTGTCGAAACGAACATCCCTGCAGTTGCCACGAGAATCTCGGCCCATACCACCTCCGCCTATTCGCACGGATACACCCTTGTTAGAAGACAGTGTTCGCGCCACTTTATCGCCCTTACCCTCAGGTATGACACAAAGTCCTCGAGCAAGCACAGATCTCAGTCGCGCAAGCTCAGACGCATTTCGAAGAAGCATGGACTTGTCAAAATTTGGGAGGCGAAGTGTAGACCTTAGCAGGTTGAACATGGATGGCGGTAGGCGGAGTATGAGTGCTAGCCGAAGAAGTCTAAGCAGAAATCGCCTCGATGACCGAAAGCGGCAATCTGATAAGCAAGGCTCTTCAGACTCATACGTTCACTCTCTAGAAGAACCGGGATCGTCCGGTGCATTGCCTTCAGCAAGCGACGAGACGCAAGCTTCCGCGAGTCAAATATTAAGAGGTAGCGACGTGTTTCTGTCACCAACCATTCAACGCTCTGCGTCAGCTTCGCGTCGTCGTGACCCAGACTCGTTACTAACTCACGATTCAACACCCGCAAGCGGTCAAATTACCACAGGTAAAATGTATGATTCACCGCAACGGATGGCCACAACAGGCTCCTTGAATGAGCCGGGTGAGGGTCAAATGGAGGCTTCCAGCTCCACTCCAACTCTTCAAACTTTGGTTAAAGCAGGAGCCTATCCACTTCAACGCGCCGCCGGATTTGCTGGATATTTGAACAAGACTTCGAAAAGGATGAGCAACCTTTTAGCCACAGAATCGATGGGCTACGTCGAAAAAGTGTCGGGTATGTGGAAAGGTGGTAAGAAACATTATGACGAACCACAAGGTCTCGCGGCGGACGACCAACTATACGAAGACCCAGATGAAGAACACGCCGTCGTCTCGAAAGATCGGTTTCGAGAACACTTCGCACTTCCCGCGACAGAGAAACTTCAAGCAACATACTTCGGATATCTTCACCGAGTACTACCGTTATACGGCAAGGTCTATATCAGCGACCGATCATTCTGCTTCCGCAGTCTTCTTCCTGGCACCAGAACGAAACTCATCCTTCCGCTAAAAGACGTCGAGAACGTGGATAAGGAGAAGGGTTTTCGATTCGGGTATTCTGGCTTGGTTGTTGTCATCAAGGGCCATGAAGAGCTCTTCTTTGAGTTCAATCAAGCTGATATTCGAGACGACTGTGCAGTCACCCTCCTTCAGAACCTTGAGTCTATGCGATACCTACAGGAGTCGGGTCTGCTAACCATGGAAGAGAAGGAGCACGCCATGAACGCGAGTGCTGAGCACAAGGCCCTGCAGGAGGCGCGCACAGAGAATTTCGGCGACCATGATATGAATATGCCGAAAACAGCTGAAGAGGCCCGAGGCGAAGCTCCGCCAATATTATTCGACGACCCAAGAGCGTCGATATTGAACTTCAAGCCAACAGAGTCTCTGCGTATTACCTGCCTGACTATCGGGTCCCGTGGAGATGTACAGCCATATATTGCACTTTGCAAAGGGCTCATGGCCGAAGGACACCGCCCCAAAATAGCTACGCATCTTGAATTCAAGGATTGGGTGGAAAGCCATGGTATCGCATTCGAGCCAGTCGCTGGTGACCCTGCCGAACTCATGCGCATATGTGTGGAGTACGGCATGTTCACGTACTCCTTCCTGAAAGAGGCATCTTCGAAATTCCGAGGCTGGATTGATGGTCTTCTCGAGACTTCCTGGAAAGCTTGCCAAAACTCCGATATTCTGATCGAAAGCCCCAGTGCCATGGGCGGCATACATATCGCAGAGGCCTTGGGGATACCATACTTCCGAGCCTTCTCCATGCCATGGACTAGAACTCGAGCATATCCTCACGCTTTTGCTGTCCCAGAACACAAAATGGGTGGTGCTTACAACTACATTACCTATGTCATGTTCGACAACGTCTTCTGGAAATCTATTGCTGGACAAGTAAATCGCTGGAGAAAGACCCAGCTCAATCTGCCATCTACGAGCTTGGAAAAGTTGCAACCCAACAAAGTACCATTTTTGTACAGCTTCAGTCCCTCAGTTGTCATTCCACCTCTGGATTATAGCGACTGGATTCGTGTCACTGGGTACTGGTTTCTTGACGAGGGTGGCGACTATGAGCCTCCAGAAGACTTGAAGGCTTTCATCAAGAAGGCTCGAGCAGATGGGAAGAAGCTCGTGTATATTGGCTTCGGATCTATCGTTGTTAGCGACGCCGCAGGCCTTACATCCAGTGTTGTCAAGTCTGTTCTCAAAGCCGATGTCAGATGTATCTTATCGAAAGGCTGGTCAGATCGACTGGCACAGAAGCCAGCAACCGAACCCGAGATACCCTTGCCGCCGGAGATATTCCTTGTGAAATCTGTCCCGCATGACTGGCTATTCAAACAAATAGATGCAGCATGCCATCACGGAGGAGCAGGTACGACTGGAGCCAGCTTACGTGCAGGCCTCCCAACAATAATCAAGCCCTTCTTTGGAGACCAGTTCTTCTTTGGCAACAGAGTCGAGGATCTGGGTGTCGGCATCGTCATCAAAAAGGTCAATGTCAGTGTCCTTGCGCGAGCACTTTGGGAAGCTACAAACAGCCAGCGGATGATAGTGAAGGCCAAGGTCCTGGGCGAAACTATCCGAAGCGTAAGTTTCATCTGCTCCTAACTCCTAACTTTTCCTTTCATGTACTGATAAACCTCTAGGAGGACGGCGTCAACACCGCCATCCAGTCAATATATCGCGATCTCGAATACGCCAAATCTCTAATCAAGAACCGCGATGGCAAGCCCGATGAAACCCTCGAAGACTCCGAAGAAAGCTGGACATTCATCGGCAGCGAGAACGACCCGGGCCTCCACAAGAAAATCGAAGAATGGGAGAAGATGAGGCAGAGTGGCTTTCTCCCTCCCAAGCAGACCTCTGATGAGTCCGAGGCATCCGGAAGTAGGTCGGGGCTGGAGGCAATGGGCGAGAGTGGGACTTCGACGTCTGAGATACGTTGATAGACGTTTGTTTCTTCTTCCTTCTTTCTTTTGATAGAGCAGCGACAGCGTTACGGCTTTTCAGACTTGGGACTTGGAATTGACACTAATTGATGCATACGATGGTTTCTTGGGTGGGCATTTGGACAGCGGTAATGCGGTGGTGTTCTTAATGTGATGCGATGTGTCTATTGCGATTACGGACGATAATTTGTATTGATGGGATAGAGATCTGGTAATTATGGGCAAGATCAGTTAGTCACCTTGGCAGGCAGGGCGCTTGGGAATGAATGAATGAATGGGAGATGAGCGTAGATTGCATATTGGCAGGCATCATTAGAATATACTTGTTCCCATTTCGGATGTTGTGTTGTTGTTGATTAGTCTTGCTGCACCGTGTATCAGAGGATAACTTGGTGGCTGTTTGAAGAAGCTCTTTGTCTATTGGTCGTGTTTAGACTCGGGTTTCTCGTAACACAGCATGTGGAGATACCAAGAGCGGCTCAAGGCTGTGCCAAGCCACATTTGTCACGGATTACCTGAAAAGAGCAATTTTGGTCCTTCTCTGTCAAGAACATCTGCTCAACTCTTAGAAGGTAATGTTTCAAGATGTCTTAGTCAACAACAATTAACTCCTAGTGTGACAAGACTACTGCGAATACCACATAGAGTCCTTCTTTCAACACAGCTTACAATAGCTTATCTTCGCAAGCTGAAACATCTACCATCTCCAAGGTTTCTCCTGCCGTAGAACACCATAGCGGTAGTTGAAAGCTGCGCCGGATAAATGAAGCTATCTCGCTCTTGCATCTGCACATAGAGGCTCCCCCACATTCGCACCCTCACCAACGCCGCATGCAGCATCGCAACACAATTACGTCAGCGCCCCCCCCCCCCCCCGGGCAAACTTCTGGAGGCAGATGGATGTGCGCAAATGGCGTTGTGAAATTTGGGGTCCATAAATAATAGGAATTGCGGAATGCCGCAGTGAATGCAGACTCCAAGTTCCCAATTATCACACCGAATCAACCATAACGTGACGTTCCCATATCGAGACTCAGCAAGTGGCGTGGAGTCATCACAACAGCACACATCCCTGCCATGCATGCTTTCTCGCTTGCCCTTCCACTCGTGCCCCAAAACTACAAAAGCACGAATAATTCCACGCCTGGGAACGGCCATTATAGGGGTCAGCTCCGGAGCCAGGACGTCAACGAAACGAAACCTTGAACATTCCACCACAGAAACCTTTGCGCCTCAGGCACACACATACATTTGCTAAGGCAGAATTTGGGAGCTCTACAGCGGATAGGGATTCATTCCTCGCATCGCGACAGTACCGCTTTCTCGACGCGCGAAAGATCATTCAACGATAAATCGACGAACAACGAACGAACGATTTGGCAAGCATTGTGAAAGGAGGGATTGAGAGTAAAGGTGAATATTTGCGCGGATTTGGATTTGAGGGAGAAGGAGGGACAGATGCAGAGGGTAGACAACGCTGTAGCTGTACCCCACGCGACATCTATGAGAGCTTTTATCAAGCTCAAGTCGAGATCGTAGGTCGCCCTACTGAGCGTAGATGCCATGTTGTTTGTCTCTTCAGCTTTGCGCAAGCTCTCTGGAGCGGTTCGTCATTGAAACGAGTGGTTCTTTGACGAGCTTGTACTTGGTCTTGGCTGCGCGCGCCGACACCCTCCATTCTATCTACCCCTTTTTGATTATTCTGGAGGGGCAAATGCTAACGCGACGAGTGCAAGCAGATCGGAAATAAGAAAGACCGCATGAGTACAATACGTGCGACGACCCGACGGAGGCTATCAAGATGGGAAAGATACTGGAGTTAGGATCGCACCTCAAATACCCGATCACCGTAGCGAAGCTCCTCAAGAGCCCCGGCGATTCGATAAAGAAGCAAGATCCAATTATCCAATACACATTCACCTGGGAGAAGGAAGTCGGAGATCCGTTTGGTGAGACATGGATGGAAAAGCAGACTAGTTTCGCGGAGTGGGATAGTCCTGCTGATGGAAGTATTATACAATGGAAGGTGAGGGAGGGGGATGTTATAAGTGGGAATCTGCCGTTTGTGGAGGTGGAGGAGGAGTGCCCGCATTCGGTGCAGTTCCAAGGTATGTGCGGGATGTGTGGGAAGGATATGACGGAGATGTCGTGGGCGAGCGCGAGTGATGATACGGGTCGGGCGAATATCAATATGATACACGACCAGACGGCGCTGAAAGTCAGCCAAGACGAGGCTTCAAAAGCCGAAGAGGAGTTACAACGTCGTTTGCTGAAGCATCGGAAGCTTTCGCTGGTGGTGGATCTGGATCAGACAATTATACATGCTTGTATTGAGCCTACGGTTGGAGAATGGCAGAGCGATCCGACTTCACCGAATTATGAGGCTGTCAAGGATGTCAGATCATTTCAATTGAATGATGATGGACCGCGAGGACTAGCGTCAGGATGCAATTACTATATCAAGATGCGGCCCGGACTGAAGGAGTTTCTGGAGAAGATATCACAGATATACGAACTTCACGTTTATACGATGGGGACTCGCGCCTACGCCATAAATATCGCCAAGATCGTGGATCCTGAGAAGAGATTATTCGGAGACCGAATTATAAGCCGCGATGAAAACGGAAATATGACAGCAAAGAGTTTGGCGCGATTATTTCCTGTTGATACAAAAATGGTGGTTATTATAGACGATCGCGCAGACGTCTGGCCAAAAAATCGACCCAACCTCATCAAAGTCTTGGCTTATGATTTCTTCCTTGGAATCGGAGATATCAATTCGAGCTTTTTACCGAAACGGGAAGAACTTCCTAAACTTGTTGAAGCACCAAAGAGACGACCTTCAAAGACCGAGAAATCTGAGGCTGAGGCTACGACCAAGACAGAAGCAAATTCCGCCGGAGAAATTACAACCGAGGTTACCCCAACGGAAGGTGAAACGAAGAAGGAAGATTCAGCTGCTGTTGAGGGTGCACGAATTAGCGCATTGGAGGAGCTGGTGAGAATGGGTGGTGGTGATGATCAGGCTTTACGGCTTGAACAAGCTGCTGAACAGGAGAAATTCCTTGAGAAGCAATTGAAAGAGCGGCCGTTGTTACACATGCAAGAAGAACTCGATAAAGAGGATGAAGAAGAAGACGAGGTTAAGGAGGAGACCAAGAATGGTGACACAGTCCAACCACATCCACATCACAAACACAATCTCTTGAAAGACGACGACGTTGAGCTTATGTACCTGGAAAAACATTTGTCGCAAGTTCATAAGTCTTTCTACGATGAGTACGACAGTGCGCTTGTTAATGCCCATGGAGGACGAGTTGCACAGCTGAAACCGGGACATAACAAAAAATTATCAATAAAAGCGGATGCTGCCGACCTCAAAATAGTACCGGATGTCGCAGTTGTCATGCCTAGAATCAAGTACGTACATCTTCTAAATTCGGTTTTCGGGTTTGCTGACAATAACAGAGCAAGAACATTAGAAGGCTGCGTGATAGTGATGTCAGGGCTGGTGCCACTGGGTGCTGATTTATTAAGGTATTTAAATTCATCTAAATTGCAATATATGATCGTGGGAAAAATCAGAAAGGAATTGAGGAGATGTTATTTGAGGACAAAGAGATATATTAACCCTTGTTGGCTGTACAGATCCGAAATCGCATTACAAGCAATCAGCTTTGGAGCCGATCTTCACACAAAGTAAGTCGAACACTTTACAAGTATTGGTGCTTTGCTAACAAAACTAGGGTGACAAAAAAAGTCACACATCTGGTTGCTTCAACGAGTCGCACGCGAACTACGAAAGTTAGACAAGCGGCAAAATACCCACACATCAAGATCGTCAATCAACAATGGTTACTGAACTCAATGAGCAAGTGGGAAAAGGAAGATGAAACACCCTACGAAGTCCACGTACCCGAATCCGACCGCAAACGCCCCGAAGGCGAAACATCCAGCCCCCCTCCTCAATCCACGACTCGTACGACAGCGATGACGAAGAAAGCGAATCCGACACCGAAAACAACAGCATTCCCGCAAGCCAAGAAGAAGCCACCGAAGACGAAGAAGGCGTCATCCCGTCCGACTTTGCAGAAGGCCATTCCCCAATTGACGACATGAAGACATTCAATTGGGGCGAAGCGGATGATGAACTCGCTGAATTCATGGGCGAGGACGATTCGGAATCTGATAATGATGGGAATGAGAGTGATACCTCTATTAACTCTAATAATTCTTTGAATTCGGGCCCGAAATCGGGTACCAAGAGGAAATTCGATGAGACGGATGATGATGAGAGTGAGGGGGAGGGACCGAGTAGTACGCTTAGTAAGAAACAGAGGATTGCGAATCAAAGGACTACGGGCTTGAAGACGGTTAAGACGCCGAGTGAGGGGTTGCCGCCTACGCCTGGTCCGACGGGGGAGGAGGAGAATGGGGAGGTGGATTTGGAAGATGAGTTGGATGATGATTTGGAGAAGGATTTGATGGCGGAGTTGGAGAGGGAGGAGGCGGAAGAGGTCAAGGCGGGGGATGGTGGTGGTTGATTGCTATCTTTCTATCATCACCCAACCTTACCACTGCCCATATCTTCTCCATGGTATCATGGAGGACGTGGATTTGTCAAATTTTGTACTTTGTTATTACGAGAGAGCCATTCTTGCATACCCCATTCGTTGGGTCGGCGTTTGAGGATTTTGACTTCAGCGTGGGGACGAATCAAGGGATATTTACCGAATTAGGAGGAAGGTACCATTTTATCATAGGGTGTCTTTAGGATGGAATTGCAGGTGTGGTGCATGCATGCATAGCTGGATGGCGTAAGGAGATGAATTAATACTACTTACCGCACCTTCTGAAATTGTATATTTTCCAATCGAGACCTGTCATCACCTGTCAGAGTAAGTTATCCTCTTCTTAATCTAAGACCCTAATTGATGACACTCATATAATTCACTTTCGGTGTTTACGAGGTCTTACAAATTCGCCAACTTCTATTCGTGGGCGGTCAGCCCGGCAGAATTCTTCCCATATCACCCAAAATCGCTTAGCGTCTCTCGAGCACCAAGCTTCAATCAACCTCAAATCAACATCACGACAGCGGAAAGCAGCAATTGACCGACCACGAATACGCGGAAGTGACAATACAATATGCCTCAAGATCTGCCGCCAGCGGGTGGCTATGGTGCCGTGCAGTATAAGGTACGTCTTTCATTCTTTCCCTTGTAAAGGCCCCGACGACAGACGATCTGGAGACATGAAGGCATGTGAGGGAGACCTGGGATACAAGGGTGCCATGGGAGGCCATTGTTGTAGACGATTGGGACGGAAGGGGAAACGAAGATTGGGATGGGAGAGAGGGAGGGGTTGCAAATTGTGGTGGTGTGGTCACGACGTCGCAATCAAGCTACATTCGGAAGCACACAGCTTTCGGACTCGAGGCATTCTTTTGCTAAGCACGGTATGAGGAGGCAATGCTAACAAACCCTCTCACAGCGCAATCTCCCAGCCCGCGGTTTCCGTCCAGCAGTCCTTCTAGCGGGTATGCTTGGTATCTGCTCGTATGGGTTCTATAAGGTTGGGAAGGGGATTAGGGAGAAGAAGTAGGTCTATTTTCAGTTCTGCGCACTTTGGAGGGGGTAATATGGAGAGGATTTGTGCGGGAGGCTAGGGAATGCGGAGATGTGACAGGCAATTTAGGAAGGATCTGGACTTGGGTGCGGAAGAGGATAGAAGGGGAAGGACTGGTTGGAGATGGAGAAGTGGGGAGAGAAAGCGAAAGGGACTCCAGCGGGCACATGACATAGCCTCAGGAACTGAAGAAACAACTGCTGACGAGAGTTCGTGGACAGTGAGCTAGCGCGCGAAAAGATGTGGTCACGAATCCACCTCATTCCCCTCTTGACAGCAGAGGAAGACAGAGATTTAGTGCGAAGACATCTAGCAGATCAGGAGAGAGAACAGAAGTTGTTGGGAAGCCAGACGAGTCCTTATAACTCTGATCGGTACGTTTCTTCCTCTCTTCACCATCAAACACTTTTGAAAGGGAGATTTTGCTAATTTGTAACACCAGATTCGTACGGCCTACATACGCGACTGTCCCAGTCTCAGTCACGAAATAAGGGCTTGGGTACGGAGTGTGATGAGGGGGGAGAACTATGTATGAATCAATTGGCATGACAGGGTTGAGGCATTGCGAGCTATGAAGAAGGCAGACGTTGTACATACATATCTATCGACTGCCTAACAAAAACACACATTCTAAATTTGCAATGCTTTTGAGCACACTCGTACAACGTTTTCCCTTCCGACCTCCTCGCTATGGTCATGTGTGACCGATATCCGTCAAAATACCTATGCGCCAAAATCATCAAAACCACCTGAATCTTCTTTCCAAACATCATCTTATTTCAACATATCCGCTTGCTCTCCCCTCCTCTCCGGCGCCATCATAGATCCCAACATCATTGCATCAGAAGCTATCACCATGCGTATCTCTATTCTCCAATTTCTCACCTCCATACAATTCCAAACAGCTCTCCACACTCCTCCTCTCCCTCCCCTCCGCTACAGCCAGCGCAATCTCCTCCACAATCTTACACGTTGTTCCATGACATCTTGCACCTTCACCAAACAGCGCTTTCGCCCGTGTATCAAAATACCCATTAATATATCCTATTTCCGTCTTCCGACCAGCCTGCACGTCTTGCAACATACTACTCGTATTCTCTGCCGTCTTCGCAGCAACATCCTCAACTCTCTTCAAAAGCGCCTTCGTGCTAAACCGTCTCTTCTCGCTCTCACTAGCGTTTTGGAATTCAGGGAGGGAGAGAATGACTTCTTCTGCTTCGTTGACTAAATAATGTGCTAGCTCGTGAGTGTTGTAGAGGAATTCCCAGTCTGAGAACACGATTCCGTTTTTGCAGTTGAATATTACTGTCAACGGGTTGATCACTGCATTTACGACCAGCTTCTCCAGTTGCCTCACCAACAGCTCCTGGGTATCAACAGGACTCGCGTTCAGCATTTTCGAGCTCGTCACTAAATTAGACAGATACTCCGATTGCGCAACATTTATCTTCTTAAAGTCCTGTCCGGGCGAGAGACCAATGGATATATCTGCCTGTCCAGCGAATACGGAATAGAAAGGTGAGACGGAGTACACGCCGTGTGAAGTGATGGCAGATTGATAGGTTGGGCGAGTTTCTGGGTCAGGGAAGAGCTTGGACGTTACTTCTTCTGTGGTGCCCATTCCATTTTGCGTGAATAGGATAGTACTCTCCGCCCCCAATCGATGCTTAACCTTCTCCAATGCTTCGAGGGTGTTGATGGCTTTTGTTGCGATGATTAGGCTGTAGATTGGCTCTTCAGGTGGAGAGTCTGAGGAAAGTACTTCGATATCATAGTTACTAGATGTTTGGATGCCGGTTGGGATTGCTAGTGTGATTTTCTTGCCGGAGTTAATCCATTCGATGGATAGGGAGGGGCGGTGTAGGAGAAGCGTTATTGGTGGTGGGGAGGGGAGGGTTGCTAGGGCGTGGGCGTAGAGGCGGCCGAGGTTCCCAAGGCCGAGGATATGGATTTTGTCTTTTGGGTTTGTGTTTGGGTTTGGGGAGGTGGGCATTGTGGGTGATGTGGAATATGATTTTGTGTTTGGGGTGTCGAGGTTGCTGGAGGAAGTGATGGCTGCAAGCTTGGTTTTTGAGGGGGGTCTTAAGCTGGATGTTGATGCTGTTCGGAAAGTGGGATGGTGTTCCGAATTGAATAGAGGGGAACTTGTAGATAAGTTCCGTCTATGACTCAAGTTTATTGAGCTCCATCTAGAGATTCCTGTGATATCTTTGCTTGATGCTCGTGTAGACCTCCTCCAAATGTCGGGAGGGATGAGTTTGAACATCAAATGAAATGTTCTCGGAATTAAACAACCACCAATCGTGCAGGTGGGCAGTTTAGATATTTCCAATGGAGCTTTAGTTATAAAAGATTGATTACAATCATCGTTTCATATTGAATGAACTGGGGTTTGTCAAGCTGCTGGTGACATGTTATTAACTTGCACAGGACGTATCGAAGGACACGGGCCGAAACTGGTTCTGATTTTGCGGCTCTTCCGGCTATTCAACCCCTCCTTGCCGAACAATATCATATCAGCCACCTTCCACTTTCGAACAAGCAAATGCAAGACGACAATCTCCAACGTCACAACAACGACCATCCAATTGCATCCCCTTCCATCATGCACCTCCTACTGAATCATGTTTAAGACTGGTGACGCGATCTTCAGCCCCATTCTTGATCAGGCAACAAGCGCTCAGATGTCGACGCGGCTTCGCAAGGCAGCCAGGCTTCAGCGTGGCTTAGATTGGCCAGTGTCTTTCTTCATATTCCGCCGTGCTTACACCCCGTGATAATGACGGTTTGAACGACGTTTCCTGAATTTTGTTTCTTGTGATTCCTGAAAAACCATCCTATCATTCAAGGCAAACATCGAATTGTGGACGGCGAGACTACGCACTTCTTTCGACAGGCTGCGACGTTGCGCTCTTGAGATGCCGCTATCAGATCATTTATACTCTGCGGAAGACTCGGATGGAGAATCGTTCAGCGATGAGTTAAGTCCTAGCGATGGATATTTCAATGGCGGGGATGCATCTCCACAAGGGATGGTCCAAGACCCAACGTTTGACGACGACAAGAAGCCAGAGGATAAAACATTAATTCCTACTCCGACAGCAAGTCAGGCATCAACCGGAAGGTCTTCGAGAATGGCGAATTACCCTTCTCTACCACAACTTACCTCCTCAAGCAACTACGCGTCTAGTCCTTCAAGTGAGGGGTCGCCGTCGTCACCAAACACAACTCGTTCACATATATCTCACAATACTCCACGGCGGGCGGACAGAATATTCTCCGAGCATACTCCCCTGATGAACGACGCTCCTCCTCCAGCATATACACCAAACCCTTCCTCCTCCAGTGGTCCTCAAGCCCCCCAAGACGGAGCTACCTATAGTACATTCCCTGAACATCATTTAGAAAGAGGCTTCCTTTCTCCTCGACAAGAGCCTCAAAGTATGGGCGGGCCAGTGGATAGACCGATAGACGAGCCGAGTGAGACGACACCCCTTGCAGATGGTAAGAGACGGCGGGCATTGCGTTGTAGAAGAGTTATTAAGAGACTTTTGTTTATTGCTGTTGTGTTTGGTGTGATTGGTACGATGGTTACTGCTGTGTTTCACGCGAAAGGTTCTGTAAGTTCAAACATTCTTTATCTCAAGTGACCCTAGTCAGCTATTTTGTAATACCTCACTTGTCCTCCCCATGCTCTAATACCGTTATGTCTTGTCCTGATGCACTCTCAATACATACCTACCAATGCATCCAGTACGCCCATTCTACCAATGCTGACAAGTCCTGAAGAAGTTTCATCGACCAGGGAAGGATTTCTATCCAGGAAAGAACAGATCTGTCGATGCCAGTGGACCATATTGCCCATCAGCAACGATCAAGAACGATATGGTGTTCTATGACTTCTCAACTGGTGCAGACTTGACTGTCATTCAAACAACACATGATAACGAGGAATCAAGTCGCACCACCCACGTGGAAACAAGTGGGGAGATACGGCTCCGCAGGCTAGCGAAAGACTCGCCACACGGTAGCAAGCCACACTTCACAGTCGATGTTTATGTCAGCCATCCTGATCTGATCGTCTCTCGGACTTGGGATGAGAATTCCCGATTGCTCAAGATCAGCACACCAAGGTATGCTAAATTGGATACCAGGGGGCCTCATTGTGTTTCACTGGAGATCACTGCTTGGATTCCAGAAGACGCAGAGTTTACCAATCTTCTGATAGAATCTATTACTCTTGGCCTAAGAGTGATAGACGATATCAGGTTAGAGGTAAAGCAACAGTCTAAATTCGCAACCATTACAGGGGATGTTTGGTTTCCTAGCTTAGAGAAGACCCATGCTTCCATGGCTCGCAATATTGCACAATCTGCTGTGCTGGAAAAAGAAGAGGCTACGGACAGCTTACGCAAAGACCTGCTTTCATCGATGATCGAGCAAGGAATGAACACACCCTTTAACTCTCGCCGCATTGTTGTGGAGACCCTTTCGGGAACCATCACTGGTGCATATGCATTACTGGACTACACAGCGCTCAGCAGTCAATCCGGAAACATCGCTGTCGATATTAGCCCTCAAGTCATGGATCCTGATGCTCCTGAATCAGCAGACTTAGAAGTGCAAACCGCATCAGGTAGTATCGAAGTCAAACTACCACTAAGCCACCCACCACCACGAGACTACATCACCAACATCCACTCCACCTCTGGCTCAATCGATGGATCATATTATATCGGCTCCCTCGCTAGCTTCAAAAGCACGGCAGGAAGCTTGAACTTCGTCGCTCTCCCAATCGTACAGAGCAACACTTCCAAGGACTCAAAAGCACCAGCCAATCACTTCGAAACCCACACCGTCGCTGGCTCAACTAACATCGAAGTTCTCGACCCCATCTTCACCAACGCCCTCCCAGCCACGAACCCAGGCACCGCCCCCTCAAATGACGACGACTTCCTCACCTTCCCCTTCAGCACTTCCGTCGACCATACCCTCAAAACCAAATCCGAACAAAAGCTCCGCACCCTCCAATCCAAGCACTCGTCCAACTCCGCAAGCGTCTCAGTTCGCTACCCAAGTGCGTGGGAGGGAAGTATTCATGCGAAGACGGTATCAGGGGAGATTCAGGTGAAGGGGAGTGGGCTAAGGATGGTTAGGGAGAGGAAGGGTTGGGCTTATAAGGAGGTTTTGGCGAGGAAGGGGGTGGAGGGGAAGGGGCAGGGGAGTTCGGCTGATATGAGCTGTATTGCGGGGAGTTTGGATTTCTTGGTTGGGAGGGTGGAGGATGTGCAGGAACGGTAGGGGAGGGATTGGGAGATGGTTTGGGACTTGAAGAGGATGGCGAATGGAGTTCGGGGATGTATATATATTGAGTTTTCTTTGGTGGCGTTTCGATTCAGCGAGGAGGGATCAAGCATATGATGATCGGTAGGTCTGTGGACATGCGGGATAACAATAATAAGCACACATATGACCTAAATCTTCGAGTGTAGATCAGTTACAGCTCAGCAATTGCTGAAAGAGCTTATATCACTTTCTGGCGTTCATTTTTCGAAGTGTTGAGGTCTCGCTTCCCTGTGCTCTAGGGTTCCCGAAGTTAGATGGGATAAACTGGTACTTGAGCATTACTTACCGAGTGTATCTTCTCTACAGCCCTCCCTCTGGGTATCCTAGTCTTATTTTCCAAAACTCTTCGTAGATCCTTGCGCTAGTGTGAAAGACTTCGCTCCAACATGATTCCAAGGTTCTTCATCCACGGCCTGAACCAGCCATCTCTCAAGAGGAGAATATCCCTTGTGCTTATCCTCTGGCAGCCGTTGTGCTTGGGGCGTAAGAGCACCTGCAGATTTCGCCTCATGACCTTTATTATCCTCTTCTTGAGCCCATGCTCCGATGTGGCGTAAGTCGATGCTGCGGCGTGCTGCCCTCGTCTTGCCATCGTGTTCTAGGTCTGGAGACGAAGTCTTAGTTGCCGGTGGCATTGCGTGGGGCTGTACTGTAGGTCTAAGAAGTTAGAAAGACTTCTAGGACTTCGTCCTTGGGTTCAGATACTTAGTACTTACATAAAGAACAAAATCCCGGGATTTTTCAAATATCAAGAAAGATGGGCCTTCAGATCAAGAAACTTGAAGAATGGTCACTAAATTGGATATTTTTGAGGAGGGAGGAGGAATGGCCCTGCCATTTATGGGAGACAAGAAGAGTTGGACATGGCCAACGACCCAGGCCCTCAAAAAGGTCGGCAGCCTTATTTTTTTCACCACTGCACAGACTCCGCTCAAAATCCGATTCCGTAACCAGCCATCGCATGGGCTTCTATGCAGAGTTTAAACGGACACCGATATTGAGAGGTCGAAACTGCTCGATCATTGAGATATATGGATATATTAGCTCTTGCATGGGAACTACTATTGGTTCGCCAATTTTCTGTGGCTGATCCGACAGCTCCTAGTTTCTTACCCCCTAGTTCCGTTAGGCGAACGGACCGCCATGTGAAATGCGGGCGCTCACCTTCGTGGGATTCGATACCGGCTGTTCAACTACGTGGGGTATACGTGGGATGTAGAATTGTGCTGGGGTTGGGGAAGACTCCCCGATGGTTGTTTTGTGTTATTCGTGACTTTCTGTAGTAAGTCGTCCCATGAGACAATGGAGATCCTGATGATACAAATAACCATTACCATGCGTAGTATTTGCGTTGTGCATTTAGAAACAGGGTTCACTATGCTACATTGCCGATAATAGAGAACGAGTATTCCTCACGTGACGTGGTGAAGAGGAATAACTCATTTCTTTGGACAACGCTTTCATAATCAATAATCTCAGAGAAGTGGCATTACCAGCTCCCATGACTGTTCCTCAAGGTAGTCCATTTTTCACTATATTCTAAAGAGAGGCTAGCTCAATAAGCCTAGCTTGAGTGTCATCAGGCGTGATCACAGAGTATACAACCACTTCATCACAAGTATCCCGGTCCTACACGGCATTGCGGGTGACCCGTAGGCATTATTCGTATACTGACTCCAATAATCTATGTTTAATCCTTGGACGAAATACTTACGGAAATGTACTAAAATGTAGATTTCAAGCCGTTATGTTGACGTGAGGGGTTTCTGTCACGTGCGACATACACTTCAAAATTAAAAATCATCTGTATATTCTACATCTTTCTAGGAGACGCCTTCCCAAATAACAAGATATCTCTAGTGAATTTTTAATCTACTAAAAGTATTTGTGACATGTGTTGGTGATTCATTCTCGAAGTGTTGAACGTGATTTCGCTTCGCATTTTAGAGGAAGCTGTGCACTTTTCGGCATCAGAGGAGTAAAGTGACACTTGATTGATTCGAGAATCACTTACCGATGTTCTCATTCCTGAGGTTTCAACTCAGTTTGCCTGAGGTGTCTGTCCTGGACCGCCATTTGCCGTTCCCGTTCTCGGTGTTGCGGCTGCGGCATCCTCTCGGTTTGCAACGAAATTCGTTGCGCCAAGATGATTCCAAGGCCCTTCATGCACATTCTGAGCCTGCCAGCGCTCGATTATAGAATGGCATTGAGTTTGTTTCTCTGCAACCTTTTGTGACTGGGGCATTTGAGGCCCTGTGGAGGGTGTCTTTTTGTCTTTGCGATCATTGTTGTATGCCCATGTCCCAACGTGGAGTAAGTCAATATGTTGTTGCGAAGCGGCTAAGTCCATGTTTTGTCGCTGGGCCAGAGAAGTAGTGGTCATTGTTTGGGGCATTGTGAGTGATGATACTAGAAGTCTTACATGTTAGTCAAAAGTCTTTTGGACGTCAGTCTTGGGTTGAGATCTTTACATGAGGATTTTGTTAATCGTGTGCTAGTGATTGACAATAGCTACAAGCTTAAATTGAGATTGTATGTCGTCTAGTCTGATATCAGTGTTGCGTTGTATTTATGTGTGAATATTGATGCTTTAGAAAATATCAAAGGAGTGATCACTGATCTCGAACCTCTTTGGGGTGGAGACTTCAAGACATATATAGCGCAATATAGCCCATTGCCGTGAACTGCATTGATCTTATAATATACAAAAGTCCCGTTTCCGTAAATAGTTATTGCCAGATACCTTATGCGAAAAGCCCTGCCAACACAGATATGAATAGGCGGAGTGACGTATAAGCAGTGGTGAAGCAAGCCTTCATTAGGTCACAGGGAACAACGTAGCTGAAATAGGCTATGGGACTTTTGCAAATACCTCGCCGCTGTGAACCCGTATCGACTTTGGTAGACCCTTCCAAGACATTGTGTTGTACAAGAACTACAATGCCTGAATATTTCACTCGCGAAGGGAAGGGAATATTGGCTACAGGATCAAAACTATTACAAAGAGGGGCAATGGGACTTTTGCAGACGCCCAATCCTCAACAATGTGCTCCAGTTGAGACAGCACCTGATGATGGTGGCTTGTGTATTGTGGCCCTAGTGGAGTATGTGGCCAATAAGCATATGCGCCTAATATTCCGCTACCCTGGCTTTGATCCCCAAAAGTAGGAGTGATCACACTTGCTGTGTTCTATCCGAGACTCGATCTAAACTAGATCGCGGGAGCTTATTGCCCAATAAAATTTCTATGTGAAGTGTCAGAAGCGCTAGTACGAAAAAGGAAAGCGGGACTTTTGGAGGAGCCCTGTCTTCGGAAGCGGAATCCACTTGAGTGCACCTTTCAAGGTGATGTTGCTATGCAACAGAAAAAGCATGATTGACCAATCGTCGTCTGCATGATAGAACCGCGGACTAGTCCAAAAAAAGGAAATGGGACTTTTGCAAAATCACCTGACAGGACCTTAAACGAGACCAATTACATGCAAGCTACATGGTGGCTTGTATCACTTCCAGGAACGTTTATTTTCTATTCCAGCCTTACGTTCAGCGATACAATCATTCCTCGTTGCCAGTTCGATCTATCTCACTCCACTCTGAGAGTGAAACTCCTTAAAACATCCTTCATTTCTCATTATGTTTATCACTTATAATCCTCAAAAAGCGAAGGATAGTTCAAAGATTCTGAAATCTGAATGGGAGAGACATCGTGAATTATTAATTCGTCTCTACGAAGAAAACAATCTCAAAACAGTCATACAGCTCATGCAGAATGAGTATGGGTTTCACGCAACGTGAGTAGATATCGTTTGCTTCGTGACCTTGAATAAAGCTTTACTAATGTGATAGAAATCTAGTCGACGGCAATATACTCAAAAATTCAAGGAGTGGGGATGCGAGAAAAATGTACGGGCGAGAGATATGCAGCTCATACTCCAAAAGGACTTTGAACGAAGGGCTACCGGAAAACTTACGTCGAGGATCTTCTGTCATGGGAGGGAAATCGACCGTCAGAAGCTCCTGCGGTTTCAAAGAAGTCACACCGACAGAGAGGGTATGAGTTTCGATTTCTGCCCTGATAAGCTAAACTTCACTTTCTTCATCTAAACATCACGTACATTCAATTGATACCGCTCTAGCAAACTTTCCATCATACATACGACTCACGACCCCTCCTCTGCAAAGTCACTTGCTATCCTTCCCCAAAATTCGTTCAATTGAAGCGAGTGCGCTCCCACAACCGGTTGTCGGGCGGCACGATAACCCACTTCCTTTTATAGGCAACCTTCCACGTGATGTTGTGTGCAAAGTTTTGCTACATTTTGATCTCGAAGACATTTTCAATTTTGCGTTGACCTGTCGGTCGTATCTTGGCCTTGTCAGCGACGAAAAGGCATGCAAATTATTTCTTGAGGTGCGTAAAAATTCAAGTCCTCTTTTGCCCACGAATCTACTCAGCATCTCTCCCGATTGCACTGTTGGCAATCCGTTGCTGATACAGGGAACAGACTCAACTTCCTTTTTGCAAAGAAACACAAGAAGCAATCGCTGGCAAGAACAGCTTCGCATTTGCACTTCAAAGAGCTGCAAAGCGACGACTCGCTTTCCGAACTGCGCACCCCTTCGCGGCAATTGTTATTGGGATAGGTGACTCCTTCACTTATCAGGATGGGATGCTATGCTATAGTATCGACGGTATGGTGCGAGTATTGAATCTATACGAGTCTGATTCGCGTGAATTGGTCATAAGTACGCATGTACTCTTGGGCGTTGCTATTCACGAGCCTATCATACCAAAGGAATGGCATTGTCAGCTATTACAATGCTCACCCATGGGTTTGTTATCATTTCTGTTCACTAAACCCACGACACATCAAGATTCTTGGCTCGTCATTTTTGATTTACAAAAGAAAGCTATTCTCGTTAGCGAGCGTTTGCCAAGTACGAAAAAGCTCTTTATCCGCCAGAACCGTCAGTACATTTGTTACGGCATCCAGTCAGATATTGAAACAGATGGAAAGATGGACTGGGAGATTCGAATATTCTCCATCTCAAAAGGAATGTGGTACGAAGACGAGATCGCATTTCCAGATGTATCATATGCCGAAATTGGGACAACAACTTGTTTTGAATTGCACGATGGTTACTTCTACGCCGCATCAAATCAGACCAACTTTAATTTTGAAGAGACGTGGTCAGATTACGACACAGATTGGATCTCCTACTATCACCTTATGCGGTTCCCGTTAAATGCACCTTGCACTGCGCTCTGTGAAACGAGCAAGATCTGGCGCCGACAACACCAGGAAGGTCCTATTGATGAGCGCTGGACTATGTTAAAACTTGAGGCAGAAGAGACAACTGGTAAGCTGCGAATCATTGAGCTTCGAAATGAATGGCTGGAGGGTAGCAGCAAGACCACTCGGACATCTTACATGACAGATATCATATTCCCGGCATTCGCACTTTCCTTCAATCTTAGTGGAGGCGACGAACTGTACTGCCGAGATACAGGATTTGCGCTATATCGACCTTGGAAAAGGCATTCGGGACGGTCATTGATTCGCCTGCCATCAGAAATCCACCCCTGTACCAGTTACCCCTTGCGAGCCATGATTAAGCGAAACATGTTCTGCGTTCAATATTATCACAGTGCTTCTAACACATTTTTGGACATGGTTGATGAACCAGTTTTTGGCGACACTAAGCGTAAACAACGGCTTCGCTTACGCGTAGATTACAGACTTCGCCTTCCACCAAATTTGTCAAGATTTAACTCTGAACAGCGGTCCTGGTCCCACGATGAAGTCCTGTGTGAATTAAAACACACGTTCAAAGAAAGCGACAGCTGTTGGCCACCTGAAAAGGACCCCCAATTTAATAATCACGACGACCATCTTGACAGGCTTGATGAACTTCTCAATCCACCAAATCAGACAGGTGAAGTCAGGGGCGTAGCAGATGAGCGTTCAGTTGTTTATTCTTCGGGAAGCGCCAGTCACAGAAGCCACGGTAAACACGCTGCAATAGTATTCATAAGCTTTGATCCAGCTATTCGACTGACAGGGATTGGTAAGTGGGTTGATCGACGCAGCAACCAGGACAGCGAAACGCAGAGGTCAGTGAACAATAGTTATACAGCTAAGGCGGATGAAAAGAAATTTCAGGAGACGGAGTCTTTATGTTGGGAAGAGTGCGCTATGTTTCGTCGAATCAATCGTGGCTATTGCTTTTGATCAAGAAGGATAAATGCTATATATCCGACTAATGACCTAATCATACTTTCAAATTTCAAATTATGCAATATCACAAGATATAGAGAAACTTCCATGTGTGCATTCGGTGATAATAGCAGTATCCGAGGAATTAAACCCATTCTTGAACATAAGGGCAGTAGTAAGGTCCCTCTCCAACAAAATTTGGGATCCAGTGAGACAGTGTGTCAGTCCAAAAATTATTCACTTCCTTCTAAATGCCAATCAACATTATAATTTCCATCATGTTAAGAGCCAAATATAAGCCATGTTGTCCCAAGAATTCCCACCAATCCCACAGTCTTCTAACTCATCATACTCCCTCCACTTCTAATCGCACCAGATGTCGATCTACCAGTCTTTGCGCAAATAAATCCACTCCCATTCATAACGTTGACCGCTTTCCAAATACAATAGAACAAGGGGTCGAGATCAAAACTCTTGAACTGCGCATCCGTCATAGGGAAATGACAGTACTGGAATAGGCACTCAGGACCTTGAAAGTTGTTGATGGGTTCAGAGTAGTTTGCAATGAAGTTTGTATAGTAAGGTTCCTCCATATTGACCCCGAATGTGCTCACGTTGCAGCATTCCGAAATTGCGGCATCATTCTGATATGAGGTCAGCGACCAAGGGCATCTTGCAGTTCCGCAAGGAGAATTTGTTGTGCCGATGGGTGGGCAAAGGGTAGTGTTTGTCTCTATTGAGTACAGACACGGAGAAGTATAGTGATTGAAATGATGGTAATATTATTCTTGGAAATATTGGTGGTTTGAGTGCTCGGGCAACGGAAGTGAAGAGTTTTGAAGTTTGTCTTGTCCGGAGGGCGAAAGTGCTGTACCTTGTGAAGGATTCGCTTCTATCGTTGGTTGTGTTGGAAGTAAAGGATATAGTATTTTCAGCTGGTTGGTCTTTCATTATTTTCCTTGGCACAAAGTTTGCCTTTTTACAATTGGAGACCATGTAAGTGGTCGTAGCGAAGTGGATTCGGGAAGGAATCTTCAGCTAGGGAAGGCCCGCGAGATTATAAAAGCATACATGCGTTGTACCCATGAATTGCTTCAGTCCTAAACACGATGGACGCCCCAATCAGATTCATTATCTGATAAATATTACTCGAGTCGCAGCCATAGCACAAGGCCCCTCAAAAGCCAGCCACAACCCAAGTAGCCCCCAAAAGTCCCACCACTCCCATAGTCTTCCATCCCAGTGTAACACTCCCCCCACTTCGCATTCCATTTGATGTTGCCCGAGTTGCTTTCTCACAAACATATCCACTCCCATTGACTGCCTTCTTGATGCACTCATCCAATGCGGTGATGTTAAACTCCTTGAATTCCTTATCACTGTGACCAAAATGGCAGAATTGGAATGGACACTCTGGTCCCGCGAAATCGCTGATCTTTTGAGTGTAGTTCGCGATCAAGTTGGCGTAGCTATAGTTGTTGCCTGCACCGAAGGCACGTACTTTGCAACATTCGGCAATTGCTGCATTGTTTTGATTCGGAGTTGGAGACCAAGCGCAAGTTGAGGTGCCGTAGGGGACATGTCTTGGGCCTTCTGGTGGACAAAGGGTTGAGTTAGAGTTCATAGTGACTCGCAGTGAACGTAGACTTCAGGAGGCTTTTGGTGAGGTTACTCGTGTAGCTTAGAATATCAATGATTGAGGTGAATTGAGAATATTTCGGAACGAATATTGAATTGAGGGCTGTGAAAGACAATGGGAGAAATAGAGCTCCATAGAAATGACAGACTTTTTCTTGATTGTTGGTTTGTAGCCAGGTGCTCTGGCTTCAATATATGGATAGTTGCACAATATATACTGGGCAGACTCTCGCGATGTCGTGAATTATACCGCCATTGCATTGCAAAGGAGCTGCATATTGATAGATTTAGATTGTTCACAGCCTCCTCAAGACATACGATGTATACACTTACCACTGCAATAATTGTTTGTTTGTGTTATACAAGAGTTCCAGGCGTCGCACGATTGACCCATCGAAGAATTTCCAACAAATGCACTTCACTTGAAACGGGGGTACTTTAACCGGCATGCTCGTCACCCACTTCAAGTTTACTGATTTAAATAGAAAAGCCCACAACCGTAATTACCAACGCCAAGTGTGGCATTTATGTAGGGCCAAGATGACTCCGCCTCAGAATCGGCTGCCACCTGTCTCTTTAGCGAGCTATATCTTTCGTGTTGCAACTGAGTATGACCGAAATGGCGACAAAGCGTTTCTCCTGAAAACCTTCGTAGCTGAAGCGTTTGATTGCAAAGTTGGGTAGAGGATGATTTTTCAAGTAGAATGCGAGGTTGTTGGGGGGCGTACGCACATGAAACAATGAATAACACTCGCACAATCTACTTATTCGCGTCCATTGAAGCCAATCGCTTCACTTGGGTCCCGCCACATGTCTCCATCAACACATGAAGCT
The DNA here is from genome assembly GCA_020726485.1 of Halenospora varia. Lineage (NCBI taxonomy): Eukaryota > Fungi > Ascomycota > Leotiomycetes > Helotiales > Solenopeziaceae > Halenospora > Halenospora varia. Next base: position 459,280 of record JAHEWH010000007.1, read on the forward strand.
CTTTTCTCTTCAGCACAGCGTTTTGCATCAACGCGCAATACTCCAAGGTTCGATACTCGACTGCTATCATGCTTTGTTGATATCGAGGCTTCAATTGCATCTTCTATGTCGCACTAAACGTAAACTGTCTGGAGGAAAATAGTAACCAAACTGACATAAATTCTTATTGGGTGATTCATTGGTTTGATACTTTGAGGTTAATTGTTCGCGGTCTCGGAGATCTCGCCTTATACAGGTAAATGTCAACAACACTCTTAATCGAGGGTTAGAGCTCAAAAGGAGAAACTTCCACCAAGCTTTCACTTCTGTATCTGAATCCTTCCTTCGAATGATAGTGCTTAGTATTTCTTGTTGAAAGCCTCAAAGGACAATCATTTCAATGTGCATTGGATGTATACTCCTGATATTTTTCTGTTTGGTTGGTGTTTCTATGTCATGATGTGCTCTCTTGGCAGGAGGCGGAGAACCATGATGCAACTCAGCAGGCTTTGTGTAGAAGACATCATTGGTTATTCAATCATCTCAAGTAGAGAGTACCACTTGATTTGTGTTTACGATGGTGTGTTAAAGTGTAGGCGCAGCAACTCAGTCCAAGTTTTCTAGTGATCTCCTCGCCGCGAAGGAAGTAAACCTTGAGTTCCTTCTGCACGACTTGTTGCAAGCTGGTCTCTCACAATGAAAGTGGAGGAAAAACATGTAGATTAATCCTTGGAGTATACGGCTTCAACCTGGAATGAACGAATTGCCTCGCATGAGAACGTTGGAAAGTCACAAGCAGGATTGGTATCCTTCGACAAGTTCCTGAAGGGTCCTTTTTGTCAAGTTGTTGGTCAGTCAAAATTTTCTGGAAAAGGGAGAATCGATTCTCATAAGTATCAGAGAAGAGTCTACTCGGACTGAGCACTCATCGCTCAAACTTTACTAAATCTCAACACTTCAGCAGAACCTAGCTAACAGCTGAAAAACTCGATCAACAATCGCACAAATCTTTTACTACATCAAAGAAAATTTCTTGTTTCTATCCTTTCACCAATTTTTGCAAGCAATTAAGGTCTTAGTCATGAATTCTCTCAGGATACTCCTTCAGGTTGGTTTCAAACACGATCTCGATTCCGGTCACTCTTTCCACTCGGGAAGAAACTTGTGACCCGGAGAACCTCGATAAATATGTTGTATGTACGTTCCATTATACGCAAGACATTTTGCTGAACAGACTTCCAGAAATGGGGACATTGTCCCAAGAAACATGTCCCAGACAAGAATTATTTCTGCACAGATGGAATGCCCTCTATTCCAGTTGTTGGTGGTGATCGGGGAAACGGTCTTTGTAGCTCATACTGCGAACAGGTCATCACCATCAGCTATGGACGAGAAGTACCCTTTAGTGGCAGTACTTGTAGAGCCAACGATGGAGTCTGTAAAATCGAAACGTCTCAATCAGTGACAACCACAAGCCAGTACACCATCAATATGGGTGTCAATCTCGGTGCCGGAGAAGAGATCGCCAAGGCATTGACAGGGTCATTTGATCTTGGTGCCAGTTACAGCTACAGCAAATCCATAGCACATACGGTGACAAAATCTAAAGAACGAAGACCAGATGCTATAGGCTTTTGCGGATATTGGACTTTCTTTCCTTTTATGATAACGTTAGTTAATTCATTATCCTCACTTAGACCTTAGACTTCACAAGACTAACACTCCTGCCTTTCTTTAGATCATGTGGTGTGCTCACTGTCGCAGACAATACAGCCATCAATAACTCTGGTTTCAATTCCTCAGGAAGCATCAGTGCGGGATCTAAGTACGCGTGTGACCACATGTACACAAACATCGAGAATTGGTGCAGCACAACTCCGCTATTTGACGCAAACCACAAAACCAATGGAGAAGTAGTATACGTCAAGACTGACTGCATTACGGGTAAGGTCCTATCAGAGGACCAGGATACCACTTACGACCGCCCTGGCGTCAGTGGTGCTCCTGGCTACAAATCACATATGGAATAGAGAATACTTCACAGTGGAACTTTGTGGATATGGGTAGTCATATAGGGCGGGGTTGGTTGTTGTATGTGTCTGTTTATCACGGATTTGGGGGGTTTGCTTGCTCAGTTATCTTTTGTTAGCCCTTTCGTGGCATCTTATATTTCATTCATGTCTTCAACTTGCAACTTTGACTCCAATCACTGTTATCCACAACTTAGAATCATTTTGATTCATTTATCTCCGCGTCTTGAATTATATTTCACGAAATTCCACCAAAACGAATCTGGTACATGGATCTTGCAATATGACTGATGTGTACTACATTTTATGAGAACACCATTACTGTGGCCATCTGCCCTGCGATTAAAATATCGTTTCCAAAATTTCAAGGGAAGATAATTATGCGATGGAAATCCAGCAGAACACTTCAATTGAAAGCCTTAGTTTGGTCTTCTTATTTGTCAATTACCTGACTGTTACGACTTTACTGGTGTAGCATAGATGGATGAGTACATACGAAGGTAAGTGAAGATGTTAACTTGTTGTACGTGATACTCGCTCCTGTTTTAGGGGCAGTACTTTTCGGTAATGCCCAAACACCGCCTCATCTGTTATTAACTTACGGTAACGCACTCACAATGGTGCAACCTCCAACCCATGATGAATGAAGTTAGAATAGGAATAGCTTAGATTGGTATAATCACATTCAGAGTCACACCTCTTATCCCTGTCATCAACCTTGTTTAGATTGGCTACCAACACCTCGAGGAATAAATCACGAGAAGGCAACTGCATGTGGTCATAATAGGGGTATTGTATTCTGTGCTAAATAATCCAGTGTCAGCCAACTAATTCAGCTGCACCTAACCTCCAAAGCATCGTTCATCAAGTCAAATGACCTCTCCACATCTAGACAACCAGCCGCTCCCCGGGTAATAGAAGACCAAAACGCCCACCCATTCGTAAAATCATTAATTAATTTGTGTCTATCCGTCATAAGAACACATCAATAAGGAGAGTTGACGATATCATCCTTTCCAAGCTTATACCGAGCACTATCTCTTGTGCCGATTCGTCCCGCATCGCTTCTCCGACCACCAAGACTAGCACGGATCGAAGCTGGTGTAGCGATACTCTCTCGAGTTGGCTTCTTGAGCTCCTTCGTCTTGACCATGTTGATTTCGTTCGGTGTAGCGATGATAACATCTTTGTCGCTGTTGAACTTGAAATTGTCGGCCTTGATCTCCTCCTGATATCTCTTGATGTGGTACGGATCCTTCGCACCCCTGAGAACTTTCTTCATATTCCATGTAACGACGAATGGGCCGGTAGCAGAAATGATAGTAGTTTCCGAGAGACCTTCTCCTGCGTTGAAACGTGCAGGGGTGAAGGCTAATGGTACTCCAGTTTCATATTGGAATTGAGCAACGTGAGCAGGCGTCAACCCCAAACGACGTGGTTGCGGTTTAGAATCCTTTCCGAAAGACTTCTCAAAACCAAGCTTGCCTTCGTTCTTGCCCTCCTTTTGCAACGCATCGATGAGAAGCAGATAAGTTCGGCATGTGGCAAGGACCCATCGACCATCAGCACTAACATCCAAGCCAATGATCGGTTCACCAAGAGCAGGAATGTGAGTCTTCGCGTTGATACCGAGACGATCAAACATGCGGATATCACCTTTGTTGCTTGCCACAGCAATGTATCCCTTATCTGTGGTTGCAGCAGCAGAAAAGTCGTTCTTTGATACATATTGCTTCAGCTCAGAATCAACAAGCTTGTTGCCAGCTAATCGAGGATCAATCCGATACAAAGCATTTCGAGATAGACCAAGGAATGTTTGCTCTCCAGACATTTGAGCAAATTTGTTTTCTGGCGCAAAGGTATTGACGGTTATGTCGTCGTGGACTTTCCACTCATCGACAACCTTGCCGTATTCCAAATCCATTCTATACAAGGAGTTGGGATCGCTTTCATTCTGGAGAATCAAATTCGTATCCTCGGCATGAAGCATTATCTTCTTCGGGTTAAAAAGTCTTCCATCAGGAGTTTCTACTTTGGAGATGTTGGTAGAGAATTCGAGGTGATTGTTCGGCGTGTGCTTGAAGACACCAATCTTCGAGCCCCGAACCACGAACGAGCGATCATGCTTGTATCCGACAGCAAGTTGTGAATTGACATTCCCATCGTCGTCCTTGGCGTGAACGTCATCTTCGTCTTCGTCACTATCGTACTCTTCGCTTTGCTGGGCATCATTGTCATCTGGCTCCTCCTCATACTCCTCCTCTTCGGGTACATCTTCCATGGTGAGATCGTTAAATGCCTCGAGAACATAATCACGCTCGTCTTCTTTTGCCTTATTCCACTTGATCTCGTTCAATTGTTCCCATAGTGCTTGCATCAAGCCTTCTTGGAAACGGACAAGGGTAGCTTCGTCCTTGAATCGAAGCAGCCACGAGTATGCATCGTTATTTGGAGGATGATAGGCGTTAAAGATGCAGGATAAATATTCAAAGTTGAAAACAGGATTAATGTCGGCAATGATCTCCTGCTCCAACCAGTCTTTACCTCCGTCTTCTCTGCTAATCTCAAGCCAATATCGCCATTTGCCAACCTCGACGACAGTGGCCTTGACTGCAGAATCTTGGATCAAGAATGCTCCAGATGGAAAGTCAAACAAATGAAGTTCTCCAACCTCTTCTGCTAGCGTTGATATTGCCTCTGGGTGTTCAATGACCGGAGGGGCGCTTGTTGGCTCGTCCACCTTAGCTGGAGCTTTTATCACCGATCGAGAGTTCCGCGAGGGCGAAGGCTCTCTCTTCAACGCCGAATTCGCCGTGCTTCTAGTCGCGAGAGGCATGGTGGGGACTGGTGACAGAGCCTCTGGGCTGTGAGTTGGGCTTTGGACGGGACTAGCTGCTGGAATAGGTGGCTCGTCCACGAATGTGAATTGCGCAAGGTCTTGTGTGGTCGCAGTTGTATGGTTCTTGCGATGCTTTCGCTCGTACTGACACTGGACTGCTGTCAACTCGAAGGCTTGTACCTGTGCGTCGTCGATCGAGTTATCGCAAACGAATTCGTAAAGATCTCCCGTGTCGCCGCTCAAATCTCTCCAAGCCAAAACCTTCTCACCACCCTGTCTGATCTCGGATCTAAAGTGTAGGCTTTCGTCAAGCAGAAAAGTCTTCTCGTCGCGTTCCGCAGCCAAGGCAGCGGATTCTGCGTCCTCTCCGTTTTCGTCGTCCAAGAGTTCCTCTTCTCCTTCCTCGTATGCTCGTTGGACTACAAGCTGGTACTGGAAATCTTGGTTCGTTCGTCGAATTCTCGCAGCAGCGTCTTTGAATATAAGTTCGGAGTAGCCCTTTGGTGAAAGAGGTCGAACAAGATAGAGCTGTCCTTGTGGGATCTCGATCATAGACTCCTTTGAAGAATCACCGAAGATCAATTTCCCAACTGCGGAATAGTTAGCACGGGATCAAGCCTTAATTTGCGAGCAGAGACAGTCGCGCCTGCGTTTGGACGCGACAGAGGGGTAGGATTCTCAAACGATAAACAAAGTTAAGAGACTTACCATTTCTAAGCATGAACATCTTTTGGGATATTTTCTTGTCTGCAAGAATGCAAAGAAAAACGTCTTGCAAGAATCGCTAGATATGTTGAACCCTCGCAAGATGCTCGTGTGTTGTGTTGCGGAAGAATTCGTTCGTTGTCCCAGCAAGAAACTGTTTAATCTTGCCTGGAAGTTGGCGGGGTGTGTGGCGTCATTGTGGCTGGTGTGAGTCACGTGGAAGCAGATTCATGAGTGGCAAAAAGGGGCTTTTGTTTGCCTGGAGGCATTGCACCAATCAGAATGAGACTTCCGTCAAACACGTATTCTTCACAAGTTCCAGACGCCTGGACAGGCCGTATTTTCAGTTCTAGATTTCTGCTGGTGGCGACTTAGTAAATTGCTCTGTTCGTTCAGTGGTTGGAAGTTCCCTTGTTTGCTTTTGCCAGGGGAAATCGTTGTCTGAGGCGGGGCCATGAGTCTCGGAGAACGTATTATTTGCCACTTCGCCTTATGCACTTTCCCGAAACCAGTCCCCGTTGTCTTGCCCTGGTTGACAAGGTTAGCTGGAAACTTAGCTTGTGACCTTTTATAACAAATTTGGTGGGAAGAAGAAAGTCTTGGCAGAGACAAAGTTTAGGAAGCGTCACAACACTTGAAGATACTCCAAGGCAAAGCTACGATCAAGAGACAAGATATAAACCGTGGTAAGGAACATCCCTTAAGAATGCTGAGCGTCTTAGTTGAAGTTATATGTCTATGTTTACTGTGGTTACACTAGATTGGGCAAGGGCAGAGGTGATTAATGACAAACTGGGTAGCTGAAACGCAGTCACTAGTAAGTCTTGCCTGTCATGCACTGTGTAAGGAACCCTTCAGCAACGTTGACATTATTTATCTATAAACCTTCCCATTCCTAAACCCCCTCCCGCCACTCCCATCATCCTCCACAATCCCAATATACCCTACCTCACTCCCCGCATCCGCATTCGTATCCACAAGCCTAATCGGCATATCCGCATACTTCCTCGCTCTATCACTTCCATCCAAATATGTCTCTCTGCCCCTCCTTGTACACTCATATTATCCCTCAGCAAACTACTAGAATACCCCAAAATATCCGGTCCTTTAATCCCAAAGTTACACAGCGCCCCCAGAACCGCAGCGCCTAAGCAAATCGTCGAAGCAGCGAAGAGGACGGATAGCCATTCGAAGTTTACTGTGTAGATTTCCTGCAGGAAAGTGTGTGTACTGTTGGTTGTGATGTAGCTTTTTGTTAAGTCGGTTATGAATGGCGTGTTGTTTTCTGGCATGGTGGGGTTTGCAGAGTTGGAAGTGTCTTTGGGAATTAAGTTTCCCATCATGGCGTAGGGACTATAACTCCCGTACCAATACGCGTTGATAATTTCTTGCAAGCGCAAACTAATATCCTCCGCAGTGATGTTACTAAAATCTGCGACTCCAAATCCAGCTCTCGTAGCTGAGTTTGGATCAGCGAGGAATAGTTCGACGGCTGTGGAAGTCGAGGCATGGACTTTAGCTGCAGAGACGAGCTCGAGATTCGTTGTGAAGCCGGAGAATGCACCTTCGAAACCGAGATTGGTGAAATTCTTGTGTGGGTGAGGTCGTGTGGAGGGACGCACTGATGTTACGGCGCAATCTTGAGACTGGCAAGTCACGTTGGACTCAACGTACGTGGTGGTTATTGGGCACCAGACTGTGATGCCGTGGAGTGATTGGAAGCGGAGTGTCAAGGCGTCGACTTTCTCCGTCCAGTTGAGAAAGATGGAAATATCGTTGAAGGGGCCGTAGTTGTACGCACCATTTATCGTGAACGTGAAAAATCCCGGAGTTGGAGTCAACGGACCACCAAATGTTCCATTTCGCGCTCGAGTTGTGCTGTTGTTCTTGAAGAAGTCGAGTTCTCCTTCTGCAGTCCGGGTCATGTTGTCGTAGCAGTGAAGTTCGAGATATGATGTTTCCATTTGAAAATTTGTCAATCCCCAGGGTCGGATGTTACCTAGTGGTATTCCGAGAATTGAGGAGTATTGGAAACCGTTGACTAGGCCCGCGGGATCTAGGTCGATCCAACCACCGTGTTTCTTGAAGTCGATATTTTCTTGTACGCGGGAAATGTCGGGGACTTTGACGTTACCCCACAGATCCATGCTTGCATCTCTGATTGCCGCTGGTGCCATGAGAATCGAAGAGAACAGTGCGTTCAAGGCGGGAATGTTCCAGACGTCTCCTGACGAAAATCCTGGAGAGCTTTCGGTATAGAAGTATTGGACATCGGGATATGTGACAATTGGAACGTTGGTGATGTTTAATATTTGAAGTGAAGATTGGCTGCCAAGAGGTGAAAATGCCCAGATGATGAAAAGCACAAGTGCCGCCAAGTTCCAGCGTCGGACCAGTATTTGGGTGATGAAGGTTGAGCCCAAGCTTCTGCTTCCGATTAGTTGCTCCAGAGCACCGAGCGTTGTTCCTCTTTCGAGCCTCATGATTGCGAGTTGCTTCATGGTCCTGCCTAAGATTAGTGCGAAGACGAATGGAAATGCTGTTGCCAGCTACATCTCGTTAGCATCTCCAAGAATAATGATAATCGAAAGAATTCCTACCTTCTTCCCATATTCAACAGTCCCCTGAAATTGCTCATGATCTGGAACACGAGTACGGTGCAGCCTCAGCGCCCAATTCCCATACCAAAAGAACGGAGCCGTAAGCCCTGCAAGCACCACACTGAGTAACATATCTCGGAGAACATGGCGATTCAGTTTCTGCGGTTGATGTTCTGCATCAAAAGCACTATCTGTAGACTTGAGCCTGCTATGGGTCTTTCTGAAATAATCCGTCGTCACAAAGGATTGCCGACTTGTGCGAGGAACTCGTGTGAGCTGTGAGGTATTCGTTGGTTTTGAGGAAGACGATGTATGCCGTGAGATGTCTACGTCTTTCCCGAACTCTTCTATATCGAATTCTTTGCTATCGCGATGACTTGAGACGCTGAAGTCTCTTAAAGGGAAGTCTTCGAACTTGGGGACGGCTTGGCGGCCGCCGGAAAGGTTCATTGTGTCGATCAACTTTGCGCAAGGTTAAAGATGATGTGTTGTGGAAGAAATTATACTTCCGAGAGAATTTGGATGAGTTGGTGTTGAGTTGGTGAGCAAGATATGGATGTGTGCTCATGTGTTGCGTGGAAAGTGATTGGGGCTGTAACAGGTGGCCGGATATGAGTGAATGTTGAGCTTGCTCGCGGCTTCTCTGTTCGCTACAATCACTTTGTGCTCTCTCTGTGCACTTATTTTGTGATCTATGTAATCTTGTTAGATATTAAAAAGAGTGAATGTTTGTGGTTAGCTTATGAGTGTAGTAAAAATCGCCTTCTCGCTTATCAATGGTATCGTAGCTTTTGGAAGGGGGCGCAATTGCAAAAATTTGAATTATTTCAATCGACACCCTAAAATTCTTATTGAAGCCTAATATCAACCCAAAAAAATGGCAAAGAGTTCTGCGCGATCAATTCCGAAGAACTGATCGCGCATACATCTCTCCCTGCACTCCAAGTGACCCAGGGCTTTTTGTCGCTTCCCATTATCCGATTCGATTCGCTTCAAACACAACTTGACCTGACCACTGCGCCACAGAGGATGCTATTGTGTTTTTACGATGCCAGGAACTGCTTATTTGGTCATATATAGGATATTCGTGCTGCGTTTGAAATGTAGGGTGTTCATTTGCTGGTTTGTTCGCTTATCGGCTCGACTCTGGGATTCCTTCTAGGAGAGCTGGGGTAAATTTGGGGATCGTATCTACCATCGACTCAACAGTCAAAGCTGAAGCATGTATGAGCTGCGTATCAAGCCACACCATAGAGCTCTCAGGGGCAAAATTTTGGGACAGAATTGGGTGGGATGTGCGAACGTAATATTCGTTTCCACCTTCGATTTAATTTCATCGAAAATAATCTTCAATATCAGATATGCTCGGAAGCAATACTTTCTCTGATTCGGTATATTGTATGTGTGATATGAGAATATCCAAGTCTCATGGTGATACCTCTCAAGTGCGGCCACTTATACAGACTTACAGATCGTGTGATTACCCTTTGTCATTCAATGTCAAGGTTGCGTAAGTATTTTCATGACCAAATATTGACTTGCTATGCGCTTCGAAGGGCTTTCTAAGGATTTGGGTTGCGGTATATATTCACAGGCCAGATGATGCAATACAAATTTTGACCAAAGGATATGCATTTATTCAGTATCTATCGATGAAGTATACAATGGGTCCCACATGACGATCGCATGACGGCCCTCTCGTGTTGGGTTCAGATCATTCCTTGTAGACTACTTGTGGTATAAGAACTAGTAAAGCTATCAGCTCGTTAACTTAAGCAATTGCAAGAAGGTTTCTTATCGTAATATCTTGCTTACCCAGTCGGGCGAAGGTCATATGTCCATTAGTCTGCGACCACGAAACAAACTAGCTCTAAATGTCTGACTGTAGAGGGAAGGCGATAAGTACCAGTCAGGTATCAATCTTATTCCGCCCTCGTTCCAAGACCAGATCCGGTCCTCATCAGGGTCGTATATGGTTCCGCCCGTGCCTCTTTCAAGCTTCCTTAGACTTCCAAACTCTCGTTCAGAAACCTAATCACTTAATAAGATGAGAGTACACGGTGCGGACCATGTATTCCTCGACCACTGAACCTGATATTCTTCACTCTAGATGTACCCTTTCCAGTAGTGCTATCCAATCACATAAGGATTTCTCTTAGTCGTCGTAAATCCTCTGCACATTCGGCTTGGATAGAAAGTGACATTGCTATCTGACCCTGTCTATTTGTTGGAAAATAGGTTCGATTAGTAATATATTGCTGGAGGTGTGGTAAACGATTGTATGGAAATAAGTCAATCTTCCTGTGCATTCGATAAAATCCTCATAATTCTCAATGACACCGTATATCATTTCAATTTAAGCAGGGAAAACTTAGTATCGGATAGTCAAGCAACTTCAGAAGTTTCGACATACCTTTATCACTCTGGGTCGGCCGATCATATTATCTGTGATACTCGATACAGACTTCATATCTTCGTAGGTGAAGATGCCCACTTCGAAGAGAACTTCTAGAGCCTCCTTAAACATCATTATCTAAACCTTGGATGGATGAGAGAGCGCTTCAATGAGTGGTAGGGTGCCGTGTCACCATAACATTCCCAAAGACTCGGCATACTTGATAGAAGTGTCCTCCAAATGGAACTTGAAAATGCTGAGACGTATTTCAGGGGGCAAGGAACTAAGCATTTCGAATTTGTTAAATTCGCGACGTGTTTCCAGAGGATAAGAACCAGACATTTCCAGGTTGCCAGATATGGTTTTGCTGGATCCTTGTCTTGAGAAGTATCCAACTCGCTCGTATATGGTTAGCCTTGGAGGCTTTTTGCAAAGCGGTTCTTGCGCCATTGTAGGCTTTGTTGATGTTCGTCGGGCTTTGTAATGCAAACGGTGTCGGTGATTTTCGATAAAGGCTGATGGAAGAATGCGGACGCGGAGGTTTGAGGGGATTTCTGCCAAAACTGGAGAGCAAAGATCAGAAATCTTGGAGGACTATCTAGTCCAAGACCAGTCAAATTCTTGTTTGCGGCACTGGAAGACTCGCTAGAAACCCACTAAAAAAATTTAGACGACGTAATAAATACAGGTACCGCTCCCAAGCAAATCGATAGTGTTTTGAATAGGTTAGCTGAATACCTGAGAGAAGAAGGGGGAGCTGCCATCAGATGCTGAGCCTAGAGAAATATGCGGAAAGAAATCGAATCGTAGGCAGGATTTGCATGTATACATAAGAAGTGTACTTATTTGAGAAACGGGCAATACCCGTTTGTATTGCGCATAAGTAGGGTGGAGAACTGAAAATGCAAAGAGAGAGTCACAAACCTTGGACAGAAGGCTTTGAGAACGAGAACACCTCACAACTACACACCATGTTTCTCTGCTGCACACAATATTCGAGAATTCTAGCGAATTCAACATGAAATAATTTCCCCTCTTCAAAAATTCCTGGCGATCCTTCGCCACAGCGGCTTCTTCGAACTAGTCGGCGCTTCTTCCGACCCCGGAACATACTCGTCCTCAATCTGCGCATCGAGATCCACCCTTCGCCCTGAATCGAGATCGATCTCGTGAAGTCGCCAGTATCGAGTTTTGAAGATGACTTTGTATGCGAAGTAGATAATGGGGAAAAGTGGGAGTAGGATATAGGCGTCGACGAAATTCCCGGCGTCGAAAGGCGCAAACGTCGTCCACCCCTGAATGAGAGCAAGAAATATATTGGAGGCCAGCCCAAAATATGCATTCCATGGATACCAGAGAGACTTGAATGGCAGCGACTCGATGCTGCGACCCTGCGACACCCAAGCACTTCGAAATCGAATATGGATGAAGGAGATGGCTCCCCAGACCAGGAAAGTTGATACTCCACTCAAGTTTACAATATAACCGTATGCAGCACCTGCTCCGGTATTGATATTCATCATCGACAGCGCGCCGAAGAGATTGGTGAAAACGATGGCATATACCGGGACACCACGCTTGTTAGTGGAACCCAAGAAATGGGGAGCCTTGCCATCTTGTGCCATGAACAGTATGGTACGTGATCCGATATAGATGGAACTGTTCACAGCTGACAAGCAAGTAGCAAATATGAAGGCATTGATGAGATGAACACCACCTTCCCAACCAGCATTCTGAATTGCAATGGTCATAGGGGACTTCAGCGCTTTGCTCCCTCCTTTGATTAGCCCTGTCGCGTTCGAAGGACATGTCAATCCGAAGAAAAATGCGGATCCCATATAGATGAATATGATACGCCAGAACACTTGACGAATTGCAAGAGGGACCGCATGCCTGGGATTTCTTGTTTCCGTGGCGGCTACGGCAACAGATTCACACCCGGCGTAGAAAGTCGAGCAGAAGACAAACACTTTGGCCACACCAGGGAATCCATCTGCGAATGCACCCGGGTTGTGCCAATATTGGAAACCAAGAGCATGGCTTTGACCCACAAGACCACCAGATGCATACACGATTGCGAAAAAGAAGTACGCAACAAGTCCAGCGAGCTTTAGAAGGCTGTTCAACATTAATATCGCAACCTAAAGACATTTCTGGACACTTACGCAAGCCAAAATTCCGCCTCTCCAAATGCCTCAACTCCCAACAGCTGGAATGCTAGAAAAGCAAACCAAAATATCAGGAAATATCCCCATAACGGTACTTTATCGCTCCAGAAGACAAAGATCGAGGATACGGTATTGTACTCATTCGCAAGTACTGCTGCCCAGATGATAAAATAATTCCACCCCACTGCTACTCCAAATGCAGGGTCAACAAATCGATCGGCAAGCGTCGTAAATGCACCTCCACTAGGATACAAAGTCGTTATCTCGCCCAAGGACTGCATGATACTGAATGCAATTATTCCGATAACACCAAATCCTATCAGGAGCGCAGCAGGGCCTCCACTCGATAGTGCACCACCAGATCCAACCAAAAGACCAGGACCAATGATTCCTGCCAGAGCCATCATACTCAAATGTCGAGTTTTGAGCCCGCGCTTAACTCCGCTTTCGGGGTCGATCTCCGATGGAGATATTTGCCCCGTTGTTTCCGTCGCGTCATATTGAGTTTTCGAAAGGTCCGACATTTTTGTCTCAAAGGAAAAGACTACGAGCAGTCTTTCGATGCTCTGAACAATTATTGCATCGTGGTACAAGCCTCGATATATGTATCAGTTCTTATCGCGCAACAGGCACATGCAGAATTTAAAAGCTTGGCTTCGATAACGTAAAAGAGTGGGTTAACAAGATGATGCCAGGGAGGGAAAAGATTTCATCATCACTAAAACTTCGCTTGCCGTCCCGCTGAACGAACCACAAGCGGGGCCAAGAACGCCTCATTTTCAAGCGAAACGCCCCCCTTTTCCAATAACACTTCTCTCGAATCATACTTTGAGCGCATTGACATTAAGTGATGTTTTGGTCGGATGATAAATGTTGCTGTTGGTGTGGCTTTTTCTGGGGTTATTCATTGAAGCTTTTGTGCCACTCGCAGCGATTTTCGTGGATATTTTCTATGCGTCATTCCCTTCAACTTTTGCGAAGAAAATCCACACTTGCGGATCACAGACTCTACAAGCAATTTATAGTCGGACTTAAGGAGTCGCTCAAAAGTGCAGTGGCCTTTAGTTGGGGAAAGCAATGTGTCCGCGCTCGCAAATTTATACTAAAACCTGGGCCACAAATTTTTAATTTTCATCAGGAAGAGACTAAATAATAATATAATTAGGAAAACCTAATATAGTCCATATTCCTATTCTCGAAGGAATTAATTATAGTAACAGATTTTATTAGAGAATAACTTATATTAATATTATTAGGCATTTCACCTTCCTCCTCCTTCTCCTCTATATCCTCCTCGTCGCTCTTTATATCCATTCTCTATAATAGTAATGACCGAATATTATTACTATTATTATCCTCTAAGCGTATTTAGCTAAGAGGAGTATGCTTAACTCTAAATTAGTGCTTTATCTCTAGGATCTATAGGTCGATTAGAAGCTTTAAAAATAATATTATATCCTTTACTCTTAAGGTGTTATTATAACGCATCTAGGTCTCGGGCCTGCATATGTGTATGGTGCCATGTCTGGAGAATGGTGGGCCGATGAATTGACGCATCAAGATAGAAATTTTGTGTTGTTCTGATAGGTCCGACTCGTGGATTCTCCTGTTTGACTTGCTTCTTCGGATATTTTGCACTTCGGTTCAACATGTTTTAATTTGGTACTTGTTTCTTGATTGGGGAGGAGGGAAGGCGGGCCGTTGAGGGTACTTTTTCAGTGGTGCGGACTCTGATGCTCTGGTGTTCATTATATTCATTACGGGGGCCTAATCTCACGCTGGGTGATGAGGATGAGAACTTGTCAAGAATCGGTGTGATGACCTTAAGAGTACGAGTTGATCCTAATATTAGGCCTTCCCTTCGCTATAGGGTAGTCGTGCTCCTTAGTCGGGTCTACGACGGCGAAAATATGGAAGCGTTTGGCATGTTGCTTAAGGAGAGGTTGAGGACGGGAAGAGAACATATAGGCGAATGGGGTTCTTCGTACCTGGACAGTCAAAGTCGATGTGGCATGGTCTAGTCAAGGTTGAAGTTACAATTCGATGATTTCCTAGGTAATCCACGCACTAAGGGCTTACTTACATGTGGAATTAACCGATCAACGACAGTTGGCAAAGGGTACTTTACAAACACGTTCATTGACTTCTATAGTATCATTAAATTGTGCAGTTTTCCCCAAACCTTTTGCAGCAAACCATTCGCCTCACCATGCTAATGCTTAGTCCTCTTTTCCAAGACGGCCAATTGCCCTGTTGAACGCCTTGATCGACGAGGTTGACCTTCGCTCGAGGGGAGATTATTCGCAGAGTGGTTACCAGCAGTCCTCTTTTTGGCCAGTTGTGAAGCCTGAGTTTGTGCGCATTGCCCAGTGTGACATAGGCATCATGGCGAACCGTGGCCTCAAGTGACAGCATGGCCCACCGACCTCCGCGAGCATGCTACATACCTCAGCGATTACCTCAGGAAAGCACTTGCCTGCATCGACTCCGCCGAGGACCACCGCTTAATATGGTCCACCAAACCACCGCAATTGAGCCAACGTAGTCATGCTCTCGGTGTTACGTCCTCATTATTTTATCATCTTCAATACAGCGTTCTATTGCTTGAATTATTCCAGAGCATATTCCCCTTTTCTTATTTTCCGCTGCGGAAATCCAGTAATCTCATAGAGGGAGGGGTTATCTGACTAAGTCGGACACAATTGTCTCACCCATGTATTCATGGTTCGGAAAATTCTATTGCTTCGTACCTGCACCGTTGGCTGTATTGGCTGTGCCGCTGCGGCGCTGCTACCTGCGGGGACTGTTGTCAGCTGCAAGAGCTTATTGCTATTTCATAATGTTACCGTACGTTCACTATCCGTCCGATCACTGACTAACGTTGCCATTGTCATTCTCGAATGAGTTCTATCACCATCAGATCTTCTTCACCATGGCCGCCACAGACCTAGCCATGCCCAAAACCCAGAGAGCCATCATTGCTGTAGATGCCATCGGCACGCTTTGTGTTGTAGATGATGCACCAGTCAATTGGGTTGAGCCAGGTATATTTAGACTTATATTACCTTTATTGCCTTTATGTTAAGCAAGCCTTTTTATAGACTAATAGATATAACAGACGAGGTGCTCGTCAAAACAGTTGCACTGGCCCTCAACCCGGTTGAAGATGCTCGCGGGCTTTGCGGTCCCAGGCGCTATCTTGGGGTACGACTTTGCCGGCACGGTCATTGAGATGGGGTCCGACGTCAGTAAAGGGTATAAAAATATCCAAATTGGGGACCGGGTGCTTGGAACCGGAAACAGTATGGACCGCGCCTACACCAACAACGCCCTGGCCTACGCCCTCGACTGCATCACTGTCGCCCCCACCATGAAGCTCTGCTACGAGGCTATCGGCCGCGCCGGCGGCCGGTACACGGCCCTGGACCCCTTCCCCGAGGCCCAGCACACCCGGCGCGTGATCAAGCCGGACTGGATTCTGGGTTCCGTGTCAAAGGGTCACGGGAGTACGTGGCCGGCACCGTACGGGCGAGGTCCAGAACCCGAAGCGTTAGATTTTGCCGAGGAGCTCTTGAAACAAGCACAGAAAGATCTCGATTCAGGTGAGATCAGAAACCATCCGGCGCGTGTGAGACCGGGTGGGTTGACGGGGGTCTTGGATGGAATTGAGATCATCCGGCGGAACGAGGTTAGCGGGTTTAAACTGGTGTACTTGGTAGACGACGTATAAAGATATACAGATATGGATATGGTCTATGTTTATGTATTGGCGGGCTAAGCACATATTTTGATATTAGACCGCTGAGCACACATATTTACACCTAGTCTCGAGGTTGCCTCAATCTCTAGAATCAGCTTCAAACATTTCAGAATTTCAATGAGGTTTAGAGGTTAAGAGTGCAAGTGCACAGCAGATTTCCATACAAGGGCCTCATGCGGAGTTTATCATTATTATCTTTTTTTTTTCAACTGCAAATTCACAACGATCCAATATATTCCAACACCTCACTTTCTCACTTTTATTATGCTACTGGCTACATTTAACTATCTTTTAATTTTTAATTTTATCGTTTCCTACCTTGCTGCACCTACTGTAATAAATGCACCCTAATTATTTGGCTATACCAAATTTGTATCGATACTTGAATACAAGCTTGACAGCGACGGGAGAGGAATTTCATCTTCGGCGTGCTCTGGGGTGCGCATTACGCCTTCAGACATATGGAAGTCATCGTCAACCAGTAGCCCTAAGCCGCCGCTGTCATAGGTATATCTGCGCTTCGCGCGTGCAATTTTTCTAGGTCATCTAAACGCTTCTTGATAGACGGCGGGTTGCGCTGATACGTACAAAGCGAGACCAGTAAACTTGCAACAGATATCCCGATGCATATGCGCATGTCGATGGCGAATGCATCAATGTATGTTTCCCTGACTTCTATTTTTTCAGTGGTGGAGAAGGAGAGAATGGTAGCGGGTGACTTGTAGAAGTCGTTGAGCTGTTCTGGCGACAGAACACTGCCTAGAGTATTCTGGATCTTGGTGTTCAGGACAATAAAGCTGGTGGCCACGCCAGTACTGCCACCAAAGAGACGCATCTGAGCAGTGAGACCTTGTGCAAGTGCTGTATTATTCCTTCTGTTTAGTTACAGTGCATTGTCGCATATACGAGGAGTAAGTGCCTTGTTTACTTACAGTAGTCCCCAAACTTGGCTTGTAGAGATGTCATGAGTGTTGAGGTAGAGAGATTCAAGCCAAGACCCAGGCCAAGGATGACCTCGAATGCCCACTGCCTGGCTGCTGGGCTGAGCATACCTGGGATCGTTGACATGAGCGCACTGCCAATCAGCATGAATATGCTCGCCAGGTTTAACGTCCAGAATGTTAGGTTCCTTTTGGCTGACACGGCTCCTCCGAGGGCTGATCCAACTGCCATTGACCCCATAAGCGGTAGCAGCAGAAGGCCTGATTTGATAGCGTCATATATATTGACAATCTGAGCACGCAGTGGAATGCTGATGATCGAAAGGTGGAGAACAAAACCGGTGAGGAATGTGCAGCTGTTTCCGAGAGATCAAAATCAGCCTTCAAGCCGATGATAGGATATATATACCGAATCATCACGGTGGTGGAACACTTACACAAAGACAGAGGCCATGACAGGATCTGTGATCAGTCTGAATGGCAGCTGTGGACGTATGAGGCGGAAGCGAGGATTTCTCGAGAGCTGCCATTGCCATAGCAGGAGAACAATCCACGTAAGGCCAGAGAGGAGCAGGACGCAAATAGTGGTCGCGCTATTCCACGCGTATTCCCTCACAGCAGCCTGGTTGATAATGAAGACGGGCAGTACCGTGCCGAGTATGATGAGGACGATGCCCACGTAGTCGAGATGCTTGAACTGCACCTTTTCGAGAGCCTGAAAGTTATTCGGCCAGAAGAAGAAGAAAATCACGCCGGGAACAAAAGCACAAGGCCCGCTGTTGACAATAAGCTAGTTGCCGAATAACATATATAAAATGATAGAAGAATGAATGATATGAGATCGCTAGCTAGCTTACTTGATCCAGAACACCCATCGCCAGCTCGCGTAGGTGGTGAGAAGGCCGCCGATAATAGGTCCACTCACGCCCGCAAGAGCCACAATCAGGCCAACTACTGAGGATATCACAGGCACCAACCCCGGAGGTGTGACTTCGGGATAAATGATCATGGCCATCGCGTACAAACCGGCGCCCCCAATTCCCTGCGCAGCTCGAAATCCGATGAGCTGTTTGAGGCTGGTCGCAAAGCCGCAAGCCAAGGATGCGACAAGAAAGATGAAGAAGGACAGGCACACCACCGCTTTCCGGCCCAAGGCATCGGAGACTCTGGCAAGGGCAACGGCAAATCCTGCGACAAGAGCAACTCCTCAGCAAAGGGAAACACAGACAGCGCTGGAGGCATTGTTTGCAGCTTGCTTACCGACGTATGATAGAGTATAGGCAAGAATGATCCAAGGCGAGCCGCGAAACCCGCTAAAGTCCTCTGAAATGGCGGTAAGCATGGTCGCAACCACTGTGGTATCCATCAGCGACAGGAACAAGCCCACGCCAATGCTAACGACCTTGCAGTTAGCTTGAGCTTCATCGACTACTTCTCATAGTCGTTTGTTGATTAGGAAGGGAGGATCTCTTCATACCACGCGAGTACCAGAGTCAGTCTCCATGTGGCCATAGGTTCGCGCCCAACCATCACGTTGTCCGCCTGCCCATCTGACGATACATTGTCCTCTGGACGTTCCGATGGCGAAGCCGGAGACAGGGTCGCCTGGCGCTCTGCATTCTCGGATTCCTCGCTGGCCATGGTGGGTGAAATGATCTATCTCCTCGTCGAGATTGTCGTCCCAAGGGCTCAAGGGGCTTTCTAGTACAGTTTGGAAGAGATCACTTTGGAAGAGCCGCGCTGAAAGAGAACAGAAAATGCAATGCAACGCCTCGCGGCCAGATTTAACTGCTCGTTTCCGGCAGGGAGGTCTGTTTTCCGCTGCCTGCCAGCTGCCAACAGTTAGTTCTGATTTGGATGTGCCCAAGGGGGTAAATAGAGAGGCTGCGCGGCATACACTGCCTAAGCGTGGCATGTTTCCCGAACCTCTTGCTCGCCCCCACGTTCTCCGCAAACAACGCCTTCCCAGCATGGATACGGAGTTCTACGTTCTACGTGAAAGGAGATGAGACAATTCCCCTGGAAATAATGAGACGAGGCGCTCCACCGTATACTATATCTTGGGCACTTCTCCCATGGAGAAGGAAAGGCTTTCTCCGTAGTTGGAAACACGAGACGTCCCAACCGTGTACGTATACAATGTCGTTCGCTTTTGTTCCTGTATAACACTACCTACCTAGTTATAGCTGTTGGATTTTCAACGGCCACACGCGTTCAGCATGAATCCCCGCCATGAACCCATTGCCATCATTGGAAACATTTGTCGCTTCCCGGGAGACGCCACCTCTCCCTCCAAGCTCTAGGAGCTGCGCAAGGCGCCTCGAGACGTGTCCCGCCGCATCGACTGTTTCCAGTCTTCCAGATTCTACAACCGGGACGGTCACTACCATGGAGCGAGTAACGTGCAAGACTCCTACCTACTTTCAGAAGACCCACGTCTGTTTGACGCTCAATTCTTCAACATCCCACCTGGAGAGGCGGAGTCCATTGATCCCCAACAACGGTTGATCCTCGAAACCGTTTACGAAGCAGTTGAATCGTCTGGCCTCGTTCTTGAGGCTCTCCGTGGCTCAAATACGGCCGTTTTTGTTGGGATTATGTGTGACGACTATGGCAATATTTGCTATGCCGACCCAGAATCCATCCCACCTATGCTGCCACCGGCACTGCCCGCAGCATCCTGTCTAACCGTGTCTCCTTCGTCTTCGACTGGAGAGGCCCGTCGATGACTATCGATACGGCCTGCTCGTCGAGCTCAGTTGCCACCCATCAGGCCATGCAGGTGCTGCGCAGTGGCTCCTCCTCCGTGGCCGTGGCCGCTGGTGCCAACTTGATTTTCGCTCCCAGTATGTACCATTCTTTGTTCTACGTCCGTCCCCTATGTTTGTTGTTTACTTTCTGACCCCCTTCCTTCTCTCTAGATATGTATATTGCAGAGTCAAATTTGAATATGCTCTCTCCTACAGGCAAGTCACAGATGTGGGACGCCAATGCCAATGGCTATGCTCGTGGCGAGGGCATGGCAGCGGTGATCCTAAAATGCCTGTCGGACGCCGTCGCAGATGGTGACCACATCGAATGTGTGATCAGGGAGACGGGAGTCAACCAGGACGGTCATACTCCCGGTATCAAGATGTCGAGTCAGGAGGTGCAAACTCAGCTCATCCGTGACACCTATGCTAGGGCTGGCCTAAACCTGTCGGATCCTCGAGATCGTCCACAGTATTTCGAGGCCCACGGCACAGGTACAAGGTGGGAGATAGCGTTGAATCAAAAGCCATCTTCCATACTTTCTTTCCTCCCCAGAGCGAAGGAACCACAACACAGGTCGCCGAAGCCAAAGCTCTTGATCATCTGTGGGTTGGCTCTATCAAGACCGTTATTGGCCACACAGAGGGAACGGCTGGTGTTGCAAGCGTCCTGAAAGCGTCTCTCGCAATCCAAAACAAGACGATTCCCCCTAACCTTCATCTCAACAACCTTAACCCAGACGTTGCTCCTTACTACGGCAAACTGCAGATTGCCAAAGTGGCTGAAGCCTGGCCTAGTCTTCCTTGTTTTGGTTTGTGGAGGATAGGGGGACATACTATAACCCAGGAGCCGTTGAGATATCTGATGGTTTTCTCTGCTGGTGCTGCCATTGTCGGGTTGTGTCTGCGGCCAGAGAGCCTATGATATTCGGAGTATTTCTCGAATTCTGCTATCTAGAAAAGGACGCCCATATATCTATTTCACTCTACTCAAGAGGCATTGATGTTCTGCATTGTAGCTCAAGACAAACCACGAAATACCCGATTAGGAACCAAATGCCGCGTCTCGGAAAATTGCGCTGCAGCGGGAATTGCATCCCAATCGGGACCCAGTAGCGAGCGGACAAACAAATTTCTCAAAACAGAAAACGTTGTGTTTCGTCAACCCTGCATACGTTTATTGATGTGAGCAACCCGGCATGCATTTATTGGTGTTGACGTGGGAAAGATAACAGCTGATGTTAGAACTGACATTATCATTGTGCCGTTGGTTTGCATATTGCGTGCTCCCTCCGATGGGGGCGGCTGCGGCACGACAGTAGTCAGATGGAGATGGAGCTAGAGGGAATAGGCAGAGATCTATATATCTATCTATATATATATTTACTTATATATTCTAGTAAGTAGGTATATCTATTTACTCAGCTTAGCGGAGGACGAATCTTGCTCAACTCCACACAATTAGCAAAGTCGTCAGCCTGACCAAGCGCAGCCCGGGAGCTGATCCGTCGTAGTTGAGCGACAGTCCACGCTCGCGCCTCATCCTCAAGACAGTGCAAGGAACCGACTATTACAAGCGCCCAGGAAGCAAAATACCCTCCTATGGCCGATCCGGTGTAGGTGATCTGATCAGAACTGAGAGGGAAAGAGGGAGAATACGACAATGATGGTGTTGCGGCTGACGATGATGCGGCCGACGAACTTTCAGTCGGCTGTATCCCCGAGCTAGACGGCCCCCCGGTCGTCGACCTCTTGAGATGCTGCTGTTGTTGCTCCTGGGCCAGAGAAGCAACATAGCCCATCTGCTGCGGCACGGAGGCGAGAATATCGTCGCGGATACTCATCATGATTCTGGATACCTGCTGCAGCCGGTCGGCATATTGGTTGGAGAAGAACCAGTTGCCGTCAGCATTTGCAGTGCGTAGCACTAGATGACCGATGGCGTGGGTGCTGAGGACGCGACAAATGCGTATAAGGTTCCAGACGTTGGCTACCCACACATCGTGGTAGATGTGGTATACATCTCCCTGGACGCAAGTTCGATCCAGGGAAGAATGAGGATGGCGATTTCTCTTGATGGCGAATTGCCATTCGGGGGAACATTCGGAGGAGAGGCTCTCGAGGCGTTGGTCTATTTCAAGGGCTTGAGAGAGGTGACGTTCTAGGTCTTGAACAGGCATGTTCAAGGTCCCAGACCGCCCCAAGGTAGTAGAAGAGTAGTAGGAGGTGGTGGAGGAGGGGTTACTATTGAGGAAGGAATAGCCAGCGGGACGAATGTGTTGGTAGAGATCAAGAAGTTCGACTGCGGCGCCGGTGGCGACCCAGTAAGGGTCCGAGGCACCAACTGCTTCTGCAGCCTCGATGCGCAACATGCGCATTCTAGGGGGCATTCTAGGTAACGGGAGAGTTAGTAATTGCCCGATAAAGAATGGTGTTTGGGAGAGAGAGGAACATTGTCTTGAGACAGGAGATCATGAGACCCCCCACAAGAGGAAAAGGGCTTGTCCCCCAATAACTTACGGGAAAGCGACATATATACAGCTAAGCAACAAGTGTGAGAAGACGTCCTTGAAGATTTGAATGCCGACGGCGGTGGTGAGCTGCGTCTTGCCGCGGAGGGCGAGGAGGGAGGTCGCACCCGTGATGTGATGTTTCCAGTTCTCAAGCGAGCGGTTGTTGCTGAACTCGTACAGCGCGAGGATCAGCATTGTGACGATTGTGCTGTCCTTTCGGACATCGTGCGGCTCGGCCAGGGCGCGCTTGATGCGCTCCTTTGTTCGCGCGTACATCATCGTCGACCGGTGCATCAGATCCTGCTGCTGCGTGGTGCGAGCGAGCCCGGTAAATCCCAGCGCGAGGATGGCTCCCTCCAGCATCTCGTTGCCGCCTTCCTGCGCGAGAATGGCAAAGGTGTAGTCCAGGAAGCCGGAGGAGGGTCCGGATTGGCGCACGACATAGTAGCTCAGGAAGAAATTCAGACCGATCATGTCGAGGGGGAGCGAGAATGGACGGGCGATGGCATTGTTGTTCTGGCTGGCGGCCTCATTATTTGACGTGTTCTGGTCATTAAAAAGGTCTTCGTTGTTGTTGTCGTTGCCGTCGCCGTCGTTGTTATTGTTGCCTTCTTCTGAACCGATGTCATCTCTCGTACTGGAGCCCTCGTCTCTCGTACCGGACTCAAGGCTCGCACCGTTAGGGGCTAATATAGAGTCAACATTGTCGTGATACAGCGAATATAAGCCGTCACTCGTACTGAATGTGTTTTGGTAGTCGTCGAAGAAATCCAATGGCAAATCGTTGTCAACAAATACACTGTCCGCCTCGTAACTGAACGTGCTCTGCACAGCCACTCGGAGTAACGCATCCTCCGGCAAGCTGTGGGATCCGATGCGCTCTGCTGGCCGATATTCCTGGGAGGCTAAGGGTGTTCTCCTCTTCGTGGCCCTGGAGCGAGCTTTGTCAATCACTTTGCTGCTTTCATCGTGGAAGATAAAGCTCGAGGGGTCTCGGTAGCCGCCGCACTCGTGTCCCGTGCGGTAACATTGTCCACATTCAGGAAGTGCCTTGTCGCACTATAGCATTTGCGAGAGAAGTCAGTCAACATAACTTGCTTTATGGTAGGAAAAAAAAAAGAGGGGGGGGGGGGATAGTACGATCAATGCTTACGCGTCTCTTTTTAGCTCTACAGTTGTTGCAACTCGTAGATGGGCGACCGCAGTAGACCATGGCTCATAGTTGTATCGGGTGGAGAGGAGAACTGTATAATAAAAAGGGTAAGTGGAGAGTTATATTTTCTTTTAGCAGTTGTAACCACCCCGGTAGTTGGCCGTTTTTGAATAGCTGCGGGGGTGGTTACCAACGCTTCTGAGTGGCTGGAAAAGTCAGAAGATCCAACAATCCAATCTCCTACTCGGTCTTCCTCCAAATTCACGGACACGTGCTCACCGAAACATCCCTAACAAGCAACCTGCAGGAACTATACTAAAGAAGCATAGCGCAGCAAGTTTTTCACGTGGTCTCCCACCGCTTTTGCTCGCTCGGCCTCAGCTTCTCGACGGCTGCCTGCTCAGCTTTCAAACACAAGTCTATAACAACGACAAACCACCATCCTTTTTTCTTGACCCACCTCTTGCGAGATCATCAAAACCTCATCCGGCCACAGGCACAATGACGGCCACCGCTG
The DNA here is from genome assembly GCA_020726485.1 of Halenospora varia. NCBI lineage: Eukaryota > Fungi > Ascomycota > Leotiomycetes > Helotiales > Solenopeziaceae > Halenospora > Halenospora varia. Next base: position 483,630 of record JAHEWH010000007.1, read on the forward strand.
TTAAGGCTATACAGCCCATCCCTGGTCTTCACAGCCCTTTGACGGTGGATGACATGAACAAGTCCAAGACCACGTAGGCCTAGGCATCCCTTTCACTGTTTACCTCTTAGCTATGAGTCCATGCTAACTCAAGACCCTTCAATGAAGGTACAATGGGCTTCCTCGTATCCCCTCTGATATGCACGTCAGTCAGGATCACATCAAAAACCTCCTGGCTATGATCGAGCAGGATCATCATTTGACAAACTCGCAGGAACACCTCTCGCCAACAATGCCAGCAAAGGATGAGACATAATCGAAGCCGTATATCTCAGTACCTCGTTCGAAATAGGACAGCTCTCAATCAATATCCTCTTCTCCTTCACTATGTCGATAAGAAGTGGGTGTGTGTACAGTGAGAGGCCATGACCGGTTCTTCTTAAGGCAAACAAAATTGCGTCGTACTCTACTCCTATTATTAGTTCTTTTAATTATAGTAGTTTTATTACAAAATCCTAAGTAATAGATTTTTATAATTAAGATAATATATTAAGTGTCTATATTTGTCTATACAAGGCATACCTCGCAGCCTTATTCCGTATATAAGTATTATAACTTAATACTACTTCTTTAATCATTTTTCTTATTCTAAGGAACTAGTACGTTCTAGATAGTCCCTTCCACTAAATAGTGGTAAACTCACGCCGCAAGATCTCGGCTGCCCGTTTAGCCAACAATAAATTCCTCTCTACCAATTCTTGATCAAAACTACGGAGAGGCGCCTCCAAGTCATTGCCTTTGGTGTCTCATCATCGCCTCGTAACTTATCCAGCCACACCTCCCGTCGATCGCTGGACGCTAGCCACCTTTCGATGGGGTTCTTCTTGAATGCTTGGATAGCACTGACCATTTTTGCGCGACCGCTAAACTCGAAAACTTTTAATTTTCGTTGAATTCATGCTTCTGGCTCTTGCTTCATTTCCTCTCTCAAGATAGCCGCAGATGCAAAAGCCTGCCCCGAGCTCAAGCAGATGTACTTCCAGTCTCTGTCTCCCCACTTCCTCTTCTCGTTATTTGTCATTGTTACATCCTCACCTCCAACGGCCAATCGGCTAAGCCATTCTAACCATGCATCCCTCCTTGAGTGAGGGCTAATAATGCCATCCATCCACTCCATCCTATCCTGCGACTGCCACTAAAACTTTGTATTGCGCCAAGCATCATTGTACGTCCGGTAAATTCGAATTTCTTGGCCACAACCTCCACGCCCTCCTCCTCTAACCACCTTCTCGCCAGAAATCTATCTTGATACTGCAATCTCCACACGGACTCCAACAGCATCAAGAACACCAGCATCACGCCATCCCAAGCTTTCTGCGTAGTGGTAAACATCATAGCTAGGAGCTGTAAGCAATGCGTGAACAGAAGGAGATATGCCAATGCATTGCGCTTGGAGTCTTCTGTCACCACTATCATTGTCTTGTTGAGCGAGGTGTCGATAACCTCGCAATCACCCGTAAAGATATACCAGACGATACCAGACACAAGCATTTGGGTGTATGTTGACGAGCATGCAGCTCTTGTTATCCACTTCATTGCTCTCTAGGTAGCCCGGAGGTCGTTCGATCGTGAATGCGCGGCAAGCTACCTGCGAGATGCAGCCACAGAGAACGATTGTAGTAGTGCAGAAGCACCCGAATAAGATCAAATCGGTTGCAAGGCCAGCACCAGCAACAAAGGTTACTATCTGGCATGCCATTGAAGGGAAGATGAAGTGAATTTTATGTAGCCAAGAGCGTCGAGGAGTTTTGCGGCTAAATTGAAGAACGTTGAGAGTCTGGTAGCGGCGATGAGGTATTGATACATTTGTCGGGGTTGATATCTGTGAAATTTTTGTTGTCGAACTCTTGTCCCCGGACTGGGATTTATACCAACAGTCTACAGCGGTCTTATTGCTATCCACACTTGAGGCTGAGTCTGTTCTGCTTTGTTTATGTTGTGTTGGGATCGTGTCGGGCATCTTGATGACGCCTTGCTTGATCTTCCCCAAGGCATACTTTGCAATCATCAAACTTGCTGAACCGTTTGCAGTTGGAAAGCTGCCTCCCTATATTACATCCCACACGGTGCGACTAGAGTTTCCTCGTGAGCTTGCTTGATCAAGAAAGTCAGGTCCATTTTTCAACAGCCGAGCAAGACCAGCGAGGACGCCTAGTCGTGGGAAGATTCCAATGGAAATGCTTCCAGTCATTGCCATTTGCCCAACTATTTGATAGTCCCGTTTGAAGTCGGCAAGATGGCAGACCAGTGGAATGATGGCTGCCCATTCTACGACGATGTTCGGAAGAGTTGGAGCTCCTAGATATGGAGGAACGTTGAGGGAACCAATGTTTGGAGTATTTGGAGTGAAATAGGCAGCCATGGGTAATGTAAGGGACCAATGTAGATTTGATCTTTAACAAGAGGCGGACGTCAGTAGAAAGATACACATCGGGCTTATATGCTTAAGGCGCATTTGTCTGACTCAGATTGATATGACACTCGATTGGCCACTTGTATAACACACTCGAATGAGGCGATTGCGATTCTGCCTTGATCGTGCGTTGGCTGGGCATTTGGTGGGGGAGACCTGAGTAAGGCAAACCACCAGAGTGCACATGTCGAGCAGAAGTCTGCTCGCTAAAACAAAATTCGAGAGACAGTAGGAGAAATCTGCAGTGTAAGTGAGAAGAGTTTAGTGCAGCGAAGAGGAAGCATAAATGATCGGGCGATACGCTCTTTTTGACTGGCGTGGGTCACACAGCCTTACGGCTATAATCTTTAAAGCACCACTAGGTTGATTTACTCTCCGCCGCCAAGCTTAAACCAACATAGTCACGATATATTCCCAAGGCGCTTCTCATACAGTAAAAATTCCCTATAAGCATGACTCTAGATAAGCATAACTGACCAACAAGCATACGCCGATAAGAACCAAGCCTTTTTTTGGTTCCGCACACGTGAAACAGTTGTCCATGCTCTCCGAGGCGAAGTTGTGAGCGAAAGCGAAAACTTTTGAAATATACACGAAATTAATAAAATGGGGGGGGACCGGGGGGGGCGGGGGTTTTAAAAAAAGAATTAAATTTCAATTAGATTTTTATTTTTTATTTTAAACGTAATTATTCCTTTTATTTCTTTATAATTTTAATAAACCTTCTTTGGTAAAATTAAAATCTTTTTAAATGTTTTTATTTATTTTTAAAATTAAAAATATAATAATAAATTACATATTACTAAACTTATTAATAAATATCGCCTTTTGAAGTTTATGACACTTTTAAAGTTTTTATTTAAAAACCACCCACTCAGCCTTGTAGACACAGCCTCATTCTAAGTAGGCAAGGCAACTGAACCTTCTTCTAAGACAGGATATTTTCTCGCAACAGCAGTTTTATGGACGACTTGGCAGAGATGCCTCACTTTATTCTCCTTTTGGCAGCTGCATCTTGCCGTATACTCTCTGAATGAACGAGATTCATTCATCCTCGACAACATTCATGTTCAAATGCCAATAAATCTTGGAAGCCAGAGTATTTGCCAACGACTCGATGTCAAGCCTCCAGAATACATGTGCAGATGGGCTTTCGAAGCGCTGCGCTCGAATAAAAAAACAGAAGGACAAGACTTCCGACTATTTTTGGCTTGATTGAGCTCGCAATTTAAGAGTCTGCCACCCAGATGCTTGATTGACCAAGGCCTGCAGTGTGATGGACAATCTCCGTACAACTGCCAGAGATTTGTTGGGGGGAGAGTTGAAGATCAATCTGCCTATGACTTAAGATACTGCAAGTCTGGCGGGAATTGTGAAATGCTCTTTTGAGACGAACAAAGTTACAGGGGAGTCAAGGGCGGTAGAGCTGTCAGCTTACCCTCAAATGCCGATAGACAGCTGAGGTATATCGCGGTGTCGACGAGCACGCTTGTAATATCACACGTCTGGATCCACGGCCAAGGTGGTCGACCAGAAACGGGAATGAATTCATGCCTTCATGAGCGGTACAGCTCTATCACCAAAGTTGCCGGCAGTGACTCGTATTGGATCGATACAGCATGCATACCTTCAGACCACATCCTGCGAAAGGACGCGATTCTAGAAATCTACACCACTTTTATGGTTGGGAAACTTACCCTTGTTTGTGATAAAGACCTGATGGCGATTGACATATCGAATCTGGATCTGGCAAAGCAAGAACTGATATTCGCAACGCTTCTCATGTGCGACTGGAATCTAAGGGCCTGGACCATGCTACAAGCATTCAAGGGCGTGCTTTGTCTTGCGCTTCTGTATACTCGGTGCCTATTATGGGGTCCTTCAGTGCCGGAGTCGTTCTGGCTGTCACCACCTTCCGATTTCTTGCCCACTTTGCTAGTTTCCGCATGCTCTCCGGACTCTTCATGGCTCTTTCGACCTGCTCACGGTGACCTTGGAGTAAGGCTCTGCGGACCATCCTTCCCTTCTGGTTTCGAGCTGTGCGGTAGGCCTCCCAGCTCTCCTCCGTCTGTACCCTGTGGAAATAAGTGATTTGAAAGAAGAGGTTGGCAGCAGATCACGTGATATCACCCCTGAAACCCTCGCTTATCCAAATTGGTTGTTCCCTTGCCCTACATGGTACTAGCTGATGGAAAAGCACGTGTTTTAGAGGAAAATGTGAAGTCGAATATCGAATACACGATCTTTCCCATTATTACTTCACGCCAGCTATATTTCATTGCTCAATTCTGGACAAAATATAACATCAAGCAATATGGTGGTCTTATTAAGGCAGTGGTATCGTAGGAACCTACCACCAACTGCCGTTTCCAGGTAGTAGGTTCCTACGATCGTCTACAATAATGGTTTCTTCTGTAGAACTTTAACGCTGCCTCTTCCTCTAGACGGGCATTAAGTCCTCAAACCTGCACCGTTATATCTTCAGTCTTTAGTCTTCAATTCTCATCATAGAGATTGTCTTGTCCCTTCCGCCCTTCCGCCCTTCACAGAGCAAAGATTTGGTGCCTCATTTTAAGAAACTAGCCAGTGTATATCTTTCTGCTATAGGATAACTCTGATCCTACAAATGTTTAGATTATAGGCCTTAGATTAAAAGAGCGCCACTCACAACTTCTGTTAAGCTAAGCGGCTAGGAAGGTCCATCTCTAGATGTGTAATTAAAGAGTTTTCTGTTCCTCTGTCCTAAAACATAAATATCACAGCCGAACTCGCTCCTCAGCTCGTCTGCCTTTTCTATAAGGTGATTTTCCTTCTCCGAAAATTTTCTATTATGCCCTTTGTCGAGCTCTATTAAGATCGCGGCTTCTCTATACTTTAAAGCGACTTAGAATACTCCTCCTAGAGTGTTATAGGCTATCAGATGCAATGGTTCTCGTGCTCCCTTTGTGATGTCCTTCGATCAGCCGATAAAGAATATTTCCACAACTCGCGTACATTTTATCTCTTCTTGATATATTGTATAAAGCCGTAGTGTTTTGCCTTCGAGTTCATCTTCTTAATTTTAGTCAGCATTCAATTACAAGATATAAGAACGATGTCACAGCTAATATCTATAGTTACAGACTAAAGATAACCGAATCTTCTTATTAATTTTTAGAGCAGAGCTAACTACAAAAGGACAATTCCAATTCTGCGGATGAAATCAAGAGCTAACAGAGATTCTTAGATGGTTGGAAGCTTGTATATTCGAAGAGGACGCGGATTTTTGACGGATACTAGGACGTGGTATGTGGAAAACAACGGGTACCAATGAAAATCTTAGCACAAAAAGATACTTGGTACTTCTTGTACAGTACGCAAGCGCAAGAATTCCTCGTCAGAGATCCCAGCCCCACCTGCTATGAGAGGACAATTATTCATAACGTGCGGCCCGAGAAACAATGAAATATTGTGTTGCACATCGCAGAAGGGCGATTTGCAGAAGGCCACCTTTTCAGCCATGCACTCTAACAAGCAAGCTACAACGCAACCATACGACGAAGCCTCTCAACCAATCATTCAAACTTATGCCACTCATCTTTCATAGGAGAATATCGGACAGGCTCCCCGCGCGTATAGTCGTCCATATCTTGAACAGGATCATGCGTATCGTTACACGCCATGATCAGCGCTTCCTGCCCTCATAATAGCCATCTGAGTTTCGTCGGCCCAATTCTCTATACTATCCCGCCGGGCTTGAAGCGACATTGTTTGCTAGAACAACAAGGCTAGATGGGAAGAGGGTTTGGCTGTCATCAACATGAGATTGGGCGGTATCTTGGGTGGAGAATACTGTTGCAACTAGGTCTGGAACCTGTTTCATGGGGTACGCTTTGGCCTAGTGCCCCGTACATAACTAGGCTCTGGGAGCCCACCTGTAAATTAACGGTCACCTTCTCCTTGATGGAATACACTCATTTATGACCCTGAGATTACAACACAAGTGCCTGAGATTTCAACAGTCCCAGAACGCACCCGAATCACACGCGTAGGAAGACCATCTCTTTTTTATAGATCGGCAGGTCGATGAGATAATCGAATATGCTTCCGAATCCTAGGATAATAGAGTTATCGACTTTACTCACTTGCGTGATGAGCTCGATTTAGAATGCTCAATTAACACCCTCGAGTGGTGGCGAAAGCAGCGAAGCTATTTTCGGTGCGTAGCCTGCCAGAAGCCCTACCTCACCCCCGCCCAGGTTACCAGTCGACTCTTATGGGCTATCGCACATATATTCTAGACAGTAGAGTGGTTTAAGATCCTTTAGTCAGATGAAGTGACCTTTCTAGTCTGTGGTAGATCAGTAAAAGAGAGGGCCACAAGAAAGGCGGGGGGCATCGACAAGACTAAAGAACTCCTAGAACGGAAGTTCTATTGGCCAGGACTAGCATGCGATGTACGGGAATACGTGGCGACGTGTTCTACGTGTCAGAATATTACTACCCCTAGGCATAAGCCTTATGGCAAACTAGGGCCTTTACCTGTGCCCTATAGACCGTGGCAAGAGGTTTCTCTAGATTTCATTACGCAATTACCTAGCTCCTATATAGGGACTAAGGCGTACGATGCTACTTTAGTAGCAATAGACCGCTATAATAAAATGGCTCGATTTATACTTATAACGACTAATATCGCTGCACCTGAATTTGCAGCCTTATTCCATGAGAATATCGAGCTTAAGTATAGAGCCCCTAAAGGAATAATCTCTGATCGGGACACTAGAATTACTTCGAGATTCTGGGCTGAGATATGCCTGTATTCCCTTATTAAGAGGCGTATAAGTGCTGCCTTTCACCCACAAACAGACGCCAGACGGAAATCCTGAATCGGATACTCGAGAATTATCTCCGAGCCTATACTAGCCTTGAGCAGATGAATTGGGTTAAGCTGTTACCAAGTGCCGAGTACGCTTGTACTAATAGCCGTAGCTCTAGTACCATGATTACCCCTTTCATAGCTTTATATGGCTATGACCAAGAGCTTAGGATCGACATTGGGGACACTGTCACTAAGGGGGAGGCACCAGGTGCCTGCGATCGGATCGTACGACTACAGGAACTCAGGGATAGGCTTCAGGAAGAGCTACTTAAGAATCGGAAACGGCAAGCTAAATATTACAATCAACGACACCAGCCTAGGCTATTCAAGCGAGGAGACCTAGTCAAGTTATCTACCAGGAATTTACGGTACCGGTCGAGAGCAAATCTCGGCAGAGAGCAAATCTGTGCACGTGTACTGCTTCCGCACGGCAGACCCTTACACGGCACAGCACCCGCAGAGAGCAGATCTGTGAGATTCTGCGTTGGATGGTGTTGTATTAATTAAGACCGGGAAACCTCCCAAAACTTTCCTTGCCCCCTTTGTTACATTGGAGGAGCAGTCTGCGTCCAGGGTAGGACCAGTGCTCTCGATGGACGGATTGATAATGGATGGATCTGGATTTTAGCGAATCCAATCCATCCATTAATATCCATCAATTTCCTTATTGGACCTGGATTTGAGTACGTTGTTATCGGTTTGGATTAGATTTCAGACAAAATTAATGGATATCAATCCATCGAGAGCACTGGGTAGGACTCGGGAGGCGCTTAAATCTGCGATCTGCAGCTCGAATGCATCTGCATATCATCCGGAACAGGGGACGAACTTCATATTACACAAAAAGGCTCAAGTCTACTACGCATCAAATGTGCCTACCAACCATCACACCACTAACAACGGTGGACCGTGGATCCTCCATACACGAAGAACCAAGCCTTCCCTTTTTCTCTCACCCCTCAACTTGCTACTGACACACAGCAAACTGTCAGCATCCAACTGTCAGCATCCAACTCTTGCCTGAATGTGAGTAGTTGTAGTTGTTGTGCTTAATTTTTCTTACGCGTAAATTTGGGCAGACCGCCGCTGCACCTGCTTCTCACCTTTGGAGAACCTCCATCCTCTTGCCAAATTTCCTGGTCCAAAACTGGCAGCCATCACACGATATTATGAAGCCTATTTTGATCTCGTCCAGAATGGTCAATACACGTTTAAAATTGCAGAAATGCACAAGAAATATGGTATGTCTCACTGCTACTAATTGTCGGTTATTGTTCTTTCTCGTTTCCCTTTGTTTTTAGAGTCCGGATCTAACTTACCATTCTGCAAAGGCCCAATTGTCCGCATCAGTCCATACGAACTCCATGTCATCGACCCGGCATTCTACCAAACCCTCTATCGCCAAGAGGGACATTGGAATAAGTACGCGTGGTCTTACGATGCCTTCACAGCCAAAGGCTCAACCATCTGTACCCCGGACCACGACGTCTACAAGGCCCGCCGGTTGCCTCTAAATTCCTTCTTTTCGAAAGCGAAGGTATCCAGTCAGCAAGATATGATCCACAGAAACATTGAAAAGCTTTGCGACCGGCTTTCCAAACTTTCAAAAGCGACCGTTAACCTTGGCGCCGTTATTAGCGCCTTCACTCAAGACGTCGCGACTGAATTCATTCTTGGCAGAAACTACCAAAGTCTTGATCGTGAGGATTTTAACGTTGGCATGACCGGTGTATTCCAAAACTCTGGTCATATCTGGCGTACCACCAAGCACGTCAGGTGGTTCGGTCCTACGATGAGGTCGATACCAGTGGACTGGGTTCTGAAAGTGGCAGACGACGGCACAAAATCCTTCTTTCACTATTTACAGGTATGCCCCCGTAGCTGGTAGGTAGGTTTTTGTTTCTTAAATCAAATTGAACAGGTTATGGAAAAAGACGCCAAAGCCCTCATGGCGGCCGCATCCTCGTCCACCCCTGACGAGAAGGGGCCACGAACTATAGTGAACGGAATACTCGAATCTAATCTTCCGCCCTCCGAGAAGACTTTTACCCGCGTTTATGACGATGTATCTACCGTGGGTGGCGCAGGCTTCGAGACAACCGCCAGCGTCCTACGCTTAATTATCTTCCATGTTTTCAGCAACCCAGAAATCATCCAGCGACTGCGGGACGAGCTGGCATCAGCTACAGCGCAATCTTATGATACGGTTGAGCTGGGGAAATTGGAGCAACTGCCTTACCTGACGCCGGTGTTGATGGAAGGGATGCGTCTAAGTCCCGCTGTCGCTACTCGTTTGCAACGCATTGCTCCTGACAGGGAGCTAGTATACGGCGAGTGGCGTATACCTGCCGGTACACCCGTCGGCATGACCACCCTGTTGATGCACACTGATGAGACGCTGTATCCGGACCCGATGCGTTTCAACCCCGACCGATGGATGGATCTCGATGCCCGGAAGACGTTGGACAAGACATACGCCCCTTTCTCGAAAGGGACAAGAATTTGTATCGGCATGCAGTAGGTTTGACCATATCTAATTATTTTCGTCTAGATGATGATTGTACCTACTGACACTGTGATATCTAGTCTTGCATGGGCCCAAATGTACATGGTCCTGGCCGCTCTTGTTCAACGCTTTAACTTCCAATTCGATGGCGTAAGCTCGAAGGACTTCGAATGTGAAAGTGACCAATTCATTATTGGAACCAAGGAAAGCGGCAAATTGAATGCTTTCATTACCCCATATCAGGCCTAATATGGTAATATAGATTCCTTTGGTCTGGATTTAGGAATAGGTACATGTTCATTTGCTCAGCGTTGGTAGGGTGTGATGTGTGTCCCCGTAGCTATATATTTTTATTAACCCGCCTTTCTAACTGTCGAATAAACGCCGCTTATATAAGCTATAAAATTGATTTTCTTGAATAAGGTGCCTTTCCCAAAAACCACTTGTCGTGACCCTATTCAATATTTCATGTATATATGTTCACGAAAGATATAATTTAGCGGATGTTTGAGATGGAAATAGTAGATACTATGAAAAGTCATGCTATGCTGCTTGAGCATAGGCTAGTGTTGGGTTTTTCAGTGATGATCCCTTGATTCTACAGTGAGAATTGCACTATATATATAGGTGCCTTGAGCCCTAACGCCTTAAATCACATGCCCTATATTCCTTGAGCAGCTGAACCTTCAGGGTCTCCGAATACCCTAAATAGCTGAGCATTCGGGGCTTCCAACGCTAAGCCTTCAGCGCTAAGTGCCCTATTAAGGCTTCTTACATTTCTATACTTCTAGAGAAAGGTAAAGTTACTTTCTTCCCAAGAGTGTTTAGTATAGGGGTAGATGCTGATCCTTATATAAACATAATATTAACTATTGACTTTAAACAAGATGCTTAAAGTTTGACAAATATGGTTCAGCCTTTAATATAAAAGACTAAGGTAACATTGGTTAGTATTATAACAGAAGTATAGTAGTTAAGTTAGGTTATTTATTTAGAAGTAAACTTGTTACTTATATTAAAAGTAATAAAATATATTATAGATAATAAACTAAGTTAAGCACAAAGCTCCCATTCTAAGGAAATATAAATGCTTGTGTGAAAGCTTTGTTCCTTATACTAGCTATACTAGCTAGCTGATAGAGCACATAAGCCTATAAGCCTGGTTAGTAAGCTAGCATATCATATGACCTAGATCCCCCTGTTCCTAAGGCCTTTCTGTCATCCTATAAATAACTAATATAAGTCTAAACCTGGCGGGGACCAGAAGTTCTCCTCGGAGCGTTCTCCCCAGAACTCTGTTGTCCTGGGAAAGGGCTCCTAGGAACCATAAGTTCCTAAGAGCATGCTCTCCTGAGCCTATGGCTCCTGGGCCGTCGCGGCTCCTGGGAGCCATTTGTGACATAGATATAAGTGATAATCTTAAAGGCATCACTATCACAAACTATATAGTAAGAGGTATAATCTATACTATAGAAGGTCTCTGGTATCCTATATATTTGGTGGTCTTAAGGACAAATTTCTGGTTTAACCAGGATTTAAGGCCCTTAAGCCTAATATGCTTGTTAGGATCAGGTTGATTAAATCAATTAATCCTTTGCCTTGGATTTAAGAAAACATCCCTTATTTTGTATTAGCATCAAGAGCCAAGGATTAGCCTGTTCTTATTTTTGTCTGATTCTAACTAGGTATTAAACATGGTTCTAATGATGTTAGGAAAAGGGAGGACGGCCAGTGGTAGATGGCGAAAATGTGAAATCCATCGTGATCGATCACCATTTAAGTGACGAGTTTCCCAAGGATGCAATCGTGAGTCTGACACTGAATTTCTGTTCCACTTGACTCACAAAAACTCCAGGTTGTATCAGCATGCCATTATCCTCCAGTCTCAACTACATCTCTATTGGCCTACGAGATATGTAAAGAGCTTAACAGGGACATTGCCTCCGAATGTGGCTATTTATGCGCAATTGGCACTCATGGCGATCTTGGAAATACCTTAAAATGGCTGCCTCCTTTCCCGGACATGACAGAGACGTTTAAAACCTACACTAAGAAGCTTATAAACGACTGTGTATCTTACATCAATGCTCGTAAGTTGTTCAAGTTTCTTTGCAAGCATGCTGAAATTTGTAGCTCGCCGTACTGGAACATAAGATGTGGTTACTGCATGGAGAGCTCTTCTCGATGTGAAAGAACCAAAGGAAATCATGAAGAATCGACGGTTAGCGGATGCAAGAGATGAAATTAATGAAGAAGTGGAAAAGAGAACGCATATGCCACCGAAGTTCTCGAAAGATGGTAAAATTGCGGTGCTGAAAATTAATAGCGAAGCACAAGTGCATCCTGTGATCGCAACACGATGGGTGAGAATATAGATATTCTTTCCTGAAATTTTCTTTTGCAATGCTAACTAGTAACTAGGCGAGTCATTTGAAATCGAAGGCTTTAGAAATTGTCATGGTGGCGAACTATGGCTATCTACCCGGTAAAGTTAACTTCTCTTGCCGCATCGCTCGATGTGCGAGAGGACGAGATCCACCAGTCAACATCATCGAGTCGCTCAAAGCAGTGGCAGATCTCGACACAACAGATCTGGTGCAACGACTCGGAGAAAGCTTTGCTCGTGGCCATAAGGAAGCATCAGGTGGTATCGTCAATACTGCTGAGTTCGAAGAACTCTGTGCTTTGATGAAAGTGGGAGAGAAGCCAGACAAAGCAGATGGAGAATCCCCAAAGAAAAAGATGGAGAAATTGCCACAAAAAAACACGCTCAACAACTATTTCAAGAAGTCCTGAATTTGTCACTAGATCAAATTCATCGCAAACGCTCTCACACTATGCCTATCGAATCTTCGCCCCAATCAACGAACCCCGCTCATACCAATCTATGTTTCATAAAATACTTAATCATATTGTCCATGCACCAACATCTAAACCCATATCTCTTCGCCCTGATCCTCCTCCTATAAACACGCCACGGACGTCTCCTTCTCGCCCGGCTTCGCACTTCGCAATCAGCACAATTCTCCTCGGTTTTCACAGTGGTGTCTTCCCACTGGGTTACATGGCACGGCTCTTGTGCAGAGCATCTTTGAAACCCAATGAAAGCGACGCAGTTGCAGCCATAATAGGCAAAAGTCTTGCCGCACATTTTGGAATCTTTGTGACGCTTTGGAGATACCAACCTTGAAGTTGAAAAATATGAGGTAGGCTTTGGTTATAGAGAGAGAAAGAGGATCACGATTCATTGGACATATACGAAGGTAAATTCACTGTTTATTTAGTTTGGAATGATTGTACTTGAATGTTGTTTTGGTATTCTGTTTAGACAAGGTGGCGGTGAATAAAGCATTGTTTCGTCCTTTGTGTGGGAAACACTAGTTCTAGGTTGCACCGCTCGTGCCTTGATTTCATTCAGCTGCACGCATGGCAATTTCGCTTTACGCTTCGCAGGGAGAATCGCTCTCAGGAGGCACATAAAGATACAGCACACAGTCTTCGACTTTCAGTACCCTATTCCTTCTTGTAACCAGGAGAGCAAGACAAAGGCAAGCATAGGAAAGCATTTCGAGAGAAAGCATCGTCAGTGGATATATGCTGAAGATGAGGGTGATCGAGAAGGCGAAATTCAAGGCAGGAAGAAAGTGGTGGGATATCGTTGCTGTGAATGTGAAAAAGCGGTTGCAACAACGCGAAAGCACCCAACGGAAGTGTATAGCCGCTACTCCTATGAGCATCTATAAGAGCACCCCGCAAGCTAAGAATGCCACTCCAGGATAATGTGCTAGCATATCTCCTTCTGTTGTCGTTCTACATTCTCAACCGTCATCACGTAATAAGCTTACACTTGTGAAAGTTGATCAAATCTGCATACTCAACATAGTTCATCTGATCTCCATTCATCTTTATCCATGATTTATATTCGGATGCCGATTAGGCAGTTCAGTATGCAGCTTCACCTCACAAATATTGACCGAAATTCTCCTTAGAGTCGTGCACCCAACGAGCATCTTCCTGAACTCCAGTACTCTAATCAAGGTCCACGCCGCCACATGTGACGCTTCGCGAAAGGTTGACACATTTTGGCAATTGTTAACAAGGAATCGACTAGCTGAAAATATTTATAAGCACCGTGGAAACCTTTTTCTCTTGCTGGTTTCTTACCTATAGTTTCAAATGCGACTAGTATGACACCTTACGTTTACATTGTCTATCTTACGAGCTTATAACGAATTGCTGCATTAATTTATTGACCTGCTCTCTACAGTGTCCCTTTACCTTTTACCCTTAGATCAGGTATAAAACCCCGTTTTCAAGATGATCCAAAATCCCCTAAACAGGCCAAGGCATACACTCGCAAAGATACTGTCGACAGTTTCCTGAGAGGAGAGACTTTAAGGAGTGTTTTGCGAGATGGCAATGATAAATTACCATATGGGTGTGCCTGAGACTCTGGTTGAAGGTGAGATTTCGAGTGTTGATGATATAACTAGACTTGCAGCTCGTGAAAAAAGTTGACAGCAGCAAAAGGAACCCAACGCAGCTAATTTTCAACAGCACATCCTCTTGTCCTCGCTACTCCATCTACCGAAATTCAAAATGCAACCAAAGGAAATATTACAACGGCATCTCCTCCCAGTTGCATTGTACAATCTTACTCCTCCAGGAGGGTTGTCCATTAGCAATGCGCCTTGTGCCTTTCGTTGATGCTTGTCATATTATGACCTCTAATTTGAACGAGATTCTAAGTTGAGTCTGCATGTGACTGAGATGGAGGAACTACGACCAACAACCAGAGAGCCTGGGTAAAAGAGACATGCATGACTCAATTTGGCTTACGCTTGTTAAAGCCTGGTCGAGCGGTGTTGGGATAAAGTAAGGAGGACCAGAGGAGCAAGGCGCTTTATGAGAAGAAAAAAAATTAATACTGGAAACGAGGTTTATTATTCACGCCCGCATCACACCCCTAAACGATTCACAACCCCCCAACCCCATAAACTCGAACCTCAATTTCCCATCTTAATTACTAACGCAAAGTCCTTTAGCCTCAATATACGCGCATCCTCTTCCTCCTGCTGCTTCTTCAAAACACCCTTATCCCCCTCCTCCTTCCCCACCCTCTCTCTCAAAGCCCTTGCATCCTCCCCCGGCCGCTTCTTCACCCCCTTAATCTTCTCCCTAGAATCTTCCTCACAACCCGGTGGGCAACCCACTCCTAGCAAAGGATATTCAATCAGTCTACACGCGCATGATTCTTCGCATACACCAATGCTGGGATACGGAATCTTCTCTTTTTCCTTGAGCAGCCAGTCGGACCATTCAGGATAGAAATAACAAAATCGACACGGTCCCTTTACATGTACAACGACTTTGCCGTTTTCTACCGTCCCAGTCTCTGGGAGAGATTCATATCCCTCACAATTTGCAGGCGAAGTGAGTTTGCGGGATGTACAGCCGCATTCGAATTTCTGGAGCATGAGCGAAGACGTGGTGTGAAGGGGTATTGACGTACCTGTTGAGATCTGAGGGGTTTGGAGTGGAGAGGGGTAGATGGCGGGGCTAATGTGAATAGGAGGAGAGCAAGATGATGGAAAAGTCGAGGATCTTGTGGAGAGATTCGCTACGGCGAGACTGTGAGGAAGCTAGGTCGGCAAGGGAGGGCGCACATCTTGGAGGATTTGATGATTCGTTGTTTCTTGACGTGGAGGAAGGATGACTCGAGGGGGATAAAGAGGGTTGCACAATATCCTTTGTCTCGTCCCGTGTTGTATTGTGTTATTCGTGAGGGCTCATGGCCATTATTGTGAATAAAGAGCATAAAATATTCTTACCCCAACCTTTGTTTGACTAAGTTATTGTTAGAAGATCGCCGAGTGACGTGATTCGGCAGCAGTCAACAAGTGAGGGCTGAAATACTGCCTCGAGAAATGCTTTTTGAACCGACTTTGCAAAGCTAGAACGAGAAAGATACTCTGTTTAAATGACATAGGTGTCTCGTGCCATTAGAACAACGCAAAAACGACAAACAGAGTAACTCACATTCATATATCTCCTCCCGAAAGTCACCCTCCCAAGTTCCTTCATCACCGTTCCCATTCCCATTATCCAATACCACAAGTAAGATTCACATACCCGACACAAAAGCCTGCTCCTTCCCAGATACTAGAATGCGCACAACGTTCCTAACCAAGTCGTTCGGAGCAAGCAACCCTTATCGCCTCAGTTCCAAAAAGGGAAACATGCGCTCCCCATCTCCCTCTCGAATACCGATCCACACGAACAAGGGGTTGCGGTACCTAGAAACCGTAGACGCCACAATCGTCTCCTTCCTTGAAGGAGCTCGCTACCCGGCCGGACGCCCACAACCCGTGCCACGGATAGTGGTTACTCTTGCAACACCAACTCCAAGCGAGAGTGGTGAGAAGGAGATGGACATGGACATCGTAGAACCGCAGCCAGATCCTAATACTACTTTTCCTGACCCCGATGAGTGGGAGGATGTGGGCGAGTGGGAATGGGAGGAGGAATGGGACGTTATTGATGACAGGCCTGGAAGTCTGACCCCTGAGAGTGATGAGAATGATTTGGTGATGATTAAGGAGCCAAAGCCAGATCCGGATCCAACAATTTCGGACGGTCCGGAGGAGGAGGTTGAGAAATTGGCTGGCCCTGAGCCAGATCCCGATCCAACGTTCCCAGAACCGAATGAGTATGAGTTGGAGAGAATGAGAGGTCCGGATTCAGATCCCGATCCAACATTCCCCTCATAACCCACGAACAGCTTGTCTCAGGGAAGCATCGACGATGACGACATCGTCATGGTCCAACAACCTCTGTTCATGGGAACGCGAGGCCCATCGCCAGTTCTCTCGCGAGCACCGAAGCACGAATACACTTTTAAGTGTGTAATTCGCAGACTTCGACATCCGCTTGGTGAACGAAAAGAGCCAAAAGCTGATAAACCTCCCTCGCCAACCTCCACCTGGGGCACAGGTGAGTTCCGGCGACGCTCTCCATCCCCACCACAAGGATGTCTCTCATCGCGCCCCATTCCCACACTCAAGCGCGAAGACGCCATCTATGGCACATGGCCAGAGCTTCTGAAAACGCATAGAGAAGAGCGGCCATGGCTGCCACGCCGACGGAGCGATTGCTCGACCGAGAGTGAGTATATCTGTCGGCTAGGAGCGCATTATGGCGGTAGACGTGGGATGATGGGCTGCAAGGTCCATGCTGATAGGCGGAACTGTTATGTTCGTAGTGAGCCGAAGCTAGTTCCTATGAAGAAGGAACGTGTTGGGTTGAAGAAGAGATTGCAGAGGGCGATGAGAAGATTGACGAGGAGGATGAGAAAGCGGTCTGCTGATCGGATTGGTGTGAAAGAGGCGGCTCATGAGATGATGTGGTAGAAGAAGAACGTTTACTTTTCATCTCTTCTTGTCATATTTTCTACTTTCCGTAAACCCAGAAACTGATAAAAAAGGCGCGATACTTTGAATTCCGGTCGACCTGAAGTTGTGAACTTTGACCTAAAGATACGTTCTCGAGGTAAGTGCTTCTTCTTTTGCTCTTCGCGCATTCGTAACATGAAAGATTCGAAGTATAGGCTGCTCATGATATAAAAGGGATA
The DNA here is from genome assembly GCA_020726485.1 of Halenospora varia. NCBI lineage: Eukaryota > Fungi > Ascomycota > Leotiomycetes > Helotiales > Solenopeziaceae > Halenospora > Halenospora varia. The sequence continues at coordinate 501,076 of JAHEWH010000007.1, forward strand.
TTCCAATCAAACCAAAGGTCGCTCTAGATGCAAATTGATGAAATGTAAAAGAGAATTGATCCACAAAAATATTAAGCCTACGGTTGTGACTATAAGTCAGAGCCTTGGATATGGGTAGGAGACTTATGACGTTTGTGTGATAATAAATGACAAGTGGGCAATATATGTGAAACATGCTAGTAATGAAGGCCTTGGCGAAATCCAGGATGTGGTAGCTGTCAAGAGTTACATTGACCCTCAACTGCTCTCGAAACCTTTATGATACATATCTTACATACGTCTCGATTAACGAGGTGTTATTGCTTGATTTCATCGCCCCTTTCGTTCATCTGTGACACTAGAAAATTCCATTCCTCAGTACTGACCTTGCTAACACTCATTCTGGCCAACTTCAGCGTTTGCAGATTCTCAAGCGGGTTGCCTTTTTCCGAGTACCACGCTTTTAGCTCCTTCAGAGTAATAGGCGTTTTGAGCTTTTGGCGGAAAACAACATGGACGACAGACCATTTAGGATTCTCAGGATCAGATGAAGGGTCATAGTAAGGCTTTGAAGAATCATGTGCCGACACTGCAGTAGTGTAATTAGCTTCAAGTCTGCTTTTACGATGGCCGTGCCTGACCGCGCCGCGGAGTGGGATGTGGTACTCACAATCGGGAGAATGCTCTTCAACAATCTCCATAGTTCCGACTATGGCTGGAACCTTGCAATTCGAGTGATAGAAAAATGCTAGATCACCTTTCTTCATTGCTCGTATGTTGTTCCTAGCTGTGATGCGTTTCTGGTCAGCACCAAGACGACTCTCCTTGGAAGTGACGACTAACCTGGATATGCACGGATGCCTTTGCCATTCTGTTAGCGTGTGATATATGTAAAAGGACGATGACGTACCATCCCATGGCTCCGGCTCAGTCCTCGCTGCGAGATCATCGATGGAGAATCGAACATCGTGACCCTTCTCCATTCGCGTCTCTGGCTCTGCCTTCATGAGCCAGTATTGACGGCCTGTTGCCGCACCTTGGGTTGATGATGCATTTCCGGGGTTTTTTGTAGGTTTGGAAGTTTTCTCCACGGCTAGAGGGGGTTTCTGTCAATTTTGTTAGCTTGGCTTGCGAAGAGTCCTGGTCGCAGAAGGAAGGAACGAGTCTGGCCCAGCACGTGATAAGCTTTCGGTTTAAGGAAAGAAGAGCCGTGCAGTATTTTGAGAAGAACAGACTTTGGGACTCTTTTTCGTTCTACAGATCCCGAGATTCCTTTGCAATTTTATATGATGTATACTCGTTCAGCCCGAGGTGGTGCTTGTAAAGGCGCATTCGCGCATACGATATTGGCTGACCCCGTTGCATGGTTCACATCGTGGAGACCTGCTTCTTTGAAATATAGAATTGATGCCGGGTGTCATGGCATTTGGTTGGTCTGTTGGTAAATGATTTCTCCTCCTCGAATTGATAGCACTCATGATCGCAGACATGTTTTAAATGCGCAGTTCATGATAGCCTTAATCGAGACTCGACCACTTGGTCCTGCTGTGTTACGAGTCCAAGTGGCGCTTTAAAGAAACAATGCGCTGCGACACGATAAAATCCGACCTACAGCATCTGCATCTTCCTTCGGGCTACCGTCACGATCATCTGCTGGGCCTTTGCTTGCTTTCTGGGTCTTCTTCGATTTTTTGACGACGGATGGAGTCTTTGCTGGTGGAGTCGTCTCTGCTTTATCCTCTGCAACTTTTACCCGCCGACTTGATCTTCGAGGCTCCTCTGCGACATCTTCCGGATCTTTTGTTTTTCGTTTAGGCATCTCAAGTCTGGTTGGCGACCGTTGTGTTTTCGGACGCGCGTGTCGTTGAAGACCGTTCTGCTTCCAGAATCATCTCCACAGCTGCCAATCGAAGTTCCGGAGGGCGACCCTGCTAAAGCGTGCTAGTGCGGGCTGGCGTCATTTAGAGCCCTCCAAGATGTGGACCCGACAGCCGGAGCCGGGACTGGGAGGCATTTCTTCTCACACCAGGGACACTTCGGTGCCCACAGCTCAACTCAACCCGGGGAGTGGTGTTTATCGAGCACTAGAAGGCGTCGCAATCCTCAAACTTCACCTTCTTCAAACTCTCTCTTCTTCGCATAAACCCGGTTGCCGCGTTCTTCAAATGTCCACCGCAGGAAGATGTGCACCCGCACCAGGCACGGCAGTGTTCCCCCTCTTGGCGGGATCCTCTATCTGCTATCCTGCAGGAAGACGCCGTCTCGGTACTGCCCTCCCAGTAGAAAATACACTAAAATCACCCACGAATCCTGATCCGACCCTCTGCAGCACCACCTTCTCGAGTGAAGGCCTCAGAGGATCCTCTTGCTTTTATCCAGCAGTCCCATTTCATTTGTAGGACTCGGTGCAACCCATGCTGATGGGGCTTTGTTGTAAAGCAAAGTATTGGGTGATGTCTCATGCAGGCATGCCTCCTCTCCCATCCTTGTTCAATAACATGTCAAGAACGCCTCCCGTTAAAAGTCAAGACTCACCCAAGTGCGAGACACCCTTCTGACCAGCGAATCTGTGAGATCATTCGCCTCTGCACCTGCGACGAGATCACTGTGGCTCTCGTAATTCGTCGTTAGACTCGTTACAGTCTGCCTTTCGCTGCCCAAGACGTCACATTTGGACTCAATGGCATCGCTTGTTGTTGAGGTGGGGATAGCTCTTACTCTGGGCAAGCAGAACGACTGAAATAACCTCACCTCCGGATTGTGCGGGAGCTTCCTCTCCACGATCTAGGGGTTGAGTCAGATATCAAACGAATAGATCTCATCTGTCAGCGCTGCGGTGGCTCGAATAAACCCTCAGAGCGTTTCCGAAACGAAACAGACAGAGGGCAGTGGAGATCTCAAGATCCAAAATGGGATCATGCTTTTACTCAATCTGCAACAAGCATGTGTTGGTCTGTGTGCCCGATTTCTCGAGAGCGAACGGGAGGACGAGGACAGGCACGAATATCTGGATTGGATCGTCGTGGTTGTTCATGGGGACGCCAGACCATGCTTGAAGCTACAGATCTAGCTTATCCGTGCTGCTGTCACGACTGACCGTGATTAAAAGGGAGCTGGCCCTCTCTGGCCCTGTCCCAACAGCCATCTCATCTGCTGCTCGGCATTTTCTTTTAAGACCCCCATCCCTCCTTCCGGTGTTCCCTCACTTTTCCTTCCTTTTCCTTCCCCTCAATTGCTGCATTTCTTGATTGTTGGCAGCAACGAGGCTCGTCCCGCCATCAGATTCGTGCTATCCCCAGCCTGCCGCCATTATCAACCGAGGGGTCTTTCAAACGCAACGAATGGAGTATGACATGTCCGGAGGAGCGATTCGCAACCACACACACTCCTGGGGGAGACAGGAAACTTCACAAATCTCACGATACTTTCCCCGATGAGCCCAGCTGCTCCGGCCTCACCGTGTCGCAAAGTTGCGAATTCTGGGCACATCGGACAGCACACTAGAACCGGGTGTTGTTTCTAAAGCGGCGAGGCTTCTTCACCGCATTGAGAAATGACATCCAGAGGTTGAGGGACCACAATTGCTATACCCAACGAACCGGGCCAGCCAAGAAATTAACAAACAGTTCCTAAGCATGTTTCCGGACAGCAGCGGTGGCGAGGACGCTGGCGGGCTCGAAAAGCATCGATCGTGGAATTGCAGCTGATTGAGGTGAGAAGTTGACACGAAAACTCGACTGCGCGCGGTGCCATTCGCTCGTCTATTCTTAGTTTGGGCAGAGCAGAGTTTCTCCTCCGCGCGAGGGCGAGCACCGTCGCGCAGGACTCAGAACTGTTGGCAATCCGACCAGCCAGGACGAAAGCCAACCCCAAACTCCACAGGGACGCTCCCGTTCGCCGGCTGCTTCGATCAGATCTGAGTACTGCTCGATACTGGGATCCTGCTCTCAGCTGGAGCCTGCTTCTGCGTACGGCATCTGTCACAGTGCTTATTCCCACTCCGCCGCACTTTCATTCGGGAGAGTGTGACAGGAGAAGCCGCTTCAACCAGCACGCTTCCCCCCATCATACCGGACACGCAGACACTCGCATCTCGGCACCACTCACTCGTCCACCAGCAATCCTCGAGGCTCAATCTCTCCGCGCCTGGATCTGGATCATTTCGAGGTACGTCCCGGTGCGCCCCCTTCCTCTCGTCGTTGCAGCACCGCGCTTCGTTCTGCCTGACGCTGGTGCTCCACTTCCAAACACCTCGCCACTTCAGCACAACGTGACTTCACCACCGCTGGGCCGATCGTCGTCGCCGTCGCATCCCCTCAACGCCGTGTCGTCCAATGAGGGCATCGAGGACCCCTCTGCGATTTAATATCACTGACGAGCAATGGTTTACAGTGGCTGTCGCAGCGCCGATATTATTGCAGTAGATTGCGATCCCAGTCTTTAAATAGCGCTCCCGATCGGGCCTAGCGTGGTAATTGCCATTTGTCGACTTGCGTCTAGCGAGGAAACTGCGACCGACCTGTATCTCAACAGCATTTAGGTAAGACCCTCTTTCATTCCTCTGTTGCTGCAGGCGCTGGCGATGTATCGAGATGTCGTGTAGCTATTGTCGCGCCGCGTGCTGAGAGCCGCTGATGCTGCTGGCGCTGTCGATGAGCATTGGCTTCCCCTTTGCCTCCTGCCTCCTCCTACCGCGTCGCGACTTCATCGCGCCCAGCCTCGAGTCGCGTCTTCCCATCTCTCTTTCATCATCAGGCTCTTCTCTGGAGCTGCCGTTATGATATTGGATCGCTAACATATGGTCGCAACGGCAGATGGGTTGCCAAATCGCCTTCCCACAGACATGAGCTCCTGGATGAATGACGCCGCCGTCCAAAATCACAATGGCGCTGGCTTCAACCATCTCGACTCGAATCCCGCCGGAGCAATGCTTGACCCATCCGCCTTTATGAATAACCCTTCATCCTTCGATCCCTCTCAGTTCCAGAATCAACAACTCCAACAACGAATGCAGAATGGCGCGTTGCGCAATGGTTCCCCAGCCTTCAACAGCCCCGTATACCAAACCAATCAAGTAATACCTTCGAAGAGACCAAGACCACGAGAAGATAGCCTGGGGACATCGCCGCGTCAAGCTCCTGGTATGCTGCCGAACTCGCGCTCTCAAACTCCACAACAAGCGCCTTACCCAGGGTTTCCTACGAATAACGCGCCTCAACAACATCAACCTCAGCAGGGGCCATATTCACATCTACAGAATGGATCTGCGAACGCGAGTCCCTCTCCTATCATGGGCAACCTGCGTCCTGGTGGTGTTCCGCAAAGAGTGTCAACAGCTTCTCCGCATCCCTTTTCCCCAGCCGCACAACAATTCCCCCAGCCCTCCCCCTCCCAATCTGAACATGGCAGTAGGGTCGACACTCCCCAAAACAGCAATCCCTACGCGCAACAGAATCCAGGTTTTGCGCAAGGCTTCAACCAGAACTTCACACCTACACCTAATCGATCATCAGCCCCTCCGCAAAATGCCATGGCTGCTCCACATATGCAACAACCACAGATGGGGCAACCTCAAGGATATGGGCAACAACCTCAGCAACAGCCTCAACAGCCACAGCAGGCTCCCCAGAACATGGAACAGCAGAAGTTGTTGTATCAGATGCGACTTCAGCAGCAGCTCCAACAGCAAAATTTGATGGCTGCGCAAAGAGGAAACATGCCAGCGGGTGCAAACCCAATGGCTCGGCCTCAAATGCCAGCACAAAATGGACAGTTTCCTGGTATGCGACCTGGCCAACCTCCTCAAGCCGCTGCTGGCCCAAATCCAGAAACTTTCATGAAAAGTCTAGCCTCATTTATGGCACAAAAGGGGATGCCACTTGATGCCAATCCTGTTGTGTCTGGCCGCCGGATCGCAATAATATCTTTATACACTATAGTCAGAAAGTTTGGAGGCTACAGAAAGGTTACCGCACAACAAGGTTGGCCGCAAGTCGGTCAGGCTTTGCAAATGCATCCAATGCAGGCACCGAATGCAGCAGCAGAGCTACGAGCACTGTATGAGAAGAATCTGCTTCAGTTCGAGGATGCCTGGCAGATGAATCAACAACGGCAAAGAGCAATGATGCAGCAAAATGCAGGTGCTGGGGGACTCGGTCCACAAATGTCACCCACGAAGCAGATGAATCCCCAAGCAGCTATGCAGCAGTCTCAGCAATACATGCAACAGCAGCAACAACACCTCGCGCAGCAGCATCATCTCCAACAACAACAACAACAGATGCACACAACACCTGTTAAGCAGATGGCACAAATGCATCCGCAACAAGCCGTCAATGGTTTCTCGACTCCCCAACAACCTCAAGGACAACAACACTCAATGGGACCTCAAAACCATGCACGAAATAGTCTTTCAAGAACAATCGAGGCCACGCCGCCACAAGCTGGGGGTTCGTTCACAATGCCATCACCAGTTTCTGCCGTAAAACCAGGAGGTATCACTCTACAGTCGCCTCAGGTCGACGTGGCCATGCGTAATGGTGAGCCACCCGCTCCTCAAGAGTTTAGTCTTCCCGATACACTATACCCAAAGGTTCGAGTGCTGGATACCTATGGCGGGGTGGAGCTGGAGTCATTGTCAAAACTCGGCGCCGCCGTCAGTGCAGCCAAACTTGATGTCCCGCAGGTCATTGATATGGGTGCCATTGATATCCACGCACTCACTATGAGTCTGCAGTGTGGAATTCATGCTGAAGTACGCCTCGCCCTTGATACCTTAGCATCTCTATCCGTGGAATCCCGACTGCAACTTGATCTCAGAGCTTGTGAAGACCTTGTCGAGACACTAGTTGATTGTGCCGAAGTCCAAGTTGAACTCTTGGCCGAGAATGCTGCAGAAGTCTCCGACGTTATGCTCATCATTTCCTACGAAGATGTTGTGCGAGGTTGCCGAAACGAACTAGAGACTTTACACGACATACCTGTCTTCGGATCATCTGAGTACGAACTCGACCGCGCTGTGGACCGACTATTATGTATCACTACTATTATGCGAAATCTTTCCTTCTACGAAACAAACCATCCCTTACTCGCCGACGAACTCGTAATCAAATTCTTCTGTATCGTTATAAGATACCTCGGTACACGCAACATGCTCCTGAGGACGAATCAAAATACTCTCGATTTCATGAAAGATATAATTATATTCCTTTCAAATCTTGCTCAAGCAGTCGAGCTTCCAGGACGAGAGCAAGCTCTTTGTTTGCTTCACTTCCTACTTGCGTTCGCACCTTGTCCTCCACCCAACATTTCCGAGCGGGTCACATTCTCATCATATGATCCGGCAATACATCGATACCTCCCTCCTGCGGTTGACAGTCTTGCAAAATTGCTTGCTCGCGATGAGCCCAACAGAACGCACTATAAGACGATATTCGCTTCAGATGTTGCATCTTCACCTCCATTCGACCTCCTCACCAAAACATTTGCGCTGGCCATCTCGGCCATTCCAGATGACAAGCAAGATACCAAACGTGGCAATTTAGTCCCTGTGGTCGAGGCACGAAAACCTTTCTTGATGCAGGGTATGCTAGCTGCGGAGATATTGTCCAATTTGGCTCCAGGGTTCGAAACAGGTCTCGCAAAATCTTGGTTGTTGTCTGATGACGGTTTCGCGCAGAACCTATCACAGCTAATATTATCTCTGTGTTCTCTGGCACCATCACCACAACCGCAGGCGAGAGGACATCAACCGCCGAAGGGAGTAGAAGACGAGGCATTACTCCACATCACTCTGGGAGGCATTGCTGTGTTGCGGCGCTTGGCGGAGAAGTCTCGAGATCCGGAGGATCCAAATTCCAGCATACCGATACCAGGTTTACCATCGAAGGAGAACTTGTTAGGGGCACTTAGGATAGCCCAACCAAGGCTTCAGGGGGTTCTAAAACAATTATGTGCATATGCAGGATTAGGCACATAAGGCGAAATGACATTGATATTTCTTACTAGTTGTACTATTCCATAGACGCATCAGTGGTATTTGGCAGCGTGCGGAGTAGGCGTTTTAACGCTTTCATATCTATCTATACAGCATGGGTATTTTGCCTAACCATAACGTCTTTCCTTGGCTGGGTCATTGTTTGTTTGGGTTACTGTTGTACAAGTTGAATATGTGTGGGACTGCCTTTGGTGGTATGAGAAAATGGAGGCGGAAATGTGTGTGTGTGGTGTGGTGTTGTACATATAGGCATGAGTCCGCAGATGCAATGATGAATGCAAGAAAAGATCTTCCTTGCTTGGAAAGCAACCATAACCTTCTTTCCTGATCTTCGTGATCCAACAATTGATTCATCCTTTCTTCAATCATAATAGCTCAACCTTTTCCTTATATCCAACTCCACTATCCGTCAAGAACTTCTTCACCTCTATGGGTTTATGTCCCTATGAAAATCGTCAGCATATGATCCACATATCCTCATCCTAATTCTAATCCCGACTCCTAATTCCATCCTCAACCCTCGAGGATGCTGTCTCCTCGTCTTCCATCTCCTTCCCCAAATCCACGTCTGAAAGAAATCTCCCCACAAACATACCTTCAAAACAACACACTTCGTCAACTCATTAACCACCACCTCCTTATGTCCCTCCATCCCCAGCGCCACACCAATATCCCTCTTCAACGCCTCAATGTCCCCTTCCACATGCTTTATTTTCGTCAACAACCTGTTTCCTCCCGCCTTTTTCATGGTGTACACTGGTAGATTATCAGAGGGGCTGAGAAGCACTCGGTAGGGCTTTGGTGCGTGGGAGGAGTTGGCGTAGTATTGGGTTGTTTCGGAAGATGGGGAGGTGGGTGTGGTTGTGGTAGAGTAGGAGGAGCGCAGGAAGTACTGGATTGTTGATGTGCGGGGGAGGGCGCGTGGGCGGAGGAAGAGGAGGGGGGTTGAGATTGACATTTTGGGGGTTGCGTTAGTTTGTACTGAAGGGAGTGGAGCTGAATTGGGCTTCGTCTGCTCTCGAGCTCTCACGCAGTTACAAAAAGTCGATAGAGGTTGACGCGAAGGATAGCGCGCTAGTTCAAAAAAGGCTTAACGCCATATCTTGGCTTTCCGCACACAAATATCTCGAACAACGAAAGGACCCCACCACGAAAGAAAGGAACGTCGAATTTCGCCCTCACACCCACGCGCAGCAACGTCCAAAAGTTCTTCCAGCGAGGAGAAATTTTGAGTCGCAACGAAACCGCAATCATGGCGGACGTAGCCAAAACCCCCGAAGAAGTCGCAAAAGAATATGATCTCCTCCCCAAACTCGTCACCCACCTCGACCGACACTTAATATTCCCCCTCCTCCAATTCGTCGCCGACCAAGATGAAGAGCCTTCGACCGCAATTACGAAAGCGAAATATGAGTTGTTGAAGAAGACGAATATGACGGATTATGTGGCGACGCTCTATTGCGAGTTGGAGGATGTGGATGAGGCACCGAAGGAGTTTGGGGTTAAGAGACAGGAGGTTCTTGATAGACTTGAGAGGTTTGGACAGGAGAGTGAGAAGATTACGGATTTGTTGGGTAGAGAGGATGTTGTTACGTCTTTGAGGAGTGATAAGGTGGCTAATTTGGAGTATTTGAAGAAGGAGCATGATGTAGGTTGAATTCTATGCTGGTTTTGAAATTTGGGGGAAACTGACAAAGAAAAGGTCACGATCGAGATGGTTAATGTCCTTTACGACTTTGGAAATTTCCAGTATAGCTGTGGTAATTACCAAGCTGCTGCTGAACTCCTCTACCAATTCCGAGTTTTGTCAACAGACAACGACAAGGTTTCCGCTGCGACATGGGGAAAATTGGCTTCTGAGATTCTGACTACGAACTGGGAATCTGCTATGGAGGAAGTACAGAAAGTCAAGGAATCAATCGACACCAAGCTCTTCAACAACCCCCTCGCACAACTCACTCACCGCACCTGGCTCATCCACTGGGCCCTCTTCCCCTTCTTCAACTATGAACCCGCCCGCGACACAATCTGCGAGCTCTTCTTCTCCGCCCCCTTCATCAACACCATCCAAACCGCGTGCCCATGGATTCTACGATACTTGACCGCAGCAGTCATCACCAACCGCAGCCGAACCCGCAACACAGGCCAATACCAAAAACAACTCAAAGACATCATCCGCATCGTCAAGCAGGAAAACTACGAGTACACCGACCCCGTAACCGACTTCATCAAAGCCCTATACATCGACTTCGACTTCGAAGAAGCGCAAAAGAAACTCTCCGAAGCAGAAGAAGTTCTCCGCTCCGACTTCTTCCTCGTCGCTGCATCCGATTCATTCGTCGAAGCTGCTCGTCACCTAATCTCCGAATCCTACTGCAAAATCCATCAGCGAATTGATATCAAGGATTTGAGCGCGAGACTTGGGTTGAATCAGGATGAGGGCGAGAAGTGGATTGTTAATTTGATTCGAGATACGAGGGTTGATGCGAAGATTGATTATAAGGAGGGGACGGTGGTTATGAATCATCCACCTAGTAGTGTTTATCAGCAAGTTATCGAGAGGACTAAGGGGGGCTTCTTTAGGACGCAGGTTCTTAGTGCTGCTGTTGCGAAATGAGCAGAGTAAAACCTCCTGTACCTCATACCAAGTTCCTCGCCTATGAACTGGGCTGGCTGATAGATTGTGAGAAGGGCGGATGAAGAATGGGTGTGAAAGCATGGCTGGCGTTTGGGCTGGGCTTGCAAAAATGATACATGCAGCTGGGTGGCTGGACTCGCATATGAATGGGAGAGCTATAGTTGCCGAGCTAGCTGTGTATTGTCTGTCTGTCAAATGGTTATTCCCATAGATAGATGGTTGGTCAATTTGATTGATGATTTCTACATGTTCTTTTCTTGCCAAGATCGTGCCCTTTAGAAGCTATGAGGTGCCTACAGCAATGGAAGGTACCTTCTTCCATCTTTGTCCTCTTTCCTTACATTTGTGCCGAAGTAAATTTTAACTTTCCGTTCTATATTCCATATTTACTATTTGAGATTTCAAACCTAAATCAGACATCCAATCTCGCAAAGCTCCAACTGTCTTTTCCCGTTCGTCTTGCAATATAAATCCCCCCTCCCACCTCTCCTTTCCGCCTCATCAAGAAAATTCACGCATCGCCAGGCCAGCCATGTGGCCCGCCTGCTCGTTAGTGTCGAAGCCAAGTCCCGTGTCTTTATGCTAGACTTTCTCTAGTTAGTTGTCCGACAGGTTCGGGGGATCGTATAGCGTTTTTGCTTGGTAGGGTGGGGAAAAGGCCAATAGGTAATAGAGGTGTGTGCTGTTAGGGAAATGTTGCGTTCGATTCTTTACTGTTCTCGTTCTGATTAAAATCACACTGTTTATCGCATTTAGTCAAGAGTGCTGCCGGCAAGATTTGCGTGTTGTTGGGGAGTGCTGTCACTGACTTTGCCTTCACGCTCTTCTCACTCAACTTGGGTGTTATCAGCAAAGATCCCTCAGCTTCTCAACAAGGTGGAGGAGGAACTCAGTATAATGGCTCTATAAATTCGAAGTCCTTAGCTGGGGTAGAGATTTCGGAAGAGGGCTCCAGGTCCTCAAAGGCTTTCCCTTGTGAAGTGTTTATCGTGTTGGTTTGTTTAGAGAGAGTGGGCGAGGTGTCTTTATACTCTATTTTCTCCGCGATGAGGGAATTGTCCCTGTTTCTCTGCATTGAAAGTGAAGTAGAAGTTGAACATGAAAATGTAAATTATATAAATAGCCTAACCAGGGTTCCCAATTCACCCCCAGCCTTTTCTTCATCTCCGTCCCCAGTCTTATAAAAGCTCCACACAGTAAGCTTAAGACGGGCTCCAGCGCCTTGGTCGACAATGGCAGACGAAAATCCAATTTGCGAGAGCGAGACGGCAACAGTCGTCAAGGCTTCAGAACACCTTACTGTCTACTCACCAAAAGCAAGGGCGCGGATTGGAAGGGGATTGATATAAAGTTAACGGGATGAGGAAGGAGGAGAAAGGAAAGATGAAATAAGTTGGAAAAGGTTGTGCACTGTCGGTTGGAATTACGTTTGGACTGGTTGGGTGCTGTCGTTTTCTTACAACTTTCGACTTTGGATAGAAAGATGCGAACAGACAAAAGCTAAAATACAGTTACCATTCTCAAACTGTTGACGAGGTCTGGAAACAATCATCTAGTTATTAAACATAATGTCAAACTTGCCCTTGCCAATCCACAGCCAGAAACATGTGTTTCTCAAGGGAGAAATGTGAGGGAAAACGACAACAAGTTCACAATTCCGTAGGGAGGTAAGGTAGATTTTAGTCCACGGCTGAGTCAAATATATTTTCAAAAGCGCTCACCGTATCCGACTTTTGAATTCCCATTATCGCCGCTTAGATATCCTGCAACTGCTGAGACTCGCGCTCAAGAACGGACCACAACCATAGAACGAGAATAACAAGAAGTTTCTTGTTTTGTGATCTATACCGATAGATGTCAAGGTTCTTATATCTTCTTTTTCACTTCGGTAAGAAGGCAGAGATTTTGATCAAAAGTGAACTCTAGTTCATGACTTTCTTTTCTAAAAGTCAAGGTTTGTTTTAAACTTCTCTCTTTAAAGCAGTCGTTTCTAATAGTAGTCCCGGATCACATAAAATATCGCTGTTTTCTTTGACCTTATACTTCCTGTCAACAACAAAAGAGTCCACCCTTTTAGCCACTTTCCAAGTGTCATGTGCCGCCGTAGAACGCCCTGCTGCGCTCTTCAAGTTCCCTACTATTATTCGCTGTAGAAAAATGTGTTTATTTCTAGAGAAGTGTTATTTGAAGCTCAAAATACAAGTCTAGAATTATAGTCCAACAGAAAACTAGTAATCAAACATATAAAGATCAGACAGCAGGCAAGTTTTATTGACAGCAATTCATAACTTTAATTGAGAGGGCTCCTACGCTCTAAACATGTGATATTGAGAATTGAGTCACACAACATAATCATGAAAGAGATCCTTCTCACCCTGGACCAAGCATTCTTGCCTTCGGCAGTATCAGAAACTCTCATGCTTGCGTTCCTCCTCGTCGCGTTACTCTCTTTACTCCCTCTGTGAGCTTTCTTTTTGGAATGAAGCAACCTTTATCCACCTCGCTTCTAATCTTGAGCTTGTCCAAGATTTTTTATTCTAACGCAAAGTTAACTCTAGAAACAGGAATGGTTTTCAAGTACGTCTTATTCCCACTTCCCTGTAATTCCACCAATTAATGTCTCGATCGTCTTAGAGTTAGTCGATGAGGATAGAAGTAAAATCCACTCAGGTAATCTACTAAAAGCATGGAAACCCCCTAAGGACCGAAATTTCATTTTAAGAATATTGACCACGAGAAATTTTCTCCGCCTTCCATAAATTCTCGTCTGCGATGCTTAAACATATCAACAATTTCTCCACTATGATTGCTATTCGCAGTATCGGATGTGAGGAGGCTTTCAATACACTTGATGTGCTCATCTCTGAAAACTTGATAGGCGTGGCGTGATACCTAATGAGTATTGTTGTAGTTAAATGGAATTATTTGAAGTTGAAAGTACAGTTCTATTGTCATGATACGAAAAGGGTTGAACACTCGGCAGGGAGGGGATCAGACGACAGCCTTCAGATCCTGACAGCACTTCCGCTAACCGGATCCGTTCCTAGCTTTCCGCTATAGATTCCCACTTCTTAGAATTTTGGGTAGTTGCAAATTTCAGTGAAAGTGACCAGGAAAGAGGACGGTCCTAATGTGATCTTCCTAACTTTCAGCAACCCCATGTTTTTCTTGAAAGTATTTCTACAAGCTTTGTCGGTAAGAATGGCAAGGTGCATGGAACTATTTAAAGTAGAGCAAGTGAGAATATTTTGACTTTCACTTGCTGGTTGCGTGGTGATGACGTTGAGTAGGGAATCGATTCTGGCTCCCTACCCTACCTTTATAAGTATGCCGCGTAGAGCTGTTGTGTTGAGTGCATTTTCTCCAGAGTTTATAAACTCAATATTGGGTTGATTCTCTCCACCTTGAATTTGTATTCTAAATATGAGAATACGAATTAAAGGCCTAGATTATAGGTTCAAGCCCTTGTATTGAGTCTGTATCATGTGCTAAACATGTCACCTTGCATTTTTTAGTATATCTTCTTTTTTTCTTTTAGAACTCACTAAAGAATATGGACCTCTGTAGGTCAGTAGCTTTAACTCACCTCTGCCTAGAGGTCCGCCAGACCTTAGGACCTCCAGAACTCAGTAGAAACCTACAAATTAATATGTTATATATATACCCCTCTTTTTTCTTGCTTAATAATTGTCTCTATAACTTCATATGATTTTACCTCTTTTTACTATGTCTACTATAAATGTTAACAATCCTGCTGCCTTACCTTCAGGTGTATGGTTCCTACCCTTACTTCCTCCTCCTGACCAATTAGAGAAGAGAGTTCCTAACCCCTGCTACCCTGATCCAGAACAATTATAAATTCCGGTTTCTTCTCCAACATGAGTTTTCGTTCTTCGTCCACGTGGATGTTGGAGCCTTTTTGTACGAGATGCACATCTAGAAGCTTTGGGTCAAGTCCAAGCTTCACAAGGGTTCTGTAAACTATGACACCCGCACTCAAACCATCTGCATCTTTATCTGGGACGATTAAAGTTTTCTTCTTGGCTTCAGCACTATTAACTGTCAATGACAGATAAATGAATAAAAATTGAGGGGTAAATCACCATTCCCTCAAGAATGCTCGTGCAGCTGTCATCTGCTTCTCAGTTGCCGGCCAGATTTCGGCCCCTTCAGAATCGCGTATAGTCTGTACATTGCAGTAATCATCAACTTTGGGGGCTTTTCTCGAAGAAGGTTGTGGACTCGTTTCGGCTTTGTGCTTCATGCTGCGGACTTGAGGCAAAGTTGAGTGTTTCAACACTGAGCACTCGATGGTAGACTTTTTCACTGTTATGATGGTTCCTGAACGTGCCAGTGGCCGCAAGATTGAAAACATCAATGGTTGAAGGTCCACTGCTGAATTTTGGTGATTGTCACAGGAGGCTGTTGGCATAGCAGGGGTAGCTCGAAGTCGTGACGCACCTAGCAGGAGACGCTAACCACGTTAGGCGCAGCCCCTTTTCGACCACTCCGGAGCCAAAATATCTTTGACACCATAACATTTGTGTTTAGTGTTCTTTTGATAATTAAGATTATCTCCATGGCTAACAAATTTATTTACCCTACCGTCTGTGGTTAAGGAATAGCCGTGGGAGCCTTTCGACTTTGAGAGAAAAGTATGTCACGTGAGTGTCCTCCTTTCAAAAGAAGGATCGTACCGTTATGGAGATTTTGCACTTGGTGAAAAGGTAAAAGAATGTGAGCTTGGTTAGACTCAGACTTCCTTCCTAAGACGAATGCGGTTAGATTTAGGAAATATAGAACTTTCGCCTCAAAATTACAAATCCCACCAACTTTCATGCCAGTCCCTCAGATCCACTTTCTCCGGCGGCTTTAAGTACGGCGTCAAGTCTGAGTCTGGATCTAGTTCCTTAGTCGTCCAGCCATTACCCCAGTAAGCAAATCTATTCTTGCTCTTATAATCATTCAAAAGCTCATAGTCAAAGTCCTCAAAGCGTGGAGATCGTTTTATAAAGGTGGAATGTGCTGAACTTCCAGGCCAATGGCCGTGTATTCGACCTCCGGGAATACCACCTAGATGATCATATCAGTCATGAAACAAGAAGGGGGGGGTGAAAAGATTAATACCGTTTGACCATGAACTACATTCTTCCGTAAGCACAGTGGTTGGGAAGTAAGTATCGCAGTATTCAACGAAATCATCTGCTGCTTCCTTCTTTGGCACGATCGTTCTTATACCTTGACTGCTGACTTTCCTCAATAGTTTCGAAATGTAGGTGATCTGATTTTCCACAGCATGGGGCAATGTTCCCGAAGCTCCAGCGCTATTCGGTCCATGAATGAAGAATAAGTTGGGAAATCCAGGTGTACCAATGCCGAGGTACGAATATGGGAAACCAAACTCTCCATCAGGTTTCCATGCCGTCGCTAAATTGACATCACCGGAGAGAACAGGAAAAGGAAAAGCATAGTCGATGTTTGCGCCTGTCGAGCAAATAACTGCATCAACGGGTCGGTGAACACCATCGACAGTCTCGATATCCGTCTTCGTAAATCTCTTAATCCGATCCCGAATGAAGCTAACATTGTCCTTGCTCAGAGCTTCTAGGTATCCAGGACCAGGAGTTAATCGTCGACAATGTGGTGAGAAATCTGGTACGATTGCATCTAGAAGCTCGGGCTTATCAACGAGTCGTCTTCGCATCAACTCCTTGAACTCTTCTCTGGCGGCAAGATTCTCCTTCGATCCCCTGATCTGTGCCCCAAAGCGTTTCCAATAAGTGTTTTCCAACGCTTTTCGGAACTCAAGATACTTTTCAGGATCCTCGAAGTTTTTCAGTTGCTCTTTGCTGAAATACATTGGTTCGGCTTTTCGATCGCGACCTCCGAGGGATCCTGCGATCCACGTTCTGGACCGTGCATAGTGATCAAGGTGCTTCACGACTTTCTGCAATTCGGGTACAACTTGAATTCCTGATGCGCCATTTCCAATCACTGCAACTCTCTTGCCTGCGGGGTCGAAAGTCGGATCCCAATTAGAAGAGTGCCTTAAATGACCCTCATACTCATCGATTCCTGGATAATTTGGTAATTTCCAATCGTTGAAGCGACCGATAGCTGTAATTAGAATGTCGAACTTCTCGATGCGGACGTCCTGATTCTTGACATCATAGATGTGTAGGGCCCACTTTGACTCTGCTGCGTCCCATTGGGCACTTTCTATCTTCTTACCAAGCTGGATGTACTTGTAGACATCATGTTTCTTGGCTAGGTTTTGCCAGTAAGCTCGAATCTCGTGCCCTTGGGCAAACTCTTCACTCCATTGTGTTTTCGGTGAGTATGTGCTTTGGTATACGTTGGCTGGTACGTCACAACGAACTCCTGGATCTGTTATAGTAAGCGAAATGCCTCCATTCTGATTTTCCACACCCACAAATGTTTTCTACCCAAGTCCCACCCTGAAGTTCGTCAGCGATCGGATGTATATTTCAACGATAACAAAACTTACTACATCCTTGTTTTTTTCATATATGGTTAAGTTGATTCCTGGAACCTTTGCTGGGAACAAAACGCCTGCCGTTATCCCAGAAATTCCAGCACCAACAACCGCAACCTGCTTCGCGTCAACGGAGAATTTCTAGATTTGGTTTCGATATCAAACTGACTTTCAAGGAACGAACGACATCAACAGGATGATCCTCCAATTTTAATTTGCTTCTCCCGTCGCCCTCCGCTGTAATCTTCTCGGAGGTCAGGTGACGAGATATACTCTCCAGTCTTTCTCTTGCTTGTACTTCAGACATCGCAAGAAGAATCTCTCCAGCACTTGAAAATTTCTAGATTCCTTACCTCTCTCATCTTTACTCAACTCCACCTTTTGTCTGAAATTTCCTCCCTCCGATAAAGCGATCACGATACTACGGAGTCGATATTCCTCAAGTCAAAAATTGTGGGGACCTGCAGCAAAACGTCAAACTTCGCGTAAATTGTGTCATCCCCCACGCCCCTGAACCCCTCGCTTGGCCGATCAACGTTGATCCTGTTGTCGTTGGCCGCTGTGAAGAGCCGTTGAAACGGCTTACGTCCTTATCAGTTGAACGGGCGGGCAAGGTATGGTGTCACTGCAAATGTCAATGAGGTTCTGTCCCAATGCGGACTTGAGATTCGTCCCACCACCTTGGTATTGGGTAACAGGTGTCTGTGCGACAAATAAGGGTGGTACCGCACGGAATTATCATCGATGACAGCAGGTATACCCGATATTTGACCCACCATGGGACACTTCGGCATTGCCGTTCCGTCCACGCTCTTGTGCATTTCAAGCTACTGCCCTTCATTCCTTGGATTCCACTTCCTGCTTGAAAGTGGAGTGGAAACTGGCAACTTTCTGCTTCGGCGCTGTATTACATTTGGGGGTATTTGCGGAGTCTGATCTAAACTCAAAGTTATCAACCTGTAGCCACGAAAACTTGCAATTTGTAGCCTATATGGCAACATAGCTGAAGACGACATGGGTAGCTCCTGCCTCTTCGAGAGTCAGATATAGCTATCTGGACTTCACAAATTCCAGGTCTTATCATATTCTGTCAAATACTCCCTTCGAGAAACCTAGCACAATGTCGTTGTCAAACCCTCACGCAAAGCGCAAAGGTCGAGCTTGGTACCATTGGTACTCAGCAGAAGATAGCCCGGAAGAGAGAAGGCTCATCATCAAGCTCGACTTGCTCATCATCCCATATGCGGTGATCGCATATTGGATCAAGTATATCGATCAATCCAATCTCAGTCCGTACTTCGATATCACCTCCTCGAAACTATTATGTTAACCAAGTTTTAGACAATGCTTACGTCTCCGGGCTTAAGGAGGACCTTGGTTTCAATGGCAACCAACTGGTCGAATTAAACTCGATGTATGTTACTGGTGCTGTAATTGGTCAATTGCCTTTCACTTTTCTATTTCCAATGTTTCCAATGAATTGGACAATACCTGCTCTTGAGGCTGGGTGGGGAATCTTCACCTTACTACAATATCGAACTCAGAGCTACTCTGAATTGATGGCGTATCGATTCTTTGTCGGTATTTTTGAGGTATTTCAAGCTTCCGTTCCAATCATGAGTTCTCAAGACTGATAGATATGCAGGCTGCTTTCTTCCCAGGTGTTCATTATGTCCTTGGTGCTTGGTACCGTGGTGATGAACTGGGTCGTCGTGGCGGAGTTTTCTATGTTGGCCAAATGCTGGGAACGCTCACTGCTGGTTTTATCCAAAGTGGCACGACAGCGAATCTCGATGGTGTAAGAGGATTGGCAGGATGGCGATGGATGTTTATTATCAGCGCTCTTATGACCATTCCGGTCGCAATCGCAGGGGTATTTATCTGGCCCGGCACGCCTGCTCGACCGAACAAGCTCTTTCTCAGCGATCGGGAATTTGATCTTGCTGTCTCCCGCCTTAAATCTGTAAGATCAGATACCACGGAAACCGCAAAACAAAGCCGCCTTCAGCTAGTCAAGAAGATCGTGAAAGACTGGAAAATATATGTTCTCACTTTCTGGGCGATTTTGTTCTGGAACTCGGGATCGACATCGTATGGTGGCTATCTTCTCTGGCTGAAGGGCTTGAAGCGTTTCTCAACACCCAAAGTCAACCAACTTGGCACCACCGCTCCCGCTTTAGGAATTTTTTATGTCCTCTTCGTTAACTTCAGTTCCGATTTGCTGTGGGGTCCAAGCGGTGCGATCGCATTTGCCCACGCCTGGAACTTTACAGCAATGGTCATTCTTGCTGTGTGGAAAGTCCCTGAAGCAGCGAAATGGTTTGCTTTCAATTCCACCTACACTCAAGTCGCGATGAGCAGTGTACTTTATGGCTGGGCAAACGACATATTGCGACACGACTCAAATGAGAGATCGTTCATTTTGGTGTTCATGAATCTGGTTGCGCAGAGCACGACGGCGTGGACTGGGGTATTGGTCTTCAAGACGAAAGAAGGGCCGAGATTCTTGAAGGGCTGGACATTTTGTGCAGTGAACTCGGCGGTATTGGTGGCTTTCACTTATGCTGTTATTGGTCCTTTGGCACGAAGATTGGAGAGAAAGTATGCAGGTGATTCTGAGAGCATCGAGGAGTCCGTGAGCGGCACAGACTCGACAAAGGCTGCGGAGGAGGTTACTGTTACACCACAGGTCAAAGTGTGATTGTAGTTATAGGCTAGCTAGCATATGTCATTTGACGTGGTGTAAATGGAAATACGTATCAGCAATAAAAGACAATTTGTTACGATCGCTCCCATGATGGCCCAAAAACTGGCGTCTGCTGCTGCATAAATCCCTTACGTGAGGCTTGTGTTTATATAAGCCTTATTTGAATGGAAATGTTAGAACAGAGGCTACAACAACTATCTTGAATGTATATATGATTGGCTCCTGCATTGTGTTGACTGGGAGGAGTACCCGAGGAATTTCGCGGGAAAGTGCGACTCGTGCCTGCCTACAAGCCCGACGTCAAAAGTCTGTGTTTTTAGCGTATTCTGCACCAAAACCAAAAACAAAAATCATAGAAATTTTAAAACTTAGTGAAAGAAAATTACCTTTATATAGAATAACTCGCGGTCCCTATTTCCTAGATTATAGTAATGTCTTATTGTTTTAAACTTTTGAAGTGTTCGCGATAAGTTGAGTTTTAGAAGCCTGAAGGCGGGGTTGTGAGGCTGAAAATCGCTAAATATGGCCTGAAAGCACAGACTTATGATGGCGGCCTTATTATGAGCCTGGCCAGATAAGTCTGGGTTTTCAGGCTATAAGGCCAACAGAACTCTATTTTGAAGCATAATTATAATATTTTAATTTGGAGTTGACCACCTACGGCGTTCTATTAATACCTAAACCTAGTGCTCCTGCTTCGAAATCAGGTTATTTATCCAATCCTGTAGTATTCTATCCTATTCTTTAAGAACTATAGCTTCTATCTCCGCCTTGGTTGTAGGCTGCCTCCGGCGTCTATGCAATGCCTGCTTGATCCGCCTCTAGCACTTCTTAATAGGGTTTATATCAGGACTTGTAGAGGGGTGCGGCATCAAAATAATTCTATGCTCTATATGCCATCTTGCACAATAGTTACATTTTGACTTATAACTATAGGCAGAGTTTCCGTCCTCTATAAACAAGGGCTCGGTAGAAGGTTGAAGTAAGTGAGTTTGTGCGGCAAAAGCCTCCAAAATGTCCTGGATATATAGCGCGAGGATTTGGGACAGGTAATCGGTTTGCTTAAAGGCTCCCCTCTTGCCAGAACTATAAAGAAATATTAAAGGACTCTTATAGCTATGTCTAATTGCCCCCTAGGCATTAACTAGTGTTGTGTGGCTATAGTGAAACTAATGTTAGATACAGGTCTTATAGCACCGTTCACCACCCTTTCTTGTCACTCTCTGCTTAACTGTCCTTCCACCAACTAGAAATGTGACCTCGTCTAACCAGAGCACCTTTAGCCACTCTACTGTCCAAAATATATGTGTAATTGCCTAGAGAAAGCGCGCGAGGACTTGTGCGGGGGTAAGGTAGGGCTTCTGGCAGGCAACGCATCTGTGGTAGCCCCTCTGCTTTACGAGCCTAGTCAGATAAGTCTGGGTTTCTAGGGCATTTTAGCGACCTGCACACACTAATTAATTATGCCACCAACAACCCCCCCACTTGATTTTCATCACGACCCTGGCTTCAAAATACCAACTAAATATAAGGAAGCGATATGCCAGCTCTATAGCTTTACAAAGATGCTAATTGAGAAGTTAATAGAACGATATTTGTTGAGTAAATCGACAATCTGTTATATTTTAGGCTACCCCGCTCTAGAGCGCAAACGACTAGCAAGGACCGGGCGACCTAAAGAACTTAGCGATAAACAGGTAGATAAAGCTATAGAGTATCTCTCGGATAGTTGGGATAATCAAGTCCTTAATTGGGTATATTTGCGCGACAAATTAAAGCTCTCTTGTACGCCAGAGACGCTTGCGACCTGACTAAAGTAGAGGGGCTACCACAGATGCGTTGCCTGCCAGAAGCCCTACCTTACCCCCGCACAAGTCCTCGCGCGCTTTCTCTGGGCAATTATATATATATTTTGGACAGTAGAGTGGCTAAAGGTGCTCTGGTCAGACGAGGTCACATTTCTAGTTAGTAGAAGGATAG
This sequence comes from Halenospora varia, assembly GCA_020726485.1. NCBI lineage: Eukaryota > Fungi > Ascomycota > Leotiomycetes > Helotiales > Solenopeziaceae > Halenospora > Halenospora varia. Next base: position 522,872 of record JAHEWH010000007.1, read on the forward strand.
TTAAGCAGAGAGTGACAAGAAAGGGTGGTGAACGGTGCTATAAGACCTGTATCCAACATTAGTTTCACTATGGCCACATAACACTAGTTAATGCCTAGGGGGCAATTAGACATGGCTATAAGAGTCCTTTAATATTTCTTTATAGTTCTAGTAAGAGGGGAGCCTTTAAGCAAACCGATTACTTGTCCTAAATCCTTGCGCTATATATCCAGGACATTTTGGAGGCTTTTGCCGCACAAACTCACTTACTTCAACCTTCTACTAAGCCCTTATTTATAGAGGACGGAAACTCTGCCTATAGTTATAAGTCAAAATGTAACTATTATGCAAGATGGCGTATAGAGCATGGAATTATTTTGATGCCGCACCCCTCTACAAGTCCTGATATAAACCCTATTAAGAAGTGCTAGAGGCGGATCAAGCAGGCATTACACAGACGCCAGAGGCAGCCTATAACCAAGGCGGAGATAGAAGCTATAGTTCTTAAAGAATGGGATAGAATACCACAGGATTGGATAAATAACCTGATTTTGAAGTAGGAGCACTAGGTTCAGGTATTAATAGAACGCCGTGGGTGGTCAACTCCAAATTAAAATATCATAATTATGCTTTAAAATAGAGTTCTGTTGGCCTTATAGCCTGAAAACCCAGACTTATCTGGCCAGGCTTGTTAGTCGGGTCGCAAGCGTCTCTAGCGTACAAGAGAGCTTTAATTCGTCGCGCAAATGTACCCAATTAAGGACTTGATTATCCCAACTATCCGAGAGATACTCTATAGCTTCATCTACCTGTTTATCGCTAAGTTCTTTAGGTCGCCCGGTCCTTGCTAGTCGTTTGCGCTCTGGAGCGGGGTAGCCTAAAATATGACGGATTGTCGATTTACTCAACAAATATCGTTCCATTAACTTCTTAATTGGCATCTTTGCAAAGCTATAGAGCTGGCGTATCGCTTCCTTATGTTTAGTTAGTATTTCGAAGCCAGGGTCGTGATGAAAATCGAGTGGGGGGGTTGTTGGTGGCATAATTAATTAGTGTGTGCAGGTCGCTAAAATGCCCTAGAAACCCAGACTTATCTGACTAGGCTCGTTACTCGACCGCGGGGTCAAACCTTGGCAACTTCCTCATCCTTCCTTAACCCAGCATAAAATTTCCTTTCCTCAAAGACCTTGACATCATCGCTCGCAAACACCTCCCCCTTCTTCTCAGCCTTAATCCTCAGCCTCCTAATCCTCCTCACATCCCACTCCACATTCCTAGTTAACCACCAAGTCCAAGCACTTGCGACGCCTCCCAGCCCTATCGCAGCAGCACATATCGCGAACGGCACCTTATACCCGTTATGCGCATATTTAGATTGGAAAAGCTGAGGACCAATAACTCCGCCGACTTGGCCAACACACGATTGGAAGGCAAGGGTGAAGGCTGTGCCGGTCGTACCTTCCAGTGTTGCTGAACGCCAAGCCCAGAATGGGATGAAGTAAACAGAGTAAAACATTGTTCCGAAGACTACAGAGATGTAGACGGCGTATTTATCTCGGGTACTGGCGAGTATGATGAAGAATATTAAGGCTCCAGTACTTATGAATATGATGGCTGCTGGTCTCGTTACATATGCGCGACTCAAGAACCAACCCGCAAAAATGATAGCAAGGACCGTTGCTGCTGCAGGCGGAATGTTGAGCAATTGGTTCCTTGGGAGACCTGCAAACCCGAGACTCGTTGTGACAGTGGGAAGTTGCCAGCTGAGGCCATAGCCACCGAGATTCGTGAGTATTTGGGAGAGCATGAATGCGTAAGTCCGTGGGTTGCGAAGTGAGGCGAGGACCTCCTTTTTGCTGAATGCTGAATCGTGAGTTCTGGGTGCATTTTCAGAGAGGCGTACTTCAAGATATTCTTGTTCGCGAGGTGTAAGCCATTTTCTGGATCGTGGTGATTTGGGATAATCCGGCAGCACAAAAAATATCACGAAAGAGAAAAGTATCGTGAAGATCCCTTCCAGCAAATAGACCCATTGCCAAGCGCTCATTCCTCCAAGTCCGTCCATGTAAGATATCCCGTATGCGAGAAGAGACCCGATAATCCCAGAGCAGTTTTGAAATCCGAACATCCACATAATGGGCTTCCCCATCTCGTCACTGCGGTACCAGCTACACAGTTGCGCAGCGAGACCCGGAAACATGCCAGCCTCCATCATTCCAAGGAAGAATCTTGCAGTGTAGAGACCTTCTTTGTTCTTGACGGCGGCATGACATGCGAGAACGATGCCCCATGAGAGCATGATCCGGAATTGCCAATTTCGAGGTGTCGCCTTCTTGAGAACCAAATTACTTGGAACTTCGAAAATGATATAACTTATCTAGAACATTTCGGTCAGGGTATTTTCATCGCATTTGAAGGAGTCAACTTACGAAGTATATCGATTGCACCCAATTATATTGATCAGCACTCATATGGAGCTGTTTCAATATGTTGGTCGGCTGTCCAACTTGGAGGACTTTGACTGCTGCTGCATTGGTATAATCAATCTACGCTTTTGTTAGTTGTGCTTTGGTGCAAGATATGAGCTGATTATGCTTACATTTTTGATGATATACATTGTACCAATTAGCCATAGAAATCTCCAGTCGACTTTTGATCTTATGGCCTTGTCTTCTTCTGGACTGAAAGAGGAGAGGAACGCTTCGCGATCAGCTGTAGTATCACCTTGCACTGCATCAGGCTTGCCAATGACTGGCGCGGTCTGGATATTTGCTGAGATCTTGTCTCCATCATCGGAATCTGAGCTCATGCTTTTGAGATTACAAGTGCAGTGTGCGCGAGCAATTCAGTATAGTGTTGTCTGCAATTCCTGATCTTGAGAGGAATTGATTGACAAGTGAATATAACTGCTTCAAAAAGAACTCACAGACGAGGCAAAAGTTGTTTCCTTGATTTTTAGATAACAATATTTCTTACAGTAGCCTGATAGTTAGTGCTATCCACTCTTATCACCGTCGCTTCCGAATGCTCTCATGTCGCATGCATGATGGGCGATATTCTGATGCAAGCACGCAATATGACCCCTAAATTCACGAGCTCGGCTAGCTCCCCACCCCGCATTGGCATGTGGGCCTAGACACCAAGCAATCGATAAGATCAGGAAAAAGTTATGGGACGAACGCAAGACCCATTTGAGTGCTCCGAATAGTGTGGAGAGTATCGTGTCGCGATATTCTTGCGGTGTCGGACATGTCGCCATAGGCAGAGGTTTGACGTGCCAGCGGCCAAATGTTGTCGGGCAATGAATGATCGGCTTAGCCACATATAATCGTTACGCGTATAAGTTTCTTAGACGCGTTGAAGCTTCCTGTATAAATAAAAGAGAAGCTTGGACCGCGATTCGTTGATGTCAACTTCAAAGCAATTACTGCTACAAAAGGAAAAGGAAATTTCAACACCATGACTACTCAATCCACTGAGAACACCCAAAATGGTGCTCCAAGGAAACAAATATTGCTGAATGCATTTGACATGTCCACGGTTGGCCATCTTAGCCCAGGCCAATGGAAGGTAGGCTAGTAAACTTTTTCTGATGTTCTCATGAACGTCGCTGAATCGTACAGAATCCAAAAGATCGATCAGGAAATAAGCGCGAATTGAAATACTGGATAGATTTGGCACAAATTCTTGAGCGAGGTGGCATCAATGCACTGTTCTTAGCAGATACATATGGAGGCTACGACACCTATGAAGGGAGCCTTGACAACTGTATACGAAGAGCGGCGCAATGGCCGGTAACAGACCCCACAATTGTAAGTCTTCTGAAAGAAAATCATCACCAGTTTCAAACGGCTAATTATTTGTGTCCAGCCGATTAGTGCAATGGCAGCTGGTAAAACTTGTCTTTAACCATGGTAACAGCTCAAGACTGACGAAGAGCATAGTAACCAAGAACTTGGCCTTTGGTATCACTGCTAGTACGACATTCGAGCCTCCATTTCTGCTTGCAAAACGATTTTCCACGCTTGATCACCTCACTGGAGGCCGCATAGGATGGTTCGTGAACAATGATCCCGTCCAAGACACTCCACTCTCAAATGACTAATTACAACTTAGGAATATCGTCACTTCCTGGAAGAAGAGCGCGTTCAAAGCTATCGGATTAGACAGTCCCATTGAGCATGATGAGAGATATAGGCAAGCAGACGAATATCTCCGCGTGCTATACAAGCTCTGGGAAGGGTCATGGAGTCCAAAGGCACTCATTAAGGATGTAGAAAACGATGCATATGTTGACGCAGACTTGGTGCGAACAATCAAACATCAAGGAAAATATTTCAACCTCGAGACACGACACATCGTCGACCCTTCGCCTCAAAGGACACCATTTCTGTTTCAAGCAGGGACCTCGCCGTAAACACTACCCAAGACAATTGTAAACATAAAATCGCAACGCTGACATGAAACAGAGCCGGGTCAGCATTTGCATCGAAGCATGCTGAGGCAATTTTCGTGACTGGCCACTCGCCAGCAGTTCTGGCGCCAAAAATTGCGAATATCCGTCGCTTGGCCAAGGAAGAGGGTCGAGATCCATCGTAAGTCGTCTCAAAACGGCGATCGCTGTTCGCTCCTACTAATGATGTGTACCCTCCTCAGATCTATCAAGTTCTTTTCAACATTCACACCTATCATTGGTCGAACGGACGAGGAAGCCTTTGAGAAACTCGAGGAAGTGAAGAAATATGCATCGACGATTGGTGGGCTGGTTCTTGTCAGTGGTTGGACCGGAATTGACCTCTCAACAATCCCGCTCGGGAAAGAACTAACAAAAGAGGATTCGCTCGAGGTTCACAAAGTGACATCTTCACTAACGCAGTTTACCACCACGAGCAAAGAAGTACCTAAATGGACCCCAGAGGTTATCGCAGAGAGAGCTTCGATTGGTGGGCTTGGCCCAGTAGCAGTTGGATCACCATCCACAGTAGCTGATGAACTTGAGCGATGGGTGAAAGAGGCAGATGTAGACGGGTTCAATCTTGGTTACGTGACAACTCCTGGAACGTTTGAGGATGTTGTTGACCTTCTCGTGCCGGAGTTACGAAGACGTGGCATATACCCAGAAGCGCCCGAGGAGGGTTTAACGGCTCGAGAGAAGGTGTATGGGAAGGGCCAGTCGAAGTTGAGAGACGACCATACAGGAAGCGCGTATAAATATGACGTATACAAGGAGGATACGCCATATGTTGCGGAAGATGGAAAAGCCGCTGAGCAACAAACGAAAGAAACAGTTCCAGAAATTCAAGCTTAGGATTATAGGTCAAATACAGATCTCTTAAAGAATTGTGAGCATTTCTGATGCTTTTATGGTGGTGAGATTCAATCGCAATCGATACAATCACTTACGGAAGCATTCCTCCCCACCACTCTGAAGATTAGCATCGAGCATACCCCAACACGGCCAATAGACTATAGACATTCGATCACTGGATGGAGACTTTTATTGGGTATGCTCTGTAATGAGGCATTGTAAGTGATTCATGCACCCTCTTCCTTATATATTTTGACGCACTTTATAATGCCATATTGTCTTGTATCCATAAGGAGTGCATGTGGAGTACAGTCTACCAATCACTTCCTTACATGAGCACCTTGTGCGAAGGATCGAGGCACGATTATTCGTAAGTTGTCAAGATGGATGCTCGATCAACTGCCATCATGGCCAGGTCGTGATATTCGAAAGCGATGGTCGAGCCGGGTTATGAGAGTATCCTAGAGTGTACAAACTTGGTACAAGTCAGTTTCCACACTTACTACCTTCGTCACAATGGCTTACCTGCTCATTGAGGCTGTGGTTTTGAAATTTTGGTTGTGGTTGTTACATGACACGCCACTGACCAGATCTTGCTCAAGTCGCGTTTTTAACGCTAACCGTATTAGGTACTGTACAGCTACTCAGCTTTCTTATCACTTCAAAGAACCAACACAAAGCATTGTGTTTACATCACTTCTATCGAACAACGGCGCTCAATATCCCAACATCAGCATGCTTGCATCACCTGTGCCTCACATTTGGACTGCCAAAAGCTCGAGGAGCCATTAAGGATGGCGTTCGTACTGATTAATTTACTCCCCAGCACCTGTTCGGCACTTGAGCAAGACCTTGACACGACAATTATAAGTAATCTTTCATGACACAATCCTACTTTTATCCTAGGAAAATACTTCATCATCGATCTCTTCGACCAGGCAAGTGACTGATCTGCTGACAAACCATGGGAGGATGAGCGAATTGCTCCTATGAGCCTATGATTGCTGACAAAACAAAATGCAACTCTTGGATTCACAAGACCTGTAAAGCAGTAAGTAATCGAAGGACTCAATCTTGCAAGTTGAATAATCTTTAAGTGTTTCGATGTCTGGGCCAGCCCGCATTCCCGCACTTGCATAGACCCTTGTCCGCAACCCATGTCCGCAAAACTCTCCCCGCAATCTACCCCGTAGCTCAACATCCAGCTTCATCAGCAAACGTTTTCGAAACTCGTCATTGTTGCACTTACGAAGCACTGCAATATGAAGAGTTATGATTCTTGCCTTGTCATGGATTCTCAAAAGATGTATAAAAGTCCAGAAAATGCTCTCCCTTTTGAATTCCCATTCGAATCAACTCCACATCATCACCAAGGCACAACCCTCAAGACCATCTTCGCTTGTCATCTCTCACACTTTGAATCTCAATCAAGTTTTTCAATTAATCATTCTATACAATGTCCGCAAAACGCATCCTTGTCATTGGTGGTACTGGAGCACAAGGCTTTGCTGTTGTGAAGGCCCTGCTCGCATCCAATTCTACGTTCACCGTACGAGTTCTATCCCGCAACCCTGACGCCGAGTATGTTCAAAAGCTGTTCGAAGGTACTGGCGTTGAACTAGTAAAGGGTAAATGGCTCTACCCAGATAACCTTGAATGGTGCTAAATTGAGTAACAGGCTCGTTCATGGACTTCGATTCTGTCGAAGCTGCACTTCAAAATTGCTATGGAGTTTTTGTCAACACAGACGGTGAGTAGACTCCATATTGGGAGCGATGGAACAAATGCTAAGAATTTACGACATAGGCTTCACTGTGAAAGAGTCGGATGAGATCTGGGCAGCCATTCGCATTTGGGAGATTGCCAACACCATCCCAACACTTCGTCATTTCCTGTGGAGTAGCATTGATTATTATTTGAAGGTGATTTTTCTTTTGGTTACTTGTACTATTGCAAATGCTAATTTACGATTAGCTGACTGGTTTCAACCATAAATATGCTGCCCACCACACCAAGTAAGTCGCCACAACACTTTCTATAAGAGCGATAGCTAATTACCAAAAGTGCCAAGGGAAGAGTCAACGACTACTTAGGTGCTCAGACATCCTCAACATTAGAAACTAGACTCGCATGGACAATTATCAACACAGGAGCTTATGCTGAGCAGTTGCAAGGTGAGCATATCAGTTTACGTGACTCGGTGACAGAAGACTAACACGATCAGGTGGTTTCTTTGCACCTGAAATCAAAGCGGATGGCACTCGCGTCTTTTCCTTCCCACTAGGAGATGGTCACCTTCCTCTTATGACCCTCCAAGATATGGGCGTCTTCACTGAAAAAATATTCAGCGACCGCGAAGCCTGGTCAGGCAAAACCCTCAACGTCGTCTCAGAATTTGTGACTGGACAACAAATCGCAGACACTCTCACTAAAGTTGCAGGCGTGAAAGCCATCTACCAGAATGTCAGCATGGAAGAATGGCTTAAAGCGCTGCCCTATGCGGATGTTCCTGTGGCTTCAACAGATCCAGAGGGCATCACGATTGGCGAGAACTTTGCCATGTGGTGGCCTGGCTTCCAGGACAGTCTTTTGTTGAAGTTGGGGACGAGAGATATACCTGCTTTGAAGAAGGTCCATCCTGGATTGACCTCTTTAGAGCAGTGGATGGTTACTGAGAAGTATGATGGCACCGCCAAGCCAGTATTAAAAGGGTTCATTGATGGAAACATCGGACCTGGAACCACGAAGACTTGAGCTCGCAAGAACGATGACGTGTTTGCTTTAGAAGCGTATGCATAGTTAGTACTTGCTTGGTAGATGCTTTGATTTTTATGGATTTGGTGTTTTTCTAAAACTACACCGCCCAGACATAGGTTAAGTGAGCGGCTATGACCAAAGGTATTGTGCAACCTTTCAGTTTTAAACACTGTCCTTTTTCTGTTATTATTTTTGATTTGCCCACCTGTTCTAGTTTCAATACGAATTCTCTTCCGTCTCATTCGGACTCATACAGCTCAGGTTGTTTTAACACTACTTCCAAATCTTCGCTTTGTCCTCGAAACAACATTTTTCGTCGACAGAATAACAGGATCTGAAATGATATTTGAGCAGAACACGAACCTAAATCTTCTATCTTATCAAGTCCTATTCTCTTACTTTTCCCAGGTCAGTGAAATTAAGTAAGATCACCCAGTTGGCACTAAAACTATTCATTACGAATCTCGTTGCCCACTTTACAGACCCCTCAGCCGTCCGCAAGATGGACATGCCTACCAAGAACGAAGTCTCTACCCAGCAGATCGAGAGCGGCAAAGGTAAAGAACCCGTAACTGGCACTCCGGTCACCACTGCACTTCCGTCTCGTAGCAACACACCTAGAACATTCTATACTACAAAACGTCCCAGTATGCCTGCAAATTCCAAGTCCAAATCTGGAGATCCAAGCAATTCAAAGTTCAATCTCTTCAAGCGCTCCAACGACAAGGAACAGCTACGGAAGGAGTGAAAAGTGAGGGAAAGTGACCCAACTAATCCCTTAGATCCGTACCAGCAAGAAGTCCGCCGCCAAGAACGAATTCGGAAAAGGCTTTCAAAAGAGAGTGATGAAAAGCTTGAGAAGTCGAGCTTAGATCCAGTTGACACAAGACGACATGGTCGATTGTTTGGTCCTAGGGAGTTTGTCCTCCCGCCCGCCAATTCAAGCGACCAAAAGGCGCTTGGGACACGACTGTTGGGTCTGAAGAGGAACCGGGCAGATGTCACTGACGGCAACTGGGAAGCAAACTCGGACGGGACAGGAAGGCCAGATTCTTTCCAATTCGAAGACCATGCCAGCAGCAAGGCACCTAGTATCATGGACAAGATCAAACGTCCATTCAGCTCAGCTAACCTTCGTTTGAAGAATCGCTTCCACAAGAAAAAGGTTTGGGAGAACCCTAGCTATCAAGGGGACTCTGACAATGACAACAATGATTGTAGCATGCGACCATTGCGGCCATCTTCTGCACACACGGAGAAGAATGTGAAGGGTGCGTTTGCAGAAGCCGGACAGTGGCTGTTGGCCAATGGTGGGATTTTGGAAAAGGGAGCGAGGAAGGGTAAGAGTGAGGAAAGAGGGAGAGATAAAGCGGTTCGAGTGCTTTCGAATCATTTTCCAGAACAAAAGTAAGAGTTTAGGTCTTGAGGTTTAGCCTAAGGAATGTCCTTTTCTCTTGCTTTCCCTTTCTCTCTTTGTCCTTGAATGTCCTATCTTACTTCTTTTCTTTTTGGTTGGCTCGTAAAGGCTACTCTTCTACTATATGATTGCTTTACCATTCGCAGAATCAGTGTATATGAAAATCCCCTGTCGTAAATATACTATAAAACCCCCACAGTCGCAAGCAACCCAGAACCAATCCCTTCCCATCTTGCAGGTGGTAACATTAAATCAGAAATATTCCACCCGAATTCAACCATCTCAAACGTATCAACAAGTGCAAAACCCGAAGGAGATGTTCAATGTAACAGGCTCAAGATCTAAGCCAATTTCCTTGTTGCACTCCAAGTAATTCAGCATAGCCGCAGCCACTTGTGGAATATTGGCCTCACTATCATCCCCCAAAGTCAGATGCATCATCGATGATCCCGCGGAAAGATGCGGAACGATCGAAAGCCTACAGTGTTGCAACTCTTAGTCTCTTGATGGCCCCTATAGACCCAACACTCATGTTGGGGAAAGCCCAACCAGTCCGATAGCAAAGGAAAAAGGGGTTGGTTTTGCGAAATATCTCGATGGCTTCTGGATAGAGTATAGGATTGCATTGAAGCGCTTTGATAAGAGCTGGCATGGTCCAAGACGGCAAGTAACTGTGTTCGAGTACTTCACCAAAGATCATTTCTCGGATTTCCGGGGGCAACCTTCGCAGACTATTTTCGCAGTAGGGAATATGGTAAGTCACTCGATAGTGTAAGCGTCTGAAACCATCGAGCGGTGAGTAATAGGCCAGCAAGTGGTGCTGATATTCGAGCAGAGATTCGAGCAGCTTGTCTCTGGTAACCGCTCTTACGGGACATGGAAGACATTCAGCGAATATATCGTGTACTTTGTTAAGCATTGGTTTGGGCTCGATTTGAAGTTTGAGAAAGAAGTTGTTGGGAAAGGGAGGAAGAATGAGTTGGTTTGGAGGTTTAATGGGGGTGGAGTTAGTAAGGAGGATAGGAAAAAGTGGATTGGGACTAGGGCATGAAAGACGACTTTTTGGACGGAGATGTATAGGCCTTGGGTTGGGTTTGATGAGTGGCTGGAGAAGAATAGGTTGCGGAAGGATCCGGTGGGGGGTGGTAGGTAGATGTTTGGCATTACCTTTTGGAGTCCTGTAAGAAAGGTGGCTGAGTTCTCAAGCATCATTTCATTGTGGATGATTAGTACCCCGCTCCGGACGCTTAGCATTCAATAACGAGTAAATGCAGATTATTATAGACATTATCATATGAACAGGTATGGGGAGGTTGGCATCACCACTTCTCTATTCTCTAATCTCTACCACTCACTCATTTCCCCGCAATGAACTCTTCATCCCGCTTCACAAACGTCCATAACTTTCTGAGTATAATAACCTCCAACACGTGCTTTCCACTTTTCTACCATCCATCCCCTCCTCGGAAATCCACATCCAATTCCACCACTTTGCACTTCTCCAATGCCGCAGCTCACAACTACCCAACGTCCCCTCAAAATGAAAATCATAACAAAGAAAATATACTCCAACAACTACCCAACCCCAAACGTCATCGAATTCAGACCACTTAAGTGTTTTTACATTTTCGCAATCGGTAGCAAGAGGAGGGTCAGGTGTTGTTCCTGTTTCTCTTGCATGTCGGTTGCTGGTTCGTGAAATCATGAAATCTGTGCTGTATGTGTAGTCTTGTGTTACTCGTAAAAAGTTCGTGCAGATTGAAATCTCGATGTGATGGTGTGTGTCGAATTGTATAGAAACATGTGTAACGTCCCCGATCCAAGTTCGAGACTATGACGGCGAAGTAAGGACAAACCCGGATGGCTTTTAAAATCCGCAATCGCAGAAATTCTTCTTAATCTTTGGTAATTTCGCTCCCTTTACCCCGTTATCAATCACGCCACGAATGACATCGCCCTCCTTGCAAACCATAGCCACAAGGTGAACCTCTGCCATCATATTAGCTGATGTTGCTCATCACTCTCATATAAAGAGCATAACCTACCTCCAGGTGGTGCCTCCCCATCCAGAGCTCCACTTTTCATCCACGTCTTGTACAACTCCTCAAATCTCTCAAGGTTCCTCACAATCGCGTCGAAATCAATATCTCTCTTCGCCGATGTCTCCACGGCCTCAAACTCATCCCCAGCACCACTAATCCCCAAACCAGTGCCAACGTGCTCCTCATCCTCAATACTAATGCCACTAGGTGTGCTATTCCTAGAACTCTCTGCACTCTTATCTTTCTTACCGAACAATCGCATCAAGCTGAGAATAGAGCCAGATCTTGAGAGACCTTTTGAGGATTTAGATTTTGGTGTAAGAGTACCTGGAGTAGAGCATGGTGAGGACGCTGCCGAATAGAACTTTTCGTCGAGGTTACGGAGGGTAGCGATATCGGTGTAGGCTTGTTGGATCAACGCACTGATTGGCGTTAATTCAAATGCTGCACTTCCTTGCTCTCCCTTGTGACCCAGTCCCGGCGCCTTCTGCTTCACCGCACTCAACGGCGGCGAACCCTTGATCAGCGCAGGAGACTGCTCAGAAGTGCTGCTATTAGAGTTTGAAGTTGGACGTAAGGGTTTGCTGTCGATGTCTGTGGCTTGGTGGTGTCTAGGACGAGGCCGGAGTTTGGTGCTGAAGCTGTTGGCGGAGGAGAGGCGACGCAGGAGCGAGGTGGGTTGGCAGGTCATGGCCATGGAGTCTTCGGAAGAGGAGATGGAGAAGGTCGAGATGTTGCGATGGAACATGTAGGGGTCAGGTGAGGGGGCGCGTTTGTATCTATCGGAAGAGAAGTTAACCTGGTGGAGTTGTGAAGCTGGGTGGAAAGGAATTTTGGATAGAGAGAAGTGTGTGATGGAAGTGTTTTGGGCGGAAGGAAGTGTGTATCAACATCAAGAGCTCCACTCGAATACAAAATGCGATCACTCACCCATGATTACCACTACCCCCACTACCACCACTAAACCCGGTACCCCTAGTATTAGGCCTCTTAATATCCGCCAAACTCTCAACCTTCTTCAACTTCAAATCACCATTCAGCCCACCGCTCATAGTAGGAATATCATGCAACTCAACATCCTCGAAACGAACAGGAGGAGAGTAAGCTGGCTTAGGCACATCCACCTCTTTTCCCCCAGCTGGAATATAAACTTGCAGATTGGGGCGCTTGCTTGGTCTTGGCGAAGGAGGATGATCCAATCTCAAGGCCTCTGGAATAATCTTGTTTGAAGTCGGCAAAGTTGCTTTCCTGGGAGCAGAATGAACTGGTTCCGGCGCCTGCAAGTTGATACTCTGCAATCCACTCAAAACAGATCTCTCAAAGCCATTGCTTGTGCTTGAGGTTGGAGTTGCGACGGGAGTGGAGATACGGTGTCGTTGCTTTGCTTTTTGGAGAGAGAGGTGTTTTGGGTCTCGGAAGGGATTGGTGATTGGTTTTGGAGGGAGAGGAGCTTGACGTGGGTCTGGGCGTTTGTTAGTTTTGTTAGTTTTGTTAGTTTTGGTGGTTATGTCTTGGAGGAGTATGGGTGGTGGTGGAATGGAGGTGGAGGCGGGGAATTTGGACGTTTCGATCCAGAAGGCTGTTGCGGTGCCGAACATGATGAGTGTGCTTGTAGGGTGGAATTGAGGGGAAATGGAATCCAAAAATAATGATAGAGGTAATAATAATATGTTATGTAACGTTGAGGATATCCTTGTTTGTTGATGTTGGGGTTGATGCTGGGACCGAGGCGCAATGTGATATTGAATAGGAAGGGGAAGCCGAAGCGAAGGGGCAAGACAGTGAATAGATCTGTGATTGCACAGATTGCCAGCGCGACCAGGACCAGACGAAAGAACGGATGAAAGAAAGAAAGAAAGAAAGAAAGAAAGAAAAGACGACGTACATTCATATTCCTCAGGGATACTAGGAATCTTCCGCTTATCAATATAGAACGAAGTCGCGCTACCGAACATCTTGCCCTCTTGCACGCGCGCTTAAGCTCTCGATTTGTTGCACAATACTCGTAAAAGAGAGGTCGGGAGGAACAGTAGATCTATAGCACTGCTGTTGAGTGCAAGTCGACTAAGAGCGAGTCGAATGAGAGGAAGTCGAATAGAATTTTGGTGTTGTGAGAAGCAAGGAAAGAAGGAAAGGTGTGGTGTTGGAGGTTGAGTGAAGGAGAGGTGGAGGTTGTAAAGAAGCGAAGAAGTATATCACGACACGTAAAAGATCACGACAGCCCCGTTGGGCAAGCAGAAAATTTCGCCATTGCGGAGATGTGACTGAGGAGCGAGGCTGGGAGTGAGGGTGAATAGAAAGGTGAATGTGTGAATGTGTGAACGTCATTAGTGTGAAGACATCGGATGGAAGGTTTATTCGAACGCACTGTATTCAATCAATGAGCAATCAATCATAGTATTAGGGGTGAATGCTTATGTGCGAAGGGACTTCATTCCATGACTCAATGAGGACTTCCGCTATCTGTAATTACGTCATTGGGGTTGGTGCAAATATGTAAGGAAGTACATATCCATCTTCTTTCGTGGAAATGGGGGAAGAACATTAAGCTCCAGTGCTTGGTGACCAATACTCCTCCATTTCTTGGTATACAGTGAGCAAAATGCTGCACTCTCAAGGCTAAACTCCACCAACTCCATGTGTGTTGTGTTGTTCAATACCCAAATTCCTCCTCCCATTACATCACGATACAAGCACCAACCGATCCAGTACCACTACCCCGACTTGCCTTGGTGATGGCTGGCTTACCAGACTCCTCCACTGTCGTCGGTGATGGCTTGGACATTTCCGCCTCAACCTTCAGTTCAGCTTTCCCGGACTCGAAGGTAAGGTTTCCTTGTGGCCAGTATGCGTCCATCGCACTATCCCAAGCCTCATCAGCCCAATGCTTTGTGCTGTCCTTTTCCTTCAATTCCATTTGGAAAGCCTTTACCGCATCCTGCAGTACATCATTTTGCTTCTTCAATTCGATATTCTCCTCCTCGACTGCCTCTTTCTCGATGTTAGCCTCGGCAATTTCTTGGGTTATTGGGGCCTTCAGATTCTCGATCTCAGCCTTCAGCTTCTTATTCTCACCCTCCAAAGTCCAATTCTTCCGCATCATGACCTTGTCTTCTTCCTCAGTGACCTTGTCCTTCTGAATGCTTAACAGATTCTCGGGTACCGTCTGCTTCAACGCGGTCACAGAAGCATTGTAGCCATCGACCTTAACCTCGACTCGTTGGCATGTGCCAACCAAACCAGTATTAATGTCACCCTTCTTGCCACATACTTCTTTTTCGAGACGTCCAACCTTAGGTCCGTATTCGTCTTTCCAATCCGACATGAACTTAGCCATCATAAGGAGACCGGTACGCTTGGCAATGATGCGCTTGTCTGAGTTCTGCTCCGGGTTGATCTTTTCCCATTCGCCAAACATCGCGTCGCGGATCTCTTGGATCATGGCTGTTTGTTGGTTGAGTGTGAGATTCATTGCGAATTGAGCTTTATCTTCTTGTGGCTGTTGGAGTAGGTTTTCAATTCGTTCGAGGCGGTCGTGGAGAGATAAGGCGTCGTGAACTGGTGTAGGTGTAAGTGTGTTACAGTTCTTGAGGTGTTCTCGCAGAATGGCTGATGAGATCTCTGTAGGATTTTTGCTATCGATGACGGCTCGGAATCTTGGACAGAAAATTGTCTGGGAAAGAGGGGCTGTATATATAGTTAACTTATGATTGTTCTGTTGACAACAATATAAAGTGGTTGAGGTGAAGTTGAGAGTCAGGCTTACCTATTGTTCTATCTTCGAGCTTGGGTGGATCGTGAATACTACCCGAGTCATTCTTGATATTGTTCTGCAAGCTGAGGTTGATTTGAGGGTTCTTCAGTGCATCTTTCACATTTGGTGTTGAGATTGAAACGACCACAGGAGGAATGTACTCCATCTTCTCGTTGCTGTCGGTCTTCTCCATGTGCTTCCTATCCGCCGCTGATGACGGCTTTCGTTTCCGGGTTATGCCCATATCTCTGCCTGTTAGGGTCTCCCATTGCTTGCCAAACTCTTCACAATGAGTAGCCATATCCAGGCCTTGGTCGAGGAAACCATTGTTGCGCGTACTATCCTTGTCCCAAGCAAGGTGGATGGCATGAATGCAATCCACCTCCTCCGATAAAAGCTGTCCTTCTAGGCCTTGAAAGAGGTCACCATTAAGCAGTGGCCAAGCCGAAACAATCTGTTTGCTCGCGTCCATGAACAGCTTGAACTTGCTATTCCTCTCCGCAGTATTCAAATCATTGACTTCCTCCTGGATAGTGGCCAAGAAATTCTGGATCTTGCGCAAGCTCTCATCGATCTTTGCTTCCGGCTCCGTTGCAGCAGCTTTCCAAGAAGGCAATCGAGCCTTCTGAGGGCGCAACTTGCCATTTTGCAGACTTGACTTTCTGAATATGTCATTCCCACTCTTCATACCTCCAAGACCTACACCAGAAACCGCACAATTATCCTCTCCAAGGACAAGCTCCTCCATCTCCTGGCCCAACTTAAGAATGGACAGAGACTCTGGCTTTTCGATACCAGGACGTGGAGAGTTCGCGCCACTTGTCCCTGGCGACTTGTTGCTCTGGACCTCGGTGCTTGTAACTAGAGGTTGCACTTGTGCTGCCTTCTTCAAGTCTTCTCGGATATTAGGATCTTCGTACTCCGTGGCAGCTTGTAACTTTGCGCCCTCGACCGTAATACTGGTATCCAGCGCTGGACCTTCACGCAACGTAGGGATATGCTCCGCAGGACTATTCCAGAATGCCTCTTTCTCGATGCGCTGCACCGCCTTGATATGGCTGGCCTCTATCGAAATCTGCACCACCTTTTCATTGATTATCTCAGTCGTAGGCATTGTGCGCTCGATCTTTCTGGTGGGACTTTGATTCTCCTTGGTGCGGTCGCATAGTGGCTTCTTTGGTGACCTTGATCGAACTCGTTGCGTGGACGCCATCTTGTTGTAATCGATGTGGTTGCGAGTTGTTTGCAAATGTGGATACCACATATTCATATTGTTTCGCTAGATAGATTGAATGGATGTGTGTGTCGGTTAAAAAGTGACGAGGATGCATTGGACAAAAGGACTTTATTGTATCGCAGGCGAGGCTTAAGCATTGAGGCCTGCTTTGCCCCTTCCTCGCCGAGCCTTATTCAAACTGTCAGGAGCATGCCTTCACCTTCCCTTACTAGAAATACGTGCACACTCATTTAGGAAGGGAGATTTGTTCAACGTTTACATTCGTAATGAACTGACCTTACGGCCCAACCAATTCTAACTTACACATGCATCCATCATTGTCTTCTCAAAAAGCCCAAGTCTACCTATCTACAATCTCTTCCGAATCCTAACAACAGGATAGGGGTGACTAAAAAGGAAATTCGTGACACAGCAAAGTTAATAAAAAGGCTCGTCTTGAGCCGTGCGTTTTTGTAGTAAACAGACACAAAGGGAATCGCCAAGAAATCGCTAGATGAGAATGGTATCATGAATGCTCTCCTCTCTCCAACTTCCCTCCTCTAATATCTCCGCTCAATTGCGTTCTTCAAACAAGGGACTTGCTCTCAACTACGACGATGAAAACAAGAATCCTTCCTCAACCGAGTGGGGCGGGACTTGCCACTTTTGGGAGAGGTGGAAGCTCCTTATCGAGACTGCTTCTGCTTAACGGCCTTTTCGAGCTATGCCCATTGCCATTTGGGCTATAGTCTTTCGCTGGTGTTAGAGGCCGACCATCCAGATTGTCCTTTGCAGGGGTCAAAGGTCTTCTCTCTGTATCATCCCGCTCTCTGCTATGACCACTACGACCACCTGTACTGCTTGCCTCACCAAGCTCGTCCACCACCGGGAGCGTTTGCCCCTGCAAGCCTCCGCTACGTTCGGCACTCGGGCTCCGGATAGTGCTGATTGTTCTAGGATCTGGCCGAGATAATTCATCTTCGCCTCTCCATTCTGAACTCAGAGCTTCATTCTCGTTTCGCTGAATCGTAGGATTCGAGGCACTAGATCGCTGCATGGCCTGGCTACTAGATCTTCGGCGATCAGAATCAAGTGACGTAGTATTCTGATCACGGTGCGATACTGAATTCGAGTTGGTGTGTGGTATAGAGGGGCGTGGAGCAGCTTGCTTTTCTCGGGCTGCTTCCTCGGGGCTTTTCGTGATCCCTTCAATAAATTCGATGAATCGTTCGCCATAAGGCTCAGGCCGAATTGGTGATATCTGTTTTTTATCGTGACTAAGACCCTCTGTGATCTTTGTTAGCAACTAATTTGAAATAAACCGGAAACTTGATACGTACTCCAGAAATGCTCTAGCTTTTTTACAGTCCCGTAGTGGGTCAGGCAATCGATGATAGACAGAAAGAAAATCTCCTCCCCAGGGCTGTTGTCTTCGTGAGTTGCTCGAAATCCTCCATCATCACTATAAAACACAAAATCTCGTTTTGCGGTGTTCTCTTCCATCGTGTCCGGCATACGGGAACTGCTTTGTCCCATGGGAATTGGCTTTTCCTGTTTAATGATTTGCCTTAACTCCCGTGCTTTTCGTGCATTTTCCAATTTGCTTGGAGTTCGCATCAACATCCCTCTGCCATCCGGACCCAGATCGTCTGTTGGACTGTCCCCACCAGGTTGGAAAACTTGGAGAGTTTTATCTCGTAAGTTTTCTTGATTGCCCTTGTTCAGATCATGAATCCCCACCAGCATGCTGTAGTCCATGATTTTCAATTTTTGTAACAGGTGCACATCTCTTTCCATCTGCTCGAAGAATAAACGCTTCTTTTCGGGGCCAAATTCGAGGTGCAAATCGCGACGCAGCCAGTTGAGATCTTTCAAAGTAGCGCGCGGGTTCTTTTCAAGATCTTCCTCTTTAAAGTCACGTCCGATTGTAGATCCCTTCAAGTCGAAAGTTTGGTGTATGTCCCTGTGAGGTGGGAAAAGGTTGTTCATGACGACAAAGTGTATTTTTCGGCCATAGGGGATCTTTACCCGATGCAAACCATAAAATTGTGACAGCAAGGTATTCGGGTTTTCCTCCACATGAGACCAATATTCCCTCAGTATTTTTCTCAGAAATTTGTGCTCGGCGTGATGTATGGTTTTGATGATGTACTTATAGTCTCGAGAGAAATAGAAAAAGCTTCCACTCTTCCCAGGCGATCCGAGTTCTGATAGAATGTATTTGCTTGTCAGAGACATCAGGTAGTCTGCCGGATCGAGTTTGAACTTGGCTCGCAAATGTCTAAATACCCATGGTGCATAATCCTTGAACTTGAAGTCGTACTTGGCGGAGGGTGTCAATTCGTTTCCAGTACTAATTATGTCAGTGGCATACCCTCAAGAATAATAATAGCACTTACATGTCAAAGGAAAACTTGTGCCGGGCGTCGAAATCAACATCAGTCAACGGCCGATCCAACTTGGCATTTGTTCTTGAAACCGTAAACCGTATACCAGTCAGCATGTTATACGCAGTCACCCAGTTCACATGGTTCTGGTCAACTTTGGTTCCTACAACCACTCTGTCGTCATCTTCTTCATCCTTCCGTCGCCTTTTACTGGCTCTCTTTTGTCTGACTGCTTCTGCCCATCGCATGGCATCTTCGTCCGGCGGTATTTCCTCATGTGGCATGTTTGAATGTATTGATTGAGTGTTTCGCCGGTTTAGACTTAGAGAGCCTCGCCGTGCTCCTGCTACCAGCGTAGTAGGAGAGAACCTTCCGCTACTATATATCGCGTCATCCCCTTCTCTCGAGTTTCTACTAGGCGTCGTTTTGGGCACTTGAAGAGTATGTCGATGCTTAAGCTGAGTAAGACCAGGATGCTGTGAATTCGTAGACGGTGATGGAATTGGCGGGGCCGGATACGTGGGAGGTGAGGAGAATCTGTGAGGCGATGCTGTTGATGCTCGTGGAGGTGTTTCTGGAAGCTGTGGTGTCGCTGGCAGAAGAGATGAGGTATACGTTAGCGGACCGGTGCTCTGTGGGTTTGTTGATATCGGAGGCGGGATCGAGATTGTCTTATGAGACTCGAATTCGCCATTCGTGTTCGGCTTAGGTTCAGTCTCCGAAGTTGATGGTGGTGTCGGCGTGTTGTGCACATATCCGTTCGTAGACGAGAAAGAGGTGCGGTCGCCATTTGATGGCCGCGATAGCCCATTTTGAGCTCCTGGGCTCTTCCTTCCGTTCTCCGCCATACCATTCACTCCATTCGTCCCCCCATTCACTGACAATGTACTGCCATTTCGAGATGATTTATGGTCCCAGCTGCTTGCACTCGGCCGTCCGTTTGGTACAGCATTTAAGCTGCCATCATAAAAGGCGTCCCCATTCATGTATTGTCTGCTGCTATTTCCGTTCTCCAGGTATATGTCCGATCCTTCTTTTACGCTGCCGCTCATCGATGTGTGCGAGGAGGATTTGGCGTTCCCATTGACCTTCTCATAGGGCGATCCGAGGCGGTTGGGCAAGTTCAACTCGTATGGGCGATTCGCAGACAATGTTGGTCCTGTGTCATCGGACAGGAACGATGGCATTTCGATGGCGTGTGGCATCGAAGGGCCTCGGGGCTGTCGTCACGTATCACCTTCTTATCTTCGAGGTGGTTGCTCGTGGTTCCCAGTCTAGAAAGGAGGTATGATCTGCGAAGCTGGCAGGATTTCTTGGCAATTCGTGTTGACGGGAACTACTTCGTAGCAGAGAAGATGCGAAGCTGCTGCCCTTTGTCGATGGTGCTAAGAAAGGGACAACTGCTCTATGAGATAGCAGCGGCATGTCTTTTCCCATGGGAGGGCATTGGTATGTGTCGTCCAGGGCTGGTTTATTGATGAGTGAGGACGCGCAAATGAGTATAATTAGTAGTGCCCGCTTGTGCCCGTGCTGGGATTGGCATCGAAGGAGGCGGAGGCTGAGCCAACTGATTCCACAGCACAACACGCATAAAGGTCAGAAATGCACCCGAAATTCGTTCGGACTGATCACAAGTTACTCCAATTGATTTGAATGCAGCTACCCGAGAGACTCAATTCATTTCGACTGCTTTCCTGTAATTCCGAGCTCAATATCAGATTGAAACCGAAAGCTTACTAACTATTTCTAGCCAAGCGTCGGTCTTTGGTTTTTCCGAAATCCTTCCTTCCAGAACGGACAACCCAAGCATCCCAAGCCAGCCAAGCCGTCCGAACCTCACTGTTCATCACCTTCGCATTTTCATACGCCAACAATTATATTACTTAGCATCGCTGTTTCGAAATTTCTGGCATACAAGATGAACAAGTTGAAGTCACTACATTCTCGCTCTTCATCCTGACACAAACCTCACTCTAGTCCTTGCCACCGGCGTTTGACAACTTGAAATCTACGCGCTTGGCCGCCTTTATCACAGCCTTTTGTCTGGTCATTGGCACCATGAGAGTTCGAGGTGCGAACTTTTGTTAGAATTATGGTAGAGGTCGACTGCTATCACTCGGGCGAAGTCCTGTTCAAGCACCAAATATATTGATATAAGGAAGACTGATAAACGATCTCAACTCAGAACAGGATAAACTGCGCCGTAAAATACAGGAAGTTCAGAAATCAACAATCAAAGAACCAGTCCAAACCGGGTCCACTTGTCCGCCGCACCCTCAAGCATATTAATACCACAATCTCGAATTTCAAACCACAGATCCTTCCTCTCTTTTTTCTCAGGAAATTCAAGCCTCTGCTGCAGGAGGAATGCGGTAGATATCGAGACGGTTTCCTGCGCCACAGTACTCTGTCGAATTTCCAGCGCAAAGAATTGAACATTCGGTATCTGGTACAGCCACTGAACCACTCTTTGTGAATTGAGGTTGCAATCCACAATAGCATTCTCCTCCATATTCAACTCCCATGAGAGTATAGGGAGTAGCCGCGCAGACAGCAGCACATTTTTCAACCGTCATGCCAGAATAGTCGTATTGCTGAAATCCAGACAATGCCCGAGTGTTATTGCCTTCTGTATAACATCCTAGCCTGGTGAATGGAGGTGCGGACGCGATGTGCACTGGAGCCGATGGCGGGGCTGTTCCCCCAGCTGTCGAGTAGACACTGAGTCTATTGCCTCCTCCGCATGTCTCGGATACATTTCCAGCACATGTCATGGAACAATCGGCTGCAGCAGGTGCGACGGAACTGCCAGACCCAAGTACATTTGCACACCAACACTCCGAGCTGTATTCGAGACCGAACAGTTTGTAGGTCGATGCACAGAGACTCGCACAATATTCGACAGTCATGTTCGAGTTGGCATGACTGAAAGATCCCAGAGCGCGAACGCCGTTTCCTTCCGTATAGCAGCCAAGGTATGAATAGCTTGGTGCCGCTGAGGTCGTTAGTAGTAGCTCGGAACTTTGGCTGGATCTACTCACCTTGACGGGCAGAGAGTCTTTCACTTGTGTGGACAGCCGCTGAAGTAGACAGTGCCAGAAGCCCGGCTACCAAGGCTGAAGACAATATGATTTTCATGCTCATGGTTGAAGTGGTATCAGTGGGGATCTGAGAGCTCCTCGAGAACAACTGTTGGATGGCGGCGTGGGAAAATTGTCTGCGGAAAGTGCTTGCTGATCGACCTTTCTCGCAATACAGAGGGAAGGAACATCTCTAGTTATAGTATGGACCGCAGAGGCAAGAACGACCGACTGGCCATGCTGACATCCATCTTCAACAGTCTCGAAGCTAGAGCCACCGTGTTAAGCTCTGTCGTAACACCTGGCAGGAAACTGAAGAATCCTCGTATCCCAACATATTGCATCATGCAATTGGCCGTCCTCTCAAATCATCACACAAAGCCTTTGTTGATGCGGCCAAGCTATGCGGGTAATCAAGAGCCTCATGGTTTCTGCATACGGAGGGTTCAGTACCCATTAATCAACCCTGACCATGCAGAAATCGGATATATATTCATTTCAGGAAAGTATTGAGATGAAATGTTTGGGATGGCAGGGACAAACTCTCCGGAACGGTTCAAGACGCAACGCTGTGGAGCATCAGTATTGCAGCACGATGAAGATGTGCAACAAGTACGACCTCGAGAACAGCTAGAATCAATTGCTGACCAAGGTCGAAATCCCGTGAAGACCCTTCTAGTCGAGCTGAGAGGTTGTTCTCTTTGCAAGTAAGTACGACTTCAACGGGCTAAATTGCAATATTGGACGTTTGCAGCAATTGATTTGGATAAATCTTTTCGTTGCTGCAAGCAAATGGGCATTGAGGGGCACATCGAACCGTTGACGATCTGCAGGTCCGTATAGCTATCGGTTGTTAAGCTGCAGGAACCAAATGTGTCTCTGGGAGCTGCAAGGATGTAGGCAGTTACCGGGTTGTGTAATATCTTGGTCACCTCGTCCCTTTTCATTCCCAACACAGCAGGTGTTCCTGACAATTTTTGGAATTGTCACACTGCAAACCTGTACTCGAACTTCCGTCGCTTCGGTGGCTTTGGTGAAGTTGCGGTGAAGTGGTTTGGGTGAAAACACCAGAAATTCTACCTCGGTATTCGGTCTTTTAACGACTCCAGATATCTCCAGTTCAAGATCCACAAGCAGCTATCCCATCTTTGGCACATTCATTGGCCACTATGCTTTGGCCAGGTACTGGTCACAAAGCATTGCAAGCAAATTCGAGACACTCTGACGAGCCAAGCGTAAGTTATTCAAGGTGAGCATCCAGATTTCAATTCTAGAGAGACAAATTGGCGAGTGAATTCGCATTGATGACAATTCGTCAAACACGAGTAGTCAGTTGACAACTTCACGTGTATCATATCCACGAGAAGCCCACGATCGTCATCAGCTCTTGCCACACATCTTTTCAGCTTATTCCAGGTTGCAATATCAAATATTTTCTGTCAAAGCCATGTGGTGGCCAAACGTTCCGCATCGATTGTCAAATCTCGACACTATTCTAGTAAGTTCTCATCGTTGACAACAATAGCATCACTTGTTTGACACATAGCCTTGCTAGTACAGGCCTCTTCGTTTGCTTGTCAGAATTGATTGAGAAAGAAATTTCATTTCTGCCGTGGTTCGGACTTAGCATAAGCTATTGAATGCTATCTTCACTGTTATCTAAGAAAATTTGTGGAAGTCAATATTTCGAGAGGTCTCTTTCATGAAGCGAGTTTTATGCGAGTACAATCTCTGTCTTATCAATTCGAAATTGAGCCACTAAGCATGGTTGAAAGGGACGTCCACGGAGCTCAATATCGCTGTGTCTCTCGACACAGGCAGACTTGCTAAATGCGGCTATCAAGCACAATGGTCCTGGATATCCTCTTAATGTTCGGTCCGGAACTTTTCCGAAAACTAGAGGCGGGTGGAGAGCTTCTTTGTTGTACATTCTATTTTAGCAAGCACTCCTAAGAACAAGGGCATTGTTCTCCTAACTGACGTTGTGATCTCATTCCGAGTAATTTGTGAACAATGAGTGAAACCATGAATTGTTCTCCCACAATGGCACAGCCACCGCTCTTTGTCTCACCTCTCCGGCCAACAAAGATCGAAGAATCGAGTGCAAGGAACAATGCGACTCGACCATCCATAAAGTATCGTTATCATCTCAACTTTCCACCATCAGCACCTCGCTATCACTCTACCATTACATTACCAGCTTAAAGTAATCAGTTAAGTAATCAGTAAGTCCATACCCCACTCCCAAAACTAACATCCCACATCTCCAGTCAACAATGGCTTTCCCCACCGGAGACAGTATCCTCACTCCCGATTTCGACATCCCCCTCCTCCAAGCATCCATCCCATCCGATCTCGAAGCCATCCAAAATCCCCAACCCGTCCACCTCCATCCCAGCACCCCCCAATTCACCTACCCGTCTCCCAACCACAAGCCTTCCCCCATCCAATTCGCCATCGACTGGCAAGCCATGGTTCTCTCTCAGTTTCAGCAAGCTAAAGAAGCTGATGCCGAAGGCGAAGTCAAATCCATGTGGTACAAGGATTTTCTTTGCCACTATCCTGAAGATTCCTCTGATGCAGACGTGGATAAGGGAGAGTTAGGTGATGAGATTGAGTGGCTTTCGCTACCTGACTTTGACTCTGAAGATGGTGAGGAGATTGAATTGCTTTCTCAACCCGATTCTGATTCCGATGAAGAAGCAGAAGAAGAAGATTGGGACAACCTTGTGTCCTCCCTCCAACGCACCACGCAAGAAATCGCATGGCGCCTCGCTCATCTCGAAGCCTATTTCCACCGCCGAATCTCACACTCTCTAACTCAAGATCTCGTGAACCTCCATGCTTGGTCTAAAGAAGTTGAAGCACGCTTTTTGCGCTTGGAACGCATGGGAGGGATTGAAAAAGAGACGGAGAAGGAGAAGGAGGGGTACGTGCATGCGACGAAGTGGAGTATCGAGGTTAAGGATGGGGTATGGGAGGATTTAACGGTTCGGGCTACGTGGGGTATTGAGGTTGATAAGAGGTTGACGAGGTTAGAGGAGAAGATGGAGAAGGATAACCTTTTGGACTGGGGGTGGCGGCCTTGGAGTGTGGTTCGTGCTGAGAAAGAGAGAGCATGGGAGTCTGAAAACAGACCTGAGTAAGTTGGCCATTTTGGATGGAGGACAGGTAAGTGCTCTAACGATTGAGGAGTGCTCATTTGAATAGAATTTTGTCTTTTTTAAATTTATTATCCGGGTTTTTGATGTGAGCTCCACGAGAGCGAGGAAGTTATGGTGATGTTAGGGTAAGTTCCCCCAATTTTGAAGAAATGCTAATAAATCAAACTATAGTACCGTTATCAGGCGTTAAAGTCATGAATCGACGAGGATACATATGCAGTGACACTAACAGCAAGAGTATTTCGTTTCTTAATGGTGTTAATGGCATATTTTGGCCTTGAAGCAAAGCAATTCGACGCGATCAATGCCTTTACAAACACAAGCTAAAATCAAGAGTGTGCCAGGTCTCCACTAGGGAAATATATCCCAGGGAAGTGCCTATTGCTCCAGAGAGCTCTCTATGGGTTACGCGTCTCTCCACTGCTGTGGTACGAGCTCCTGTGTGATATCATGGGCCACTTGGGGCTTAAACCAGTACTAGAATGTGCCTGCCTCTTCACCTCAAGCAAGCTCATTATATTCTTCTTTATTGATTACATCGTTGTCTTATTTCACCATTCTGACGTTCAATTCTACTGTGGGAGGGTTTGAATCAACCACACCAAGAACACAGGAACGGGAACAGGATCTGATGCGTGGAGAGAGAAGTTATAAGGAAGGGCACAAAAGTCCGTGTTATAAAAGAGTTGTTAAGAGAATGTGTATTTATATTATAAAGTGGTGTTGTTGTGAAAAAGATGGTCGTGTCTGTCTGCACAGAAAATTCCAGCCATGTTATACTCGCATGCGCATCACGTGCAAGTCACGTGATCCCCACCACACTACAACCAATTCAAGTCAAAACTAATGGCAAAAGTCAAGTTGAGAGAGATCAGTGGCTTGGCATGGTTTCTAGGCATTAGAGTACTTAGGGATCACACTCACAACAAAATCTAGTTATGCCAGGACTCCTACCTGGAAAAGATGGCCAGGAAGTTTAATTTACTTTATAAGGCCAAAACACCACTTACTACTAAGAAATTAATCAAGAGTTACAGAGTCACTAAAGATGATGTTAAGTAACACTATTAGCCAAAAGTAGGCTCTATTAGCTACCCTGCTTTGATCTCAAGGCCAGACGTCACTAGAGCACTCCAAAAGCTCTCTGAATTCCTTCAGAATCCCTCCTAAGCTCATGAAGAAGCAGCAGATCACTGTATTGCTTACCTCTATAACACCAGGCACTTGGCACTCAAATATAAAACAGATCCAAGCCAGCTAGTGATCTTAGAAACGTCAAGCGATGCTTCCTTTAGTGATGACGACACCAGGTGCTAGAGTACAGAGGGTGGCATATTTAGACTTTTTGGTGGCACAATCAACTAGTACAGCCAGCTTTAAAGGACTATTACAATGTCGTCAACAGAGGCAGAACTGCTTGCCCTCTTACATATATGCACTTGACTATTCTAGTGGTGACGAGTATTTAAGAACCTAGAATTAGATCTTGATGCTAATGCTACAGTCAACTGTGATAACCTCCAGACAATATAGTTGATGAAGAAGGAGTCACTAAAGCTTGTTACAAAGCTAAAGCATGTCGATATCTATTAGCATTAGTTGTGCCAGGAATATAAGAAAGGAACAGTGAAATTAGAATACATCTCTACCTAAGAGATGCCTGTAGATGGGCTCACGAAGGCCCTAGGGCCACAGAAGCATGCTAGCTTCATACAGCAGTTGAACCTTGTCAACATCAAGCACTTGTTAGAAGTGAAGAAATGACATCATCATGTCAAAAAATCAGAGAAATTTCCTATGTTCTGTTGTTTTTTAGGAATAGCTTTAATATTTCCTATTTAGGTTATTGTTGCACTTTAAACCTAGGGGGGTGTGTTAAATGAGCGATGCACATAGACTTGCTTTTCTTAGCCTAGCACAGCGATTGAGCCGCAAACTGTCATTTCCGCAAAAACACTTCTCTTTCATAGAATAACAACAATTCAGACTTCACTCGAGTTCCCTCCATTTTACCCTTTTTATTGCTTGATTCGACATATCGCCTGGGAGCATGCCTTCTTTCTACCTCTCCCAGATGCCCTGCAATCTTCAAAGAAATGAAAGCGCCCGACTTTTTATTTTGCGTAGATGACCTCATTCACGCCTCCCATTTTCACCACTTCTTGTCAAACACATCTCTAGAGCAAAACAACCAACTCCCTCCAAAACCTTTCGGCATCGGCACCCAGCAGCACTCCCCACTATCAGCAGAAAGTTCACTCTGAACTCGCACATAATCATTATAGCCGTAGTCACAATTCAAAATACCACTCGAAACTCCGACAAAGTTCTGCAAATCCATGTTGTCCATTGAACCATCACGGGGATCCTCAATATCCTCTACTCTTTCCCATTCCCTAACAGCCGTCAAGTATTCTGGATCGGAGCACAAATAAAGATGTTCAAGACGCTCAAAAAAGATCAAGAATTGCTTAAATAGTGTGCAGTCGAAGGCCCCCGAGAACAACAACGGTCTGGGCGTTTGGAAGTCGCTCAGGAAGCTAAACACCACATGCCGAAACCTCGAGATTATATATCGGAAACTAGCGAAGATATCGGCATTCTGAGGGAACCACTTCTCCAAGTCTTGATGGTAGAGATCTCCAGGGTCATTGTGAGACAAACTTGGATGCCTCTGCTCAGAGGAGTAGCTCGGCACGGCTTTGACGAGTAGAGTGTCTGTTGCGGGATTACACCGCACTTGACGTCGCTGATGACTTTCGACGTCTGGATACCATGTCTTTCTGTATATGGTCATCGTTTCTGGGTATCGCAATAAAACAACGCTGTGGGACTCGGTACAGGCAAGTCTGAGGCTGCGTAAGTCATAGTCCTCGATATCTGAAGTATTGGCCGGGAGGGAGAAGTAGCCATTGAACATGCAAACCACGCTGGAGCTTGGTTGACCAGAATCAACATTGTACGATGGGCAATGGCTATGTTGGCCGCAAAAGCTTCCGAGAAGGGGGAGGCAGGAATGCATTGTTACTGCAGGGTGGTGGTTGATTGCGATGGGAATCACGCGGTGGGTTGTTGCGGAGTGGAGGGCGTGCTGCCATATTTGAATCCGAAGCTCGATGGCGAGATCTGAGAAACGAGGAAATGTTGAGAGGGGAGAGAGCTGTTTGTTTTCTCCACCAGATGTCATTTTGTGAACATTTGTGTTGGTTGTTGATGAGAGGAAAATAGGTTTGGAAGGGAGAATGGTTTCAGATTCTAGGCAGACGTGTCAGCAGGATTAAGCCGAAATCCTAGGACTGGTATAACCGAGTTCCCAACTCAAATCCCACCTCACTAAAAATCCCACTTTTAGCGACACCAAAAAATCGCGACACCACCGAATTAAAAAATGGCTAGAGCCGACAAATCAGCTCAGATTGAGGCCGCAATTAAAGCGATTTGATCAGGAGAGATCAGAGATTATTCCAAAGCAGCCAAAAAGTATCAGGTCGACCGTATGACGATTTCTAAGCATATTTGTGGGCTAATAAGGTCCAAACGCGATGCGAATAGCTTTTATTAACAATGCCTCACCAACAAGCAGGAAGAGGTTCTAATATCTTATATTGTGGGAGGGTTGGAATCAACCACACCAAGATCACAGGAACAAGAACAGGATCTGATGCGTAGAGAGAGAAGTTATAAAGAAGGGCACAAAAACCCGTGTTATATAAAAGAGTTGTTAAGAGAATGTGTATTTATATTATAAAGTTGTGTTGTGGTGAAAAGATGGTGATGTCTGTCTGCACAGAAAATTCCAGCCATGTTATACTCGCATGCGCATCACGTGCAAGTCATGTGATCCCCACCACAATATAAACAAGCTTATAGATTGGCAGATGCCGCCAACAAGTTATATTGTCAAAAACTTGGCCAAGGAACTATGTAGGGCTTCTGTAGGAAAAAACTGGACCTCTAATTTTGTCAAGCGTCACAAGCATAGGCTAAAGAGCTTATATTTACGGAATATCGATAACCTATAAGTCGCCGCCAAGTATGCCCTATTATTTATGCTATTCTTTACCCTAGTAAGTCATTTTTAAGTGGTCTTTAATTATATAGTGTGGACAGTCGCTAACATTTTGTGTTTTTGTTGCAGTTGGCTCAAGTCATTAAAAAGTATAACATTATAGCCGACAACCTTTATAACTGCGACAAGAAAGGCTTCCTAATTGGCTACGGACGCGCGATGAAAAGAGTTATGACAGTCGAAGCTTTTAAAGCAGGTTGTGTTACAAAAAACAAGCAAGATGGCAATCGCAAATTCATCTCCCTTCTTGCCTGTATGTCTGCGATTGGCAGAGCAATACCACCTCTCCTTATATATAAGGGATCTTCTGGCGACCTACAAAGCAGCTAGGTTGAAGAGGTTAATAAGGATTCTGACACATACTTTGCTGCGAGCAAAAATGGATGGAGTTCTAATAAGATGGGCATGAAATGGTTAGAGGAGGTATTTGAGCGCCACACAAAGCCCTCTTCACCTTAAGCTTGACGACCATTATTAGTTGATGGCCATTCAAGCCATGTTAATATAGAATTTATTAATTGGGCTGATCAGCACCAGATTATTATTATAATTCTCCCACCTCATAGCACCTATTGCCTTTAGCCTCTTGACGTCGGCCTTTTCCAACCACTCTCTACGGCCTTCACAAATGAGCTCGACGCGCTTATTGCCAAATCAGGTGGCTTAGTAACAATGACAAAGCACATGTTCTATCTAATGTTCCGAAAAGCATGGCTGGCGTCGTTTACTATATAGAATATATAGCATGCATTCTTCAAGCCTGGAATCTGGCCTGTGGACAGTACAGCTATCATTGCTAGGGTGACGATTCCTGTTCTCAAGCCAGAATCATATTCTAATTGTATTAAAACCCCAAAAACTACTAAGTCGATTTGTCACTTCAAGCTTGCATTCACAAAAAGCCTAAGCCAAGTGGCAATTGATAAAATTTTCAAGACTACAGAATCACTCTCCGCACAAGTCTCTATCCTTGCACACAAAAACAAAGCCCTCCGCGAGGCAATTATACTTGAGCAAAAGAAGAGAAAAAAGGGAAAGAGACTTAATTTAGTTGGTAAAACATCATCAGGAGTCAAGATCTACTCTCCAGTAAAGGTTGTACATGCAAGAGAATACCAGGCCACTAAGAAGGCCGCGGAGCAAGCTGAGGCGCAGGCAAAGTACAAGAGGAAGCTTTAGCACAAAGCTAATGCCCTTAAAAAGAAGCAACTATAACAGGAGAAGAAGGATAAGGCGGCTAGGGCTCAATTGGCAAAGGAATTGTTGGCGATGGCACCTATGCTTCCTGCATCAAAAAAGACACCAGCCAAGAAGACAAAACCAGTAGTAGCCAAGCCCAAAAAAACTACGGTGCAAATGCCTAAGCCAAGAAAAGCAACATCAACACCAAAGAAGCCAGCATGCTATAATTAAAATTTTCCAATTCTATAATATATAAACCATGCATATGACTCATCAATTCCTTAATTATAGAAAATTAGAACATGTGGTTGATTTAATCTATTGCAATTCCTTAGTAAAGTCGAATTCTGTGTTCCTGGGATTTCAGGCAGGGTGGGATTTGAGTTGGGAACTCGGTTAATGTATAATATAATACGACTAGCATGACTGTTAAGTACGACATTATGTAAGCGCGATAAATCCTTCACCGCTTATCAAGACGCTTGGCGTTTTGTGTACCTCCCCTTTTGTCCGGATAAACTCGGCATGCAGGTTTCCTTGTGCTCTATGTCTTCAAAGCTTAGAGCTATATTCTTTCTTAATAGAACCTTTTTGCTATAGCCCTAAAATTTGGAGATAGGCCAATAGTCATAATATAGCAGAGGAGAACAGCTAAGGCAGCTTTTGACGCCATCAACTGGACAATCGACAGTATAACCAAAACTGTGGTATTTTCTTACTACAAACTAAATCCTTGTGAGGAAACAGCTAAAGAACAACGGCACACTGACCATAACTTTATATACTCACAAGGGAGAGACTTGAGACCCCTCCAACTTTGACGATCTGGCTCCCTGCTCAGACAGGCTCTGGAGCAAAGTACATAATATATTCAAGTTGGCGGAATAAGCACAAAGGCGACAGAAGGATGAGAACGCATGGATTGAGATCTGCCGGAAGGTTCTTCGTGCTACGGGCTTGAAGGACAACAATACCACCAAGTTAGAGGTTATCAGTGTGTAAGTTTTAGCCTCACACCTATTTCATATTATTTTTGTCCCGTGTATAATCCGCAAGACTAACGGGGTAGAACTAGGCAAACACAGGTCATCTCACCCGTCTATCTCTCGCGAGACGCCAAGGATGCAAGCCTTAACAAGAGAGCCGATCTTGCCCTCGCCGCCAGTCGGGACCTTCCACGTAAGCTTTGCTGCCGACGATTCTCTCAGACTGAGGCACTGCTCTCGCATCTCTGGAAGTGTTCCTCTGTGAAGAGAGAGCAAAAGTACCGACGAAGGCAATGACTCTTTGTATCCTACTATCATCTACGGTGTACCGAGCTGTTCTTCGACCACCCACGAACTTTCTTACCATAAAAGTATAGAGGAATTGCCAGCAAAATAAAAAAGAGACACAACGCGGTGTTTGTCATGATTGGTGTGACATAGCCGACCTCGACGATCCAGATGTTAATAAATTTGCTGACGCCATAACCCCACAAGTTCTTGTTGATAGTGGCCGAGACAAGGAATTCGCCTGCCACGGGTTTGTAGGAATCAATCTGGTCAAGGTATTAGCATCTAATCTACGTTGTTCAAGAGGTGATTTTACAGAAGAGTATAGTGGAAGGAAAACCTTACAGTGTAGGTTGTGGCTATGGCAGCAACTGAGGCCACTTGTAATCCGAGCAGAGTGTATCCGATGATGACGATGACCTCCCAGCTCCATCCCCGTTGGTACCCAACAGCGACAACTACACCTCCAACAAGTGTTGCGCAGGCAAATGGGATCATGGCGGGCAATCTCATTTCTGGCTCTCGAATACCCTTATTCCTTATTGTAGCTCTCATTGACACCCAGTCACTGAGGGGTCCCGCAGTGAGAAGTGCGATTGAGGCACCAATGAAAATCGCAAAGTTTATGTATCCGACTGCTGCCGTGCTGAGGTTCCACGGTGGTCCGGCAAAGGCTTGAGATTGGGTGACATTAGCAACCAGAAAGCATGATGCTGCCCACGAAAAGACAAAAGACGACCATTGGATAATTGGAAAGGTGAATAGTTTGAATGGCAGCCAAAGCGCATCGAGAATGCGTTCACTGTTGTCGAAACCATTATAAGGCAGGAACTGCGTTCTGCTTGGACCTCCAGAAAGCTTTACAATAATCTCTTCCTCTGACGGGGGCGTGCCACTCGGAAAGCTGCCATTCTCAACCATATTGATGGATGGTTTCTCGGAAGACCGATCTGTTGTAGCGTCTTGGGATTGTACAGGAGCTTGTGCGGGTTGGGCGGCAAGGAAGTCTATCCCGCGGTTCCATTTGGTTTCCGGAAGGAGAAATATTTGGTAGACAAGTGCCAGCGTGCACACCGCGGTGTTGCACCACCAGAAACTTCTCCAGCCGTATCTCTCGGTCATTACTCCAGCCACGACCGGTCCAAGCTGTATGGAATCAGTGGAAAGTAAATCACTGTCAATAAACAAAAACATACCATGACTCCGATCCAATACGACCACATGTATAGACCCATGTACAGGCCACGTTCGTGGAGGAACATAACGTCGGCAATTAGCTGGAGACATTTTCAGTTGGCATTTTCAAAATTCTCGGAAGTTGTGTGGCTTTTGAGTGACTTACGATTGGCCCCAAAGTTTCACCCGGACCAGCTCCAATACCAGATAGAGCACAAGCCCCAATAAAAGAATTGTAAGATGTGGCCGTTGCTCTCCAAACACATGCACCGATACCAATGATTGTTGAGACGAGTAACATTGGTCGTCTTCCAAAAGCTCGCGCAATTGGAACCCACAAAAGGTTTGAAAATCCAAGGACCAGAATACAGATGCCAATCTTTTCACGGTTTAGCTGGATTCTAAGTTGGTAGAGCAAACACAATGAGTAGGCTTACAGTCTGAATAGCATCAGGAAGGCTGATGCCCCACTCTTCGATGTAGTATGGTATCTGTGGGGCTTCCGAAAGTGGCCCAAACCCATTGGAAAATGAAGAGATAGCCATTCCTGCCATAGTGAGGGTCTTCCAAGTTCGACTCCAATTCAAAGGGTCATGAGGGTCACCGGATGGCTGGGGTACTAAGACGCGATGCCCATGAGCAGCGCTATGCTTAAAGTGGATGCTGCCCACTGGAGTACGATATTAGCACATGAGTGAAACTCGTGGGATAGATGCAGAAAGAGAACATACCATCCGTCATGACCTCTGTTCCAGGAACAATCTCCACATGGAGGGTTTCCTCAATCTGGTGTAGTGCTGAGGCCATGCTTTCTGTTGATGACGTGGTGTGAAGTTGTTGTAGGAAAGTCAATGTTTCGTGTGTTAAGACTAAGCATTTGTTTGCTGGCGATACTTAACATAAGTAGATGCATGGAACTGCTTGTTGAATGAGGACTGCGACGGTAAAGTTTCAGCATCATTCCGCATCTAACATATGAGAGACTTGGTGGCGTTTGTAGGGTGTGAGTAAGAATCATTAATACTCGGGCCTGGACCCATGCCAGCCCCATACCCCGCGTTCCTCTGAGGCATGGCTGGATACGCATTCCGCTCAAAGCCACATCTACAGCGGTTGCAGATTCCGCGGAATGAGTCTTATTTAGCTCAAACCTGAATATCGATTCTTGACTGTAACTATGAAGATTTGTTTCCGCATTGAAGCGGAAGTAAGCTGAACTCTGCATAGAGAAGTAGCTTAACTTAATACAGAGAGACATCGACATCACGAACTAGTTGTAGAGGCACATGCAGTAGTTGTTAGTTGGGTGATAAGATATCATTATAATGAGACTCGAAGCAATTGTTCCCAATCACATCCCCAGCAAATGCCGTATTAGGATACTCACGAACATGTGTGATAACTTCTGTCTTCGGTGAAAACGATGAGAAAGCCGGGGTTTTATGGAGTTTTAATTTCAAAGGACATATTTTGGCCTGTGAGAAAGTCACAGCACTCTTTGACTTCTTCACCTAGATACCAAAGAATATCCCCGCTGCGCTATATAAAACCCTTAAGGGATCTAAATACACGCATGTTTTGAATGCCATTCAAACAATTCTAAATGCAATCTCGAGATCATGATTCAACCATCGTGTGTCGAGGATCGGAAACTTTCATATTCTAGAACATACTGGGAGAATTGTCAGCCACACAAGCTACGAGACCAAGATATCATTTAAACTTACTTGATATGGATCGTTTTTTGTTTCATATATTCCATCAACCCATACTTCCCCAATTCCTTCCCGTGCCCGCTCTGCTTAAAACCCCCAAAAGGTGTCTGGAAATTTGGGACGAATGGTCCATTGATAGATATTCCGCCGGAGTCGATCTTTGATGCAACCCGAAGAGCCCGATTGAGATCCGCGGTATAAACGCAAGCTGCAAACAGTCAGCAGTAGCTTTAGAGTGGTTTCAGTGCAAGAGATAACAGCATCTGTCCGTAGCTCACCTGCGAGACCGTATGTTGTGTCATTCGCCAAAGCAATGACCTCTGCCTCGGCACTGAAGGTCTTCACCACTAGTACAGGCCCGAATATTTCCTCCTTATAAATAGAGCTGTCTGGTTCAGGATCTAGGAAAATGGTAGGCTGGATAAAATAGCCAGTTGTACCTATTCTTCCACCACCTGTCAAGAGTTGTGCAGTCTGCTTTCCTTTCGCAATGTACTCTAAAACACGGTCGAATTGCTGCTGGTCTGCTACGGGCCCTAGGTTCGTGGTCGGGTCAGTAGGGTTTGTCCCTATACCATTGCTAAGATGCTCGAATCTAGTCCGCAGATCCGCCACAAACTTTGGAGCGATTGTTTGATGGACATATACCCGAGAAGCTGCGGCACACACTTGACCACTGTTGAATAAGAAACCAGCAGAGCAGCCTCCCAAAGCCACATCGAGATTTGCATCCTCGAAAACAATAGCTGGTGACTTTCCGCCGAGCTCGAGCGTAACTTCTTTCAGGTTGCTGTTGGCGGCTTGGGCTTGAACTTTGAGACCAGCAGCGAGAGAGCCTGTGATACTGATCTTTGCAATTTGCATGTGTGACGACAAAAGCGCTCCTGTTTTCCAGTCACCGGAGACAAATTGTACAACACCTGGAGGGAAGCCGGCTTCGGCAAAAAGTTTCGCCAGAGCAAGCATAGCCAGCGGAGACTTTTCAGAGGTCTTGAAGATGAACTAAGACGACAAAATAAGTAAGAATGATTCATGGCATGAACTGCGGCTAGTTCTCACCGTATTTCCCGCAGCGAGAGCAGGCGCAATTTTCCACGCAGCATAAAGAAATGTGGCATTCCAAGACGCAATACCAGCACATACTCCAAGCGGTTCGTGCCGAACTATTTTATAGACTCCATCATCTGCTGCAAATGATTCTCCTTCAATCTTATCAGCCCAACCGGCGTAGTCTAATCCGATATATCAGTCATGGTAATTCTGGAGCATCTGAACGAGACGACAAGAATTCAGGGTTCTGACATCGATAGCAAGCAGCCATATGTGGAATATCCATTCCAAGAAGTGTAGCTATTGGCCGTCCCATGGAAATGGTCTCCAGGTACGCTAGCTCCGCCGCATTGTTTTCAGCCAAGTCGGCGAATCTGTTCATACATGCGGCTCTTTGCGCCCCAGTGAAAGATGCCCAAGGCCCTGCCGTGAAAGCGGACAATGCATATGACACCGCAAGGTCCACATCTTCTTTTCCTGCGGTTTCAACATGAGATGTGACTAAAGAGCCGTCGAAAGGGTTCGTGACACAGAGGTATTCCCCTGACCGCGCGTTTGTATACTGTGGTGAATCAGTACTCATAACCTTTGAAGTGATTAGGATTTTATCATGCAACCTCATTGTTCAAGAACAGCCTCGTCTCAATCTTGGGTGTTACCATTTTGTAAGAGAGGATAAACTTGGCAGTTGTAATTTTGAGATTTCAGTTGCGTCAATGTACCAGATGAAGGGCCAGTTGCAGAGTTGAGAAGCTAGTCGTCTCAAGTTATTGCGAGATGAAGAGGGTATTTTCCCCAAAAGAACGCGAGCACACATTCAATCAGTATCCCCATCTAAAGGTCTTACCCATCGGCTGCAGGTGCTGAGCATGACTAAGATGCACAAGTTGCAATTTGACTACATGACAACATTCATAGATTCTTCTTCGTCGTCGCCTGATGCCAGGATTTACGGAACTGCGGAAACTTTGCGGAACTTGGGCCAGATCTTTTTGAGCGTCGGGAGGCACGATTAGCGTCTTGGCAAGGAACACCAAAATTCTGTCGCTGGAGTCTGCTAAGAATTAGCGACGTGGTCGCTAAAATTCAGCGAGCCCGTCGCTAAAGCCTCGCTTGGGACGCTCAAGAAGATACGTTCCGTGGCAGGGGTAATTGTGGAAGTACAGCAAACCAAGATTGGGACTCGAGACAGGGCAGCGCATCTGCTTCCACAGTTCCGAAGTCTCTAAGCTTCGGGGGTCGCTTCCGAAAAAGCAACAATTCTCATCTTTGCTCCCCATCTCCTCATCGCGCCGATTGCTATCTCGCTCCACTGCCTGTATAGTTCCGAATGCCCCGCGTCGTATCCCCAGAGCCAGACGGACGCAGGGATGACCCACATCCATCCCCATGTTTTTACTACCACTACTCCACAACGGTCCTACTCACATCTCGTCCGCTCACCCATAAGCTTTGTTTTAGTAAGGTAAGCTCAACGGTATGTTTCCGTTGCCGATTCAACACTGAATCTGGAATCGTCAAGGGCTTCACGCCTGTCTGGCTCTTGAATCCTTACCTCGTGCGGTCCCGGTTCAGGCTATGGCTAGAGTCGGATATTGATCCGCCTAGGTGGGTTTATGTTTCTGCTATATTCGTTCTACTGCTTTCCACGCCTTGCTGTCTTCAATGTCATCCATGATCCAAATCCAGATCTGAGTGTCTCTTATTTTCATGCCGTGTTCAGAACACATCATAACATCGCTACTTGTTCAATATGGCCGTCGATAAACTACTCACGCACTTCCTGCAAGGTGCTAAGGAAAACCCCACCCAATATCTTGCCATCTCTGTCACTCTCGCGAGCATCCTGTATGTCGTCGTAAACGAGTTTGGCAGGAAAGCAGCTCGAGTCCCTGGTCTTGGTGGCCCACGCGGTTTACCTTTGATCGGTAACCTGTGGCAAATTCGACAAAACGCCGCTGAGAAGTATCGCGAGTGGGCGAAAACCCATGGCAGTGTCTATCAAATCCAACTGGGAAACATCCCGGTGGTCGTGGTCAATTCGGCTGCTGCTGCCAAGGTATTGTTTGGACAAAATGCACAAGCCCTGAGCTCTAGACCAGAGTTCTATACTTTCCATAAAGTGAGTTGTCCCCAATATGATCTGTCGATGTTTACAGCGTCTGTTAAGAATCTTGACTGCTGACTATCATGTTTTCAGGTCCTCTCGAACACATCTGGAACGACCATCGGAACGTCGCCATACAGTGATTCTCTGAAGAGGCGGAGAAAGGGAGCAGCTTCAGCACTCAATCGCCCATCGGTTCAAACATACGTTCCTCACTTGGACCTTGAGAGCAAAGACTTCCTTGTGGAGTTGTTAGAATACGGCCAGGAAGGGACAACTGCTGTTGACCCTATGCCCATGATCCAACGACTGAGCCTCAGTCTTGCACTGACGCTTAACTGGGGCACTCGTATTGATACTCAGAATGATCCTCTTTTCAATGAGATCACACATGTCGAGGAAGAAGTTAGTAGATTTCGGAGTACGACCGGTAATTTGCAGGACTATATTCCACTGCTTCGCCTGAATCCTTTCAACTTCGGTTCTAAAAAGGCCCGGGAGATGCGCGACCGCCGCGACGTCTACCTAAAACAACTGAATCGAGGCTTGGAGGAACGGATGGAGAAAGGCACCCACAAGCCCTGCATTCAAGCCAATGTGATTCTCGACAAGGATGCGAAGCTCAATGACGAAGAGTTGACTTCGATCAGTTTGACTATGCTTTCTGGAGGACTTGATACCGTTACTACACTTCTGCAATGGAGTATAGCATTGTTAGGTCAGCGACCAGACATTCAAAAGAAGGCTTGGAAGGAGATCTCAGAGCTTTACTCGGTCGATCAACCATTGTGTGATGCGCTCGATGACCAGAAATGTACATATGTCGTTGCTCTAGTTCGAGAATGTCTCAGGTAAGTGGGAGCATCACCCATTCGACTCCAATTATCGAGTTAACATGAAATTGAATCATAGATACTACACAGTACTTCGTCTGGCACTTCCAAGAACCTTAATCAAGGATATTGTATTCGAAGACATTCGGATTCCAGCGAAAACCGTCTTTTTCCTCAACGCATGGGCTTGCAACATGGGTAAGTGATGATTGCTGGTTACGCAACGGCCATCATTACAGTCTTTCTGACACACTGCCTAGATGACGCCGTCTGGACCGACCCCGAAACTTTCCGTCCTGAGCGATGGCTCGAACAGCCAGATGCGCCAATGTTCACCTATGGGCTTGGCTATCGCATGTGTGCTGGATCTTTGCTCGCAAATCGCGAGCTGTATCTCGTCTTCATTCGCATGCTCAATGCTTTTGAGATTGTCAAAGCTGACGACATCGATGCTCATCCGCTGACTGGCAATTCCGACCCGAAAAGCTTGGTTGCGATGCCCGAGAGATATGTCGTCAGGTTCGTTCCGCGAAATCTGAAGGCGCTGAAGAAATCAATTGCTGAGTTCACCATTGCTGAGGAGGAAAAGAATTGAATGGGCTATGTTGCATAGACTTAGGCTATGATGCACAATATTCCTGGTGTGGTGTGGGTATAGTGTACAGTTTTCATCTAAAGGTTGTAATGGTGCCCCATCAGGTCTTCGACGGATGTTAAAAGATAATCTATATGTTCCGAGTAAACTGAAGGGGAGCAAGATATAGACGAGTTCTTTGGTTCTGTAACTACATCTGACACTCCAATTCTTGACAAGCCAATTTCGTCTGTGAAGACTTTTGAAAATGACGTCAAAGGAGATCTCCCAACAATTTCGAAACCGTAGTATTATCCTCAAAGGGGTGTTGAGCTTTCGAGAAATTCCCACGGTCGCCACCAGTTCCGGCATCGAGTTGTGAGCGATCCATGCGTCCATTGCCATTGAGGTTGCCCGCGGCGACCCCGTACAGATCTATCAGCGCATAAGTCATCTGTTCGTCTAGGTCTGACGCGCAATCTGGTCTTATCCAGGATGCGGATTCCTGCCCTGGCCAAATTGCTGTCCCTGCCCAGGGCTGCATATGGTCCGCTGGAATGTTTCCCCCATTTGATGACGGAAGATAGCCTGTTGTCGATGATCCTTGCATGTCTTCTGTGTTGGGACTTAAACCAAGCTTAGGCCCAATACCATTTAGACCTCTGATTGTTTTCCATAAACGTCGTGATATTAATGACTTGGAGGAAAATCCTTTCACTAGATCCAAGACCAGGTAAAACTCTGTGCGGCATGATTCGCTGAAATACGTCGGGCTGTGGCATACGGCAAGAAAGAGAGCAGCAAGAGCTGAAACGAGAAAGTAATTGAAGCAGACTTGTTGTGTATGATAGATGTTTGTTGTGCGATTGAGATGTGCAAGGACCTGAATCGTATCTTTGGCAATTTCAACAACGGCGCGGGCGTCAGAGAGGTTCTCGGCTATATTTGTCGCTGAGAGCAGATTGTGCCGGTGGACGAGTATGCGCATGTGATTAGCCCGCACATAAAGCAAAACTCGCAGCCGGTGTAGCGATCGTGGCTGTTGAATAGAACTATCGTCGGCTTTTGGATGGAGTAATTGTAGCTCTGGAGGGATAGCTTGCAGCCATTGCTGGATTTGAAAATCTAGATAGGCGCTTTCTTCTTTTCGTGTCTTTGCTGCGACGCTGCCAGAAGTATTGACAGCTTTCCAGACTTTCGAGCTGATACGTCCATAAGCAATCAATCGTTGAAGATATGGAGAAGAGTCATCCTTTGCATCATTAGTAAGATGATAAAATCATAGGAGTAGCAGACTTACTGGTTCCGGAAGATCTGAATCAATATCTGATTGGTGTAACGCATAAGGCAATCCCGTCCCAACTGCCCACCGCCGGTCAAGTATGTAAACACACCAAAGCAATTTGATTGCCCAAGGTCGTTGTTCTGGATCAGGGAAGCTTTTGAGCAGAGTCTCTGTTCGATACAAGCCCATCTCCAAAGTCAGACGTGCCGCAACACCTATAGTTCTCCAGGCCAAGATATCTTCGTCGCAATGGAAATGGTAAACGCTCTGTTTGAGTAGAAATTAACGCCTTGAAACAACTCAGAATTATGTAAGCTACATACCATCATGGTCATTATCAAAATTTCTTTGATGTTGGCCTGCATTGCTCTCGATCTTCTGCTTCTTGATGCCTCGACGGCGTCTACCAATTTGTCTGCGAGGGTACTTTGTCCTAGACCTTCTATCGTCAAGGCGCTGGCCAGGACCATCATTGAGATATCGGAGTCTCGTTCATCTGAAAGAGATTGGTCGACGCCGGAAGGCGATCCAAAAGTCGATTCTCCTCTAAGCCTACTTTGTAGCAGCTGAAGATGGCTATAAGTTTGCGAGAGATCAAGAAACGGATATATTGGGAAAAGCTCCTCCGAGTAGATTCCAATCAGACGAAGTACTTCTTCATTGCCCAGTTCCGCCAGGGTTTGCTCCAGGAGAGATATCTGTCGCCTCTGTGGTTTGGGAGAGAGTAGAGGAGTGTTTAAAACACTTTCTGGCTCAGTAGCAATATGCTCGTTGTCCGCCTGCACACCCATGATCTTTAGTGACGACTTTCCGACGTTGAACCCATACACAGAGCTTGTAGGTCCGAAAAATACTGCTTTCTGGTTCTGCTTCGCTCTGCGGCGTGAAAAGGGAACATCGACCTCGTGTAGTCTGGCAAGATTTGACTCATGGAACACGACATCTCCATAGTTCTGAGTTTGGTCTTTGTTGATCACAGCCTGAATTTGTTTGACTTGCTTCTGTAACGAAGCTATCTTAACTTCAATTTCTTCGAATTTGGCCCTGAACTTTCATTAAAAATCGAAAAACATGAGAGTTGGATTTGAAGACCACTTACAAACTCCCATGAGACGAGGGTTCAGACGAAGAGGTAGGCGCATAAATGCATCGAAAGCCCATATTCTCACATCGTTGACATGTGGAATGGCCACTGCACTTGATTTTCCGCTTCTTGCACTCGTTACTATCGATTTATATCGTCAACAGGTGGTGTGGTGCCTTTCAATGAGCGATCGCAACTTACCAAGCAACCGAAGTATATTTCTCGCGTTTCTGCCGCTGCTGTCGCGAGTCTGACATGGCATCGTCATTCGACCTTTTAGAGCTTGAGTTACCACCTTCCATTATAGAATTGGCCTGAACGAAAAGAGGAAGAGAAAGAGATTGGAAAATGTGGTGGAAATGCGGGGCGCGGGGAACTCTATATACGGTACCTCTGCCTAAGGCACCCAACTCTTTTTGGTTAGTGTGGTTGGCACCGTCGATTGGAGTGCAAGGATCACGTAGTAGATCCAGAGACAAAACATTTTCAAGAAGTCGCTCTTGAGAACTGCTACATAGTTCCCGGTCAGGGCAGGTCCCTACTTACTAGCTTTAGTAGGAATCGAAACAGTAAAACAATTATAAGACCAGATCCACGATAACATCGAATCCGGGCCCGCTCATCGCTCGGTCTTTCGTCTCCACAGCGGGCCAGTGGTCTCGACAGCGGGCTAATGGCACAGAAGTCAATGTAGAGTAACAGGTGGAGTCGATCGGACAATTGGAGCGCGAAATTGGGGTAATAAATGTGTCACGTCTTTTCTTTCTACGCTGATTCTGTGCTAATGTTTCTAGTTTCACCATATATCTTCTTGATGGCGTCGCCCCTTTTTCATCTCCATAACCACATCTTTTGCTTCCGCCGCCGTCAAGTGCTGTGTCTGTGCGATAATTTTGAGAATCGTGGCATTTACCTCCTTGGCCATGTTCGACGCATCCCCACATATGTAGATGCTTGCATTTTGCTGGCAGAGCATCGTGCCAACATGCTCCATACATTCTATCAGCTTCTTCTGTACGTACACTTTGGATCGTTCTTGTCTCGAAAAAGCTGTCACGAGCTCAAACCTCTCACCGAGCGCTGATTTGTATCTCTAGTTGCCAAAGTGAGCAAAGGGTCCAGCCTAATGAACAAGGGCGTAGAAATTAAGGTTACGGCGCCTACATACCTTCCAGTCATCTGTGTAGATGAAATCTTCGTCCTCAGTTCGACATC
This sequence comes from Halenospora varia, assembly GCA_020726485.1. Lineage (NCBI taxonomy): Eukaryota > Fungi > Ascomycota > Leotiomycetes > Helotiales > Solenopeziaceae > Halenospora > Halenospora varia. The sequence continues at coordinate 565,540 of JAHEWH010000007.1, forward strand.
CAAAGAAGAGAAGCATCTTTCCCACCTGCATCCCCGATTTCAGTTGTGCTGCACGCTCTTGAATAAAGCCCCGAAATGGTGCGACTCCGGTGCCTGGCCCGATCATAATGATTGGCGTCAAGGGGTTCTCTGGGAGCCTGAAGGTCGACCTTCGAAGATGAACTGGTACGCGCAACTTGCTGTAGCTTTCACGCGGCCCCGACAGGGCATATCCAGTGAAACTCCCAGCACTATCCACTGACTGCTTCAAAGCTAGGAGGTAATGAGAGCTCACGCCTCTGAAAGCTTGGCCGCTATCATTGCTGATAAATGACTGCACTCCGACCGTGACGGAAACTCGATCGGCCTGCGCCAAAGATGACGAAGAGATGGAGTAGTAGCGAGGCTTCAGCTTGTTGACTCCTTCGATGAGAAACGCGAGAGGCACATTCGACCACACGGCTTCAGGCGACGATACTGTCTCACATACCTGAGCCAAGTTGAGTCGATTCTGCATGACTTGTCGCTCGAAATATTCCTTATCCGTCCCAAGCTTTTCCATCATTGCTCGTGCAGCTGCGTCTGGTGCAAATCTCGCTATTTGCATCAAGAAGGGACGAGACACTATACCGCAAATTTCCAGGTAATGACGAGCGATCGCGCCGTATGTCGTTGGTGATGGAACCGGTGGTTGGACGGTCTGTCCTCGATCTTGAATGCTGACAACTTGATCGATTTTGTTGCTGAGGCCAAACACAGATAGAAATCTGTGAGCTTCCCTTTCAGAATTCATTGGCCATATAGTAAGATGATCTCCAGTAGTGTAGGTAAGTCCAGAATGCTGCAAATCAATCTCGAGATGGAGACAACTTCGGTCTTGAGATTTGAAAAGCTCCCTTGATTCGGTTATGGTTGCAAGAAAAGGATGAGAAGGCCCGTAAGTTATACCCCGCTGAGCTTCGAGGTGGTATTTGCTCAATTCACCAAGATAAACGTTGCTTGTGAGGGAAGGTGTTTCGATCTCAGTAACACTGAATGTTGGCTCGATATCAACTTTGCTCTCTGTCAGTGCCCACAGATCCGCCGCGGCAGTCCATATCGATTCTTTCCAGGCCAAATAGTCTTCTTCGGTGGTATTGGCAGCATCGTCGCCTAGACCAAGTTCTCCGATCCTCTTGGCACCCAAATGCTGGAAAGCAGTGTCTACACCACAAGCAACAGCATTGTACTTCTCGTAGTTCCTGTTCCCCAGCCCAAACATGGCATATCGAAGGTGTGTCAGGGGATCCTGCGAATCTTTTGCTTTGAAGAAGAGTGGGCTTTGCGCTGTCACCAGATCCCAAAACTCCATGGCATTATCAGTTGGGTCCCCTTCGCCTTGAGTCGCTAGAACAAAGATTGCCAGTTTGTCTTCAAGAAATTGACTCAGATACTGATGATCGTATTCCTCAAGATCAGCCACAATGACGCCCAGGTGGAACCTCGCTGACGCGTCCTTTGCTAATCTTCTCGCATAGCCTTCTGCCGTCCCCGTCTGCGATCCATAGAATATCACACATTGCTTGTCCTCCTCCACCAACTTGTTAAAGATATTGCGGGCGCCATCTTCAACATCGTCAATGTCATCGCTATTGGACTGGAAGGATCTTCCATTCCGAAAGCCTTTGCTGCTGCTGAGCTTGACCCAATTTTTGGCCTTCAGAAGATAAGAAACGACACCAAGAGTACACAAGAGTGTTACGTAGATCCCAGAGAACTCTGTTCGTGGGCCGAAGAGCTCGTCTGTCCAATACCTTTCTAAAGCTGTGGCGTTGGGAGACATTATGTTGCTGCAGCGGTGATGTCGGTGGGATGCTTAAACATGTATAGGTTATTGTTATAGGGACTGCTACAAATTATCCAGTCTGCGCGGATTAAAGAGCATAAACGAGGCAGTAACCTTTATTTTCAATTGTATACGCCTTATGATATTTTTCGTTACAAGATCAGAGACTATTTGGGACTTTAGCCTACGTTACCGCAATAACTCGGAACGGTGGGGGCAGCGAAAAGATTCCTGCAGCTATCATTTTCAGATCTCTACGGCTTTTGTTTTTTGCCTCTTCTGAATATCTCAAAGATTGAGTTGCTGTTCTTCTGGTAGCGATAGATGCCAGACTCGGGAGTTTGGACTACGAAGTTTTAGGCTTGCAGCTGCCTTGCTGCGGGATCCGCACTAGCCGGAAGGGGTCAGGCAGAGATCTACCGAGCGGAAATGCGGAACTTGGTCGGAAGGCTTGGAACACATCACGGAACACGTGAATGTTCTTCGATGTTGAGCAGGAATTTTCGGAATTAGAACGGTTCCGCTCTTGTCTATCCGTGATGAATGCGTGTTCTGAGGATGGTTATACAGGCACTTAGCCACTTTTAAGTTGACTGTAGGTTACATTTGATCGCAAGGCATCACTCAGTCCACCGCTGCCGATTCATTTCTCTCATCATGTCGACGAAGCCAATCCGCAGGATCACACTGTTCAAAGTTCCGAAGCCTGAAGATCAGCAGGCATTGTTAGACAAATACAGGACAATGCCTGAGACAGCAGTAAAGGTAGGGAGATTCTGGGGGAAAAGCATAGACCATTACTGACCTTCGTGTTTTCAATTCAGAATGGTAGCCCTTACATCCTGTCAGTAAGCGCCGGCCCTGCTTTCGCAGACCAAAGATCGCAAGGATACACTGTTGCTGTCGTCTCCGTTTTCACAAGCAAGGAGGACATGGTCTACTATGATGACGAATGCGAAGCACACAAAAGTCTGAAGGCTGTGGCCAAATCGGTCCACCAGGGAGCCATGATGGTTTATTTTGAGTCGATTTTTGATTGAGGATATAGAGTGACGGGGGAAGATATTGTCTCTCGCAAAACTACATATTTGCTGCATAGCTAGCTGCCATCTTAAATGATTGCATGTTCTTTAAAAGTAATAATTCATGTGCTGTGTAACTTATTTATGATTAGATTGTGATACAAACCCATTTCGCCTCCTTCTACGTGTACACTTTAATAGTCAGTGGAAAGTAGCCACGTTTACGAATGTCAAGTCAATGCAATCCATGTAGATATTCTTCCATCTAACTTTGATAGCTTGAACCCTGATGTAAAACTCAATTTCCAAGAGAGATCTCGCCATAAGGCATTACCTACAGTGGAAGAGCTGGGTCGATTCTACCAACACAATCGCCAAATCCAACCAAGTTGTCCTCGTCAACACCACACCAACCTCGAATGTTAATGCTATCGCCATCCAGCAAAAATTTCCTCTCCTCACCACCATTCAGTTTTAGCGCTACCATGCCACCTTGAATCTGTTCTAATAAACTTCCTTGAGTACCTGGTTCAGTTCCACTGATCGTACCAGATCCCAACAAGTCCCCTACTCGCATGGGACATCCTGAGACCGAGTGGTGGGCAAGCATTTGCTGGAAAGACCAAAGAAGGTTGCGTGCATTGGTGCGACTGATTGTCGTGGCGTTGCCAGTTGCGGCTATAATAATCAGCTTTTGTTTTATCATCGGTATGCCAGTCAAGAACTCACTGATCAGATCGATCTCAAGATGGATATCGAAGACGTTTTTGGTCTTCTCCTCTCGAAGGTATTGCTGGTATTCTGTCTTATTCTCCAAACTAGGAGCGGCAAAGGGCTGTAGAGCATCCGTCAATACTACCCACGGGCTGATGGTGGTGCCAAAGTTCTTTGCGTTGAATGGTCCCAGGGGTACGTATTCCCACATCTGTATGTCTCTTGCTGACCAATCATTCATAAGAACATATCCAAAAACATAATCTTCTGCCTCATTCACGGATATCCGGTCTCCGAGTTTGTTTCCTTTGCAAAGAAACATCCCCATCTCCAGCTCAATGTCAAGTCTCTTGCAAGGAGAAAATATTGGAGCCTTTACTGCGGGATCTAGAAGTATCTGGCCGCAAGGTCTTCGGAGAGGAGTCCCGGAAACAACCACAGAAGATGCTCTTCCATGATAAGCTACAGGAAGATGTGTGTAATTTGGTTGTAGTGCGTTCTCGGGACCGCGGAACAACGTTCCAATATTGAAAGCGTGATTGATGCCAGCAAAGAAGTCCGTGTAGTCTCCAATCTCCATAGGCAGGTGTGTTTGAACATTTTTCAAAGGTATCAGTGCCTCTGCCCTTAGAACGGCATTGTCTTTGAGAATATGCGGATACTGTGTATCCACAGACAAGACAATCTGAATGTACTTGCGAACTTCTTGATGAACAGGTCGACCTAGAGCGGCGAAAGCGTTCAGAGTAGACGATGAGAAGACGTTGATGTGTTCTTTCAAGGTAGGAAGCTCTGAAAAGCCATTGCGAGATGCGAAAATCGATAAATCAAGCGCAAAGTCTCCGATGGCAATCGCAGGACGGGGTCCTGCATTGCAAGCTGTGCTTATGATGCCGAAAGGAATATTGGCCAAGGAAAAATGAGTGCCTTTGGGTAAGGACAACCAGCATTTCACGGCCATCTTGAGGTAAGGTACGAAGTTGGACTTTGACTTAGTTGTTTCTGAACAGCAATTGTGGAAGCGGACAAGGTGTTGGACAACGTGGGTACGTGAGTGATGGAGCTTCCAATCTGTGTTTTAAGGACATAATAATACACACTGAGCCATTGTGAGATCTCCGAACTAGTGTGGAGACAGAATTTTAGAGTTACCAATGCTCCATCTGCAAAAGGTTTGGCTCTACCTTGTGCAAGTCGGACGGAAGAGAGCTTTCGAAATGGGGGTGCTGCGGAAGCCAATTCCTTGCCGGGGTACAGGGTGGAGATACCCCGCACTAGTGTTTCAAAGGACTCGTCAAGGTAGAACGGTTAAGGTAGAACGGATAGCGGAAATCTTCCATAAGATGCTAAACGATATCGAGATTCAGTGATTCTCTAGCATCACTATTAGTGTTACTGCAGAGTCTTAAGAGCTACTTATCACAACTGTTGCCATACTATTTGCATTCAGTAGAATCATAGCTTCTTACAATTATCTTCTCTCATTTACAAGCCTTCTCGCCTGAAACTACATCTGCTATATGCCTCTGAGCATTTCCACTGGAAGAAGACAGCATGCCCGTCACCGCGTTCTCTGATTCCGAAAAGTACAACTACAACAATGGCCTCCAATCCTATCAAGAGTATGAGATTTTCCTTTGGTCTATTTGCCAAGTGTGTGTTGACGAGTTGCAGATCAGAAGCCATTGAAGGAGCATTGCCAATCGGGGCGAACTCACCGCAAAAGCCTCCGTACGGACTGTACGCTGAAAAGCTATCAGGAACGTCCTTCACTGCACCACGTCACAACAACCTTCAAAGCTGGCTTTACAGAATTGTTCCAGCAGCAGCACATTCTGCATTTACACCATACGCAAGCACCATATCAGAACCAGCTACCAATGGGTTAAAGTCGAAATTGCATCAGATTCCTAATCAGTTGAGATGGGACCCATTTGATATGGATCTGAGTAAGGACTGGGTGCACGCTTTGAAATACCTTGGAGGTGCAGGAAGTCCCGCCATGAAGTCTGGAATCGGGATTCTCATCTTTGCTGCCGGCAGAGACATGGGCAAGGAAGCTTTTTACTCGGCCGACGGCGACTTCCTCATTGTTCTACAACATGGCGTCCTGGATATACAAACGGAGTTGGGTAACCTTCTCGTTCGTCCCAACGAGATTGCTGTCATTCCTAGAGGCATTCGATATCGGGTCACACTTCCAGCAGGCCCGGTACGGGGATATATCCTAGAGCTCTATCAAGGCCACTTCCAGCTTCCGGAACTTGGACCTATTGGATCCAACTGCCTGGCCAACGCTCGGGATTTCCAGATCCCTGTCGCATCATTCGAGGAAGATAATTCCTCGTGGACGCTTATTACGAAGTTTGATAATGAACTGTTTCAGGCGGGCCAAAATCACAGCCCGTTTGACGTTGTAGGCTGGCATGGGCTTTACTATCCCTACAAATATGACCTTGGACGTTTCAATGTTATTGGAAGCACGAGCTTCGATCATCCCGATCCCAGCATTTACACTGTGCTTACAGTGCCATCTGATCATGCTGGGACTGCTGTAGCAGACTTCGTGATCTTCCCGCCACGCTGGCTTGTCCAGGAGGATACCTTCCGGCCGCCATGGTACCATCGCAACACGATGTCAGAGTTCATGGGCCTTGTTCATGGAGACTATGATGCGAAAACTGGAGGTGGTTTCAAGCCTGCAGGTGCGAGTCTACACAACGTCATGAGTGCTCACGGTCCTGACAGCGGTACACATGAGAACGCCAGCAATGCCGAGCTGAAACCAGTCAAAGTTGGGGAAGGAAGCATGGCCTTCATGTTCGAGAGTTGCTTGATGATCGGAGTGACTGACTGGGCTCTCAAACATTGCCAAAAGGTCCAGCCAGGTTATAACGAGCACAGCTGGGAATCGCTGAAGTCCAACTTCAAGAGACCTACCAAATAGCACTTTCGTGTATCAAGAAACGTGCAAGCCATAGGATTTGTTTTAGCTTAGTGTAGATTATGAGCAGGCATTCTAGTAACTGAAATCACTGTTGCCTTTCACGTAATTCATATCTCTGGTGGTAGAACTTGCGTGAATGATTGGCTTGGAGTACTTTCACCCAGCATCCCTCTTTGCAATGTCATAACTCTCCCGCCCTTCTGATGTGAAAGACCTTCCCGACCATTTATCAACATCTGAGTAAAGATACCTTTTCGGTACTGAAGGCCTTCCTCCGCAGCTTTGCGGAAATGCATTGTTTCGGAACGAAGCTGCATCTATGCGCCAAACCCTATTGACTTCAATACCAGGTTCTAATAGAAAAAAGTAAGGCGGAACGGAACGAATGCAACCTAAAAATGTTGGTGCACCTGTGGTCTACTTGCATCTTGTAGGGCAAGTCTCATATGGGGATCACCTGCGCATTTAGGCTTGGTATATTGGAGAGTTTCTCGAAAGGCATCACGGAATGGCTCTCGTCGGAAAGCAATTTCCGGGACTAAATAAAAATGGGCATTCCGCGCTGTGGTGCCACGCTACAGGCACAACACGCAAGTTGGAGAATATCCCCGCACAAGATACGATCATCATTTGCAAGATTTACGTGTAGTATCCTTTTATTCTTTACAGAAAATACATTCTATCTTGCCGATCACGTTTCCAATTCGATATTCGTTTCTACGAGATAACGTAACCTTCCATTCACAAGACATATCAGTTTTCAACTCCTACCGCAAGACACCATTTGTGATACCACTGAAACAATGCAAATCCAAGGCAAAGCAAATAAGGCCGTGGTGTACACCGAGCCTGGTTCTTCCAAAACTAATATCGAGAATGTCGCCATACCCGAACCTGCAAGTGGGCAAATACTAGTCAACATGTAAGCAAAAATACCACCAGGAATACACAGCATTTATTTTGCTTCCTACCTTCTCCCAGGCGCGATTAAAGAATGTATCTGGTACTTAAAACTTCTTGGCATCTACCGCGACATGATGGACTTCATAAATGGATACAAACTCTGATACTTACATAACTTTTCCTCTAGTACTCATTCAGGCGTATGTCATTCCGATCTGGGTATTTGCCTTCAGTCATGGTCCATATTACCGTTCCCGACTCAGCCAGGTTAGGCCAAAAATTTCCATATTATCAATTTGTGCTCTACTGACAAAATACAGGCCAGATTGGTGGTCATGAAGGTATCGGCGTTGTCGTGGCTCATGGGCCAGGTGTGACTGGACCGGCAATTGGCTCTCGAGTGGGTATAAAATGGCTTGCGGACGTCTGTAACACTTGCCGTGAGTGCTTCCGAACATATTTTCCCAACTACAATTGTGTGAAGACTCGCGCTGAGAAACAATAGCTTCGTGTCTTGAAAATGATGACAACACTTGCTCCAACCAGAAGATTTCCGGATATTATACTCCAGGAACTTTTCAACAGTATGTCGCTACATCTGCATCTTATGCTACACCCATTCCAGATGGAATCGAATCGGCCGCTGCCGCGCCAATTCTTTGCGCTGGACTCACAGTTTACTCTGGTCTGCTCAAGTCAGGCGCATCGCCTGGGGACTGGATTGTTGTCACGGGAGCTGGCGGCGGTCTTGGACACTTGGCTGTTCAGTATGCTTCACGTGTCATGGGACTACGTGTGATCTCGATTGATCATGGCAGCAAGGAGGAGTTATGCAAAGATTGCGGTGCCGAGGAGTTTCTTGACTTCACCAAATTCAACGACGACGAACTGCAAGCAAAGGTCAAGCAGATTGCGAACAAGGGTAGAGGAGCAAACGTGGTCCTCGTGGTCAGTGCGGCGAACAAGTCTTATGAGCAGGCTTTGGGATTTCTCAAGCCGCAGGGCACGCTCGTGTGCATCGGCATGCCAGAAGGTGCTCCGGTTCCCATTCAATCCGCTCACCCGGCCCGAATTACCAATCAGCAATTCAAAATTATAGGTAAGATCTTTTGCATGCTTTGAGCTCCGCTTGTTACTAAAATGTATTCCAGGCTCCGCAATTGGGAATAGGAGAGAAGCAATTGAAGCTCTAGATTTTGCTGCAAGGGGCCTTGTTAAGTGTCATTACAAGCTAGAAAATATGGAAAATCTGTCTCGAGTACGTATTTTTCCTATTATGACACTTTCGGAACAGAGATAAGACTGATCTTTGAATTGTTATAGGTGTTTGACGATATGGCTGCTGGGAAGGTTCAGGGCCGCGTAGTGCTTGAACTGTTTTAAAGTGGTCGCGCTGATTGTCATCAATGTAACCGTAAGAAACCCTAGCGTTACATCAGTGGGTAGAGCTGTTGGTATCTTATCTTGCACAACCAAAAGGCAGCTGGGCTCTGAACACAAACTGTATAACCTCAACAGTTATATTCCACTTGTTCATGAAAGATTCGATGCACATTAAAAGTCCGCTGGATTATTTTTTTCGACCATGCCACAGGACGCCTGAAGCGCCTGCAGCATATTCTCTAACACTTGATTGATGCATACAGACTCTTTGCACCCCGATCCCCTACTTTGGAAGCTCGACAGAAAACTATCACTTGATATATTCATCATAGTGTAGTTTGATTAGAAAATTCCGAGCCAGATGAACACAATAGTAACTAATGCCTCGATGGGCACCGCCCTTTCTAGAAGTCTTGCTTTTGAACTGTTGTACAGAGGTAACACTATTATGATGACTTTATTTCAGCTATATGTTTTATTGACAAGTTCTTAAACTATTGTTTAACGATATTCTGTTGCTTCAAGGAAGATCTCGTGGTTATCGTACTTAAGACAAAGGCTTTTGTTCGTATCGTTGCTTATATTGACGTGTAGCCGCTGGAGGAATTAGTGTTAAAAGAGAAGAACGGAGGACATGCTCTTAGAACGAACCCATCAACGACCAGTGCTGTTCCGCTCATGTAGCTCGCCATATGAGATGACAAGAATACTATAGCATCCGCAATCTGTACAGTATTACTTTTGTGAGTACTTAAACTCAGTAGAAAGAGACATACCTCCTCCGGCTCACCAAGCCTCCCTACTGGAATCTGGGGAATAATCTTTTTCTCAATATTGGCTCTTGCCTCCGGATTGTTGTTTCCCAAGATTGGAGTGCTGACATATCTGCATTACTTCAGTCAGTCTGTCGATTTCGTAAAATAAGAACCTTCTTTTGAAGAATCACCCTGGACAGATCGCGTTAATTCTGATACCTTGCTTTCCAAAAGCTGCGGCCTCCTAATTGGGTTAGCTGAGAACGAAGAAGCCTCCATTTAAACTTACAGTTTTCGTAACACCTAGTATTGCATGCTTACTCGCCGCGTATGAACTCGCACCCTCAGGGCCACCAACCAATCCCAATATCGATGCCGTGTTAGTGATGACACCTCGGTTTCCACGACCAGAACTTCTTATGATTAGATACCGGATTTATAGAAGACTCGGGGACCCACGGGAGATCTAATCTCTCCTGTTGGAGCATGTGCCTCACCTGCTCCTTCTGGCTAACCCAAAGCCCCGTGAGATTGATATTCAGTACCCTCATAAGCTCTGACTTGTCTTGCTGAAGTGTCGAAGTATGACTGCCGCCAATACCGATGTTGTTAAGCACATAATCGATTCTGCCAAAAGCCTTAACTGCGTCTGCGACGCAGCTGACGCAAGACTCTTCTGAAGCGGAGTCCACAAACAACCTGACTATGGGTATGCTAGGGTGCCCTTTTCGAATATGAGTTTCAGTTTCTTCCAAGCCTGCTTTGTTGATATCGGCTAGCACAAGGCCTCTCACTCCGGCATTTGCGAAGGCTAGAGCTGTGTTGCTCCCAATGCCTATACTTGTAAGTACGGGTTAATGAGACAGTTGTATGATATTGTTTACCCGTTGCGCACCCCTAAGTGAATTAGCAATCTGTTGGATTAAGGTTTCAGTATGTTTACCATGATGAACCCTACTCCAGGCAATAATCTCGAAGTCATTGTTGCTGTGTGTGGTAGTGATCGTGGTGATAACTCGTGGCTGAGCTTAGTGAGAAGTGCAAGATGGAAACATTTACGAGTTGTTAGAGAACACGCGCTCAAGGCATTATTATGAGCGCCTTCAAATTGCTTCCGCAGGGTCGCGGAATTGACTGTTCCACTTACAGACAAAACATCGCAAAAGTTGTACACACTCGGAACTTCCGGTAATTCGAGGCTACCATTGCGCTCTAGCTACGCACGTGTGAAATTGTCGGCCCGCTTCTGCTCTGCACGAACAATTCAGATTTATCACCTTAAGATAACATAAACACATACTATAAGTTGTAGTCAGATAGCAATCCACGCCAAAGCAATTTATTGACTTCTTTCTGTCTGGCACACTTCGTAAGATAATAATTATGACCTGTCATCTTACGCTATCTTATGTGATTTAAGTCTTCAAGGAAAGGTTGTGTAGTAGGGTTCTGTCAAACGAGATGAAATATCACAGCTAAAGATACAGTATAACGTCAAAGAGACGATATAATCCGTGCGCCCAAAAAATATCGTATTACTGAAATATCGGCATATTGGATTATTACTTAAGCCAGCTATCAAGGGTGCTCTAAGTACGACTGTTAATCTGTAAGGTCTCTAATTTCTATTATAATCTCACAATCGCTCTTAATTGAGCTGTCTGAATACTATCACAACCATTAGCAAATCCAATAACCACTTGTAGAGCTCGAACAGTATGTGGAGGCTGAATTGACTACGGTCCATCTTCTACTTCCTTATCACCTTGCTATTTGCCAAGATGCTCAGATATTATATCTTGAAGCGCCTTATCTAGGTCTATTTTATCCTTCTCTTCTAGCTGTGATTCTTCTTCCCCAATCAGATTAAGAAAGTTTGCAACTGCTATAATATCTTTTATATTCGTAATTCGTCCAACTTCCTTAGAGGCTCGTGATATTCAGAGGATCAATTAAAATAGGGAGGGCAATAGGAGAGGGAACAAGGGTCGATTTTCGAAAGCAGTTGTATATCGTTATTTGAAACGAAGTTATTCCAACTCTTTACACTCATGCTTAAAAATTAGTACGGAGTACGAAAAGATATCATGATAGGCTGATTCGTTAATGAATTTAAGAAACATCGCGAATATCATATATTGTATAGTGTTTGCATCCGTGCGAGAATAAAATATGGCACAATCGTAAATATCGGCTAATCGAGTATCGTTTTAAGCACGTTATACTTTATAGCCCCATTCTCGACAAGATTGACCGCGAGAGGGGCTCGGACGAAGCATAATACAGGCACATATATTACAAAATTCTACTTGTATGCGGAGACAATTCTTACACGTTGGCCCGATCACGGTCTTTATCGTACTAGATGTAATTTCTGAATAGGCTACATTAGAATGGTTAAAAGAATGACCCTGAACCCCGGTTTGTAGTACTAACCGTACATGGCAGCCTGAAGATGGTACCATAACGGTGCTACAAGTGGATCGCCAAATGGGAGTATTTGAGCCAGGACAATGCCACCAATTCCTTTTTCCCTATCCAGACTCCAAAAGCAATTACTCAAACCCGGTGCCCCAGCGTGTTGAAGTGAATCACCACTAAGCAAGAAATTCACGCCCCATCCCTGCTTCCCTTCGACAGGTAGACCGTCTACCAGCGCAAGGGACGCAAGATCTGGACGCGATACATCATATCCTGCCGCAGCGTACTTGTCATCCCATTCGGGAATCTGATTTGTAAACATAACGTCGATTGTCGATTTCTGAAGAATGCACGAGCCGGTTGTTGGCGATATGCCATCATTCAAGAGCATCGCAATGACACCTACAGGACAGCAGAGTTAGCCGCGGTCATAGCTAACACTAATTAAAAGATCATGAAGAGATCGCTTACGACAGTAGTCATCTGCATTACTAATTAGCCCAGCCCCTCCTGAATCAAATGCTTCCGTAGGGAGGTCTTCTCGTGCTGCTTTCAAGAGATGCGCTCTTGGAACGACATTGCCTGAGTCGTTTCTCTCGTGCATGCTGGCCATTTGAGATCTTGTCTCTGCGGTAGATCTAAAAGAAGTCCGCTTGATACCAAGGGGATTGAAAATCTTCTCTTCGAAATACTTTGCCAGGGGCATGTTGGAGACGCGCTCTATGAAAACACCAATCCAATCGATGCCAATCTACTTCAATTTTAGTTCTTGCCCAGCGATTTGCAAAAGGTATTTTCCAAGAGGGAGCCTTACGGAATAAGCCCAATTCGTACCAGGCTCGAATTGAAGGGGCTGCTTGAAAGCCTCAAATGAATTTTGGAACTCGTCGACCGTTGGATCTTTCCCCATCTTCTGCCACAGATTTTGACCAAAGAAAGAGTATCCAAAGCCGGCTACAAAGAAAGGAGCGTGTTAGTACTGCTGATGACAGCGAAAAAGTGATTAAGGCTTGCCTGTGTGCGTCGCCAGCATCTTGAGAGTAATCCGAGTTCTCTTTGCCGTCTCTTGGAGGACGCGCTGGCCATCTCGTCCGTCATGCCCCAGAATTTTGACCTCTTTCAGTTCAGGCAAAACGTGCTCCAGCAGGTCTGCATCATCAAGGTCAGCTTTACCCTGCTCGACCAGCTACATCAGAGCAATTGCGGTAATCATCTTGGTGCAAGATGCGATCCAGAATAACGTATCCATTGTCATCGGATGGTCATTTTGCAGGCCACGATTGCCTGAAGCAGTGCTGCACAGCACTTCTCCCCTTCGGTTCACGCATTGAAACACGAGGCCGGGAATTTGATGGGTTGGTAGCTCTGTGGCTTCATTTACGAGCTTTTCTAATTTGTCAGCCATTGAGGATTGCATGTTGAAGAGGTATTTGGAAGTATCTACTCCGTAAACAATCAAAATTTCAGAACTTGCAATCAGCAACAACAGTAACAGTAGTGATGCGTTCTTAAATTCGCCTTCTGAGGAGTTTGTGATAGTACACCAATTTCCCGCTCTTGGCTGCATCAATCCACTCCCTTACCAAGGTTTATCGGGACGCTTCCAGCACAGCCAAAAGGTGTCAACCCTGCATAATTCGAAACAAGGACCAAAGATAATGCCTGTTTCGCCTGATCGGGCATGATCTGGGGAACTGGTTAAATTCCACGTGCACCTAGATTCCGATCGCTCGGAAGGATTCCGTCGGCTAGCCGCCTTCTTCCCCATGGGGTTGCGCATGGGACGATGGTTCGAAATCGTAACCCAAGGCCCACAAGGGATGAAAGGGAACTGCGGAATGAATGACGATTAAACTAGTCCTGAGAAGCTAGCCGCTTGTCCCGCCTCAATGTTCGAGACTCTCCACATATCCAGACTAAGCTGGAATAGTCCTCTGATATGCCCTCGGAAATGTTCCTCAGTTTGTCAGCACCGCACCAAGTAACAGCATCAGTGTTTGGTGGCCCGGATCAACGCTCAACACCAAATCCTCGGCCGGGAATCATTTAACATGTTCCGGTTCCCGCTCACAACCCATGTTTGGCCTAACTTTCGGTCTGGATATAGTCTTGTGTGAAAAAGCATTATTCTACTTGCATTGAACTTCCTTGACTACAAATATCACACAGTCCAAAACAACGTTTTTTTGTTTCCATTATCAATAGAGTCAGACTCAAGTATGGCCGCTCGCGAAAGCCACGGCAACGCTGCCGTAGTAATCATTGGGGCCGGCATGTCAGGTGAGTTAAACGGTACATGAAAATGGTCTAATTTAACTTTTGAAGGAATGTGCACCGCGATCGATTTGATCCGCAAAAATAAGTCTCGGGATTTCATCATCGTTGAGAAAGGAAGTCAAGTGGGCGGTACTTGGAATGACAATAAATACCCGGGTGTTGTAGTGATGGTAAATGTTTCTTCGCCAAAGAGTACCATATCTGCTCCTAACTTCTTGAAAATTATAGTCTGGAGCCATCTTTATTCATTCTCGTTCGATTCGAACCCCAACTGGACAAAAGAATATCCCGGACAGGAAGAAATTCATTCCTACCTTATTGAAGTCGCCGAGCGATGGGGACTATTTCGACATATAAGATTCAACACTGCCGTAGAAGAAGCATCATGGGACGACCGAGAAACGAAATGGAAGGTCAAAGTCAACATCTGCGGAGAAAAGGAGGCAGAATTCAGCACTGGATACACCATCACATCAGACTTCCTTGTCTCTGGTGTGGGCCAGCTCAACCTGCCTTACTATCCTCAGATTCCGGGCTTGGAGGTCTACAATGGAAAGACAATGCACTCTGCACGGTGGGATTGGAGTTTCTCATTGGAAGGAAAGAATATTGGAATCATTGGCAATGGAGCGACAAGTGCACAGATAATACCCGAAGTTGCCAAAGTCTGTGACAGCTTGACGGTCTTTCAAAGAACACCTAACTGGATTGTTCCACGTGGCGACGCACCTATCAGCAACACCATGCAAAATATATATCGATATATCCCAGCCGTCCGCAAGCGATACCGCGCCCGATTGATGGACTTGCGAGAGAAGTTCTTTGACGCCGCGGTGGTTGACCACTCGGGTGCTAACGACGTCCTTCGCCAGGATAGCCTCAACATGATGAAATGTCAAATCCCCGACAAACCGGAATTGAGGGCAAAGCTCACCCCAGATTATCCTCCCGGATGCAAGAGAGTCATCCTCTCTGATGACTTCTTCCCAGCAATGAATCTTCCTCAAGTTACACTCGAGACGCGACCAATTCGGAAGATAACAGAGAATGGCGTCAAGGTCGATGGTCAAGATTATGATTTTGACCTAATCATCTTGGCGACAGGATTTCGAACGTTGGAATTCATGTACCCGATCAAAATCTATGGAAAAAATGGGCGGTCGATTGAGGATATCTGGAAGGGAGGAGCGCGCGCTTACCTCGGCGTCACCGTGGAATGCCTCCCCAATTTCGCTATGCTCTACGGCCCAAATACCAACCTTGGTCATAATTCTATCATACTCATGATCGAAGCTCAGTCGCGATACATCAACACAATGATAGGGCCGATTCTGAAGGCTCGTGCATCAGAACAACGTGTTTGTGTCTTGCCGAAACTAGAGCGGGTTGAAGCATACAACGCCGAGCTTCAGGACAGACTCAAGTCACTGACGTTCGCATCGACAAAGTGTCACAGTTGGTACAAGAATGACGATGGGCTTGTCACAAACAACTGGTGTGGAACGGTGGTCGAGTATCAAAAGACCATGTCGGAACTTGACTGGGACGATTTCGACATCTCCGGATCCGGAGCTGATATTCTTTCTGGCAAAAAGAAAGAACACCTTGGCAGAGTCATCGAGGAAACCACCTATTCTCTTCTCGGTCTTGGGTCTGTTGCTGCCGCTATGGTTGTACTTGCCACGGTTGCAGGGAGATCACCTACTGTCCACAACGCACTGTCACAAATCCTCGTATGAAATTATCTGCATGTACCTTTGTCAATGCAGGCGAGTAAATATTAGCAATAAATGAAATATTTTCTTTTTAAACTCCTATTCATAGACGTGTGAGAATTGATTAAGATACCTTTGGACCATCTACAGTAATTGAAGGATGGCCAAGGCATCATTAATCACTTAGATCCAGGTCATTCGCCCGAATCTTATCCATAGTACAAATAACAAGGCTCGGCCGTTAATTCATATGTATATTATGACGGTTCTCACCGCCACATGACCTCCTATGGCTGCTCCTGACTACCAGGTAGTCGTGGGAGCGAAGCCGATTTTGCAAGTGACTGTAGCTATTCTGGCTCCTCGAATTGTATTGTCCTCTTTTTGTCCCTATACTGAACAATTGTACCGTACGAAATCACAGTAATACACGCTCTACTGTTGGTTCTCAGTAGCAGCGTAGTTGAGATAATTATAAGAAATCTAGATTATAAGTATTTAATAAAATCCTTTATATAATATCTCTAGATAATAGAGAATAATGTTATTACTACTAGCTAAGAAGCACTAATTATTATTATATTAGTAGACATTATAAACTCTTAAGTTTAGATAAAATAAGATAGCTCTTTTTTAAGGGTCATATGATAAAGTATAGTAGAGATCATCTATTCTTTACCTAGTGGGTTCTTAGGCGGGAGATCTTTAGTAGTGGACAAAGCAAGCGCATTTGCGGCCCTTTATAGATCCCTAGGTTAGGATAATCGTCGCATAAAACAGCGACTTAACTTGCTAAATTTGGCGGCTATCACACCTGAACATTGCGTTTAGCTATAATTCAATTAATTAAGGTGGTGCACGGGGTGAAGTATGGCCTAAGGCTACCCTAAAGAACATAGACTAGTAAGGTTAGGTTCATAAGTGGGATACTAAATGAGTGAGTCATACTACTATTCCCTCTTGATCTTCCCACATCCTATTCTAATTAACAATTACAACAGTTGCCTTCCCCACTAATTCAAAGTTTATAGTACCTCACAATTGTAACCAGGTTAATACCTGTCACCTGACCAGTTATTATTTTCCACACACTACATCAAACACACACATACACAGACTCCCGGCTTTACCTAGACAAATATAATTTCTCTCTTGGCCTCTAGCCTTATAATCCAAAATGGAGCCAATACTTCAACCAAAACCTCAAATAACATCCTCAAACTCCCCCGAATACCGCCATCGTCTCGCGGAGATCAGTTCCCGAGCATGCTTCTCCGACCCCCTAAACATGCTCTTCCAACGCGATAAAATCGGCTCTTCAACCCAAGTCACACTTGAAAACATCTATAAATCTACCCTCCTCCGTATCGAAACAAAGGTCAGACTCGGCTCCTCAATCGTCGAAGCTGATAAGTTCGCTGCTATAGCATGCTGGGAGCCCCCAGGAGCAACTTGTCGCAGTCATAACATTGAAGAACTTAAGGAACTAGTAAAGGAGAGGCCGATCTATGCTGCTTTTATTCAGGATATTGAAGCTGCAAAGAATAAGTATTTGGGAGAGGGTCAAAAGTGTTGGCAGCTTAGTTTGATGGCAAGGGATCCGTTGAGAACAAGTAAGGGGGCGGTAAGGGCGATTATTGAACTATTTGTGGAGAGGTCAAAGGAGGAGAGGGTGCCGATTTGGTGTGTTGCGGGTAATGAGAGGGCGAGGGATGTGTATGCTTATTTTGGTTTTAAGGTTGTGAAAGTGATTTATTCGGGGGAGGAGAAGGTGAGGACTTGGTGTATGGTGTGTAATTGGCCGATTGAATGACGGGTCTGGGGGCCGGGATAGAATGAGCGGTTAGGTCTGGGGGAGAAAGAGTTGAAGTGTTGAGGGGAGAGGAAGTGAAATGATGGAAAGGAAAGAGGCACTGAGTTTCATTGTCCCAAGTCAAGTTGGACAATGAAAGCTGGAATAGCGTTGCTTTTTCTGTTTACAACGACAAGATTTTCCAACGATTTACAGATAATTGCCCCGATCAAATAGCATATCAGATGAAATTAAGATGAACAATTGATCAAGTAGTTGTTAAAGCACACAATGCTCACGATCAACTTATACATTGCAAGCAAGATTCACAGAATGGCTCTAGCCAATTTGGACATTAGAATCTGGATAGTCAATACCAAGCTTTCTGTTCACGACGAGGGCGCATTCGTCTGGGTAGAAGCCGAGGGAGGATGGCTCCGGATTCGCTACTACCACTAGGGCGATGAACCCACTACCACACTGGGAGTGCGTTTGAATTTGAAGGTTGGGGGCTTTCTTGGCTCTGAAAGATTTGTATAACCCTGCTATAAGGCGATGTGAACCTTGGTGAGCACCAAAGGTACCAATGGGAACCGACTCGTCACAAAGTTTAACAGCAGTCGTGGCTGTGAAAGGGGGGTCGTCTACCACTCGGAGAGCATTTCAAATAGTTGGTGTAAGAGTATTGGCAGATTGGTCGTCCTTTGCGAGTACCAATTAATGGTTGAAATTCAATACATCACCCGCATCTTCGACAGAATCGCAAAGTGAAGTTGTGGATGGCATTATGCTACTTTGCGATTGAGACTATGTTGCTCAATTGTGGAAGGTGAACGGTGTGAAGAAGTTTTTAGTGTATTTGATAGTTTTGTAGGGTTGACTAGATAGATTATTCTCACTTATCCACATCCTTGTCTAATAGCGCAGGTGCTAGCGTCCTATATCGCGTGATCGGAAACCCAGTCATGTTGCACATCTTAATTAGACCCGCTAAGGGGGAAACCAAGGAAATTTTGCCTGAATTATAGATCAGGATGACTGTGAACGGATAGTTCATCTTCTAATCCATATCAAAAGTCCTACCTGTTTCATGCTTAGGGGACTCATCCAGTTCTAATTACTGGCTACTTAGCTATATTAAAGTGTCTAGCTGTTCCGTTGATAATCACGTGACAGTCGTGACTTAGCTGCTATATATTTCTCTCTAAATCTTATGTCACTTATTTGGCAATTATCTTAAGCAGCCGCTTTAGGGGTTTTTAGTGATATAGTAACAGCGAAAAAGCGCCTTGAGGCCACCCACGGTGGCCCACCTCGATTTTTGAAACTCATATTCACTTCACTAATGTTTTTCTTGACTGCATCGATTCAATTGTATCCCAGCCCGCGCTCTCAACCTCGCGCAAGCCTACTAAAAGTGTAGAAGACCTTTGCTTCTTTGTTTAGCTGCAACTTCAACTTAAACTCCTACAAGCTGCTTACCCACGAAAACTTCTCAACAGTAGACGGGAGACACTTTCAGCCAAATACTCTACTACAATCAAGCCCACATAATTACAGATACACCAACTTTACCTAGTTTACTATCAAACAACACATAAAGGGGAAATGCCAGATCTAATCAAGGCACTTCGCTACGATCCGGGTCTTTAACTACAAGCAATTGAGATCTTTCGAAAGGCTAGTGCCTTCACGCTAAATACATTGAACAATTTCGCAGTTAATAATATGAGCTTGGCTGCTATCGCAGGTACCAGAAATCTGGAGATATCAACTGAGTAAGTTATTGTCGCTTTGCCCATGGTCTATTGTGGAAATCGCCTGACGTCCGGAAATTCTAGGAACCTCAATATCTCAGAGGCAACTCAAGCAATGTTATACGACCTTGCTATTCAGGAACCGAGCCCCCAATATTGAAATATCACTTTGGATCTCCGATTTGCACCCTCAACTGAGAACCAGCTACCAGTCAGTGGGAACCAGCTAATAGCCAGCAGGGAACGACTTGATGTCAGAACTTTGTAATGGACACCTTTAGGCAATCTTGTTTCTTGGGATGACATGATGGAATCCTCAACCGAACGCAGAACTCACTTTTCATCATGTGTACTCGCCTGTTGTACCAACCAGGTCTGAACATGAACTTTTCGGTTACGTTTGGAAGGGTCTTTCATGAAGTGGCTTCAAGAGTTTATTATGCATTTGAGCGAGACGATGGGAGGAGCACTACGATTCGTGATGAGATTGATGAATTTGTTCGCGAGATTTGTGGTTCGGCGCTTACGGAACCTCAACAGTCAAACTTTCCTAAAGCCAAGATGGAAACAACGATGGCGTGGCATCAAACGAGGCGATGAGGAGAAAGCATTCCCTCCTTCGATTAGTTTTCAAGCCTGGAAAGATTTGCAGACTCATGTTGAGGAAGATAAGAAGTTGCTTGAGGAATCTGGATAGCGTCAATGAATTCTATTGGGGAAACCGCTCAGCGGAGAGGGAGGGGAGGGGGCAAGGGGAATTATACTGCCTACAGTCCTTGGGGGAAAATGCGAGGGAGTGAGAGACTGGCTGAGAGAGTGGCTGAGGGATCTTGGAGGGCTTGCTTCGGAGCAATGTTGAAGGGCATGACGCTGGAAGGATTATTGAGCTTCGGTATGCAGAACAGGCAGGGCGATTCACTGTTAGGAAGCGTGTCACCTCAAATTGCTTTTGTATCCAATTAAATTTTCTTCACCATTGCGTTGTTCACTTCAATAATCAATTTGGAGCTGAAGGTCTGCTTCTCATGGTGAAGACCTTTTTATCTCTCATGTTAAAAAGATTATTTGGAATCTCCATCCCCAATAACGCGTCAAGACAATAATCTTTCAAAGTCATGTGCTACTCTATGGTAGACCCGAAATACTTGCTACATTCTCATATTGTCCAAAGTCCTAAACGTTGCCATTTTTATCTTTTCTGTCGCACTCCAAACTGTTATACGTTCGGCTCTCTCAAGAACTTTGCTTCGATGTTTGAAATCGAAAGCACAAGTGAACCTTGGAAGTTGATATGGCTGCGAAAAGCGAAAGAGCAAGAAATAGCCTTTCAGAACACGCACAAGACTCCTGCTCGTGTGAAAGCCCACAACAAAGTGGTCTTTGCAAATTGCGAGGCACTTAAACGTATGCCCGCTTTACCAAGAGAAAGTTATAAACAGTGTAGCGAATAGTGTGCCCTACTTATTAGTGTGCACCCCATTACGTGATACGCATAGCTGATTCTGAACGGTATCACTAGTGATACGTGTGATGTTAATACGTATGGAAATAATTGATATTCGTAGTATTACGGAATACATACAGGAATATACCAAATTTACGGATTCACCCCGCTTCAGCTGGAAATCTCCCTTTAATTTCCACTATTTATGCGAGTCACGCACGTGGAAGTCTTGACGAAGCCTTAGGACGTACTGTAAAGTGTTTAAATTATGGTAATTTACTCTGAATCTCATGTGAAATTCTTAATTTAGCCCATAATATACATTAAAAACTGTAGATATATATAGAAAATCAGACCTTTAGTCACGTGTCTTGTATTTTAGTATATCTTCAGTAATACGCATTACATCTCGTATCATATGTCGTAATGATTCTAGTACAGATACAGCACGGAAGTAAATATTCAGCCACCGTATTACGGAATTATACTTTTCACAACACTGGTTATAAACGAGAAAGCATATATGCCAAACCAAAATTCTTGGGATTGGGGCGTCTATTGAAGCTTATGTCACTCTGGTGCACGGTGTATGGAAAGTGTATTGTTATTTTAGCCCCGCCAGAAGCAACCATGGAATTCGTTTTCGCCAGATAGAATCCCCATTCATTCTAAAAGTATCCATTCGTAAGATATACAAAAAGGTCAAGATTCTGTGACGATACATGTGTGAGGCATGCGCAATGCCAAAGTCGCGTCTGCGTTATTGTTGAGATTAACAGCGACACACAGACATTTTGCAATTTTAGAAATAATTGCGAAGAGGGTAATTCGAGTACAGGTGAATTTCCAGCGTGAGACCTTAAACTTTTGCTGCTGTCCAATATAAATTACTGTCAAATATTGGGCAACCTGTACATAGAGGCTGAGTAAGAGTGAGATGATGTTTACGAGCCTGGGGTCAAAAGTCTGTGTCTTATAGGCTATTTTAGCGAGCTAATTATGATAACATTAAAATTTTACCCCACCAACAATTAAATAATTATGGCTTCAACACCCCTAATAGAAGACTGTCGCGTGAGCCAGCTCACGTGCTCTACCAGCTCTGGCAGAAACACTCACCGCACGCACGTGGGCAGCTCACAGTAGGCTTGGCAGGCACTCCGTAGTATATATAGCTACGCTCTCTCTCTCTCTAGTAAAAGAGCAAGCGTCTATTCAATCAACTCTACGCTCACCTGAATGCTCCTTCATATGCTCACTTGCACTTCTGTGATATTACACCACACTACGCGACAAAGACCACCTTCCAGGTAAGGAAGCAATATGCCAGCTGTATAAGTTTGCTGGGATACCTATTCCGAAGCTTATAAATCGCTATCACCTTGGCTATACCTCAATCCGTAGAGTCCTTGGATATAAGGCCCCAGAGCGCGCTCGACCTGCCCGAACGGGGCGACCACGGCTTTTGAATGACCTTCAAGTTTGTTGGATTATTGCCTATTATAGCGATTCCTGGGAGCATCGAATCCTTGACTACGTACGCCTTCATGACAAGCTTAACTTAGAATGTAGCGCCAAGACGCTTGAGCGGCGCCTAAAGGAGGCCGGCTACTTTTGCTATATGGCTTGTCATGTTGGTTCCTGAGGCAACTACGCTAAGGATGAAACCTCTCCTACCCCTATATATGTATCAATAGCTTCATCATTCAATCAACGGCTTTCTACCACTCCCTGATCCGACATGTCAGAAGCCCTACCTCACTCTTCTCCAAGCAAACAACCGAATAATCTGGGGACTTGGGCATATATTCTGGCGAAAAGAGGTTAAGTGGAGGATAGTTCTATAGTCAGATAAAGTTACCTTCTTAGTGGGAGGGCGCACAATTAAGCAGAAGGTCACACGGGCTCTCTACAAGCGGTTTTGTGAGAATTGTATCTAGCATCAATTTCACCAAGGACATACAATACTAGTTAATGCTTGGGGTGTAATTAGGTATGACTATAAGAGTCTATTAGTATTCCTTAAGGGATCTGGCAAGAAGGGAGCTTTTACACAAAAGGATTACCTAGCACAGATCTTGACACCACACATTGAGGGTATTCTTAAAGATTTTGGGGCTCACACACATACCCTTAGCCTTAAGCCTCTGTTTATAGAAGATGGCAACTCAGCTTATAGGCATAAGTTGACAAATAACTGCTATGCGCAATACCGAACAAAACATAGAATTATATTAATGCCCCATCCTTCTACAAGCCCTGACATGAACCCGATTAAGAAATGTTGGAGGTGGATTAAACAGTCGCTTCACCGACGCCGACGGCAGCCAACAGAGGCCGAAATGCGACAGTTTGTGCTTGAGGAATGGGATAAAATCCCACAAAAATGGATTAATGAATTAATTGATAAGCAGGAGCACTGGGTTCATGTTTTAGTAGAGCGTTGTGGGTGGTCTACACCGAATTAATTAAATTATTATGGTCGCGATACCCTGTAGTGCACAGACTTTTGACCCCAGGCTCGTTACGGAGCGGAGTGTAAGAATTTGTTGTCAGCATTTTGTAATCGACCAATCCCCAAGTATGGTCTCTTTCTTCCCCTCCCATCGCCTCTCCATCCACATTCAACTCCCTCAAAGTGCCGCTGACCCATAGTGATGATGTTGATTTACCCTACCCAGTACCTCTTACACATTTGACCATCTTAAAATCCAGTTTCCAGAAGGGAGCAAACCCTAAATTGCTAACTTACATGACCCTAAATAGTTTAAATTAAACCATTAGATGCCCAGGTGTAGAATGTAAGCATACTCGAAAACAAATGAATAACACAAGCGACATGTGTCGCTTAAACTCGCCCCTCGTTTCGCCAAGAAAGTAAACACGAACGAACGCAAACAGAAACAAATTTTATTCAACTTGCATAGAAATTTACAACTTTCACTCCTCTTCACAAAAAGTAAAACGCACATGAACTTTTCTCCTCCGCCAAGCCGCCAAATCTATTGCTGCTGTAAAGTAAAGCAACTGTGCCGTCAAAAAATAATCGGGCGAGTCGCGACGTTTCACTTCTCCTCGCTTCCCGTTTCCGTCTTGGAAATCGTACGACTCCCCACATTTACCACGACCCGACGAACATTGACGGTGTCACAACCGCAAGATCGCCACCTTTTGGTCTGAAGTCGAGGGAAAACACGAATTGCCACCCAAGATAGGGGAAATGGTTTGAGAGAGAGAAAGACGAGTTGGTGGATGGAATTTGGGGAGGTTGGTGGTGTTTATATTTGGGCTTTGAAACATTTTGGCGAAACGACAGAAGAGGAACACTTGAAATTTCATGACAATGATTCGCGATCACGTACACATCGAATAAATACTAAAACGCAGGAGAAAAATTACACCACTCAAAAAGTCTAATAATACCATACTGCAACCCCACAACACTAGCTACACGAAAGAATATATACTATAGTAGCCGCTATGCATCTGTGGACGCCCGAGTACAAGATAACTAAGGGTAAGGTAAGGTAAAGGGTAACAGGTTGAAGCGTGATAGCGCGAGCCTTAAGCTAAATATCAAAAGCACTGAATCCTCCCACCATAGCCCATCATATATCCATACCACATAATGGGTCCAACTGCCAACTTTCCAGCATCAAATGCGCCCTGCGCTCAATCTAACAACCCACATCATTCTAATACCACACACGAGGACCCCAGTATGCAACAAAAGCGAAGAGCGGATCTAGAAATTTTCTTTACCCCACGCGAAGGAGAAGCCTATGATGTTGTTAGCGAGAGAATTTGAGAGATATAGAAGAAGAGGGGACATACCAGGTTCACTATACATATTACATTTGATATGCAGCACACTTCCAAGAACCTTAGGACCACAAAAGAAAACACCCGCCTCAGCTGGAGTATGTATCTTGCGCACACTCTTGAAAATCATATCCCAATTTGGTCTTCCGAAGTTCGTTGGTGCTCGGAGACCAGTAATGGCATCACGGTCGGCATTAGCATCATTGATCATGATATTCGTAGCGTCGTCGACCTTGATCTTGGCTGTTAGGTAGGTGTGGATTTCAATGTGGTTGTCCATATCTTGGGCTTCGATAGCGAGGAGGAGAGAGCGGAACCATTCGAAGGAGCCGAAGTCACGGCAAATCCAGAAGAAATAGACCTTGCGAAGACGAGTCTTCTTTTGTGGGTAGTTCATTCGGTACCAGATAGACTTGAGAATCGAGGCGAATGGAGTAACACCGATACCAGCACCGCAAAGCATGGCAATCTCATACTTGAACACATCTTCAGAGGCTGAACCGAAAGGACCATCGATATAGACACGGGGAAGAACCCTTCGGATGGCTGGGTCGACACTCTCGGTTCCTGGTGCGTTTTGGTTGACACCAACAACTTGGGATGCATCTTTCTTGTCTCCACCTCTTGGCTTATCCAGTTCGCAACCAAGTGTTCTTCCCACGGCTTTTGTGAAATCTCCAACCATTCTGATGTGGATCGAAATGTAATCTTCCTCTGGTGCTGAAGTAAGTGTGAAAGGATGATATTGCCAGACCGAGACTTCTGGGCAACAGAAGAATATATATTGTCCAGCTCTTGTCTTCGTGTTCTCCTTCTTGATCTGAATCTCGCAAACGTTGCTGGGATGTTGAACGACTTTGGAGATATAGGTCTTGTGCTTTCCACGGATCTCTCTTGCGATTCTTTCTGCCAGGTAAATATATCCTCCATACATCCAGTATTGCCAGAAGACACCAATTGCGGTAGTTCCAATTCCGACACAGAAAGGGGCAAAATCAGGTTGAATCATGCAGAAAGCACCGTGGAAAGACCAGAAGACGAAGAATATGACGAACATATGATGGGTGTACCAGAATCGCTCGAAGTTCGCTCGTCGCATCTTCTCGACCGAGGTGACCACCATGCACATAAGTGCTACCAACATGATATATCCAGTCCATCCAGGTCCGGTAACGAAGTTCGCGAGGAGCCATCCTCCAATACCAAGGTTATTCTTTGCTGAAATTTGAGCGAAGTTGTTCCAATGCGCAATAGTGTGTACCCAAGAAAAGAAGACGATAGACCACGCAGTGGTCATATGGAAAGTAATGTTCTTGTCGAATTGAACAATGCCGTTCAATGGCGTTTGTCGAGCCAAAGAAATGAGCGTCCTACAGACCGGGAAGAGAATCATTGCAACATCGAAATGTAATGTCAACGCCGCGGCTCTTGCTATTGGGTAAGTGAGACCAAAGGTACTTCTCGCAATCGTTAAATTGTCTTTGATCTGGTAATTCATGAAACCGAAAGAAAAGACCATCAGATGAATGGCCGCGAATACGAACACGAAACTGCCAACAGGTTAGTACCATTCATCTTGAGAGAGCTTACGATCCACGCACAATCTTCTGTATCCTTCGTTCACCATCCATCGATCGAATCTTTCTCGCATATTGAGCTCTTTCGGTCTCTCACCACTCATCTCTCCCGACATCAACATCCTCGTGAGGGGTGGCCATCTTGATCGTTCCGACACCTTTACCGACCCGACACTACTTCTTGATCCTGAGTAGTTTCCTGACATCCTTCAATTGTGCGACCTCAAGTCGATTTTTTAGGCCTTGGGCGCCTCTTCTGTCTGAAACCCCTCCGTCGTCAACCCTTTTGCTTTCCCAATTATCCAAATCCTCGGTGTAAGTATTAAACGGATCGTATCATTCAGAGCCTGCTGAGATGACAGAAGCTCCTAAATGAAAGTCGATTGTCGAAGAGAATGTAAAATGTTTGAAGGAGTGTGGAGGACGAGGAGCCTGTGTTGCACGCCCGCGGCAGTCAGCGACAATATCTAGTACGAGAATGCCAATGCCTTGTTCATTGATCTACAGTGGCGGTTTGAGGGCAAACGAAATTAGTAGAAAGGAGGTGAAGACATACCTTTACACAATGCCTGCACCGGTGGCTGATCCAGTCTCAGCAATAACTATTAGGAAGGTTATAATTTTGGTGGCGCACTGAGGGAAAGAGGAGGAAAGCAGCACGGCAAAAAAGGGAGAAACGAATAGGAAGAGCTGGGCGTGAAAGTATGTAACTCAACATGGGAGAGGGGACAGGCACAAAAGGCCAAGCTCGACGCTCGTCACGTTTATGCAAGGTCCAAGGGTGACAGGGAAGAGGGCGAAGATGGCCTGACTTGTGCTCCATCCAGCGCGTCTGAGCAGCGACAGGCAGTACGATACCAGTCTCACGGATCGAGCACTGGCTCGCAGCGCCTCATCCGTCGTTGTGTGTGGCCGAGGGTCGAAACATCGTGTTTGCCCAGCAGCAGCCGGTGTGTGGGCCAAGGGGATGCTTGCGGCGACTCGTGGCCAGGAGCAGCGCAGACCATTTGGGCTTTCTTTTGGGGGAGCTGGTGTAGGAGAGCGCTTGAAGAGGCTCGTTTGACCGTGCAGCCCCACTATCCTGACGCCGAGCACTGCTGTGGAAGAGCGTTTGACGGCGGAGCAGATGTGCTGGAGGCCGCTGGAAGGCTCTAAACAGCCACAGCTGGCGCTTGCACCTGCTCTCTCACAGCCAGTGCTGCACTCGCCTGCACTCTGCTGCAAAGCCCAGACGTTGAAGAAAGGTTTAGCCTGTGCTATTGGCAGAGCCGCGCAGGACGGGGGAGCATGCCTGCCAGTCGCTAAATTCTGTGTCTGAGGGACGTTTCGGCCAGGGATGCTGCGACGCGCTGATACAGAGCGGAGATTGGCCGGTTCGATATCTGCAATGCCCTCATGCTACAATTCTGCAGAAGAAGGCGAAAATTGAGCTACGATTGACAGGTCGCGTTGTGCTGTTGCGATATCGTGGCCTTTTCGTCTGCTGTCAAGAGTGCTGGAAGAACGCTGGCCAAAACCTTAATTGGACATCACGCCTGGAAATCGCCTGGAAATCCTTTGGAAACGTCAAAAAGAATCCCAGTGGCGATCTTAAACACCACCTTCAACGAATAACACCAGTCTTTCACCCCACTCACATGCTGCTGGATCCACGAATAGCCCCTGCATCTCACGATCGTTCCCCTTTTTATCAACCTCAATTCGTCAAAGATCGCTGTGGATACCGAACTTTCAAACCCGTCACTGATTGAGCCTCAACTGCACGGCAACTCGTACCTTTCTCACGTTTTCGCAAACGAACTCTTGTCTCGGCTTGGCGTCACAGTCAAGATTTGGACAAGACGCTATGAAGTAAGGTTAAGAGACCATTTCTCCGATTCTATCCACATTGATCCTGTCAAGCATTGACCGAACAATAACCTTTCCCCGCCCATTCCCCGCTATTTTCTAGAAATCGACTGTTGTACTCTCGAATAGGTAACACAAGGAATCTCCGAATGAAGTCCGAGAAGAGCTCTCGAAATCCCAGCAAGCGATCTCAAACACTCCAACGTCATTCATCTCCTATCAACCATAGCCCCTCCATAGAACTCCCGACTTTTCTGCTGTTCAAACATATAACGGCTTGCTTATCACGCCACCAGATTAGTATTTTCCCCTTGTTGGAGCATTTTCAAACAAACATTGCCATCCTTCGGATATGATCTCCAATTACATTCAGCCCTAGCCATCGATCATACACTCACAAACGTGTACGCGGATTACAGTCTACAGTTTCTCACCCTCCATTTATGGTCGCCCACTTCTTCTCCATCAGACACGTTTGAATCATACAGCCTGCAACTCGCATTTTCGTCCACATCACTGTGCATCGATCAAACACATATGGCGGAGGCAGTACGCGCCTCATTGCGCCTTCGAGTACCAGTCCCAAGGTCTTACTGACACCCGTCGCATAGTCAGTCATTAAAATTCCTTGAGTGAGTCCTCACTCCTGAATGACACATGAAACACATCTCAGTGGCGTCCAAATCCCTCTTCTTCCTGCCGCTTTCCACCCCACTTAACCCCCCTTCCCCTCAAACCCTACCATCGATCACACAAGCTCGTACTCCCTACCACCGATCAAACCCATCCACCGCGGCACCACCTCCCCCTCAGCAGATCTCCCGTTCCTAACAGTGTATAAAACGTTCCAACCCTTGGCTAGCTCAATTACTCGATCTCGATTGGCCTAAGAATAGCCCTAAAGGTCTAGATTTCCGGCGACTCTTTGAAAATCGTTCGATTTTATTCTTGGCTTGTGGATCGCCCAAGAATAATCTTGATTTTATACGTTTGGCAGCTTCAGAATCAAGGAAAGATGAGTCGGATTTCATCCCATGTTGCGACGTCTTGCTTCGCTTTTCATCATCAGGGGTCAAGATCTTATCAATCTTTTCATTTCGTCAATTTTTGACGGTTTTTAAGGCTACAAGATTCTTAGTGTTGGTTTTTGCTGGGAGAAGGATGTTTCACCTGAAATAGAGTGAAAGCTTCGCATGTTGGGCTGGTACATCCTCCTCACTATCTCCGAAGTGACATCCTGGGGAAATTCCACCTGGCGGCGACAAATACTTCGCTAGAACATATGTCTCCACGGTGACATCTTGGGTAAACAACAAGAATTGTCAAGAGCCTGGCAAGATGAGATGAATAATTTTAATGCCGCAGGTGAATAATTATCGCCCTTGGCTGTGGAGTGATGGCCTTATGTGAGTTACTTCTTGAGTTCCTATATCTAACCTCAAGAACTTCAAATTGCCTTCAATCGCAATATATGGGAACTGGGAGGCCCTCTCTCCGTCTACGAGCGTTTCTCTCAACCCTCTGGTAATAATGCCTGCTTCGAGCATACCAGAATTGAATGCAACTTCGTGATCACGAACCCGCCACCAAAGTTGTCATGAGCGATGACATCGACATCAGAATGCTATACCGCAACGGCAGACGAACTCGAACAATTAGACACACTCACTACAGCCGAATATTGAAATAAAAATATTATTTCTCGCAAGTTGTAATAAATTTGGCATCATGAGGTCAGAGAGTCTGTATCTCAATCTACGCTACTCGCCAAACACTTTCTTCACTTCCATCTCCTCCTCTCAATCTCTTCACATCCATCTTTTCACTTCTCCCACTTCCTTATTTCAAATTTCCATATTACTTCCACCTCCACCAACCGCACCCTCTCTAAGTGCCAGCCATCCACCCCCCTCCTCATCATCTTCAGCCCAATCCATCAGACTGAGTCCGAGTAATCTCACGAAACACTAATAGATGAAAAAGAAAAGAATTCCCTAAAAGCCGTTTGACAGCGGGCACATACCGCATGTTCATGTCTCGGGCGCAATTTCTAATCTCCAAAAGAAAACAAAAGATACGATATCATCGACTAAACGTGCGAAGTTTGATGTCGCGCCTAACCCCGACAATGGACCTGCAAAGCTTGATATCTTGAAAACTTCGTGGTTTTGAATTTCAGATCAAAAGCTTCATTTCGTTCCCCACAACTTGCGGAACGGACTTGGCAACACAAGACTTCTCACGTTGATCTCAACATCACTTTAGACCGACTTTCTTCGGAGCATCCAAGTCTCCGGTGTCGAGGTACCGCAGTTTGGATAGAGATAAGCAATCTCATCTTCATCCCAAACTTCAGTCAAGCATCAACACCAAGAGATTCCAGCCTCACTTCCCAATCGCATCTCCACCAGAATCTTCACTTCCCAGGAGCATAACCATCCCAACACTTCTCACAAACGCATCCCACTCATCCATCAGACCTTTGTTTCCCATCACATCACAAACATATTATGCGGCTCTGCCTCCCAAACCGCATTTCAAAATCCCATACTCCCACACTTATGCCCTCGGAACCTTTCGGACCCTTCTATTCTCCGTCATCTTCCCTTCATCTCATCTCTGAATGTTCTTCAATCCGGAAAATTCATAATCCCAAAAGTCCCAGCGCGTTCATCGATCATCGATGTTTCTAAAAAATTTCGGATTCGCAAGTCAGAAACGAGACTTGGCTTCAGGTGTGTTTTGAACATTTT
The DNA here is from genome assembly GCA_020726485.1 of Halenospora varia. Classification (NCBI taxonomy): domain Eukaryota; kingdom Fungi; phylum Ascomycota; class Leotiomycetes; order Helotiales; family Solenopeziaceae; genus Halenospora; species Halenospora varia. The sequence continues at coordinate 596,474 of JAHEWH010000007.1, forward strand.
TGCGCAACCCAAGATAAAACAAACAAGTGGACACGAAACGACCACTCCACTACCAGCACACTACCTCGGCTCACGTAGAAAGAGAAACATTTATGAGAAATAGGGAGTTTTGAGTTTTTGCTTCCGTATGATTTCCAGTACGATAGAGTCATATCATATATGATGCCATATTATCACCACATTTCTGCTCGATCAAACAATCGAAACCGTAAAGAAAATGTAGCAGAACCGCAACACACACATAAAAGTATCCACCTACCAACGTAAAGTCCACGCGTCTCTCGAAGATCCATATGGGGATTGTTAGTGGTGCATTATTGACCTGAATATCAACGTGACGTATCGATGGAGAAACTCTGAACTGAGAGAGAAAAAGAACGCAAAACGTAATAAGGACTGCCCGAATGCAAATGAACATCTATTTCCCTCCCATCCCAACGATGATGCTATCAACCAGACCCGACCGTCATATAACGGCCAAGCCGAGCCAAACTAAGCCACTGCACTACAACGCAAAAACCCAGCCGGCCGCTAATGTCTTTGCCTTTCTCGCTCTCGCTCCCCCATTTCTCGTTCGCTTGCTACCCGGCTCACTTCCTCCCCCCAAGCCATGTACGCTCTGCAACGCAACTGCAACTTGCCATTTGTGACACAAAACCCAGACCGATATTGTTCATGTAGACGCCAGCTAAAATTGTAACGAGAGAAGAGGAAATTCCGTCATGTTCTTTCGCTAGATGGCGTATTTGCGAGTCCACTCTCGTGCGGTTGCCTCGTATCTGGAGCGGTCGGTCTTGTAGACGTGTGCGATTTCTGGCACGAGAGGATCGTCGGGGTTAGGGTCGGTAAGCATGGAGCAGATGGAGAGGAGAACTGTTATTGTTAGTATATGTAAGATAAATCAACGCTGCTAAATGTACCTTTCGAGATAGTCAAAGCTGGGGACCATTGATCACGCAGAATATCTAAACAGATAGATCCGTTCGAGTTGATATTTGGGTGGTAGATTCTGGTGGTGAAGTTGACCTTAGGTGGCTTGAATGGGTAGTCGGTAGGAAAGTGGATTGCTAAAAAGAACACTCCTCCCGAATATGGTGAGTCCGACTAGATTCTAGTCAGTACGAGAATGCTAGGTGAGATCATACAATCAAGGAGGCTCAGCCTCTTCAATGTGACAGCGGGAATTCCCGCAAAGGAAGGGACGAAGTTCGAGATAAGACCACACTTACAGGACCCATGATGGTAGCTTGCCAGTGGAACTGTATAAGTATCGCAAGTCAGCCTTAATATCCCCATATCTAATTATTCCATCCATATGATCTCATGCACATTTGCCAGATTTCAAAACCTCGAGGCTTGGAAGGAGGACGTACCAAATCATCTCCGATAGGACCAGCAGAGCACGACGACGGTGGGTCACTATGCAAAAACAAATGTCAGCGATATCCTATCTCATATCTTCGAACTCAGAAGTGAGATTATTGATGATGTTGCCAGGAACCCCGCTTGCGCAGCCGCCCCACCAAGATCTCTCTGTTCTGTCGGTGGCGGTGTAAAAGGAATCGTGAACGTACCGGCCCAAGTCTGTCAGTTCCTTGTTGATTCTCTTCAACGCCATTGTGAGGGTGTTGTGTTTTTGTTTTGGATGGAGGGGTAGTTGTGCCGACTCCTAAGAATCTCGAGGCGCAGCAAACAGAAGTTCTGTGTTGGGTGGTTAGCCACTGGCACCCGCGACAGCCGCCAAGATAGTGATCGTGATGGGATCTGGTGTGCGACGTACCTGGAGTTGTTCGTGAGATCAAGGGCTGTGGTGGAGAGTGGGTTTGCTGGGAGGAGGAGGCAGATTTTAAGGTTGTTAGGAAAGAATGGTGAATCGTCTCTGTCGGGAATGAGTGGATGGCGCCAAATGGGTAGGCGCAGAGTTTTAGCGAGAGGAAGGAACTTGACCAAAGATGACTGTGTGCATCTCAGCTTTACGAATCCAAGGGCGCTCGTGCTATCCACCATTCATATGTGTCTAGGCGCTTCTACATGTTTCTTTAATATATTCACTACGCTGAATGGCAATCAACCACGAACATTGCAATGATACACTGGCACACATCGGAATTCAATGCGAGCCTAATGCTTACCGGTATGACGTCGCTCCGAACCCGGCAAGGGCAAAAACTGATGATTTGGGCAAAGAAAACACATGGTGGCAAACACACGCAGGTATCTCAGGTATAATACATTTTATCTTGTATCTTGGCACGGATGTCTATGACTTGATAAGACCTCCTTTAGATGCCAATAATGTCCCGACCATGCAATCTCCTCTGGATTTCATACAAAGGCCTGGATGCCAGTAATGGCGCGACCGAGGATAAGACCTTGCATTTGTCAGCTTCACATCACGACAACAAAGAGGAAGAAAACTCACTGTGAATGTCACTTTGGCCCTCATACGTTTGAGTCACAAACATATTCGCCACATGTCTTCCAATACCATACTCGTCGCTTACGGCGTTTCCGCCAAAGATCTCCTGTAGGACTCGTGCGTTGTAGAGGGCACGATCACAGTTCTGTCTCTTGATCATACTGATCATTTCTGGTGCAACCTCGCCCTTATCCTTTAGTCGACCAACTTGAATACACGCCAACGTGCCGAAAGCAGCATCTGTCGTGGCATCCGCCAGCTTCTTCTGGACCAACTGATACTTGGCAAGAGGGTTGCCCTTGAACTGCTTTCTTTCCAGCGCATATGTTCTCGCCCTAGCAATGCAGTCTTCTAAAGCACCGGTTAACCCCCAGGCAATACCATATCTGGCACTGTTGAGGCAGGTAAACGGTCCTCGGAGACCCTCGACATCAGGAAACATGTTCGCCTCTGGTACCGGACAATCATCCATCTGAATCATGCCTGTCAAAGAAGCTCGAAGACCGTTCTTGTTCTTGATGGCTGGCGTTTCCAAAGTACCCGGTGGACAATCCTTTCTCTCGACTAAGAAACCCCTAATCTTGCCAGTCTCCTGCAATTTGGCCCATACGAGCAGCACATCTGCGATTGGGGAATTCGTGATCCAGGTCTTGGATCCAGACAACGAGAGGTAGCCTTTCTTGGTGGGATGCGGTTTCGCAATGCTCTCCATGGATCCAGGGTCACTGCCGTGATTCGGCTCAGTGAGACCAAAAGCACCCAGCATCTTGCCCTTTGCCATGAGAGGGATAAATTTCTCCTTTTGCTCCTGTGTGCCGAACTCATCGATTCCTCCCATGACCAGCGAGGACTGCACTGACATGCCAGACCTATAGCCACTATCAACTCGTTCGACGGCTTTGGTGATCAATCCAGAGGCAACATTCGAAACTCCGGCGCAGTCGTAACCTTGTATCGTGGCTCCAAGTAAACCAAGCTCTCCCATCTCCTCAAGGATCTTCTTGTCATAATGTTCGTCTCGATAGGCCTCTATTATTCCAACACGTCAGACAATGTAAAGTGGGATGTATTACAGGACTTACGAAGCACTCTCGGCAGCATTCGTTCTTGACAATATGACTCCGCGGTTTCTTGAATTGCAATCTCCTCCTCAGTCAATAAACTCTGCGCATTTAAAGGGTCCTCCCAATTGAACGGTGGCGGGGTAGCGTGAACTGCATAGCTTCTGGTAGCGACAGGACGGGTAGCAAAGGCACAACGCCTAGCTGTATGTCGAATCATTGATCTGTACATGTTGAAATTTGACGCGCTATGAGTTTGGCATAATTGATCGTCAGGTCTGCAAGATGTATGAACTTATAGAAGTGCTTGGCCGATATCGACCCCCTAGCCCCGCGTTAATCCCATTGAATATCGCGCTCCGAGGCATGTTCGGGTATTCCCCAGAAACATGATTGGAGCCTCATGTACAAACGCAGATTCAACCTGGCAAAGGGAAAGCTGCAGAAAATATCAGGTGAAAGCGGTGTAGCCTTTAGAAAAGTAGGCAGCAATTGATGAGGGTAGGAAAATGTGCCTCTGTGGTTGACATAATGCTGCACAATTTTAGGCACGGGAAGTTGCCACCCCTGTCACCACTCAACGCGCTTTGCTCGCGACATCGCGTCACCTCTTCATCCTCAGAATCGCAACTCCCAAAGAAAATCAACTACAGGAATAACGCAGCACAACAGCCAAGATGGGAATTAAACAACTCTTCTCGATCATCAAGGATGAATGTCCAGATGCATACAAAGAGGGCGAGATCAAGAATCAATTCGGGAGAAAAGTAGCAATTGTAAGTTCTTTTGCGCATCATCAACTTGACCGTTCGACTGACTTCACTTGTAGGATGCGTGCGCAATTATCTGCTCCCAAACATGGAGCCTCTGCTAACGCAATGTAGTTCTATGAGTATCTACAGTTTCCTGATTGCAGTACGATCTGGCGGGGAGATGTTGACGAACGAGGATGGCGAAACGACTTCTCATCTGATGGGCATGTTCTACCGCACATTACGAATTGTCGACAATGGTATCAAGCCGCTCTACGTCTTTGATGGCGCACCACCAAAGCTCAAGTCCGGAGAACTTGCCAAGAGATTTCAACGCAAAGCTACTGCAACAGAAGGACTAGAGGAAGCAAAGGAGACTGGTACCGCTGAAGAGGTTGAGAAGTTCTCGCGACGAACAGTTCGAGTCACAAGAGAACATAATGCTGAATGCCAACGTCTGCTGAAGCTCATGGGAGTACCATATATTATTGCGCCAACGGAAGCAGAGGCGCAATGTGCCGTTCTTGCGAGAGCTGGGAAGGTGTATGCTGCAGCTAGTGAGGATATGGATACCCTTTGCTTCGATTCTCCTGTATTGTTGAGACATCTCACATTCAGTGAACAACGGAAGGAGCCGATCCAGGAAATTTTTCTCGACAAAGTTCTAGCTGGTCTGGATATGGACATGAGACAGGTACGCAGAATCGCCTTCCAGCTTTCTTCATTGCGCTAATATTTCAAAGTTTGTCGACCTCTGTATCTTGCTGGGTTGCGATTACCTCGATCCCGTTCCCAAGGTCGGTCCTCACACAGCTCTCAAGCTAATCCGCGAGCACAAAACCCTCGAAAAGTTCGTCGACTTCGCAAAGAACGATCCAAAATCGAAATTTACAATTCCCGAAGACTGGCCATTCGCCGACGCCCGGGAGCTCTTCCTCCACCCTGACGTCCGTCCGGCCGATCATGAAGACTGCGAGTTTAAATGGGATGCCCCAGATATTGAAGGTCTTGTCCAATTCTTAGTCACAGAAAAAGGCTTCTCCGAGGACCGAGTAAGGGCTGGCGCAGCTAGATTACAAAAGACCTTAAAAAGCAGTCAACAAGCAAGACTAGAGGGTTTCTTCAAGCCAGTGCCCAAGACTGAAGAGCAGATTAAGAGTTTAAAGCGGAAGAATGACGAGAAGAATGAGGAGAAAAAGAAGAAGTTGAAGGAGGAGAAGAAGGAGAAAGCTAAGGCAAAGGCTAAGCCTAGAGGAATGGCTTAATGCACGGGGCGTATGTGTATATTTGCGACTGGCTTTTCTTTCGTTACATCTGGTGCATTGGCGAGGGACAGGCGGACTGGTTTGGTGAGGAGTTCGGTGTGTATCATGAGATGATTTATGGCTTTCCTTGCTACCATGATGAAATAGATAATTTATTAGCTCACTTTTGCATCAGTTATAGGCGGAGGATCGCTACAAAAGACTGCTCGTATCAAGGTCTGACACGAATCACTGGAGGCCTTATCTATAAATCCTTCTGACTGACCTATCCTTTCAAACTCAATTCCTTAAAGCTCTGGGTATAGTATTATTCATGATCTGGGACGATGAGTCGTAAAGCTCTTACAATCCCCCATTTCTTTCTTTGTTAGTCTTCTCGCTGCAAGACCAAACAAGAGCATCAGCTTCTAGTGCTCACCCAGTACTTTCGTGCTGCCCCTACATTGCAGCCCTGGGTGCAACAGTAGGTCTGCGATTGACAGCAATCAGAAACTCCCACAGCATGAAACACACTCTCATGACTTGTACTCCTCAACTTCAACACCCAAATCCATTTCTGTCGAGCTCAGAGATCACGTACTTTCTTCCTCTTTCCTTCGAAATCTTAGACAAGTCTTCTCTCGTTGCCCCATGACCATGAACCAATACTCATGTTTCTCTACGGTGGAGATGAAGTTGAGAGGCGAAAGGGAATGTGTATATATACTCATATTTTAACACAAACCTACAGATGGCTTTTAATATATTCGAGGCGAAAACTAGCCCGCCCTACACTTGCCTTTGAACGTCAACCATAAGATCTTAACTAGAATATCAGACCATACTATCAGTTTACCACCTTCCCCATCTATGCATCCACAGTAATTATATAAGACTATCTAGCGGCTAACTGAGATCTTGGTAGCATGGAAGTTGGCTAAGCCGAAAATCGCTAGATGTGGAGGGTAAGTGGCTCACTGCGAGATATATTTGAATTTTTGCCTCCACACTGTCATTTCCTTCTGCAATAGAGATCTTTCAATCTCTTTTGTGGATCTGCAGACTTTTATAAAGCCTCAGACTCAGCACGTTCGAAGTGTGATGTTTTAACAATACCCTTCCTGATTTGACAGCAGCAAGAGACTTTCATCCTCAAATGGCATAGTATCTCGAGTAGAAGCGCAGTGTATGCTGCCCTTGGTCTTCGACGATGAGAACCACTTAGCGACGAACCTGTTTGGCGCAATTTAAACAACAGTACGCGCCGTCCATCATACAAGCGAATGGGTAAATGAAATCCAGCTATAAGGCTTGTAGTGGCGGTAGAAGTGGCATTTATATTTATACTATCGGAACCTGTGAGAGAAATAGCTATGATGAGAAAGAAGTTTCCATACACGATTGAATGAAACCTTTTCATACCTTGAATTCTGAGAACAGATTTCCATAGAGTATTCTAACCTTAAAACATATAAATCGGATAGTCAGTACACACAGAGAGGAATTCAAAGGACACTACCTAAGTGCATGGGGAGTGGCGTGGTTTCTTGGGAGATGTGAAAGTTGGCGAGACATATTCTTTTCCCAATTTTGAGAAGAGGATTGGGATGTTCTTGCATCGGGTAGATTTTTATGAAGCGAAGACCTGACAAAGACCTTGGGTAGAAGTTGTTGAGAAGACCAATTGACAGCGTGAGAGAATTTGGAAGTAGTATTGTAGTCGACAGAGATGGAAATACGTGCATTTTGCGTCATCTCAAACGACGGATAGAAGTAAAATAGCCACATACTTCATCTCAAAAGTCTCTCCTTACTCTGCGCATATTCATTTATCTACTCGCCGTCGACAATCGCCTTCCAGGTCAGTCACATCTATTTGAGCATATTGTGGTTTTTTCAGTATGCAGAGCGTGATCTGACCGGCGGACAGGTTTTACACCCGACACTTTTCTCGAATTTCCTTCATGTGTTAGAACATTCTTGCTGTGGCAGACAGTAGCTGTAAAGTGGAGGCGGAATTATTCGATAATGTCTTCTCTTAAACTTATGGACTTGATTTGTTACAGCAAGCTATTCATTACTGTGTATGAGTTGGGTTGCGCATATATCACGTGAAATTCTTCGAAAGCGGAAGGGCGTTTGTAAGCGAGAGACATCACTGGAACTATGTGAGGAGTACCAAAAGCTCACTCGCTTAAAATATAAAATGTGAGTGTAACAATTTTTAAGAACCTGTTAGATTTTTTGCATGAATGTGGCATATAAATTGGCATTAGAGGAATCGAAAGTGTTGAAGTGTCATATTGACCAATTGAATTAAGCTCACAAGTTCCTCCCCTTCCCACCCACCTTTCCCTCCCCACTCACATCCCCAAACACCCTCGAGAACCACGAACTCCCCAACATCTCCTCAGCAGTCACCCTCTCCTCAATATCATACACCAGCACCTTCTCCAATAACTCAGCCAACGCCGCGGCCTCCTCTCCACTCATCCTAGGCTCAATAACCCCGCCTTCCACCTTCCGTTTCTTCAAGCCTAGTTTCTCCAAAGCCTCAATCCATACTTTGTATGCACCTGTTGCATTGAGGAAATCCGTATCATACTGATCTGGCATCTTAAGTGCTTGTGTTTCGGCGGAGATGCGTGAGCGGAGACTAAGCGAGAGATTCCTTGGTCTTACGTCTCCTTCTCCACTATCCCCATATTCCTCTTCATCTTGGCCATGGACTTGGTTTCCACTCCCAGAACTTAGATAAGCAGTCAACTCCGCTGGCAATGGCCCAATGAGATCAAAACACTGCATTAGTATATCATCGCCATCTCCAAACATCAGGTCAAACAGCGTCTTCCCTGTACGCGTCTCGAAAAGCACGCATCCTAATGCCCAGACGCCGCTTTCTCTCCCCACTTTTCCACCGCAATTGCTTCGGGACTCAGGTGCTGCGTTGCTGTTCCAATCTCCTCCGGTGGGTTTGAAAAGAAGAAAGATTCGCCAAAATCGATGAGTTTAATATTTCCTGTGCAAAGAGAGAAGAATCTTGTTGGGTCAAGGGGTTGAACTAAGTAGCGTGATGCGGAGGGGGACAGCGGGGAGGAGTCAAGGGTGTGGATGGTTTCTGTTATGGGTGTGCCGAGGAGGGTGTAGATCTCGCTAGTTGAAAGGTTGGAGAGAGGCGAGATGGAAAGAAGGATATTGTTTGTTGTTAAATCTCCGTGCGCAATCCCTACTTTCTCAGAGTGCAGGAATGATAGTGCTTGCGTTACTTGCAACGCTGCTCGTTGGGCTTCGTGACCGGGCAGTGTGATACCTGCGCGAATAAGTTGCGCGACGCTGGGGCCGTAAATAGGGGAGGTGCTGCAGTTGTGTATTCCGTTAGGGGAAGCGAGAATGAAATGTTCTAGGGGCTGGTCTATGAAACTGCTTGCACTGTTGAAGTGCAAATTTTCTTCGATGTGGTTGAGAATTCTAGTAATTTCCATAGATCTCGAATCACCATCTTCCTCGGCGATGTTGATCTTGAGCGCAATATATGTCTGATTGATATTGTCGAAAGCGAGCCAAACAGTTGACCAGCCTCCAAAGCCGAGCTTGTAGACGATCTTGAATCGGTTGTCGTGTAGAGAGTCGCCGATTCTGATTGGGTGGAAACCTCCTTGTCGGTACAGTTCAACGTTCTCTAGTTCGGGGTTGAAGGTTGGTCTGTAGAGTAGATGCGCAGGTGTGTCCCGAGTCGCGGGCTCAGAGACTTCTCCAGCTGTGCTTTTCGGGCAGTCGCTGAGTTCTACATCTTCTAGAACTATATCTGACCTCTAGGCGGTATGTAGAGTCGAAGGCATTTAAGGGTGGTGATAGATGAGTTTGTGCCGGTGCTGCTCGTGAATCATGATGCAAATTTGATTCACTCTCCACAAAGTGAATGGGACAACAAACATTGGTCACGCGTAGCTGCTAGCAAGAAAATCATACATAAACAACACTTCTTAGTAAGAGAGAAAATGATCAAGGTATCGACAAGTCACAAGGAGACAATACGTGTCTTTCAAGCTCGTGATTGCGTTTTTTCAGAACGGCATTGCTTGACCAAGGGGCGAACAATGTGGCCGAATATAGTGGGATGTAGGAAAAACCGTCTCTGGGGGAGCGGCTGCTAGTTTAAATTTCTGATTCAATAGATTTTCGCGTTTGGCACAAAAGGAGGAAGAGGGGTACCGTCATACCTGGTCTCTCAAGAAAGACAGGAGAATCAGGGGGCTCGCTAAAAAGCCGCCACAATTTCGTAAACACAAGCGAACAAGATATAGACCAATGTTTAAATAGGTATTGTGATATCAACATCAGCTAAAAAAAGGCAGAAAGCAATCTCTGGCTACCGATACTACTCCCTTCAGAATAGCTGGGCTTCCAAACCGGAACTACACCCAACCTCTGACCATTTCGTGAGACGTAAGTCGTGAAGACTCTCACAACCTAGAAAAAGCCGAAGCTTTACCAAGCTCGTCAAACCACGTAATAGGGTCCTTTCCCCCATCCCTCCAATTCCTCATCGTCTCTTGACTCACCACCTTACCTTTCGCGTAAGGTCCAACATAAATATGAGCAGTCTCCCTAATTCGCACCACCTCTTCGTCCAAAATCAGCCATAATATGAAGATCATCCTTAACATACGTATTGCTGTTCCTGCCACCAATACGGGGTCGAGCTGTGCATCGCAGAACGAATGTCAACTTGCATGTGGCTGTGAAGCACTGCTGTTTCTGCGCAGACACGCTCGACGAAGGCTTTGTAGCGTGGGAGGGATGGGATGGAACCCAGCCAGGTTAGAAAGATGTCGGTTCCGTTGTATCTTACCCAGCCAGTAAAGTTGTGGGATCCTGAGCCGAGAGGGATGAAGCGGTGCCGTAGTGAGATGGCCATAGTAGATGCTGTTGTTAGTTGGGGGAGTTGATTGAGAGTACCAAATATCTTGGTGTGTATTCTGTTCATTTGATTTCTGTTGAGTACCAGGCTATGGAGACATTGTGAGGTGTTTGGGTGCTGTGAAATATTAAAGCGTGAAGAGAGAGAAGTTATTCATGATATTATGGGAATCTGGAAAGAGATACAGTTGTCAATGAATGTATCGGAGGCTCCAACTACATCACACTAAAGCAAGATGAACGTGACTAGAGGTGGTGAAGGTCATATATGTTAAGTGAAGTATTTACTCTTAAGGAAGCTTTTTCAAAGCACTCACCTGATCAGACTAGAAGGGAATTGAATGATTTATAGTGATACGGACATCGAACCTAATCACGTATAGCTGTCATCCCAGAGATCTGTAGTTAAAATAATTATTAGTCTGGTTTAGTACCACTTTCTGAAATGTGCAATCCAGCAACTCTGCAAAAGAAAACGCACAAACATGCTTTGCTCCCTAAATAATGTACAAAATCAATACTCTACATTTTCATGTCTCCAGCCCCAAGCTGCTCTAGTATCCGGCGTCATGGCTGTCCAAAAAATGCGTGTTTTGTAGACGCACGTGGAATGTTTGGATCAAGTGGTGTTGGTCTACGATCTATCCTTCCACTTGCAATCCATTCATTAAACCTAGCTTCTGCCAAAGCACAAAGAAGTCTATTATCATAGTTGTCCGCTCCGCAGCCCTTGACCACCGGTGAACAGATTCCTCTAAACTGTTCTAAACTTAGAGGTTCCCAAGCTAAATCGCAGTTATAGCATGTAACGTAATGGTTATCAGGCCTCCATACACCTCTTGCGAAAGCCTCGTCAAATTCTCTTTGGAAGAAATCTGCGAAGTCCCTACGGCAGATGCGTTTTTGATCTCCGAGAAAGTACTCGCTGAGGCAGTATCCGGCATTCCATTTGAGTTCGACCCGGGGTTGAACATTGTTACAGATCGGGCAGGGTTCTGCAAACTCATCATTTGTTACTGTAGAGACTCCTGTTGGTTGTCTAGGAAGCACGCTCGATCGATATCTTGAATTCCCAGATGTCCATGGGTCTTCCTGTGGAGTCTGCTCGGAATAATCTCTATGCTGATGTATAGCCCATCTTATTGGTTGTGGATTCTGATTTGAATAGGTTCTGTGATCCGAGGAAGTCCTTCTTGGTGGCTCGAGATATTGGCTTGATCGATGGGAATCCTCAAGTCGTCTTCGATATGCTGCGAATTCATTTGGATCGTACTGTCGAGTCTCAGGAGGTTCCCAACTTTGAGGCGGACATCGGTTGAAGCGGGCTGCCATGCGCTGTTTATCGTTCATTTTTGACAGGTCAGTGGACTCACTTGGCAGATAATCCGGGTCCTGCGACGTGTTGCCATGGTAAAAGGGTGGTATCACGGTGGGTCTTCTGTAATTCATTGTCTGGAAATATTTTGCTCTCACTCTGTATTCTAGTGGGAAAAGCTTTCAGATTTTGGTAGAGTCCAAGCTAAGATAATAGGAGAGACGGTGAGCTTTTTATACTGTGTAAACCCAACATTTCGTGAATATCAATATCTGAACAATCTTTGTTTTGGTTTTTCTGAATCATTATCAGGAGTATGAAAATATAATGTTGGTTGGTGCGAGTCACTGAATAACTGAAAGGGAAAAAGGTCTTGATTCCCCTTTGATGGTTGAAATGCATTGTTCACCACTTGTCAACCCTGGGATGAACATTACATAGGAGGAACATTGAGGACTTTAGAGGAGGTACCAATAGCCCCTTTGTAATATGTTTTGTTCTATGCTAATCTAAATCTCGTAAATTTGAAATCTACTACTTCGTAAAAGTAATCGCAGTGACGCGCTAATCTATGAATTACAAATAAATATAATACTCGGCATCTACTCTTCCCCTAATTCAGATCATTCCTCCCACAACTCGCGTGACAGTTTTAAGCCCTTCTGGAATAGGCGCCCAGTATCTGTCTGGGAGGGGTTCTGGTGGATGACTTCCACACCCATTTCCAATCCATTCGTCAAACTTGGCCTCTGCCAATGCGTATTCATACCGATCCTTGCCTCTAAAATTTGTCAGGCATTTCTTATTCAAACACCACCCATTATGTCGTTCCAACTCCAAGGCGTCCCACGTGACGTCTCTGCGTGTGTTGTGTGAACACTCATTGCATCGGACCGGAGGAGCATCAGATCTGTATTTCTTATTTGCCTTCTCAACCTCATCGCGTTCCTTCTCGAAGAGCATTACGAATCTCCCCTTGCAGCGATGATTCGAGTCGTAACGTTGGGCCGTACAGCGTCCTAAATTCCATTTGAGCTCGCGCCGGATTTGAGGCCTTTTACAGAGTTCGCAGGTCATGTTATTAGGAACCTTATAAGGCTCAGATGTGCTTGCTGTTCGATGAGTTTCATATTGAGATCTGTATGTCTGGTCGTGAAAGGGTCTATATAGTGAGGATTCACCAGGCGCGGGTTGATATCGATATGCTTCCTGATGAGGGTAAGGCTGATAATGCGGTCCACTTATCACTGATGGCAGTCCAGAGGGTTGACTTGACTGATATATTCTATCCTCATAGAGAGCTAGCCTTCGGTCTGGCTCTTGAGTGGGAATGAGTGCGTGAGAAGTGTATGTAGCACCCGAATTTCGTGGTGATTCTCTGGTTGGAATCGTGGAAGAATACATTTGATCCTCAGAGGCGCCGCCACGATACTGGGGTTGGGCCCTCGTTGGTGACCTTGCTGTTCTGTTGGCATGTTCTCGAGGCATTTTCAAGAATTATTATTGCTAACCTTGAGGTAGAAGTGAGTTCTGATTTAAGAATACTTTCTGTTTTTGGGGGGTCCTTTGTTGACAAATTAGTAGAGAGTGGGAGTTTTTATACTAATTCTACGGAAGGAATTGTGAATGTTCTTACTCCATGCATTCAAGTCTTAGAAGGCATGAACATTGTGTGAATAAGGTTGAACATCCCGCTAAGTATTTCCTGACTTGAGTCATCTTGGATTTGAAGATGAGAGGAGATCAATTAAAAGGCCTTTGATTTCTTGAACGTGTCGGCCTATATCAAGCGCACTGAACTCCCCAGTGAGGTTCTCGGCACTTGCTAACGTTGTAAATAGTTTAATTCCGTAATATTACCTTAGTACACATAAGAGATTCGTATGAAAAAGGGAGGTTAAGGGGGAAAGATTTAGCTCAAGCAGAGTAATTCTGTGTATTTATTATATTCCCGTATGTATTCCGTGATACGACTTGTATTAATTACGTTCGTACGTATTAAAACCACATGTATTACGGGTAATACTGTGTAAATTCAGCTACACGTATCACGTAGTAGGGCTCATACTAAATAGTAGCGAACACTATTCGTAACACTACCCCTTAGAATAGGTTTTATTCTATGCTAATCTAAATCTCGTAAATTTGAAATCCATTACTCCATAAAAGCAATCGCAGCCATGCGTTAATCTATGAGTTACACATACCATCAATACTCGACATTTCATGTCTCTAATCCAGAGCTGCTCTGATATATCCCCTTTCGGCCACCGGTATCGGTACCGACTGGATCATCGACAATGTTCAAGAGGCCAGTATGCGTCCTCAAGTGGTGTCGGTCGAAGACCTCTACAGCGATCGGCAATCCATTGATCAAATGCAACCTCTACCAAGGCCCACTGATATTCGGTGGTCGCACGCAGATCCGCATCACATTGTGGGTTTAAACAGCGCCCATTATTACGTTCCAGTGTCCAAATTGCAGTTTTTCTAGGTCGAACATCGTGTTCAGGGTGACTTGGACAGTTCCTGCATTTGATTGATGAGGCATCAGACATCCATACCCCAAACTTCCTCTCAGTGTCGCTGATTTCTTTTTCAAACAGATATGTGTAGTCTTTGAAGCAGTTGATGCGAGGATCATAACGTCTGGCAGTACAGTATCCCATATTCCATTTGAGCTCGTCCCGGTTCAGACGCGTACCACAATTCAGACAGTCAAGTCCTATTAATGTAAGACCATCGTAAAAGATACTTGTTGGCTGAGTAGTATTTAGGCTTTCCCGATTGGTTGTGTTTTCCGGCGCAGTTTGATATTGATATGCTTCTTGCTGAGAATCTGGTCGATGGTGTGAGGCATCTGTCGTTGTCGGCGGTCTATTGTATTGACTTGGCCCAGTTCTTAAATTTCCATAGGAGTCTCGGATTCCGGAGAGGTCCGCTTTGGGGACTACTAGATCATAAGAGTATGACAACAATCCCGGTAGTTCCGTCGTGGGTAGGGGTTGTCGATGCATTCTATCCCCGGGGGTGGTTCGATGTGAACGCGGATCTTGTTCGAACTCCATTTCATAACGTGGTGTTGCCAACTGTATTGACTGCATGGGTGATGGAGTCAACAGATACCTTCGATCTGTAGACACGTCCCCGAGATGTGAGGTAGTCCCCTTTGGCGATGTGATAAGCATGGGAGATTGAACTGATCGATAATCTTCATCCTCAGGACCGTCTCCGAGACAAGAGGTATCTCTCCTTGGTGACGTTATAAGGGGCCTTCGATGTGCCATCGTGTCAGAGATATTTCGCCAATTTTGAGCTAGATGTGGATTTTGTTATGAAAATAGTTTGTGTTTTGGAGGATTCCTTGTCGAGAAATCATCATAGAGTAGGAGCTTTTATACGCTTTTCAGGAAACTGTTCGTGAATGTTGTTGGTCGACCTCTCTGTCTCCTTATCAGGGCACATTGTGATTGCGAATTCGGCAATTTTGCGAAACCATGAGCAGCGTGTGAATAGTATAAAATATACGATTGAGTATTTGATGATGTTGGATATTCATTATAACTTCAATGACAAGGGTAGATGTATTTCAAAAATGAATATATACGAATAAATTAGGTAAATATGTACTGTATGTATCATGAACATAGAATACCAAAAATGCCAATACTCCGCGCTATGCCCCGCGATGCAAGTGGTATCGTAAAGACTGACGAACGCTCTACTCCCTTAGTTACAAAAAAGCGCTAATTCCAAAAGAAGTGATGGGAGCAATGCATCTATGTACTTTTAAATATCGTCATTCATCATGATGAACCACTTTTCTCTCCTTGCACTTGCACGGCAGGAACACCAGTCACAACCTGCTTTTCTTGGACTTTGATAGACTTCTCCTTCACTTCAACTCGTCGGCCATCACCCCAATGCATCCTCCACACCTTCAACAACGCATAAGCTAAGATCCGATAAACCACCGTGGTGATGCCGAGGGCCATTAGGTTCATCCCAGGATTCGTATTCAGCTTATACAAATCCAAGGCTTGCACTCCCGTCTCAATCGTGCATCTCCCATTCGGCAGTCGTTGCGCAGCATCGCAAGTGAACATGATGCCATCTAGGGAGTAAGGTGCAAGATTGCGCATAGCGTAGTAGAGTGGAGAAAGGTGGTTCCATGCTTGGAGGAATTTAGGAACGGAGATGGATTGCACGCCAGACATGAATTGAGCGACGGAGAGAAAGATGGATGTTATGTTTATGGCGAAGCCTGTGTGTGGGAAGAGGGTATTGAACTACTTTCTTTTAGCTTGAACGAATGGGGATGATAGGAAGAAATACAAACCATGATACCTAAGCTCTCCCCACAAGAAACAATACAGAAGCAATTGAGGAAGCAAACAAAGAACATGGTCACATTTCGTGGAAGACCGCCGGCTAGATCCACAAGTATGGCGAAGAGAAACGAGGTGATGATTTCGAAAGGGACTTCGAGTGTTATGTATTGGGCAATGAAAGCCTCAACTCCATATGTGCCGTCGTCGTTTTCTCTGTAGAAGACGTCTTTTTCGTTGGGGTATACTGCGACGTTTTGGAGCATGCCGACGAAATAGAAAGCCCCGAATTCTTGAATAAACCCGAGGCGGGTTTGAACTGAGTAGTAGTCGTTCTTCAGGGGTGCAAAGAAAAGCGTGAGGATTATGGCTAGGCCGGTGACTTGCATAATTCGGGCGGCAAGAAGATCTGGCTGTCTTCGAAAGTTGATAAATGCGCGATGGACGAGAATAGGGTAGGCGGAGTAAAAAGAAGAAGGTCTGCGAATCATGGCGCCGAGTTCGGCTGGGCTGGCGATGGTTGTTGGATTGTGACTCGTATCGTAGTCCCCAGTCTTCCAGGTTGAGATGAGATTTTGGACTTTAAGACGTGTCGCTTCCTCTCGACTTTTATGTTGTAAATCTATGGTGATCAAATCTAGTGCAAAGTCGGCAGGGTTCGTGGTCGTAGGACAGGGGAAGCCGAGGTTTTCGAAGTGAGGCAGCATTTCAGCAGCACTTCCGGCGTAGACAGCTGAGCCACCTCGAGCAAGAAGCAGTACATTCCCAAATTGCTTGAATAAGTCTGAGCGAGACTGGTGTATTGTGAGAATCAAGGTGCGACCTTCATTTGCGAGACCTTGAAGAACCTCCATGATCGATGAAGCAGTGAAAGCATCCAATCCAGAGGTTGGCTCATCAAGAAGAAGAACTCGAGGATCTGTCAGGATTTGCACTGCAATTGATACACGACGCTTCTCTCCTCCGGAAATACCTTTGATCACATCCGATCCAATGAGATTGTCTGCACAATCTTTGAGACCTAACTTCATCAAAACTTCTTCTGCGCGCTGGTGCTTTTGCTGTTTCGTCATGAATGAAGGCAGTCGGAGACCTGCTGAGAATTGAAGAGTCTCACGAACAGTGAGTGATGGAAGTAGAGCGTCGTCGTCTTGGCAGACATATGAGCAGACCGACCGAATCACCGAGTTTGAAGGTACAGCACCATTGAATGTCATGCTACCAAAGTGTTTGTATTTCGTTCCGGCGCTGTTGTGTAGTCGCAGTGCCATTGCATTGAGCAAAGACGTTTTTCCACTCCCAGAAGGTCCCATGATAACATTAAGTGTACCTGCTCGAAATTGCGTCGTGATTGGATTCAAAATTGTCTTTGTTGGCAGGTTTCGCCCAAAAACACTCTTCTTTTCCAGGTCAAGTGCAAATTTGTCAAGCCCAATATCAATTGCTCTAATCTCAGCAATCGACCTTGCTGCCATCTTCTCTTTTCCCGCAGATAGATCTGCATCTGTGTTCCGCGCACGAGCTATGCTCATTGAGACCTTCTTGTATCTTAAACCCACGCCTGCGAGTGTGTAAAACATGATGACGAATCCGACCATCACGATGATAGGTCTTTTGACCCAATTATGCGGCAAACCTAACCCATTCATGATGAACTCGCCGGTATATTCTGCACAAGCAGGATTGGACTCTCCTCCAGGAAGTGGACAGTCATAGAACTGATCAACGAATTCATTCGCACAGAGTGCTCCAAACGCATAAAATACGTAGGCGGTCCATTTCATCCATCTCACATATATTGGTATGGAATTTGCTTGGACGAAATATCCGCATGCCATGCTTTGAATAGTGTACCCCATATTTGCAATCAATGAAGCGCCTGCGAAATGGCGTGACGCAGCAACGCAAGTTGCGGCAAAGGTGACAGCAATGAATTGGCATAAGAGAATGACCGAGAAGAAGATCATGAAAGTGCCAGCGTCTGCTCTCAGGCCCGCCATATAGTAGTATATAGCTGAATAGACTAACGGAACAGGTAAATCTTCCATGAAGAACCTTGCGAGTCGTCTGCTTAGCAGAAACGGTATGACATCCACAACCTTTTCGTTATTTTCCCTGTCAAAGAGTTGAATGTCAATAGTGAGGCGATATGTTTCGAACATAAGTATAAGGTATCCCTGCATTGCACACGCATTGTAGAGCGCTCCTTGTCGACTGCGGATTCCAGATTGGTCTCTGCCCAGTGCGTAGAAGGTCCAGCCGGTGATAATCCCCATTCCTATTGCCTCAACAAGAGATCCAGTCATGCCTAGCGGATCTCTCCATGTCGTTAGAATTGTGCGGGACGTTAGAACTTTTGTTTGACGAATGAATGGCGAATGGCGATTTGGCCGAGAAGACGCTGCCACGACAAGTGCAGCTTGTTCGGATTCCGTGAGAGATTGATCATTCGCTGATGCATAAATCTTGTTGCTCTCTTCTGCCCAAGTAATTTTCAAGCGCTCGACTCGTTCTACGGATGCAAGTTCAAGTTCAGGAGAACGATTGTCCACTGCCGCAATATCGATCAGGAATTCGGCAGGGTTGACAAATTCTGGTAATTCCATCCCAATGCTTTGGAACCAGGAAATGCAGTCCTGAGCCCTACCGGAGAAGACGGGACTTCCTCTTGTCAAGATAACCAATCCATCCAGCATCCCCCAAATCTCAGATCTTGGTTGATGAATAGTCGTTATTATCGTCCTTCCCCTCCGAGCTAGCTCTTTCAATGTCCTGACCAACTGGAATGCGCTTGTCGCATCTAAGCCGGTGGTTGGCTCGTCGAGAAATAGCACACTCGGGTTGCTGAGAAGTTGAACCCCAATGCTCGTCCTCCTCTTCTCACCACCAGAGCATCCTTTGTGCTGATGATTCCCAATTCGGGTATCCGCGCACTCTTTCAACCCCAACTCCAGGATGACTTCCTCGACGACCTTTCTTCGTTCCTCTTCCGTAGTGGGAGGAGGCAATCGTAAGTCGGCCGAGTATCGTAACGTCTCTCGCACGGTCAGTGTAGGAAGGAGAACATCTTGTTGCATGACATAGGCACTTCGAATATTTTTGACACCCTGTTGACCATTGAAAGTAGTGGATCCTTCGAAAGAAAGCCGGCCACTTGTCATGCGCTCGGCCATAGTGTTGAGCATCGTTGTCTTGCCAGAGCCGCTGCCTCCGATGATGGCAGTGAGTGTTCCAGGAGTCATTGATGCGGATACTGAATGTAGGATCTGCTTCTTCTCAGGTATAGCCTCGCCATCTTGATTTCGTTTCCTTTTGCCAGGTCGAAAGTTTGCCAATGAGAACGCAGAGGGCGAGATATCTACCTCAACAGCAAGATTCCGTATCTGCACATCGACTGGATTGACCTCGGACAGTGAGATATGAGTGCTGTGAGCGTCGATCGAACGACGTTGTAAACCATTTTGTCGTTGGTGCTCTTTCGAGGTTGGCCTCTCGGAGTCTCTTGAAGAAGCCCGTGTCGCAGCACTGTTAGAATGCCTATGATCGGGCACGTCTAGATTCTTTTCCATGGTGAAGCCGAATTAAAATCGAAACCCCCATTCGAAATCGCTATCTCTTATCGTTGAACCTCGGTTGGCGTTAAATTCGGAGCTTACTTCCAAGCTGCAGAATCCAGCGATCGCAAAGAAAATGCGATGTCAAATGCAATTGCACCTAGAAGTGGAAACGCGGGAGGTGAATTGAAAAGGGAGAATAGATCTCGTGCCTCCTACATCGTCAGATCACCTTGATCTCGTATCGAAGTACCTTGTCGCCAGCTGAGCCTCTACACGCGGGAGAAATTTGATGAAGGAGATTTCTGAAGGCAAGCGACAAAAGAGATGGTTTCAACGAAAGAGAGGCCAGCGCATCGCCGCGCATTGCGTCGCGTAGATGAAAGCTCGAAAATTGCTTGAAAAGGGAAGGTCCACGGCGCTCATTAGTGGGCTTCCTGGGTGAAGACACCCAGATCGTAAGGTTAGGTCTTTGCCTTCGGCTGGGAAGCGACCTTGAGGCGACCTCGATTTCTGGATAAAAAAACATCCAACAAGAACCCACAAATCAAAGCAACGCACCACTCACGTTGCGCCCATGGCCGGCGACCTCGCCAACAAAGAAAGCACACATACGGGTTTGCCGAGAGGCTCTGCGGCCGAGTATCTGTCAATACTGCAGCCGTCGCTCCTTGAACGCCATCAGAGACAATCAATGTCGCAAATCACACGAATAAAGCTCAATTGAGGCCAAAACGAAGTGCGATCAGACGAAAGAGAGAGCTCGCTTCGGACGCGATGCCTGTGATTGCAGAGCCCAAGGCGGAGATTTTGTGATCCGGAAATAGCATCGTCATCAAGCAAACGCGCAGAATGAGGGGAAGCACTATGCGTCGGACGAGGGTGGAAAAGCAACGTCTTCACCGCTCCGAGTGGTTGGCAACCGGCTGCCCGTTGGGTGCATGTCGACCGAGGGAGGGAGTCGCGGAGTGCATGCTGATGTAGGTATAATGTTGGCGATATAGCCTGTATTTGTGCTTGCTTGGAGTTTTCAACGTTGCAAGCTGACAGAACCTCTATGGTTTTCGGATGAATTTCGGATGAATTTCGGCAGCCATCAGAGATATGAAACAGAGAGGAATCGTTGAATTTCCGTCTCAACTCCCCGGTCGGCTACCCATGCCGGAATTCGACGCAAGCCATGATCCATCACCATCCCGGATGCCCATGTGCTCACTGGCAGGCCTCGCCTACTGTGCCGCAAAGAGGTGAACAGCGGCAGGGCTCGAAATCCTACAAGCCTGTGAGGGCCGACGTCCCCAGCCGCCGAGAGTCGGATCCTTGTGGTCGGGTTCATTTGACACTTCTCAACCGTGGATATGGTCAGAAGCCCCGATGCACGCTGAAAACTGCTGGAAAGTTGTAGGAAGAAGCCAACCGGCGGGCTTCTCTCCATATTGTTTTATGCTGCTTTGCGGCACCTTATCAAAACCACCTCAATTTACCATCTAATTCGACAACTGTTCTTCGGAATACCATAATAGGACGTCTCCGAGAGCTGAAAACTAGAGAGCGTGGGGGAAGTGCTGTCACACTCCTCAGGGAAAGTCTCACGGCTCACCAACCCTATGTCGTACAGTGCAATTGCGAATCAACATGTCAATTCAGCCTCAGCGACCTCGGGAGCTACCGATTTCATGTGATGCCCGTCATCCAGATCTGCACGTGTTGATCATCGGATAACACGTGGAGCACGTAGGCTCTTGACCCACCAGTGCCCAAGTATGGACTCCAGTGAAGCGTCAAGTCCCTGGGCTGGACCACCTGAAGAAGCGAATATTAAGCTATGGGAGGTTTCCGTGGGTTCAATTGGAAGCGTCCAAGATTAAGTAATGCTGAGTTTGAAAGGTTATTCAGCCGGCCCAAAGGCGAACGACCCAACGCTGTCACCTCCTCAACATTCTTCTCAATATAAACAAAGGAAAGCCCCAATTGCGGGATACGTACTAATATCTCACAGGGCTCCCAGGCTTCATCCTTTGCGGCTTCTATTAATACAGGTAAGATAAGGAGGTGCCCAGTTGAATCAATTTTTGACGGGAGGATTGCAGAAAACAGCACTGAGGAATCATACAAGGAAAGTTCTGTTGATTCAATAAGCAAAACATCCTTTCCGGGGATTCGTTTATTGTAAGTTGGATACTCAGACTAGAAGTGATATCTTGGGTACCTCACATGCACACAGCTACATCTTAGGCATAAGCGTGAAATGTTCATTTCCCCTAGAATGTTCTTTGACTCTAGATTTAGTGCTATACCGATCTGTGAAGACTACAGCAGAAACGTGGTCACCCATTTGGCTTCAGTGCAGCTGAGACCATGGCTCTAGTTGGGCAGTGGAAGCTGTCAGGGGAATTCCAACTTCTTTTTCCTCACCCAGACCTTAACATCTGGCTTTACCTAGAAGACTATCCGCTCAGCGCCAGAAGCTCAATGCTTTAGTAAGTTCGCGACTTTTGCTTCAATGCAATTCAAGCTCACATATACTCTAGACATAATACTGTGCTTTGACACAAACAATATGATTGTGTTGTATGATTTGAGGTTAAATGTGACTTTTGGCTTCTGGTCTATAGACAGATGCCCCGACACATTTCCGCGAGCAGTCCTTAGCACTATAAGCAGTGCAACACATAACGTGCACCATCCACTCTTTTGCCACAATGAATACTCGGTGGACTGGTGTTGGTTTGCAAGGAAAAGCACACGATGCCCTTGCCCCCTACAGTCAGACACGTCGAGATATCGAGGTCGCTCTCCGTAACTGTGACATGGATGGTTTTGACTTTCTTCTATCAAAGATAAGCCGCACTTACTTTAACGCATATAGCTCAATCCTGGGATAATTACAACATGCGGAGGCTTTTGGTGCATTCATTCTCGAAGGGTTGTTGCTCTTAGACCCACTGTGACTCGAGTATGATGAAGGAGCACAACAACAGCATGCGCTGCCAAGTTTCTTTCGACATCAAACGACTCCAGAACTTTCGAAAGTCGATACAGTTGGAAGACAACGAACTAGAGCGCAGTTTCAAAGAAGTGAGTGTCATTATTCTCCGGAGAGCTGAATAAATTGCTCAAACGTATCTAGTTGGATGACCTTCTCAGCTGGAGAGCTGCAAGAGTGAATAAAGTCATAGCCCAAACCTCGATCAAGATTGCGTATGAGAACAAGCGTGATAGTTCTGCTATGAAAACACTTGCAGTCTTAGCTTTGGTTTTTCTGCCAGGCACTTTTGTGGCTGTTAGCGCACCATCCCCTTGATTAGATGTAGGTCTAACTTGCGTCTAGACTTTACACAGCAGCCCATTCTTCGACTTCAAGCCACTTGCGCTAGGTGCCATTGTATCACCGCAATTCTGGATATACTGGGCTATCAGCATACCACTAACCATTATTGTTACCATAATATGGCTCCTCTAGTACCGATGGACGTCGCCGCAACATCGAACGAAGAACGAAGGAAAGCCCTTGGGTGTTCCCATCTTTCGGTAGTTTGGCTTCGCCATGTCAATACATGAAGGCCGGCAAGTAGCTGTGATATCTCGAGCCGAAAGCACTATTACCTTCGCCATGCCTTGCCAACCTATCATCGAAAGCGTAATAGCTTTGGAGGATGGCTAGCAATCCCGGTTCGAGCAGAAAGAGGTCAGCTGTTGGTACTTGCCTTGAGTCCAGATTATGAAATCAGGAAGACCCCCACATACTTCACTTTGCGATGTTAAGCTGTGTCAAGGACATTTGCAAGATGCGGCAACCCATTCCGTGAGGAAATCTCAAAAGTTGATCTCGTCTGCAAAAGCGTCCCCAAGTGGATTCTCTAACATATTTCAAGTCGCACATGCCATATAGGCCATGTTCAGCAGACACACTTGATGTTAAGTCATGTCAAAGCCACAACAAGATAGATGGCTACCATGCAGATCTTTCGTGTTGGTTGTCTGCAACTACCCTGCTGCAATACTTTCGATTATGTACATCTACAATGCCACAACTTTTTGACCAACTTTTCTTTCGGACTCTCGTACAAAGTACGCTTCCTTCGACGGAAATGGTCCGATATCTGCATTCAACGGGCAGACAAATATCGCGAAAGTACGCGATGTGCCTGCCTTAGGAACTTTTTAAGTTCGTCCTTCATGCTGTACACCCCCACGCCGCGTATCAACAACACCGGCAACGGGCTTCATCAAGCGAAGGCATGAGCCAGAATATAGGCTGAATGTTCTCAGCGGGATATTGAAGCCCTCATGCATCTACAACGGCAGGATTCTGCGCATTGCAGCAATGCATTAATATACGTATGAGACGGCATATAACTGTTTCGCGATACTACAATTTCGTACTTCACGATTCTGTACTTGGATGGATCATGGACCGGCCCGTTACGACCACAAACCCAGTCCTTGCGTGTCACCGTTAACATTAACCAATCGTTTCGCACGGCAAGATTACTTTAAACAGTCATATCAAGATACAAGTATACATTTCCCATTCAACAGTCGATGCCGCACTTCGTATGGACTCCAAAGTCTGGTTGTCGCAATCACTGGTGGAATGCATGCAAATCACCCCGCCCCCCACACGGCAATTTCACGAAATGGCGAAATGAGGGGTCAGCGAAACGTGGCTGACGACTTACATTTCTCTTGCCCGCGAACCTGGGATGCTTATGAAACGCAGCGTCCTTTTTCTTCTTTGCTTTTTCCCTCCAACGCTGCAAGTTGCTGCAGGCAAAGTCATGGATGATCAATACTTGCATAGATTGGTTGGAAGACCAATCGGGAAAGTAAGCTCGTTTACGCAATGTACTGGATGGAATCAAAGTCTTGGTGTTGCACTTTGGGAGCTGGATCTAGATCGTCTGATCGAGTGCTTGATGGTTTCGCGATGTCGGCTAGTCGCCCGACAACACGAGATGAACGAGTGTTCTGCGTGCTGTATACTGTGGAAGATCCCGCACGCACGAGTACTTTGGTGTGTCGCTTCGCATTTCCAAAAATGACGCACCCCTTTTCATTGCAAAAAGGGCTTCGATCCTGTCGCCGTTGCCAAGAGCTGGATATTCTTAATTGTGAAGGGTCCATCGTGACTGCCTAATTCGGGTGCGGATGTTGGCCTTAAGCGAAATACGTGCTTTTACAACACCTAGAAACATCTTGTTGTTGATTGCAGCCTACGCAATTAGTGTCAACTTTCTACATCACTCCACACACTTGTACACTGATATTCCTAGATATAATTTTACTTTCTCCACTGACCCTCCCCTTCTCCTCTATGGAATTTTATAGTCTCCGTCCAGAGTCTTCAGAGGTGAGGTCAGATGACAACCTGCCAGCCTCAGTTGTCTACCTGACAGCCTCGGGTGCAATTGAGGCATTTTTGAGATAGAAAGTAAGAACTCAATCTATAAACAATGAATAGCCTGCACATCATATCATATCTGACCTAGATCTTGAGTTGACAATGTTTATTTAAAGTTAAGCTTATTTGAACCTCCCGCAGCTAGTCTTCAAATTCAAGTACTAAGTTCCTTCCGGACTAGTCAAAAGTAGATTCCTCGCGCATTAGCCGCAAGTAGACTACGAGCTCCTCATATCACTTATTTTTCAACCGTTTAGTACCCACTCGGAGAAAGTACAAGCTCGACGTCGTTTTCTCCCTCCCAAACAACAGTCTCCGATCCAAGCGGATGAGTCTCCGGTCTGTCCTTACCATCATCCACACCTCAAGAGCCTCCAAGTCGCCACCTTTCCATCCAACCATTCGGATTTTGCCCTTCCTCCTAGACCCTCCTCGGCCCATTCGGGCCTTTCCTCTTCTCTTCCGGCTCACATTGCCGTCCGAAGGTCTGTACTACGTTCACGACGTGCAACAAAACTCCTTTTCTCATCCCCATCCGTCTAGAACTCCATTCTGATCACCGCTCTTTATCTCGTGGAACAACGGAGACATGCAACAAAACTCTTTCCCTTCTCAACATGTCTTCACCACGCTCGCATTTACATATCCTACGACGCTGACGTTGTGAAACAAAACTTTTATCCCTTCCCAACCCGATCTCGTCTGCACCTGTTACTGAACTCGACATGTATTTACAGGTGTCTTTCCCAAAACAGTCACCGATAAGACCTGTACAATAAGAGAGAAGAGTAGAAAAAATTATTTTTCCTTTTTAGCTCGTTCACATCTACTTTCACGCAGTTTACAGAGTTGTGCTCACTTGCACTCCTCCAACTACTCGATCAGTCCAAAAAAGGACATAAGTAGCGAAAATATTGTTTCAGTGAGATTGACCGTACGACATTTTTCTATCCTTCCTACAGGAGAGATTCCTCGTTTCGCCCATCAGACTAATGTTCGACTCGTCCTAGCCCATACCCCCGCTTCTACTCCCAAGGAGCAACGAAAATAAACAACACTACTTCGCTTATACTTCCCAAACCAAACAACTTCCTTCCGCCGAAGATCTCATTCAACTACCAATTCGGACCTTCAACTCGTCCTATCTCGGACCGATATATCGGCATCCCAAGAAACCCAAGCCTATCTCCGAATCGTCATGTTGTGCAACGACATCTACACTAAAATCTACACCCTCTTTGTCTTCTAAGCCTCCATTTACACAAACACTTACGGCATCTTTTCACCCGAGCCGCCTCACACACTATCTCCTCGTATTACAAGATCCCATGATATCTTCCCACCCTGCACAACCCACCCGTTCATCCACCTTACCGTTATCGTTACATGTGCATTGTCTCACTAAGCCGGGGACGTCAATCTTGTGTAACGCCCGCCGACACCATCTTCTATTACCTGTGTAACATGACCAGGCGCCCGTTTACCGGATCTTTCTCCGGGCTGAGACAATAGCAGCACGAAAACCCACAAGAAACTTAAAGACGGGATACTGGTGCGGTGGGGAAAAATGAAGAAGGGAATCACAATGCAAGGAACGGGTGTCACCGAGGAGGTGGTTGCGAGTTGTGACTTGTGGCTTGATCACGACGTTGGATCGAGGGACTGGGTATGGATTCAGGTAGTGGTGGTATGATTTAGAACTAAAGGCATGGGAGTCTTAACAAAATGGATTGGATTGAGTCGCGGGGTGAGGTCGCCGAACTTCAACTGCGAGAGCTGAATCTCAGCGCTTGGTTGTCTTAATTCTAGCGTGAAGATATATTAAAGTAGTATCACTAAACACCTAAGGCATTATTTTGGGGTCTAGTCGATGCTGTGTCACAGCCAAAACTCAACGCTACTGACTCCTGCAATAAGGGTCCAAACAAGATTTCCCTTCCCACCCCTCTTTTCTTGCCATTTTTCTTCCTCGATCTAAATCACATCTCAACGACCGACATTCCCATGTTACATCGACGAACTTCTTCACCTCTCAAAATCAATGATTCATTAGCCACCTCCCTAAAACCTTGTGTCCGACTCCCAGCAATCTAAGTTTGTGGCGTTCACATTCCCACCCTTTTGCTCGCTACCCCGCATTCGCACCAAGCAAATCCGTCCACATCTCCTGCCAACTCCCATCACACTCCACTCTCAAAGCCCGGGACATTCCTACTTGGCGTTGATATGAAATCCACTTAATAATTGATATATGTATATTTCGACTTTTAATCTCATGCTTTAACCACCACCTGCTTTTTGCAGCCTGATCGTTGGGAATTTTTTAGTTGTTGGAGAGTTTCGGGAGGTAAATCTTCGGTCTCCTATTTTGTCTCCATGTCTCTCCGTACTCCGTGCACTTTTTGTGGAACAACCCAGACCCAGTTCACCTCGCTTCCCATGACTCCACCAAGACAAAAGCCAGGATCAAGGAAGTAAATATATCTGACTAGCTAGATACCCACAGTCCTTCCGTTCTCCGGTCTTTCCCACTATGACACAATATCGCAACCTCGACCCACCAGCCCGCTCATCGAGCATCTGTGCTTCAGAAGCAGTGGCCAAAAGGAAAAAGACCACGCTTCGTCCCTAGCAAGCCCAGCGAAGATCTGCGCTTTCAGCAGAAGTTGCGAAATGCGCGAGTGAGCACTGACAGCGGGAATACGCACAGAAAAATGTGGGAATAATGGATTTGATGGGGACAAGGAAAGGGTCTGTGGGTATCGTGAGCTTCAATTAATGTTAGATGATTGAGTGTGGAAGTTGGAAAGGGGTTGCGTGGCGAGCGGAGAGACGAGGTTGAAACGGAGAAGGGGCTCGCGACCTTTGTCGAAGTTGGATTGCGCCGAGAATGGACTGATTGCGCTGTCTTTATTGAGGATAATCTGAACATCGTGAATGTGTCTGAGCACCATAACCGCAGCACAGAGCACTGCCCTGTAGTTCTCCAACCAGATCTCATAATCTCAGATCACCAGTTCTTTGGGATAATGCCCAAAGCGCGAACCATACTTCGTAAATGCACATCGCTTGATCTATTTCAACTCATCAGCGGTACTATAACTTGGTCTCACATTACAAACGAAAAAGCAAAGGAACTTTCCGGAACCTTTCCAAATGTCTTGCATTTCCCCAAAACAAATCCTACCACACCTTTCGGAACCTGCCACCAAGTACCGGAACTTTGTCGTATTTCTCCCTTCCATAATCGACTACTCACAAACTATCCTAACTCTCGGAACATTTCCCTCGTATGTTCTGCAGCAAACTCAACGAAGCAGAATTTTCTTTTTCAGCTCCTTGTACATGTACATGTACATATGCTGCAGGTGTAGAATGGAGATCTACCGACTTACACGGAGAAATTCGTCGGTGTGCTACTGTAAGGCAGTGTAAGCATTAGGTTCATGGTTAATTATGTAGGCGTTCTTCCGAGATTTAGTTTGCGCCGGGGATTTTAGATGTGATGCGAGGGAAGTCACAGAAGGAAGGAACGTGGTCGGAAGTTTGATATACAGAAACTGGTAGAAAATCAGTTCCCAAGATTGAGGGTGACATTCGGTATGAGTTAGCTGATGCCGGATTCTCGATTTGGTACACGATTTGAAAGGCAGTTAGGCAACCTGGTACATGTCGGTAGAAATGCTTTGGGAAATGGATGCAGTAGTTTGATATCTAGTTTTCCTGGAATGTGAAGATGCTTGTTGTGAAGAACTTGCCGTCTGTATTGCCGGCGGAATTCTGTAAGAAGTTGTGGACATCACACGATTTAAAAAAAACACGGGAATTTGAGGTTTCAAATCAAGTCCTTCGCAGGCCTAATCTTCAATTCAATCATCTCATCTCGTATCTCAGGCACGTCACCAAAAGCGCCATCCTTGATCCCCAGCCCAATCCAAAACCTATCCCCCAAAATCCCATCCCCGCCCCATCTTCCAAACACCAAAAGTAGACCAGGTAGCAAGCAAGCAAACATACATACACACTCCAATTCCCGCCATCGGACCTCCCCAAGTCCCATAAATACAGAACAAACAGAATAAATACGGCGCGCGCAATCCATATAGCATGAAGAAGGTCATCATGTACATGTACATGGAACATCTTAGATACAAAAGCCGCACCAAAATAGAGCAAATACAGATATCGAAACTAAACCTCTCCAAACTTCTAAAGAATCCATCCCCTAGTCAGAATTTTGAGTGGTTGTCCGGCCATCCATCTGCGTGTAAAGAGATAATCGAGGAATATTGATTTGAAATCGTATATGAGAAATTTGGGACAGAGAGCCGCCCCGGGCACGGAAAGTGTGCGGTGGTATCATAGGTACGTAAAGACAAAAGCCGACCCCGCCATGATGCGATGAGTGTGCCAAGGAAAGAGTAATTGTTCGTAGAGTGTGGGCATGTCGGTTTCCAGCGGCCTACGCCGCTGTCGATATATATTAGTGTTGATTTGAATAGGGTATGGAAGTAGGCAGCCAGGAAAGAGGGGATGAAGGGAGGTAGCGTAACGTATCAAACGTGTCGAATCGTTCGTTCGTTGATTATCGTAGAGGAGTTCGTGTCGTAAAGGCGTTGATATTGATAAGCAGAGCGGAAGTGAAGGTGACGTGAGCATGTATATGGCAAAATCGGAAGAAGTCGCGAAAGACGAGATATCATGTGGCAAGGAAGTCCATGCCCATATCATGAGCTATCCGTTGCCAATCCCAACTCTTTTCGTCTTTGGCATCCATCAGGCGCCACACCTCTTCTAGAACTTCCAGAGCCGTGTCCGAATTCTTGTACTCCATGTAAGCCTTCACTGTACCTATGGCTTTTCGGATTGGATCCCGTTGTGCTGGTTCGAAGGCCGCGCATCCGATCACGAATGCCGGAGCGAGGATAAGCGTTTGACTGGGGTCGCGCGGCCCGAAGGCATTGAGAAGGAGTAAGCCGTCGTCAACAGCTTGTGTGATGCGGGGATCTGGTTTCCAGTTTGTGGTCTTCGCAGGATATATAGTGCGCCATAAATATACCCACATCATTTGCTTGTACAACAGTCCAGCTAGGTCGCGGGAGTCACCTTCTGGCCAGGCTGGGGTCCATTCTCTGATACCAGCATCAATCTCGGCAGCTCGGTATAATGATGTGTAGTCGACTACCGGGTCAATACCACGTTCCATGTTTTCGCGAATCTTGTTCCGGATAGTCGTAATCTTTGACATATACAGGAAAAGGCTGTCGGAAATTCCTAGCAGGCAGACACTGGAAGGTTGTAGAACGGTATTTGGAAGCTCCCATTCATCTGATGCTAGTAGGCGAGTTCCGAATTGTGGTAAAGCAATTAGCTCGTCAGCACAGATGTGGTATTGAAAGAATTCGTGGATGAATTTGAGGAAGTCGCCATCCTCTGGCGGGCTCTCCTTGATCAATCGTTGATAGTGTTGAAGATGAAATCTGTGTTGCCCATTGGGGTTCGAGTCCGACAGAGTCTGTAGCACAAGACACAGAATTTGACCATATGTTGCAGCGGTGACGATATTAGAGTCCCCTTCCTTTTCTTGCCTAACCAACTCCATGACCGCTTGGTCGTGGTGAAATTGAGAGCGTTCCTCCAAGGTCTTCACATCCATACCAGGATGTTGTTGCAGGAAGTTACGACCGTAATCCGACCGGTAGTCGATGTGCTTGCTTGACAGGGCAAGAATTGAATGCATGAGACCTTCGTGGTGGAGCGCAATCGGTAGCAACATATGCTTGAAAGCACTTTCTTGCTCCCCCTCACAAGTAAAGATAAGACTCAAGCGAGTGATATAGTGCTGGAAGAACATCCGATCGCCCTCAGTCTCGACACCATTGATCATTGGCGGCAAAGAAATCTTGGGAAGTGAGAAAGTCCCGGCCCTTCGTAATCGGGCTGTTGATGCGATCAGTTCGTCTGCTTTGGACTGGCAAGTTATTAAACCCATACCTTCTTCAGCCTTCTCTTTGCCGCTCTTCCATCTTGTCGTGGGTGGATACCCTTCACATTCAACAGCGTTCTTTTTACAGTTCATGCCTAGTCGTATTAGGGATATGCCCCGCAATCAAAGCGACGATGACTTACATCCAGGTTTAGCTTCGTCACACTTCTTCTTTCGCTTCCTGCAGGTAATACACCCTGTCTTTGACCTTCCTTTTGCGACTTTTGCGGTCGACTCGGGAGTCGGCTTGGGGTGCTTCCTCGGACGACCACGAGGTCGCTTCGTCGCCGTTGTGTTCGTACCCGACTCTGGTGACTTGGGAACAATGTTCTCTTTGACGTCCGTCAGGTCCGTCATATCAACATCATCGAGAGGTTCCAATTTCGGAACAACGATAAAATCTTCCTCTTCATTCCAGTTGGCACCCTCATCCTCTTCGTCCTCCACAAATCCCCCAGATGAACTCCATGGATCCGTACACGAAGACGTTGCTGATGTTATCATGGTCAATGCTGACGAAGATGATACATCTGAACCATCCATACTTGCTCTTGAATCCATCATTGAGAACTCGAAGGTCTCAAACACTTTCGTCGCACCCGAGCCTCGTCGTTCCTCGATGCGCAGGCGTCTTCCAACAGGCTGGCCTACTTGATGACACCCGGATATGATGGAAATCGGTGGTCGGATTGGTGTCTGTCGCACGACGTCTTCGATGTGGTCTGAACCAGGTGTAGTCGTAGGTGACCACGAAGTTTCGGGTTCACGCTCACTTATTCCGTACTTCGCATCCATTGTATTTCCTATTCCTCCTGGTAGTAACAGTCCATGTAACCACCGATCGACCAACTCCACGACTGCTGGCCTCGTCCAAGGGGGAGAAAGAGTGAGAAAGAGAGTGAACGGGAGTTGGAAAGGTGGTAAAGGAAGAAAGAGGTTCACGATCGTGATAATATTGGGCCACTCAATGGCTTCAGCGCCTTCGATTCGTTCTCGGGGGTTGACTGCGCTTGAACGACAAGGGTGGTGAGTGGCATGGGTCGAGGGTTTTCTCAGGACGTGCACGCAGGACCATGGATGCACGGATTTGTCGCCTGTTCCGGAATAATCAAGTAGGAAGGCGACCAGGGAGGTAGGCAGTTTTGCTCCGACATGCAGTTGCAGATGCAGCAGTGCTGGAAAGTGCCTGTCAGGGGAGGTTGGAAGGATATGTGCTCAAATATGCAAAGGGTTAGTGATGCTAGCCTGCTGTGAGAGGCCATGGAAGGCCACTCGTCGCCCTTTGTCCCTGAGTCGTGGCTTAAGCTTTCGAAGCAAAGATCCTTAGTGCTTCAGGTGGCAGAGCCAGAGTTTGGGACTTGGTAGGCAGGGGGTGGAGCTGGCGTAGCTAGCTTTACACACCGGTTCACATGGTCCGTCTGCAATAATGGAGCCTGGAGTGTCGGTATATTTTCGAAACATAAAGCTTCCACTTCCACAGTCCGGCTAGGTTAGGGTTTCGATCTTGCGGCCTCTCGCGGGCACGATCTGATGTGAAGTGCCCGTCGTGCCCGTCGTGGCACCGCTCCGCTTCTCTCCACTTCTTAGACTTTGATAAGGCCCTTCCTCCGTTGAAGATGGCGCATCACAGCTGTCAGACACCGTGCAGATGATTTGCAAGCTTCAAAAGCTGCTTTCCCATCGTCCTATTTCTTTTGTCGTATTCTTTCCGGAGCCTCACAAAACCAACAGCCATTAAATTTCATGCTGACCTTTCCACGCTGTTAGTGGCTTTGCTGAGTGAGAAACCCCAGGCTAGTCTTCAGGCCCACTCCATGCAATGGTGGGGTTTCTACGAATCACTGCGCTAGAAGCCTAACATTGGCACCCGCTAAAGATCCCCAAAGTAGTTCAGCATGCGTTAGAAACATTACGGCAGAGAAACAGAAGCTGTAGAAATCTCTTCCGCTTGCTGCCATTCTGCCAATATTAATCGCGAGTCAAGAAGTAATACAAACATCGTGAATTATCGGGTTGCTCAATTCGGTAATTCTCTCTGAGTTGTCTAGATCAAACTCCATCCTGCCAGAATCGCATCATCGTGAACTCTGTGCCCCCACGCGAAGAGATTAGGTGTCGTCACGGCTATTGCTCCAGATGTTGTTCCTGCGGGTCTTTATCATCCAGGATTCGGAGCTATGGGTTGGATATAGTTAGGAAAGACGACGATAACAAAAGGTCCTTGCTTCCCTCAGAGAACCGGTAATGCTGACGATCACCCGAATTGTGGGATCCAAACCTGGAGGCCGCAAGCTTGCCGTACTTCTTACGCACAGATTGGACCAGGGACAAGATTTCTATGGTTTCCAATTCATGATCCCATGTAAATGAGAGTTCGCGGCAGAGAGATTTCACGGCACAGGAATGCTGGTTCTCAAGCATTGAAGAGGCGATGCTTGGAGGTTTTCTTACCTGCCCGTCTCGCTCGCAAAATCTCACCAAGTTTCGAGAATTGAGAGGCCTCTTCCTCACGAACAAACATTTCCATAATTATCAGGTTCTGATAATTGTGCGATGGCGTTTCCAACTGCATAACATGCGGGGAAACTGCGAGGACTGGACTTTCAACCTCTGAACCCCTGCCGTCCAACATCCTTCAGCAAAACAAGAGTGCGCTCATGCCTCGATACCAGGCGATTCAGATGCGCGCCTCAAAGGTTTCAGTATATTCCTGTCCTAGTCGCAGGTAAGCTTGTGCCGCAAGAAGTCGCCAGCCGAGAATCATCCGTGGAGAAAGGTCTGAGAAGGAAAGAGGTGGCGGCGTCGGCTGAAGGGGGAAGACCTGGGATTGGCGGCGGAGCCCCTGTTTGACCAACGGCAAAGATCACGACTTGACCATGCTTGCCATGCTAAAGAAATCCATAATCACAAATCCTCCAGGGTCGTCGTGACCCTGTGCAAAATTCCCCGTAGCGTTATTTCACTCTGATCAACTGGTTTCTTCGCAAGCTTACCCCGAAAAGTCATGAGTGGATCAGTCCTTCTGATCCAGGCATTCGGATATTGTGCTCCTGAGGAGGGGCTCGAGCGCTGCTGAACGAGATGGAGATTTCGTCTCAACTTTCTGACCGGTGACGGGTGAGAGTGGTTGGAAAAAGGGTGCAGAAAGCGCGGGTGACACGAGTGCGGCACTGTAGCTAAATTACAAGTGTCTTCAGGGAAGAAAGGGTCAGCAACCCAAAATGTGACGGTTCACATCTAGTATCTGCCAACAAAATTGTCAATCCGGCTCTCTGGTATCAATGCTAGCGTTTAATTGGCTCAGAACCCCAACTCGGACGTCAAAACCCTGGGAGAAAACGTCGTGCTTCCCATGAGTTGCAACTTGGCGGTCGCTTGCATAACGTTGCGCTTTCCACCCCCGATCTCTGTCTAAATCCGATAATATGCGCCGCGAAACTTCATGCCAAATCGATAAACTGCCGTTTCGAGGATCAGGTTTGCCTGAAATCGCATTACTCCAGAGCCATGTACCAACGCATCTTGATGGAGTATGTGTTTCCAATGAAACCTCAATACCAAGTCACCATTTGATACGTGTGCCATCCGGGAACGAGGTCACTCCCAGTATAGAAGCACAGAACCGAAAGCCGAGCAACTGTGGACCATGATGGAGGTCCACTTTCTGTACCAAGATCACGATCGACAAATCGTCTCGCGTCTTCCCGTCGGCACAGGGCACCTCACCGAACAACGTAGCAGCTCGTTCTATGAACGAGCATTTCCTGCTATGTCTATCGGTCATAAGTCTGTGCCCGCGCTAGAAAGCATCAACTTCAACAAGCAGCCTGTACCTGTCAAAACATTCAGAATCGGTTCTCATACATAAGCTGTACTGCAAGTACGTCTTGATATCCCGCGCGTATAAAGTCCATGCAGCCCAAAGGGATAGGCTGAGTTCAGCCGAGCTCTGCCTGCCGTTAGCATCAAAGCACCCTGCAGGTGCTTCTTCCAATAGAAATACTCTTTTATACGCCCCTTCGGAACGCTTGACCGAGAGCAAGAGAACTTGAGACGTATTGGGTATCCCGACATAAATTGGTCGTAGGAGAAAGCCTCATGTAGTGCACCCTGAACTAATGTATTGCAGTCTAAGAGTACAGTAGGCCTTACAAATTCGAGTTCAGCCTATCTCTAGATTGAACTATTAGTTCTTCTCGGATGAATCCATTTTGGGTAGCTCTACATACTAAGATATCCTTGTTGGAGCTTCTCCCAAATTATAACATCGGGACGTGAGTAAGCACCAGGCTTCCCTCAAATCCCACACACCGGCTCGTGTGGGCCCGAAGAAGGAGAGATTCGAGCTGTGCATGTCAGCCTCCGAACACACAACCCAGCCGACATCCGGCCCGTTACTGGAAGTATGGCAGGAAGGATCACGTCGTGGATTATTTCGGACGAGGGAAAGTTGGAAGGTGTATGGAAGCCTCCTGCCATGTGACACTGTTCCAAAGACAAATTAATTTACTAAAATAAAAGACGTTGCAACGCAACCAGGTCGGAGCAAAACATGCGACGAAAATACGTTCCAGCCTTGGGCCTGTGTGCCACAAAAGATGCAGAGCAAGTGCCATGGCCGATCAGTGGGTGTGCCCAAGAGTCGGAGCTGTATCCTTCTTCACGCCTCTAATTCGATGCCTCGAGGGGCCATCTTCCCAGCACCTGCGCCATTAGCCCCAGCATTCCCCTCTCGTGCAACCTGTGGTCCCTCCCTACTCGGCACTGTGACGACTTTCAACGACTCATGCAGCAGCAAACACACGCAGATGTCCGTCTTTCTCCTTGGCCGCCACGCCCCCATATGCTCAAGCCGTAGCTCCATGTACCTGCAACCCAAAACATCTTAGCTTTCACCACCACTTTTGACAATTTGATTCGTGAGTCGTGACCTGGAGTCCAAACTCTCCCGTCATTGAGAAACAGCCCACAATTCCCTGCAGATATCTCGAGGAGCGATCAGCACGAGCCCAGATCGCCGGGTCGATCCTCGATACCACTCGTCTCGCAAGACACTCGCGCTGGGCTCCTCCTGATGCTCCAGCGCGCGGCAATAACCTAAAGCATAGACAAATTGCATCGAATCTAGGAGAGGGACAGAGCGAAAGGTAGCTAGAGCCGTCTCGCCATGTCCATTCTCCCGTGCGGCGGGAGCGAGAGTCTAGTTGAGAAATGATATTATTCCGATCCTCCACAGAACTTCGGATCCTGCCGAAAGCCTGTTTGGAACTGGGCGTTCGTTTATTGGAATGGCTGCACCGTGTCTCACTCTCGGCTGACTGGAATCTAATTCTTCAGTGATTACATACTTGAGTGGGGTAAAGGCATATCGTGGGCGAAAGACTTGGAAGGAAGTGGAATTGCCAAACTGGACCTCAATCGACGATTGGAGAGTTGCACATGAATAATGCTGCGCTAGGCTTGATGGTCAGAGGATCAATATTCCCATGTCTACAAGAGATAGAGCCGAATTTACTCCAGACGCCATGCCAACAAATGCTTCTTCCGATGAACTCCCGTGTGACTATGATAGTATGATGCAGCATTGCAGCTTTTCTTCCTCGGCTCATAAGTGCCCCATAAACATATGTGTCGCAAACTATTTGGGTCTTGAACTTCACGAAGATTTCTAGGCTGTGCTGAGCACACCTGGATTATCGCTGACCACCATCGCTGACCGCTTGATCACTTGACATGTTGAAACCGGTGTATTACCTTCCGAAACCAAACTTCATGTATACCGAACATACGAATCCGGAATGGCGGTGAGTATGAGGTCTCCAAGGGATAACCCGACTTCGTGGTTATATTACAACTCGCATAAAGATTCAATCATGTGATTCTTTCCTTTTCTGACTGCGTTCGAAGAGCGTCTATCTCTCTTTGTAGAGCACTCAAATCAGCTAAGATGTCATGGCTCGCTGGTTGTGTGTCAACCCTCTCATATTGCGATACTGATGATGCTCCAGATCCCCGTCTTGTATTTTCTATACTCCGTCGTGACTGCTCACCGCTAGGTCTCCGAGAGTCGCCTGGTGACTGGGCATCCATGCTGCTTCGACCATGACGATGTGGCGGCGGGGGTGGAGGGATGACGGACGCTCTTTTGTTATTTGTTGACATATCTAGACTGATGACAGAAGGTGGTCTCCCTCCAGATGAATGTCTTATCGACCCTCTGGCTGGTGGAGGGGCGGGTAAAGATACTGAAGATGGCGATGTTAATGGTGGTGGAGAGAGGTCGTGTGAAACTGCTCTGATGGAAGCTGGCCGACGCGATGGAGGCGGAGGAGGGGCTCTCCCACTGCCAGACCTTGGCCTGCCTCCACCTTCGACCTCAGATATTGATATTGTGTCTTCTTCAACCTTCGGAGAAAGCCTGCCGGAATTGCTCCTATTCAGCTTAAAGTCCGAGACCATTTGGCTTCGCCGTCGCGCTATGGGAGGCGCCGGAGGGGTCTTTCTCCGAATCGATGAAGATGGCGAAGGCGGCTCTGGCGTCTTTCCAGCCGCCTCTTTATCGAATACCGACTCTCGATCTGACTCATGACTTGCCCGGTTCGGGGCAGGCGGGAGTGGTTTATTAAGGTCTGTTTGAGAACGGTTCGAATGTACAGGGCTAGATGTAAAGTAGTTCTGACCCGTAGATGTAGGTGGCGTGGGCGGCGTATATACGGTGTTTATGGAAGGCTCATCTCTTAGTTCGACCCTTATCAATTTCCCATGCCTGGAGCTGGGCGGTGGAGGAGCTTTTCTGTTGGAAGCTGAACGTTGTAACCCTGTAGTCAGCCCTCGTCGTTCATCGTCCGGCTCAGAGATTTCGTGTGAAGAGCGAGGAGATTCTGGGTGTGCTTCTTGTATTGTTTCGAATATGGACTGTCTAGATATTGAAGATGTATCCGTACTGCTACCTCCATCCCCCAACGAGTGGTGAGCGGCATGCGCCGGAATAGGTTGAGGTGGTGTAGATGATGTGCCCGTGCCAGCATTTCCCGTCATCAGCAATCGTTTGAATGCTTCGACGTCTAGAGAGGCTCGTCCCGGACTAGAAACATTTGGCTGGGGAGCCGCATGTATCCCTCGCTCAGGGTGCTCCATTGTCTCCAATGTCCTTGAGAACGGGTTCGCGGGTACTTTGCTAACGGAACTTCCACCACTATCCTCAATACCATCTTCAAGTGTTCTGTTCCCAAAAGGATCTTCATTTTGTGGTGTGGAGTTCGGTTGTTGGGCTGCCGTTAAGAAAGCTTCCTCTCCAACAGTGGAGGCAGAGTCCGGTATCGAGGGTGATGGAGGAGGCGGAGACTGCACACGAACTTTCTTCGTGATCTTCTTTGGCGCATCGACGACTTCGATGGCTGTAGATCGTGGCAGGGGTTCTGGGTCATGATGCGTGATCTGCTCGGAGGGGTGGTCTGGGGAAATGGATGTGACGACGGTGGGGTTTTTCCTTCGGAAAGGATTCGAAGAGGGGAAGTCCGCAGACATGACGTTGACCAAAGGTTCTTGTGCCAAAGCAAACCGAAATCTGCTATATTGTGAACATTATTTGCGCATTTTCCTGCCTGTTGTGTTTGTTGTCGTTCAACAATACGGAAGTTACGGTTCGGATGTTATCAAAGCCCAGTTGGTCCGTGCATCGAGGCTTATGTTGAAGCTCTTTTGTGGGGAAGATTTCGTCACGACATACCTCGACAGGTATGATGAATTGTTTGCGACAAAGTTTGAATTCGAAGGGAGTTTGGAGTGTATGAAATACTTTTATTGGCCATGTTTCTTATGAATGAGTCTGTAATTTCTTCTTCTAAAAAGACAAAAATTCTTTGGACTTGAAGCCAAGACCCTTGTCCTAAAGTCATAGCTCCTTCTACCCCACGATTTCATGCATTTTTATTACTCCACACTTCAGACGAATTCATAAACTTCAATGCCTCAAAGGAAGGGGCTGCCTTTAGAATACTTTCGTCCCACGTAAGGAAGTTGCGATTTCAGACTTCGGACGACCTCAACACTATGATCTATCAGAAATTGTGGCATATTTCCAACTGCTTTCGTCTCCGTTTAGAATATGAAAACCGGAAGAATCTAAATAGGATGGCAACAACATGAAGCCGACGAGAGAGAGACAAACGTCTGAGACAATGTGGGATATTTATATCCCACTGTTGTCTCCAGATGCCTCTTCAGTTGATGAATGGAGCAACTAACCTTCGAAAGGACTTCTGGTCGATATAAATCACGGTAGTACAACAGGATGCCCTCTGCAAACAGATCTCATTTCATTGGAAAAACTAACTCCTACAGACCGGGTATCGTCCGGCGCCGAAAACTCCTAAAAACAAAACAAAAGAAATTCATACAATCCCATATCCACGAGCAAAAGCTCGCCCCATCTCCGTCGGCTCCACCATCTCAACACCCTCCTTTGCAACAGCAGCATACCCAACAAAGTCTGACCGAGCCGCATCTGCCAAGCGGCTGGCCAGACCATGTCTTCGATGCTGCCGTGCAATCCAGAGTCGTTCGAAGGTGACCATTGGTTGTCGACCCTCCTTCACCCCGACCAAAAGCACACCCACCGGAGTATTGTCTACATAATAAATGTAGATTTTGAACTGGCCCGGATGGGTCCAAAGTTCCGACGAAGAGTAGCCCACACCGGCAAGTTCGTTGTAGGTGTGGCGGAGAATTTTTTCGGCCTGTTGCTGTTCGGCTCGAAGGCAAGAAGAGGATACCACACGGACTCGATGAATTTGGCCATCTTTGATGATTTCAACCACGAAGTCGGCTCTTTTGATCATGGCATTGGTGAGGAGGGGCATTCGCATATCGTCGCAGAATTCGGCGTGTGCTCGTCTCTCTGATGCTATAGCAGAGTTGTAGTGCATTTTACACTCAGTGCAGACGCGCATGGCAGAGGCTTGGCCGAGATCAATGACAGTTTGCGAGTAGGTTGCGTATGGGGCGACTTTCTTTGTCGTAGGGATGTCGATAGGGGCGCTCGGAGTAAAGACAGAGCTAGCCTTGGGGGTTTTTTCATGAGCAACGTCCGCGAGTAGATTTTGGGAGAATTCAGCCGCTGAGAGAGCTGGGCTGGACTGGCCTGATTTGTGGTTGATGTTGAACATAGAGGTGCATGAAGAAACAATACTGCTAACGCATCCTCGGTGCCTTGCCTCTTGTTCTTTCGGTTGAATCCGGGTTGCATCAGCATCACCAAGTGGGCCATCAGAAGACGAAGTCACAGTAATTCGAGACGACATCGTGGGCGATAATGTTAGAAGTGGTCGAGTAGTAAGGCGCCGTGGCCGTTTCTTGGTCGGAAATTTGGTGTGAGGAATCAGAGCAAGAGTATTTGTAGGGGGAGAAGACGGAGGTGTTTCGGAGTCGAGGTGCTCAGTATGATTAGATGAAGGAGCAGAAGATCTGCTTGATGAAGAGGTAGGTCTGCTTGAAGAAGCTGTAGACGTGTTCAGAAGAGCATTTGTCGGCCTCGGCAGAGGCTTGAAGTAGCTTTGAATGCTAGATAGAGGTATTTTCTTTGGTGGAGGTAGTGAGGTCTCTGAAATGGGATCCTCAGAAAGGGTGGTTGGTTCGGTGCGTTGTCTCTTGGTTATGGGGTGGTCCTTTGCCGAAGGCGAAAAAGGCGAAATGGTTTTGGGTGAAGTATTGGTGTTGGAGACCTCTTCAACGCGTTTTCTTTTGTAAATGGACGATTCCTTTCCTAGTGGTGATGATGGCGCGTCAATCGGAGGAGAATCTTCAGATATGGAGATCTGGTGAACGCGTCTCTTTCTGCTTGGAAGGGCCTCGGAATTTGACGATGAAGGTAGCGTGACAGGTGGATCGAGATCCTCAAGGTCGGAAATATCTTCAAGGCGTTTCCTCTTGGTAGTAGGAGCCCCAATGAATGGCGACGAAGGCAGTGCGACAGTTGGACCAAGATCCGCAGGTACAGAGATCTCGTCGGCGCGTCTCTTTTTGCTTGCGGTCTCCTCGAGATCTGATGACAAAGGCAGTGCGACGGCGGGATCACGATTCTCGAGATCAGAGCTCTCTTCAACACGTTTCCTCTTGCTCGTAGGAGCTGCAGAGTTGTTGTGAACGCGTCGCGAGTATGTCCGCAGACTAGTGTTTCTGAGATGGTTGTTAGATCTTTCTTCGCACGACAAAATTTATTTTGAAGATGAGGACTTACTTCCTAGGATATGACATCGTGAGGCGAGCGTTTCTTCGATAGTGTGGGGCTGGTACTCCGATTCCAATCGAAAATGTGAAGCTATCGATATCAAGATTTTGTTGCGAGATGTTGATATTGCTGGCGGACGCTAAAGAACCCTGCAGCGCGGCACAATGATTATCCGATGGCACTAGAAACGCGCTATCAGGTGACAGCAATATATTTGTTTTGCGCTAGTTTAGCTCGTTTTATGCACAGTTTTGACTGTGAAACATATGCACGCAAACTGAATGATATGGTCACTGTTGAGATTTATTGTCCCGACAGATGAGTTGTAACTAACACTCTTGCACAACGATCATGGATTTATTTCCAGTGTCGAATCAGAACCAGCTTAAAACGACGAAATTTGTTTAAAAGGAGAACGAAGATCTACTAGGTATTCTAACCTTAGTTAGGGAGTTCTCCCTTGAAGGAGTTCAAGGAGTTCAGGAAGCAAAATCATAGACTTGGTTGGTTCTGAACAATAGAGTGTTGGACGTCTATTTTTAAGCTCTTCAAGAAGCTTGGCCTGAGATAGATCTCCCCTATAATACAGTCTTCATTCTATACAATTGTCTCATGATAATGTCGTTATACAGATGGCAAGTATTATGCCGATGGAAGAGGAGTTGTATAGGCCATAAAAGGCAGCATGATCCATTATTTCCTCCGCTTCAGGGTCTTGATAGCCATTTCTACCAATCCATCCTTTGCTTCACTATCCGGGAATGAGTTGAGCGAAGAGATAGCGTTGTTTACGTACTCTTCAGCTAGAGCTCGCGTCTGTTCCAGACCATCGCTCTTGAGCACCAGTTCTCGAGCCTAAAACTGTTAGCCATACCCAACAACGTTCTTGAGATTGCTTACTCTTTCAACGTCACCCTTCTTTTCAAATTTCCTTCCCACCAAGGAGCCTAATTCTGGATTGTTTTTCCAAGCAAACAAAAGAGGTGCTGTTGCCAATCCTAGCTCCAAATCTGCCCCAGCCGGTTTCCCAAGCTCCTTTTCTGATACTGTGTAATCGAGCATGTCGTCCACCAATTGAAACGCCAAACCCAAATTCTTTCCATACATATACGCAGCATCCACTGTTGCCACATCTGATCCCCCTAGAAGGGCAGCAGCTCGACATGACTTAGAAATTAAACTTGCGGATTTGAGATAGGTCTTCTGTAAATAATATGATATGGTTTCTTCCGCCCAAACAGGGTTCTTCTCGTCTCGTGCGGTATTCTTCAATTGCATGAACTCGCCCTCCACTAGATTGGCAATTACAGTGGCAAGCAGCTCTGTCACCTCCGGGTCGCGTAACCTTGCAAGAGCTACGGACGCTCGACCAAGGAGAAAATCACCTGCCAACACAGCCATTTTGTTCCCAAATTCGAGATTGGCGGAAGGGGATCCGCGCCGCGATACCGAATGGTCAATAACATCGTCGTGAAGTAAAGAAGCAGTGTGTATAAGTTCGGTGATCTCGGCAAGGCGTCTTTGTGAGGGGAGGATATCGCTGTCAGTGGCGGAATAGGTGGTTTGTGAATGGGAGATGGGATTCGTTGTAGGAGAAGAGGGATTGACGTCTGAAAGTATAGCCATTGGTGAGATAGAGTGATCGATATCTGCCGGGGCTTGCTGTCCATTATATCTAGGAGCTTTCGGTGCCAAAGCTGTTGCTCGAGACATCAGAAGGACGATCATCGGCCGAACATGCTTTCCCTCAGCTTGTGTGTAGTATTTGGCCACAGTATCGAGAGAAGGATGCCCAGATCCCAGTAGCTGCCGTATATTACCAGTCAGGAATTTCATTTCCCTAGCCACCATCCGTAATGGATCCACGCTGATGCCACCCGGAGCCGTGGTACGAGCTGTCGCATTCGAGAATACATGGGAGGCTGCGGACACAGCTTGCGCCCATGATGACTGTCTCCTTCGAGCTGGATGGTGATATGTTGGTATTCGAAGGGGTCCCACGGACCTTTGGGCAGCCAATTGGCACCTGGAGCACACTGAATATAGCTGGGAGGTCGAGGTCGAGGAGCTGTGTAAGAGCAATGAAGCTCCAGTTGATTGGATTCGCATATCCTACACGACTATATGTCCAATATGAAATCCGAGTACAATTTTTCAAACATCCGGATTCCCGCGAGAAAGTGAGAGCTAACAAAAAGGAAAATCGCAATTGAATCGGCGTGTAGAGCTGAGGAACGAAATGTTGAAGCCGTAGACTCCCGACTAATTTTTTCGGCTGCACTAACCTCAGATCATTGTCGGGAGAACAAGACACCGATGTGCAGGTGTACGCGACAAGCTTCACAAGCTGCCACCTAAAACCACCTTTGTACTTCTTCTTCCACAAAGCATGGTACATGTTAAGAAGACGACAACAAGATGGTGTTGCTAACCATGACTGCTTCCATGGTGGAAGCCCTAGAGAAAACACAAAATCGAGAAGCTGCCTTGGCTGCAACTCACCATTCGCCGGACGAGACTACCACCCAGAAATTCGAAGAAAAGAGCCATTCCGTCGAGAACAAATTGTCAAGAGAGGGAGCAAAATCCCAGGCAGGAGATGAGCTGGAAGAAAGGCAGCTGGAGAACGAGAAGAATGGCCAGGCAGACAAGTTTCCAACGGAAAACGCATCCCAAGCTGCAGAGAAGAACAATACAACAGAACCTTCTCTCAAACATCCGAAAGTTGGGAATCCAATATCTCATGGACAGATAATTGATCTATCGAGGCAGATGAAGGCGGGAGGTCTACCTCGTTCGAGTCTTGAGATGCTGTTGGTTGGGGCAAGGGTCTATATACCTCCCCCTCCACCAAAACCAGAGCCAGTATGTACTCGTTCTTCTACCGCCCAAAAGATAGTTGCTTTGAATTACTAGCTAACTCTTGTCTTCCAGACATCGGAGTATAAAGCGCTCATGGCTCGTCTCCGTCGAGAAGAAGAACACCGCTCCTACGAACGAATGATAAATCCCCCTCCACCGATGGAGACCTTTGCTCAACGCTTTCCAGCTTCATCGGCAGCTGATGCTTTTTCTTCAACAAGCCAATTCGCATCCTCAAATACAGACGATGATGATGTTACATACGCGGACATTGATCGCCAAATGGCCTTGATATTCAATGTTCTGATTAGCATTGTAGCATGCGCTGGAGCTATATGGATTGCAGCTCGGTGGTGGAGCACCCCAGCACGACTGGCGTTGAGTATGAGCGGCAGCATGTTAGTCGGTATTGCTGAAGTGGTCGTATACTCCGGATATATCAGGAGGGTTGGTGAGGCTAAAAGCAAGGCCAAGAAA
This sequence comes from Halenospora varia, assembly GCA_020726485.1. Lineage (NCBI taxonomy): Eukaryota > Fungi > Ascomycota > Leotiomycetes > Helotiales > Solenopeziaceae > Halenospora > Halenospora varia. The sequence goes on from JAHEWH010000007.1 coordinate 641,024, forward strand.
CTCAAAGAGATCAAGGAGGTTATGAACACTTGGGTAGTTGGAGGAGATGAGGGTCCGAACGATCATTCAGCTACGGAATCAATTCCTGTTCCGACAAAAGATGCCGTGGAAACTACTACAGCTCGACAGCGAAGAACACAAGCAACCTAAAAACAGCAACAGAGAGTCTCTGTACCTCAAGACCAAAACTTGAACATCTGCAAGAAGAATCTTTGAACATGTGATGACAGGTGAAACGAGGTTTGTTAGCCCTACGTACATTTCAAGTGTATCTCCAGACTGATGCTAGTGCTGTTGCAGCTCTCCGAATTGTGGACGTGGGTTTTATCAACAAGCTTAAAGCACACCCTTCACGATATGGAATACAACTGACGTCTCTATCAACCACTACGGCTGCAACACCGCGATGGGTGCCCGAACACTCAGTGGTGGTCACTTTACCACTTGTAGCTACCATCCGCCTCCATCGTCAAGACTAGCTTCTCCACAAATGCCATCTACAAGAATAACCCGGCTCAATATTGATCATAAATTTTGATTGTTATTCGAGCCATTCGAGACTGCAAACCCCTCTACAGAGAATCAAAGTACGCACGATTGAACTTGATACCGCCAGTATGTCTCGATTCTCCCTCAAAAAGCTACTCTTTGGATTCAAGAAAACCAAATTCACAGACACCTCGCAACCACCACCATGCCAACCCTGCACCTATCAAGCAGCCGTGACGCAAGGAAAACAAAATCAAGAACCTAAACGACCTCCAGAACCTTCACCAAGCATCAAAGTCACAGACGTCCCGCAATGGGAATGGTCCACAGCCCAATGTCGCGAATGGTTCCACGAATTCCTCACGCAGAAACTCAGCTATACCCCGGAAGACGCTATAATCACCGCCGCCAGACTTGAAGGCTGGGGTCCGAGTATCTACACAAGGACGATGCGCGATTGAAGGCAGCTCTTAGGCCATGATGGAGGAGAATCGATACACGAGTGCTTGCTACTAGTGCGGAGGAAGAAAGGCGCGTTGCCACGTAGGATGGCAGTCCTTCATGGCTGACTTTAATGAAAACGTGAGAGACTTGTATTATTAACGAACTGGTACACGTCTCCCATCCAAGAATGGTTTTCGCAGGGATCGTAGTCGGATTTCGACTTGTGAGCCTTGGTGTGAACGAACGAACGAACGTGAATCCGATGCGTTCTCCTTTTCCTTTTCCATTTCCCTTTCCTTCTCCTTCTCCTTCTCCTTCTCCTTCTCCTTCTCCTTCTCCTTCTCCTTCTCCTTCTCCTTCTCCTTCTCCTTCTCCTTCTCCTTCTCCTTCTCTTCTCATCCTTCTCCGCTTCTCTTCTTTTCCTCCCTGCGCTACACTCATCGATTAAGAGATGAACAGTAAGTACTTTCTACATGATTTGCGTGCTTCGGAGAATTGGGACACTCTAATCTGTATGCTATATAGCCAACACAAACAAAGTCAAAGCCTCGGGTTCTTTCCTTGGCGAAACAAGAGGCTCATTGCCCTAGTAGTCTTTAGCACTCGTGACGGTGAGTGACGGTTCATATATTGACGTAACCCGTCGAGTGAAGAAGAGTAGTCAGCATTGTCAACAAAGCCGTGCTGAGAACGGGAGAGCAATTTCTCTGACTACCGTTAGTGGTACCTAACCGGATCAGTATTTGTGTCATTGTGAGATGTCTTCATCTTGTATCTGCATGATTAAATCAACTGATTTCTCAGTCCCAGCTCGCAAACGGCGTACTCTAGGAAACGGAAGAATATCTCAACATCATTTAAGTGTTCTGGAAACTCCCCAGAAGACGAATGCCGAATATAATCCACTTTCGTTTCCTAACCCTTACAACGACCCAAGACTTGCTAGAACAAAGCTGTAGTATGACCCTTCGAACATATCTTCTTCGACCTGGCGAAAGCTTCTGAACCCAAAAAGAGTGGTCAGCCTTTTTATGAGTGAGGGTGGAATATGCCTGGCTAATGCAGATTTTCAGAGTTGCCGAATGATTGGTGGCTTTGGACAAATAGCGGTTGCAGGCTCAGAAGAACTTTTCGGATGTACAGTACGTAGAACAGTATCAGGCTCAGGTTCATGTGTAACTTCATTTCTGCGTAGGATCTCAGCACCACTGCAAATTTCACTGTCCTCGCTCTATCGGGTGCATCTTCAATTGGGCGCTTCCGTTCGGCGAGCGAAAACCTTTGATCTTTCCCCGACAAGATGCGTCTTTTAGAGCGTTTGGAGAACGGCTTGTTGAAACTGACCATCGACCTTGTCGATGATCTCCCAGCATATGCGATCCTCTCTCATACTTGGGGAGATGATGATCAAGAAGTTACCTTCCAAGAGATGATGAAGGAATCAGGGATGCTTAAGGTTGGGTACCACAAACCTGACGTCTGTGCAGTTCAGGCTTGGCGGGACGGTCTTTGATATTTCTGGGTCGACACATGTTGTATTGACAAGTCAAATGACACCGAGCTCTTGGGGGCCATTAACTCTATGCTTCGCTGGTATCGTGAGGCAACTAGATGTTATGTGTACCTGTCAGACGTTTTAGTTGTTAGCTCTAATAAACATGACCAGAATTCGGGATTCATGTGGCAATTAGCATTTCGGAGGAGTAGATGGTTTACTCGCGGTTGGACGCTTCAAGAACTACTTGTTCCATCACGAATTGAATTCTTCTCTAGAGACGGAATTCAGCTAGGCAACAAGACATCTCTTGAGATACAATTGAACAAGATAACAGGAATTCCTGCTAAAGCTCTCCGAGACACTCCTCTGTCTCAATTCTCAGTTCAAGAGTGAATTTCATGGACGAAAATAGAGAAACGAAACGCAAAGAAGACAAGGCATATGCTCTAATGGGTATGTTTGAGATACACATGCCACTCATCTATGGCGAGGGAAGGGACAACGCGTTTAGTCGGTTTCAGGGTGAGATCGACAAGTCTTCGAAAAGTGAGCTTAGTGTTCATCTCTTTTGTTGGGAGAGCACTAGCCTTTATCCGCTTTTCATTCAGTTATCGAAGTTCATTCTAACATCTGATCAGAATCCAAAAAATCCACTGCTTAACCTCTTAAAGCTTCTTTGCAGCGAAAGCTAGCGCAAATGGAAAAGGACGGAGCAGCAAAGTCTCCATGCTGGATGATTCCAGTTGTGATGATGCCATCCCGTCAATTTATGGCAAACGTGCTAAAAATTGATGAGTCTTTGCTTAGAGAATATGCAGAAGTCATATTTTCAAGTTGCAGGGTCTCATGCTTCGAGTTTTACCATGCCCATGGACTCTGGCGTACCAAATACGGCAGCGAAGATGGTTCTAGTGCGATAAAATTGATCAAATCGCTCCCGGGAGCAACATTCCCAAAACCTGCTGAAAATTTAACCTTGAGAGAGTGGCTTGTCAAAATTCAACACGCCTCAAAGCGGTGGAATGATCCGGACACCATCTCGGATACCGATTTTTATGATTGTTCAGAATTACTGAGCTCTTTCAACGGATGCCGAGAATTTGCTATTTGGCAGATTATTCGGGGAGGCTAGACATCGACAACTTTGAGGAATATCTGCTGATGAGTCTTCAAGTATGCCGACGTTTACATGGCTGGGAGTCCTTTGCACGCCTGAAAGTGTTGTGGGAGGAGCTACGCAGTCCTGATGCCGATGTCGGAGACCTTAGACTTGACCTAGAAAGCTCAAGCCTCCTCCGGGGGAGTTGACATATCCGAACACACTTTAGAGATCGGACGAGTGGTAGAGGAGGTTTTTCTTTCTGAAGTCTCCTTAACGAGGAAAAAGAATTTGAAGGTATCGATGAATACTACAATTGATGGAATCGGGATTCGTTATGCTGGCGGCCATATGTTTGGAGAGATACTGCTACAAGATGATGATGCTATTGTTATGCAGACTACCATGTATTTTGAGAGCTACTAGTGCAACGTGAGGTTAGGAACTTACCTTACGAAATCTTCTCCGTATCTCTCAAAGTAGGAAGCAAACCGTCCTTGCCACTATCAGCAATCTTTAATTTCTCGTTCTCATCTTCGGATCTTCTCGTGGCAACTACCACAGAGTTCATGAGCGGATGGATAAATTTGATGTTCCGTACGAGCGACCTAGAGAAGAACAAAAGTCTCGTTCGATGATGAAAAAGTTCAAGTCCATCCACGTTCGCTCAGCCAAGAAATAGCTCCACGCTCATCTAATCCTCCTAATCCATTTTAGTCCTTCCCATTTCCCCATCGCACCTTCTTTCCAAATCTGTCCACCCAAAGTTGACTCACTCAAGAGAGAAGTTACTAACGAGAGAAGGAACACAAACACGATTCGCAAAGTCGGCACTCGCAATGGAGAAGTGAAGTGGGAGGATGAATGGGACTCAAATGATCACATCGCTGTAAATCATTCAAGTATTTTCTGTCTGAATTTCACGGGAGATTGTTTTCCATCTACAACCAATGGAGTTCCCATCCGCGAGCTAGCTACTGGTGTGTACTGTATAGCCGATGGAGCAGGGTAAGTGGCATTCGACGGGGGAGGCGGCGCGAACGGGTTCGGGGCGGTGTCTTTGGGTTGCGAGGCCACGACTGACTTCCCACGAGATTGATCAACGATTGCTCTTATATTTCTTGGGAGGTCTTCCAGATCGCCAAGCTTGCCAAGGAGGCTTTTATTCTCACGTCTCAATGCACGATTTTCTCTGTTGCTCTCAGAAAGATGCATATTCAACGTGGCAGTTGTTTCTTCTAGTGCTCTAATTCTTTCGTTCGCTGCAGCCAGTGCACCTTCTAAGGGGGAAGAACGTTGCTTTTGGGGTGCTTTAGACTTGCTAGAATGAGAGGACATCGTTTGGCTGTGGCTGGAAAACCCTTTGTCGTCATTCTCCGAAGTGTTAGAGTCACTAAGCCACCTTTTCGTAGATGTTTTTTTTCCTTTTGTGGTATAAACCTCTGGCCGCCGATATTCTGCGAGAAGATGTATTTGCGAATGCTTTTTGTGATCTCAATTTCTCCTTTGTTAGGTTTTCTGTAGAAAGATACACATCCGAATCCGAACCTGCCCTTTGCGAGTCTAAGGATCTAAGACTACTTCTACTCGAGACAGAATCTTCCGAGTGATTTAGGAGTGGAATAGGCTCTTCGGAATAAGTATTATTGGGGGCGGTATTGTTTTGTTCCAGGTGAGTCAGCTTCAATGACGGAAAATTCGTGGCTGGCAATGGCGGTCTTTCTGCAAAAGCAGAGGATGGAGTTGTGTCCACTAGCTTCAAAACATGATTTGCACGGTCTGTTGAAGAGTAATTTTCAGTCCTCTCGCCCATTGCATTTACTTTCTCTGCCATTTCAGGCTTTGCGTGGTAGACCACGCTCCACTGGCTAGGAATATCTTGAAGTTGCGACTATGGTTGAGTTGTCGATATTGAAGCAATGCATTGAAGTTGCTTCTCTATATCATCGATAATCCCTCGAGCTGGCTGTACATATGCGAGACCTGATTTGGGGTCACCAGCAATGATGTGGCCAACCAGATCTACACTGCTCGCATGCACTCTCCATATCCACGATCCCGAATCTCCATATGCTATTGATTTTAGCCTTGTTATTCAGAGTGGAGTCAGAAGATTCACTAACCAAGTTTATTTTTCAGCTGAACAGTCTATGTTCTTTCAAATGCGTGGACGTTACTCAGTCGCAAGTATGTGAAAGAACCACTCATAGTCCCCATTACAGGTCCAGCGGAGCCAGTGGTACCCATCACTTCGCTTTCTTCATCGTAGCTTAGATCTAAGAGCTTGGACGCATGTTTTGGACAAGTTTCCTCTTCAAAGGAGTCGTTGTCTTGATGTCCAATCTCAACTAGTGCCCAGTCGAAATTAAAATCGCTTTTCGAGGTAGAATTTGCATACTGGTAACCGACACATGTCAGGTCACGATTCCCATCAAAAGAACATGTCGTAACAGGAAATCCGGCACCTTCTCCTTCCTCATTCCTTTATTGGCGAATTCGGGGTTCGGATAGAATGTGAGAGTTTCGATCCTGTTTGCGATGGAGAAGGGAAACACTCATTCATGACTTCTGGAGCTTACGAACGTTAGCCCAGAGACAAATATGTGCTCTAAACTGCGCAGAACGAACTCACCCGGGGCTCTCTAGGGATTGAGCTGAAGTAAGTTGAGCTACCTTTCCCTCGTCTATTGGCTCCTCAAATTCGAAATCAAGGCTACTCCCCTCAGAGTCGCTGTCATCTTCAGTGTACGAGAATTCTTGTGTTTGGGACTCAACTGCGTGGGCGACCGTCAAACCCATGGCTGACCGTTTGCCATGGTCTCTTGTAATATACAGGAAGCCTCCAAGAGTCGCTTTCTTACATTGGCCTCGTTTTACAGTGGGGACAAATATAGTCAATCCACAACTCAGTGCTTGCCCTTTTCGTATGAACACTGGCGTCCGCTGGGCCGGTGATAAATGACTCCCAAGTATAGCTTCTCAGTTTTGTCTAGAGTGCGCAAAGGTAAGTTGATCGAAGAGACCTATTTCGGAGCTAATTGCCTGGGGTGTGCGAGATTTTGGATATCGAGGGTGACGAGAAGCCGAGTCTATTCGCACTCCTAAGTAGCATGACTTCTCTAGTATCTTGCCAGCCTCGATCAGTTTCATAGCTTTTTTCCTGGTTGACTTTTGGTGGCAAATGATGATCAAAGTAGGATTGGCAAGGCTGTTGCTCGAACCAACCATGAAAACTTCGTACATTAAAAGTTATGGAGTCCCTATTCCTCACGTCTTCGGCATGAAGGTCGAAAATGGCTTTTATTTCCGCCTTCAACTGATTCGTTGTTTCTCGTATTGGCCCAATTATGTCCCAATATTTCTCAGCACCGCGAGTTGACCGATAGGCTCCGATTGACGCTTCGATATCCGACCATTGGTACTCTGCGGTCGGAATAGGATGGTCTTGTAGTAAGCGGATAGGGAGCCATGTTTGTGTAATTGTTGTCATTTCTCGGAACTTAGTTGGGAAATTCGAGTTTTCAAACATTGCAACTTTGAATAATTAAGAACGGGGGTCGAACAAATAATCGGAACACATGGCGTGCATATTTATTGTCCAAGGCTGGGTTTAGGCCTCAATCATCGTCGTCGAGGTGGTCAAGTAATTGGATCCTGAAAACCTTACTTTGCTGTAACATATCAAAGGGTGTGCGATGCGCGATTGGGACAATGAGTAGTGGCTGCCGGAAACAGGGGTAGGTCGCTGCATGAAGGCACTGCCTCCTGCTGCATTTCCCTGGTACAGAAAATTCTGCTGGGTCTTCGAATTCTGAATTGTTTTCTTTTGAACCTCGCTACTTAGGTGTCGTGCAATGAGACGTCGACAATGGCCGCTCAAAATACCGACTTGCTTGAAGCAAGCCTCGACACGATGCTTTTAAGTTTACCAAGTAGGCATGCGTTTGTGAAAGGGCTTCTAGGCAGCGAACTCGAGCCTTCTGAATTGGAAGCGCCCAAATTCAAGGAGTTTTTCGGGTTCTCCCAAGATCGTTGTCGCGACGCTTTAAGTGATGTCGATGATCGGACGAAAACACATCGTGATATCATCAATATCTCACAGCAAATCAGGTGCTCAAGTCCGGAGCCGTGCAAAATTCATCGGAAGGCGACACAAGAGTCGATAGTGAAAATGATGAGCATTATTGGAGATCGTTCACCGCAGGTATCCTCACAATGGTAGACCTTGGCGGGCTTCGTAACGGCATCAGAACTGGCCAAACAAATCGTAATTGGGATGGCCGGTCTTTGAGAGACTTTGTAGGGAAGTTATTTCCCAACACCAAGGAGCTTTCGGACGAGGTGAAACTCAAGAAACTGTTTAACGCCTACCATCTTCAGCGTTTCGCATCGATCCAGATAATATGGACAAGTAATCTTGCCGATCACCTGCAACTTGAGGATGACGACACCAGTGCGAAAATCTTTTCTCATGTACATTCCTGGAGCTTCACAGACATAGGTAGAGAAATAAGATGTAGCGTCAGATTTAAGAATGATACTGACTCGTCCGACAGCGATATTTTCCCGCAGAATTTTATTGAGGAAACCCTTCGAATCTTGCTCTTTTGCTGCCTGTCAGTGACAAGAAGACTGTTACCTGGTTCCGGAAAGAGCCAAGCCGTTGCTCAAATAGCAATTCCATTGATCCAGAGCCATACAGCAACCTCCTCTGAAAGCAGCGCATCGGAAGATCCAAAAGTTCGAGTTTTGGCATGATAGACTAGTGATGTTGAAGCAAGCGTTCGATGAAGCAGCTCCAAAAACTGTACGACAATGGTGGTCTGATCGCCGAAAGCCGGTCTAGTGGTTCAACTTCTGGTTCGCCTGGCACTTGTGGTTGGGCTGACCGTATTTTTCGGCATAGTACAAAGCATCGAAGGAGCGTTACAGGTGTATAAAGCATATCACCCGTCTGGACCATAATGGCGAAGGGGGGTTAAGTGCCAGATTTCTCCATGATTTGAATAAGACTGTCCTCACAATAATTAGTTGTCAAGTAAAACTAAAATTTGTGTCTCAAAATGTGACTTAGCTCTCGTGATTTGGCTGGACGTGTAGCTGAGCAAACCCAGGGAAGGAGCTACCGGCGCTAATGACTGACACTCTGTGTGTAGAATGATACACTTGGCTGGTGCCGTTGTGCTCAATGACGGAAATCTGATGCCAATGTCGAATAGGCATGTATTGATGTGTGTCCGGGTGTGATAAAAACGACGAGTCCAGAGAGGACGTCGGACGTTGCGATGAAAGGGTGAAGGTTGGCCTTGAGCGTGAAATTGAAATAGCAGCCTCACTTAGATAATCGTCCAAAACAGGCACTAGCGAGGGACTAGTCCCTGGTCGCAACTTCCCCATAAGATCAAGCAGAACAGCTTGGCCTCGGTATAATCTTCAGAGAGTCCCACGGCAGCACAGCTCCTCAAAACAGGTTGAACTCAGAACTCAGGCAGCTGCCAACGGAACCAGCAGACGAGGACAGTAAGCACTTGCTAGTCTCGAAACGAACGAAGTGGTATTCGCGGATATCTAAATGCTAAATACATATTTACAAATTTTCAGTTTCACTCCTCCAGGATATAGACCTTTTGACGCCATGCCATGTCCTCTATCCCTATTATATCCGATCCTTCCCATCCATTCTCCGTCCCTCATTCCCGCTAATCTCAACCGTCATTTTTCGCACCCCGGTTCCAGACAAATGAAATCCACGTAGTTGTATTTTTTCCCCTTCAAAATCGTCCTCCAGGCCCAACACCTAATCTTTCCAACTCCGTATCACTAATAACACTCGGCCCCATACTACTCACAGAGCTCACAGTCCTCTGACTAACATTCCTCCCCAACCCACTCGGATGCAGCGCCGCAGGCTGAGGCGCATGTATCGTAACCGGATTCTGCATTCCCAGCACAGGGCTCTCAGTAGCTGGATACTGCCCACTCAGCAACCTTGAAACAGGTCCGCTATGTCGAGGTTGCTGGAGAAGAGGATTGGTTGGCGCAAGAGTGCCGGGTTCGGGAGTCGACATGCCTTGTCGGACTACGCGTTCGAGGGAGTCTTGGTGGATGAGGGGATGTCTGGGGGCGGGGGCTGCGAGGGGGATTTCTTGGTAGGGTGTCGAGGGGATTTCGGGGGAGTCCGAATCAACTGGAAAGCCCATTGTGTCGCGGTGTTCGAGTTGGAAGCGGGGTGAGTCGACTTCGGGGATTGAGGAGACGGCCATTGCGTTGGCGAATTGAGGTATGGGAGGAGGGAGTACTGAGCGTCCTGAAGGGTGTGCGTGGGCGCTCATAGGCGAGGGCGAAGGATGTGCGCTCATTGGAGAGACATCTGCTGTGGATGGAGAGCTGATTGATGTGTTTACCGAGTTGAGTTGACCGAAGGAATTTCGACCGCCAGATGACACGCCGGACTGACTTTGCGCGTAACTTGGGAGGAAAGGGTCTGCTTCCATTCCTGGAGTTGAATATGGACTTGTGTCTCCTCCACCTCTTATCCCAAGACCTGTAGGAGAAGGTTCTGCGCTTGGATACATTGTTCCCGTCGCTAACAATCTGTCGTCCGCATGAGGAGTATTTGGTTGTTGTCTGAATGGCACTCCAGCAAATGCCGCATTAAGTCCCGTATATGTGACTGGTTGCGCACTTCCATGCTTTTCCTTCAGCGATTTCTTCTTCCGTCGTTGAAGCAGACATATCGCGATAAGAACAATAATTAATAAACCACCAATACCACCAAGAACGCCTCCTATTATCGCACCCTTCTGAGAGCCTGATGATGACGATGCCGCTGTGGTAGATGTAGACTTGGCTGTCGACGTCGGAGTGCCAGTGGATGTTGGTGATGCCGTTGATGTTGACACAACTGTGAGTGTTGGATTGACTTGAACAACTGAACTTGTGGCCTGATTGGGATTGCTTTGTCCTCCTTGTTGTCCTCCTTGCCCACCTCCACCTGGACCTTGGCGGACTTGAATCATCTTGAAAAGCAGAATTGAAGATATGACGGAAATAGCTCAAATTTCAATGCTCTTCTCACGATGGACGCGTAGATGTTTAGAATGGACCAAATGAAGGTACACTCTACACACGCACAAGATAGATGAGAAAATAGAAAGTCAAAAATGCGAGAAAGGGAGAAAATAGAGTGGATATAATATGACGCGAATGCATGGAGATAACTTACTGAATTTGGTGGACTGAGCTCTCAGCCACACGGCGTTTTGCCGCGTTTCTCTGAACGAGCATTAGAGTTCTGAAGATCAAACTTCCAAAGGCGTCTAGAATGGTTCTATTTCCGCTTGACTTTTGCATTGACGCGCGGTCGCAGGTGAAATTTCGGGTTGAAGTGGAGTGGGTCGTCACGTGTGGTGGACTGGAAGGGTGTCAAACTCAAACATCTCGAATGAAAACGGCGACTCCGTCACTGTGGGATGGGGATTTTTGGGTTGGAATTGCAGTCCTTTGTGACGTCGGTCGACAATTCTGGTCCTTTGTCTGCGGATGAAACCTTCGAAGCGCTTGCTCGACTTGCAGAGGCGCCGAAGGGAGAGGGCAGCGCGATGCGATCGATGCGATGTTGGTCTTCTGTATCACTGTGAAAGTTTATGGCTCCGCCCCCTCCAACAAGATCTGCGACCTCAGGACACCCGCATTGGCATCGAAATATCTGCAATTTCAATTCTCTCTTGCATCGAAACTTATTTTTCAGACAACGAACTCCTCATCCAGAGGAGTCCTCGGAGTCGGAGCTGTGATGCGATGAAACAGGATGATTTCGGTGAGTACGTGGAGTTGGATGCAATGGCCCCTAAGCCGCGTCACGGCAGGATTGAAGCTCTGCCATGGGGGACTCGTCGGTACAAAATGCGGAATCCCAATCCAGTGGCAAAGAGGGAGAGCCGTGTTGATATCAGATGCCCCAGGGATAAGATCGAGAGAAGATGGAGAAGAGGCGGTTGAGGTTGAATCGGAGGAGAGCTTGATGCATGGATGGAGTGCCGTGAGGAATGGGAGGTTCGGTGAGCATCTCGCCAAAATCACGGGACCCCGCTTCTTCCCCTCACCTGCTGTCAGCACCAGCTCTGCATCCGCACGAGGAAGCATGGCCAACCAATGACCATGCTCTTCAGCCCTTCTCAGCCCTTTTTCGGCTTCGCATCCTTTGGGCGAACAAGCTTCAGTCAATAAATCGCCCAACATCAGAGACTAAGGGATCGCCGAGCGGCTGAAATTGGCTGACTGAGCAGAGGCATTCAAAGACCAGCGACAACCCCGAAATCCATTATCGTCGAGAATATTCTGTTGTCTCGAACACACCGACGGGTACCTTGAACCCCTCACCGAAAACAGCTGATTTAAGCTCCTTTGACGCGACATCTGCGACCTTTCGGCGCCTCCAGCTGCTTATCGCTCTGCCAGTTGTCAACACTCTCCCCCACCACAAGCTTTGCGCAAACTGAGTGCAAGACATTCGACTACACAATCGCCATGAGTTACAATCCCCAAGATGGAAAGCCGCAGGTGCAAGCGTGCAGATACAAGACGGGCAAGACGTTAGGCGCGGGGTCATACTCGGTGGTCAAGGAGTGTGTTCACATTGATACGGGACGATACTATGCTGCGAAAGTGATCAACAAGCGGCTGATGGCAGGACGAGAACATATGGTACAGAATTCCCAGCTTCGCTCTGGTATCGTCTCAGCTAATGTATTTGAAATAGGTGAGAAACGAAATTGCAGTTCTCAAGCGAGTGTCTATGGGCCACCAAAACATCCTCACACTCGTCGACTACTTCGAAACCCTCAACAACCTCTACCTCGTCACCGATCTTGCTCTCGGCGGAGAACTTTTCGATCGAATTTGCCGTAAAGGCTCATACTACGAATCCGATGCTGCAGACCTGATCCGAGCAACTCTTTCCGCTGTTGCCTACCTTCACGACCATGGCATTGTCCACAGAGATCTCAAGCCCGAAAATCTACTATTCCGCACACCAGAAGATAATGCCGACCTACTGATTGCCGATTTCGGTCTAAGCAGAATAATGGACGAAGAGCAATTCCATGTCTTGACAACTACTTGCGGAACGCCAGGTTACATGGCTCCGGAAATCTTCAAGAAGACTGGACACGGAAAGCCAGTCGATATCTGGGCAATTGGTGTAATCACCTACTTTCTTCTCTGCGGCTACACACCATTTGACCGCGACTCCAATCTCGAAGAAATGCAAGCCATTCTCGTTGCAGATTATTCTTTCACCCCAATCGAATACTGGCGCGGCGTCTCAGTTCAAGCAAGAGAGTTCATAAAGAAGTGTCTTACCATCGACCCAACACAAAGAATGACCGCCCACGAAGCTCTCTCGCACCCCTTCGTCACAGGCGAGTCAACAATGGGCAAGAAGGACGGCAGGGGTAGCGATTTGCTCCCAGTGGTGAAGAAGAACTTCAATGCGCGCCGAACTCTCCACGCTGCTATCGATACCGTCCGCGCAATCAACAAGTTGCGAGAAGGTACGGCTGGTATGATGGACGGCGTGGTATCGACCAATCCCTCGGGGGGTGCTAAGCCTCTTCCTACAGAGCAATACAACAAGAATGATAGTGGAGTTAGTGGTATGGGAATCAGTGAGGGTCAAATGGATATTGATTCTGGTTACGTGACAGGCACTGGTCAATTAGGTCAAGGTGCTTATGATTCAACGCAAGAGGGGCGAATGCGAGGTGTGGACAGAAATAGTGGGCAAGGACAAACCGAGGCGCAAATCGAGGCTCAGACGAGGAAAATCGCGGAAACGACAAAAGGATTATGGAGTGCCGGTCAAGCAAAGATAAGTGGAAGATAGTGCTTCTTCCCGATGCAATTCCACCATCACGATGACGGGAACACGCGGGGTTCCTTGTCAAATCCAGCAGAAACGAAAGCGAGTGGCACGAAAAAGCGGCTTCATGATTTCCTTTACTTTTCTCGCACGATTTTGAGCGTTTCTCTTTTCAGCGGAGGGAAACAGTGGGCAGTTTCCTTGGTTTCCTTGACTTTACGTTTTGGTTTAGTTGAGCGAGAGGGTTCTTCGCAAGAGCTTGCATATGTGCAATGAGTGCATTTTTTCCTTGGCTCGATGTTTAGGGATATCAACGAAACGGATGAACGACATGAGGAACGCACAGAAGGTTATAAGATGCTATGACATGAGATGCGAACATGGATGGTTTAGCATAGATGATCACTGATCAAACATGGGATGAATTAGGAATAGGTATCATAGAATATGATATTTTACTTACTGGTACCACCTCATTTTCTGGCGCTTCGATGCTTCAGCTAAGCTGTAAGTGTGGAACTGATGTCGTTGTTGGACGAACCTATGCTTCACGCTACTTCGAATTCTGCCCAGCCGTTTTTAGCAACGGATCTCGCTGTCAACATCCTCGGGAAAATATCGAGGGACGGACTTACCTCAAGAAGTTCATCCTCGCAATTCCTCGCCCCTTTCCTCGTAACAAGTCTTTCCGTCCAATTTCGTGCCATCTCATCTCATCCCTTTCGACCTACTCTCCAAGAGTCATTCTTTCATCTTCCCACTTCCCAAATTCAATCTCACCTTGAACAATCCTCACAGACAATACCAACACCACCTCGCCTTTCGACCACGCGACATCCGATAACAAGTCGCCCTCTCCCTGCTCCGCTTCGACTCTGCTTTCTCCCTCCATATATTGCTCATTCATGATGCTGTTTCTCCCATGCACTACTCGCCACACCGCCGACTTATATTTACCCTTCGTATCAACTTTCTGCAATGCCAACCCACCCACCAACAATTGTGTTTGCACCCGACATACGACCTCAGTCTTTCTTGCCACCTCTCACTGCCTCTCACTGCCTCTCACTGCCTCCCACTACCGTTCTCCATTGCACCACCACCCCTTTCCCACCTCCTCCTAGCACAACTTCCTCATCTCACCTCCTCATTTGAATTCTCCATCTCAACACCCCAACCCCAACATCTCCATACCCCCTCCTTATCCCCCTTCCCTTTCCCAAGCCTCTCACCTCTACCCCTATCTCCTCCTCCACCATCCCAACAGTACATCTCTTCACCAATCGATAACCCCTTCGCTAGAACCGAATTCGGACTCGAAGTTGCGTAGTGTTTCTTTCGATCACCCGTGCTGAGCGAGTGGTGTTAATTCCGATTCTCGACTCCGACTGCACTTTCGATTTCCACTTCGAATCTTCCTTTCCTTTCTTTTCTAGTCGGACTTTGTCTGGCAAGAGGAAAGGCATGAGAAAGAGAGGTGTGCGGTATATATAGAGAGAGAGAGAGAGTCTGTCTCGCATAATCTCGCTTCTCGTACCCTCCCCCTAAACGCCACATCATCGTTTACGAGCAATACCCGCAAACCCTCTCTCTATCCACCATCAACTATCATCCCGCACCCAACCATTTATTGCATGGCATACAAGGCATAAGAAGCTGATACCCAGATACCGAGAACCAGGGAAGGGGGGTGAGACGAGAGAGATCTGATCTGATCTGGATCGATCGATCTGAATGATGTGCAGGACGATGGAAGGGCTGTCGTTGCTTGCCGAGGATAGGCGGGGTTCGATAATGGGACGACGGGTGAGATGGGGGGTCGAGGTATGAGATGCACTTATCTACTCGTTTAAACTACCGCTGCTTAAACTGCTAATAGCAATAAGATAACTTTGAAAGAAGAAGATCTACCCGTGCTTGCTAAAACGCTTCAGCTGACATATAAGGAGAAAATATTTCCTGGAATTCAAATCAGGCATGGGGAACACTTGTTCAGTCGCGATGAAAAGAATCACATTCACAGAAATCAAAGCAAGAGCTTATGGTGTTTTGCATTTTGTATTCTTGATTCGTCGTATATATTTGATTTCTCATCAGCCTCCTAACCCTATGCCTCGTCCCACCAACTTTCCTTCCCTATCATCCCAGGAGAAGAGCCATCAATAACGACAGTCCACAAAACGCAAATGCAGCCACTCCACCACTGCCATTTCATCCCATCCCATTACCCATTCACTTAATCACCCGTCTCCCATCTCTCTTATTTCTCCGACTCCCGATACCCAAAACACCCATCCCATTTCAAATCTATATTTAGCGAATGTCGCGCTCAGATCATAGCCCCTTTATAATCCGTTCTGTTCATACAAGTTTTCGAGCCCAGCGCACTTTTGTCTACCCGATCGATCCCCCTATCATATTCCAGGTCTGCAGCCAGTGGCGGTTACTCTAGCGATCGTGTAGTGATATCTATCTTTATCGAGAAGCGAAGGTTGTAAAAAAGGGTTCTCTTGGCGAGAACAAGAATAGAAAAATTGCGAGAAGTGAAAGTTTTGTCACGCCTATGCGATCGAGGTGGTCGATCGGTTTGGCGGAATTATTATTATGTAACGTATATCCTCTCTTCAAAAAATGGACCCCTCGACTCGATTTCAAGACTCTCGAATGGGTGGGTGGTGGTCAGTTGATTATATACAGGGCGGAAGAGATTGGTGGCATTATTCGAGAGTCGAGAAATGGTGTGGTGAATCGAGGAGGTTAAAAAGTTAAACGGGACTGATAGTCGCCATGTTCTCAAATATGCATAACGCCGTCGAATGATTTATGCCGTAAATCGTAAGTTGGAAATCTCAACTGGGGACGTTGTTGAGTAGGGTGAGTAGAGTTGATTCGGGTGGAATAGAGGATCATCGAACAATGACTTCGCTGAGTTCGCTATCTGACACTTGGGATGCTAATGTCTCGCCTTCCCAGGAAGATTGGCTGTCGTTAACTGGACTTCTTGATCCGGAGGAAATTGAAGACGAAGATCCGACAGTCCATTCGTCACTGCTATTCCGGAAATCGGCACCCAGGACTGTAAGTCCATACTCGTACTCCCGGTTTGGAGCATCACCATACTCAACGTAATCGTAGTCCCAGCGGAAGAACTTGTCTGGCTGAATTCTCGGCAGGAAATTCGTTTTGGCGATATAAAATGCGATTGCAGCAAAGAACGCACCTCCAACGAGATCCACAGCATAGTGGTGGGAGAGATACATAGTCGCCCACCACATCCACATGGCATACCCAATAACGAATGGTCGTAATTTGGGGAAGCAATGACTCATAAATAGTGCCTCCAAAACGGCATTGGCAGAATGCAATGATGGGAAAGCTCCAAACACCAATGGTGAAGCCGTAAAGTTGGTGGTGTACATATCAATGCCCAAAAGCATGTCGATACGTGCAAGTCCAGCGGGAGACCCGCTTATGGAATAATTGGCGGGTGCAAGTCCGTACAAGTTCTCGTACCATGGGGGAGAGCATGGAAAGATGAGTTGGACAGCAACACCAAAGATGTTCAAGTACCCGAAAGTTCGGCCATAGACAGGGAGCGTTCCTGGGGGCGCGAACAGGAACATAAGAATTGCCCATACAACTGGTCCTCCATAGTGCAGAAGTCCATATGGCACCCAAGCCAACAGGTCCAGAACCACATGTTGATGTGCAGAGAGGATATTACTCAAATTGGCACCATAAAATATGTTTTCGAGAGCTGGCAGTACTTTCACCCAAATATGAGGTCGGTAGTCGGCAGGAATAAATCTGGTTAGGATGTCAGCAAAGAAATTTAAAAACCGGTGATCCGCAATAGAAGGATCGCAGATCGCTACTGGGAACGGCAGGAACTCCAAAAATGTTCTATTGAAATAAATTTGAGGAAAGACGTACCGAGCATTGAAGAAAAAGAGCAACCACACCAATGTGGGCAAAACGGGCAGGAAGAACTGCCTCGTTATTGGAACAAGAAGAGCAAGTATAAGCAACGAGGCGGCCCCAGTTTTCAACATTGGCCCTGGCGCTTGACTGATCGAGAGGCAGAAGATGGTGATGAGGATCAATATTAAGTAGTGCCCGTCGTAGATCGACCATCTATGATGTCTCAAGGCTCGCAAAGTATCGTTGGGGTTGAACGAGGTTTCGAGAGCAGTAATCGAGGAGGCGGGCGATTGGGATGAGCGAAACTTCGATCTTAGACGGCGACGATACCTGCGCGGTATTGGGTTCGGTATCGAGGGCCATGAGAATGGCATCTTAGCTTTCGTGAAGGTCGTTGGCGAAGTCGCATAAAACTTATGAGGTTCCGGCATGTTTGCTGCGAATTGAGGTTGCGAATTCTCGAGAGGCTGCTCAGTAACTGCGTTTCAGCGGCTGTTGGCGGAAGCACGAGCGCTCGAGGTACGGGAATGGATATTTCGGTGGCTGGCGGAATATGCTATGAACTGCACATGAGGTCGATACTGCGGCGGGGTGAAAGGCGGAAGAGGGCGATTGTGGATGTGGAGGAGAGAGAGAGATGATGCTGAGTGACGATGGGGGAGAGCGTGCAGTAAAGTGTATGGTGGTTGCGTGCGGATGCTCGGTCTTCAGTCGTGAGCGCCGGGAGCGATGATGGCTTTGCGCGTTCTCAAGAGGCGAAAACGGCCTAGCGGCGCAGGCAAATACAGCAATTTGGCAGCCACGACCAGGAGCCCTGGTCGCCAAGTCCCAGCGCGCGAAAGTGTGTTGCTGAGTAAAATTGCACGCAAGGTGAACCCACCCGATCCACCGCTGGTGATCTGTGGCAGCGCAGCAACAGGCCTTTGTTGGCGCGTTGATGTCAAACGCCCTATTTCTGTGTAAACGATAAACGGCGAACAAAGGGGCAGACGAAGTGCTGACTGCGCTGACAGTTAGCAGCCTCAACCGCCCGGAATGTGCCTGGTATTTATCACCAGAGGACAATGAAATTGAAGCTCACGATGCTCCGACGGCCGTGGCATGACCTGAGGGCGCACCCTGCGTGTTGTCGGTATGCTGGCTGCTGGCATGCGGCACTCCCCTGAGCTGCACTAATGCGGATATCATCAACTCCCTGAGGCCTCTCGCGCCCAGGCTGGGCATCTTGCTGGACAAACAAACTCCGAAGAACCCGCAAAGCAAAAGACAACGCCTCAGTGGCTGAAAACACCTCCGTGGCTTATGTCAGGAGGATGATTCATCATGATTTGGAAGACTCGGAGGTAAGAATTGGGGTATCAAAAGCTCTTGTCCGATGAGAGTTTGCGAAGCGAGGTGAAATCTGAACACAAGCATTATTGCACCACCTCATGTCAGGGCTCAGGGGCGCCTATTTCGTCCACCTGCAGTGCGAATGCGAACTTCAGACGACGTCTGTCAGATCGGGGCGTTTGCTCGGCGAAAACATGCGCCTCGAAATGTGCGAATTACACCATTTACACTCCAAAGACACCAACATGCCTTGAAGATACATACCAGACGCCGCCATCCAGTCAATTTTGCCTTTTCAACCACATCTCCTGCAAGGCCGCGTCGTCCAGGAACTAGTTGCATCCTCTTGAAGGCAACGGGCTTCCTCTTCAACGTCAAATGTTTGATGTATCAGGATCCGGCAGGGCTGTGTTGCGGCGCACGGCAATTGGACCTTTAGGCTGTGTTGAACATCGTTTCTTGGGAGTGTGGGGAAGTGCCTCAGTCTGGGATGAAGCCTTTTGATATTGAAGATCAAGAACCCCTTTTCTCTTGAAACGATGCTGCGTCGTGAACCGCGTGTCTCTATCATGCGATTTCATCATTGATGCTCCCAGAATAAATGCATACGGCTCGATACATCGCATTTTTGCTCATGTTTCTTGGTTATCGCGGTTGTAAGCTATCTCCAAGCATGTCCCTTCAACACCAACCTCACCGACTGATGAGCACATTGCCGGGCTTGGTCTGCGCCTCCAATCAAGTGCAAACTACGGACTAAAAGACGATGCACCAAATATGTAGTTGCAAGTCGCACCCGCGCCTCTGATGTCAGCAAGCATACGAAACTTCTTAATAACAAACTTGTTGAAGTCTAGATTTCTTTTTACAAGCAGAACTCAACCCGAAGTCAAAATTCAATTTCTTGGTCGTTCCATTAGCCTCCCAAGTCGAACCTCTATCAAAAGCCTCAAAACGAGCTCACCTCATCATCGTCATACCCAAATTCTAGCTCAAAACGGGAACACCACCTCACCAGCCACACCCTGCTTTCACAACCCATCTGGCACCACTCACCACATGACCTAGTCTGGTCTGACACCAACTTCTCAACTCTTATCGTCGATTCTGCACCTTCCTCAGACCTCACCTTATCAACCATCACCAACGCACACCTGCATATGCCCCTCCACGATCACACGATCAATAACTCTTGTCATAGTAACGCCCATCTCCACCCTCCCATTTGTCAACCAAAATCCTAAAATCAACCTTAAATCCAACCATAAAATTATTTTCTGCATCTTCCGGCCGAAATCTCCGAGTCCATGATGTGAGATGAGCATCCCCACTAAGTAGCAGGGCAAAATCTTCATCGCAATTTTCAATGTTTTCTGCCCGTTTTCGAGAAATTTAAAAGTCTTCACCGCTCTCGCTACCGCTTGCATGTTCTGTTTGTTCCGAAGCGGTTGCACAAAGTTATGCAGAAATTAAAAGCACGAAGGGCCGGGAACGGCAATCTCTAACACCCGAAATCCGAATATTCACAACAGCCCATTCTACAGTCGAAAATCCGCACCGAATGTCGTAAGCGAGGTGAGCTTGCTCGGAGATTGCGATAAGGAAGATCTGGGTCCAGTGAGGCATGAAGATGAATGCCTGACGATGGCAGTGAGGATGTTGGACCCATTGTGCGGGAGGATGCTGGGATAGAGCAGGGATAAAGTTGCCGCCTGGTTGGGCTGACAGGGGAGTTTGGAAAGGAGATGAGTGTGCTGGCCAATTAAGGGGCGAAGTATACGGGAGCTCTTGCGAGTACGATTTGCGAGGACGTGACCGCGACGTGTGCGAACGCGATTTGGGGTGCTGAGCTTGTCACTGAAATGAGGCTCGATGATCTCTGGAGAGGAAGCTTCATTGGGATCCGAAGCTTGAATGACCTCAAAGTTGAGTTCTCAAATGGAAGGTCTTCTATCTGTGAGCGCGTTCCCAGATAGTTCGGGATCAGATCCTGGCGTTCTGCAATTCGCACAAGATTCTATCTTTGGCATATGCGACAGCAAAGTTGCAACCACTAATTATATCTTCACAAGGCTCATGGGTTCTACGTCCTTCATTTCTAGTTCCTCTGTCTCTCATGTTGGATTTCATCGTTATCCCACTGCAAGCTTTCGGTTCTCATTTCCTCTTGAATCCTCCTGCTGTCAGGAAACCCCGCGCATCCTTTGGCGATATATTCTATTCGCATTCTAGAAGGGCATTGGACGTAGCGGCTAGGCAATTCATCCTGAGAAAGACTATCAAAGGTGTTATGTTCACTTCATCAATTTTGAATACCTACTGGTATTCTTCTGTGAAGTACGCGAAATATGACTATCCATCCGCTACCAGAAGGGTGGCAGCAAACAAGACGTCAAACTCAAGAACTCTCCACGACACATCCCTGAATTTATTCTTCATGAAAGGTGCATGAGACTATGAGGGAATTCCCATAAGTACCTATTTACAGGGCTTAGGTAATTGACTTGTGTTTCCTTTACCTGCTGTGCGGCGACTTCGTATGGAGGTTGACGAGCTGCAACGCTGGTGCCAGCGGGTGGGAGTAGCTACAGTTCTTAACCGATGATTTGGAATAGACTATTTTCTTCAGCGGCATACGATCTCTGAGTATATTATGTAGCTCTTTAGAGAATGCAACAAGACATCTCCTTCTCCGTCAGCTCGTTAAAGAAAGGGGGAGTTGTTACAACTATTAGGTGAAGGTTGTTTCTACACGTGACCCGCTCGGACCTTCCATTTACCACTTTTCTCTTGTCGCCCATGTTCTGATCATTTCTGTTTTTCGCAATCAATTATTACAGCCTAATCAGCGACACAATTAGGTCAACTTGCACGCTAGTCTAGAACTCTTTTTCCGGTGGTAAGCTCCTGCACCTTCCTGGCTTTGGCAGTTTCCGGGAATACCACCTTGAGATCACACACCGCTATCTTCTCGACATCTCGCTGTCGGATTACCACGAAGGCACAGAGGAAGGAGCCGCATTATGCGATAACTATCGTTCAATTTGGTACTTCACAATTTATTCCCATCCAATTCCCAACGCTATTCGAAATACAGACACCCATCCAACGCCCTAATTTTGCCATGTCATTGATACACCAAATTCCAACCTTCCTTGTCAACTCTCTACCCTTAGACTGGCCCGTTGGGGTGGATCAGGACCTTGGTATACCCATCTTCGCGCTTGTCGAACTTGACATATGCATTCGGCGCTTCGTCGATACCAATCTCGTGGGAGACGACGAAAGATGGCTTGGCGGTGCCAGCGATGATCATGTCTCGCAAGTATCGGTTGTACTTCTTGACGTTGCATTGACCAGTTCCGATGGTCAAACCCTGAGAATTTGTTAGCTTATTGCTTTCTTTTTGTTAGAACGGCTGGTGAAAAATACCTTCTCGAACAATTTTCCAAAACTAATCAACAGCATGCCCTTTCCGCTGTTGCTATCTGGCGCACCTGGATCGGAAGGAACGTATAGGCCTGGAACACCAATTCCACCAGTTGGTCGGGTCACCTTGATGCAATTCTCCAGGACAATGCTGGGGACCTCCTTCTTTCCGTCGTGGGCAGATGCTTGGTATCCGACTGCGTCAACACTTCGGTCAACCATACCACCGTTCTGCTTGATGATCGCCTCAACTGCATCGCCTTCGAGGAAGTTGATGGGAATGCAGTTGATCTTCTTGGCAACTGCCAATCGCTCAGGAACCGAATCAACGACGTAGACCTTACTAGCACCACGAAGTGTAGCGGAGTAGGCTGCCATAAGACCCACTGGCCCAGCACCAAAGACGGCAATAGTCTCGCCCGGCTGGAAGCCGGAAAGCTGAACTCCATGCCATCCAGTTGGAAAGATATCGGCCAAGAGAATAAAGTCGGCCTCGTTGGCAGATCCTTTCGGTAATGTCAAGCAGTTGAAGTCGGCAAATGGAACTCTGATATATTGAGCCTGGCCGCCTTGGTATGGACCCATCGCCACATATCCGTAAGCTCCGCCTGCGAAGCCACTTCAAAACTGTCAGCACAATGCGCGTAGCGATGATCGACAAAGCCCCTTACGGATTGACACCTGTGCAGAAGGCAGTTCTACCCTCCTCACAGTTTCTGCATCGACCATCGGCAACATTAAATGGCATCACAACTCTATCACCCTTCTTGAGGAGAGTAACGCCATCACCAACCTCCTGCACAATACCCATATTCTCGTGGCCAAAGCATAGTCCTCCTTGTGCAGCTGTGCGGCCCTGATACATGTGGAGATCGCTACAGAATACACGAGAAGTCAGCAATTGCTTGATTAAGAATGTGTCAGGAGAAAATCATGAGACAATCCGGGATAGGAAAGGAGTTTCCTCCATGACACTTACCTGCCGCATATAGCTGACGTTGTTACCTTGATAAGGGCATCATTGGGTCCTTCAAGCTTTGGAAGTGGTAGTTCTTCGATTGTCACCTTGAAGGGTTCTGCATGGGATAATTCAGTCTAAGCCCAAAACGGCGAGGTAGGAGAGAAGCTTTGAGCACCTTGATAGACAACCGCCTTCATCTGGGTCTGAGTTTGAGTTGTCGACATTTTGATTGTTCTGCGATGATTCCAAGTGTGGTTTTTTTTGTGCTGTTTCTTTTACTGTTTCTTTGCTACTGTTGCTGAGGACTGCTTTCAAATCTGGGAAGTCATCAATTCAAATACTCTACCAGTGTAGAACGATGAGAAACCCAGCATCTCCGAACCCCTCTCTCACTTTTACGAGCTTCGCGACCCCAGGACATCTGCCATGGGAGATATGGCGTTGTATTATGAGCTCAGGATCCACAGTGTAACCCCGCAATGCGGGGTTACCGTCTTGGTTGCCAATTGAGATTGTTCTGGCCTATACTCGATCCAGGGGCTTATAGTTCTTCTGGAGTTCTATCGGATATCTGTCGGTATTTTCTACTGGGCGGAAGCCTAGAGTTCCCAAAGTATCTTGATGGTTGTGAAGAAAACGCTCTCTTGGGGTTGGACTTCCTCGTCAGACACGTGGTGGCGTTACCCCACATGCAAGAGCCCCTCCCAGAGAGTTCTTGGAGACGAACACCATGATCGTTCATCGTCTCCTCTTTCCCTCAAAAGCTTCGGGACTGTTGGGAAAGACTGATTCCGATCGTTTATTGGTTAACAGTTCCTGTGAGAGGGCTGTCAACTCAACCTTTTTTGCTTCTCGAACCATTGGCTTAGATCTCACGGCTGCTGCTTCAAGTGTTGGCTGCGCGGGGAAGACGGGCCTTTTCATGTGGAGGTGCATTGACTTCCAAGTTATGGAATCACCTACAATAGTTTCTTTTCGGTCTTCATTCATAGTCAACTTTGTTCGTGTGCGAGGAGTTATACTCGCTATCTGAGGTGTTTCCCGAGCTCTGGTTGCTAAACGCTTAAACCATGGAATTATTCCCGCGCACCATAAAGGCTTCTTGGTTCAAATATATACTACTGAATTTCACCGCCCGGAGCGGGGGCGGGGCAATGGAGACTATTTAGGAATTGCCTAGGTTCTTCTCCAGTAGTTGCTGGAAATTGTCTGAAGTATAAACCTCTCAATTCTCTTCTCTGTGTTCAAGATCTTAGACTGTTCCATTTACCTGTTTGAACCTCTCAAAATTCCCAGAAACCTAGAAACCCAGAAACTCCCTGAAATACTTACCAAAACGCGGAACAAAATGTCATCTACAGTTCATATCTGCGCCATCATCACACCAGCCAAGGGCAAGGAATCTCGAGTACGAACTCCTCCTAGTTGGGAACCAATCCCGCCCACAGCGTCCACACACAATAGTAGCTTGGAGCTTGCAACCTGCAGCTATCAGCAATGCTTTAAGCCACATGAGCTGATGCTTACTCTTGCAGGTTCGAGAACTCCTTTCGGGCCTTGTCGCAAATGTTCAGAAGAATGAGAAGGATACGGTGGTATGTCCTTGCTACTCTTTTACCCCTCCGTCCTCTTGTGGTTACTGATTCATCAGGCCTGGAATCTCATATCATTTTTAGACTTCTCTGCATGCATTGCTTTTCACATTACTCACGCAGAAGGAAGGACTATGTTGCAGACCTGCTGACACGCATATAGTCCAAGTACGAACTCTACGAACAGTACAGTGCTGAGGATGGGGCCAACGTCTTTGTTGTTGAGGAAACTTGTGAGATTCCGACCTCTCCCCCTTTTCCATTCTCAACACCCAATCTCTTCGTCTCCTAACGCAACAATCCCACAGATAAAGACGAAGATGCTTTCAATACTCACCTAAACACCGATTACTTCAAGGGTTTGGGTGAGATGATCGGAAAGGAGAATTTACTGGCGAAGGGGTTGGATATTAAGAAGATAAAGCCAGTGGCGGGGTATGGGAGTTCTGCTACGGAGCAGTAGACTGTTAGAGAAAGAACCTCTACTTAATATATAAAGCACGAAAACCGAATCTAACTAATATGATTCTCGTAATTGATCTCGTGTTGTCTTATCTTATCGCACAGACCACAGTCGTGATCATGAATCGAAATCGACATCCTCCATCGATTCACATGCCACAGATACAAAGTACAAAGGAGGTTCTGTCGACTACGTCATCCCGAATATGCCGACAACTCCAACCTCTCCATCTTATCTTTCCACAACTCCTGCTCTGCAAGTTTCTCTTTCCACGAACAGATTGATAAAACAAAGCAACAATTCAGACTCGAGAATAGGCGAGAACATCCAAGAGCAATTCACCATGTTTTATAACTTCCTCATCCAATGTGCCCTCATGGCAGTGGCGATGGCAGCACCGCTCTCAGGCCACCATGGCAAAGTTGAGCCGAGCAATACATGGGAGATTGGTGCTAGTGGCGGCGTGCTCGCGCTTATTGTTTTAATTTTGGATCTTTTGGTTTGTAGTACGTCCTGTCCTCCTCCCCCTGGTCATTCCCATCCACCACCCCATTCGCCCGTTCCTTTCTTCCCCAGTACTCAAGCTCGGGAGGCATGATATAGATGAGTGTAATCGAAGATGAGAGGGCTAACAGTGATCCGTGAACAGGGGACGTCGTCAAATCCGACCGCCCCGTCGCGCACAAGGCCCTCTGGTGCGTTGCTGACTTCCTCCTCCCGATTCTGGGAGTAGTTGGCTACTGGTTGTTTTCGAATCGCGAGGCGCATAAGCCGACTGGTGAGTATGAGGCTATTGCTTAGATATCTCGTACGGAACAACGAAGCTTCCGAGAAGTATGCTAGACGCCTCTGGAGTTGCAACATGGATGGTGACAAGTTTCGATGGGGTCTTCGAGGGGATTGGCATGAGGCTGGGAGGGAAGGCGTAACAAAACGGGCGTATTTGTGTGCTGAATATCTGGATTTAGGGATTGGGATTTTCGTTGGTCTCTTACCGCACACGCATCACCTCTAGATATGGAGCTTGGGCACTCGGGATAATGATGGATAGGGGATGAATTCATGAATTTTCGCAAGTCTTTCCTCACCTTTACGTTTTATCTTCATTCACGATTTCACACGTCATTCGCTTATGTTGCTACTTCATTGTCAGTACAACTTTGAGCGGTAAAACGTTTGAGGAATTATTGAGTTTCTGCTGTTCATTTTTCGGGGGTTCGGCCCCTGCACAGGAAAGAAGTTTCTTGATGACCCCAACAAAACACCTCGACTTGGAGAACATTTCATTGAGCAATACTGCCTCATTGTAATACCTCGGAAAGACTGGAATTAGTTATTCATTGCACATTTCGTCTTGCTGCAATGTCTTTGGTTTTGGTCTGGGTTACAAATTTTGGTCTAGGTTTGTAATTGTCATGTGTATTCTCCTTTCTCGTCAGATTGCAGGGCGCAAGTCATCACGTTTCTCCAACAGTACGCACAGGTGAGGTCGCTCTTTCATTAGGGTTTTTACACATCGCATTGCTTTGAATTCAACCTTGTAAGAAATCGTGTCAACACGAGCTGTGTTGGGTATCACACAAGAACCGTTCCTGCAATTTTTAGGATCCACCATGATGCCCAAAGCCGAACCTCCCAACTTCCACCACCATAATTTTGTCAAATTCCCGAGTCCCCAATGTCCTCCCTATATTCCTCACGGCTCAATTCCCTCCATGACCCCATAACCTCATGTGTCTCGTCCCCGAGATGTTCCTCTCTCGATCAACAACAGCAGATATCACAGCAGCATTCGCACGTTTCACCGCAAAGCCAACAGCAGCATAGGGTCGCAAGACTTCCAAGCAGTTAGCCAACTTGTTCTGGGGATGTGGCACTAAGGAACCTTACCAAGTCATCAAGCATCCTTTATCACTAGACTTTTCTTGTTGTGGTGGTGGACCTTGTTGCATCTAGAAACTGTCAGCCACAGCATTCACCATCTCAAAGCTGACAGCGAGAGGCTCGAACGGGCTCAACATACCTGAGGAGGGGGATAACCCTGATATCCTTGCTGCGGGTATGGTTGAGCAGGATATCCACCTTGCGGAGGACCGTATTGCTGAGGGGGATACTGTTGTTGAGGGTATTGCGACATCTTGCCGGTGTTGAGATTGATGCACAGCTAAAACTGTATTCTCAAAAATATTTGGATGTCAGAATCTCGGGGATACAAATTTTTTGGTTTGAGAAGTGAGATGGACGACAGTGGAGATGCTGTGGCTTTAACGCCAACCCGTTCGCAGGATCAAACAGCCATATTTAACCAAGCGCGTGCTATTCACTGTATGCAACATGCACATTCACGAGCAATTGCATGGCTGAGCCACCTACCGCGTACGTTCTATGCGCCGCAGTTCGGTTGCCGTCGAATGAAAATCCACTACTATAGGGGAATGAGATGATGAGTGCTGACTGCGTGGACGGGGGCTAGCATCTAAACTGCAAACAGCCGTCCAACATTTCTTCCAAGACTTGGGTATAGAAAGATAATAGAATTATTGGCTGCGCTGAACTTGGCGACCCGCATTCATTGTCAGCGGAACGGGCCTCCAAGACTTGTACTGAGGCTTGGCCGGTAGAAATGTTTCAGTTGTGCTGTTCATAGCCGTGTTAGCCGTGCTGTGGCACATTAGGGGGGATTCTCGGAATTCGGGAGCGATAAGGATACAACGCGCTTGCACAACTCTTTCCTCTCCTTTTACCACATATAATTCTATAACTAGAGAGTTTATAAACATGCGAATTATATAGAATTAATCACCTACTTATAAGCTTTCTTCTGACCATTCTCTCGTCTAATTTAAGAGCTTTTCCGTAGAGTTGTAAAATCGTGGTCCTTGATCGGAACCAGCCTCGCTGCAGGGCTGTCTTATAGAACATTAACTTTTGTATAAGAGAAGAGATAAAAAGTACGGGAAATCCGTATTTTATATTTAAAATAGTATTACACTTCATAAAACGATACGCTATACAATATAGCTTCTAATTATATAGTGTAACACTATTATAAATACGAAATGCGGATTTCCCGGACTTTTTGGTTTCTTCTCTTATACAAAAAGCTACCTTTCGTGCAACTAGTCACTACTTACTCGAAAACGCCCCGAATGTCAACTTTACGAATATACCTCTAGAATATAAGGATTTTATATGTAAGTGATGCCTGAAACCTAGTGATTCTTTCGCTACTAGTCACACTTAAATTATAAATGCGAGAGTCGAGAGAAAAGTGTGTGAAGTGACAAAAGGGTGCGTTAGCGCGTTTCTTAGCGCGAATAATGCTGAACTTGGAAATAGCTGTACCCGGATGCGGCGGTGGGCGGCGTGGTCCCTGCATTGAAACCTGGATATCCACAATGACGATCCCTGACCTGACCAACTTTTTCTGAACGTCGAGGAACTTCATCTTCAGCTCTTTTTCAGCTATCCTCTTGCTATCTGTGGAATTGAATAGGCGGAAAAAGGAAATGGCGATCAGACGGATCGCGAATAATTTCTTGACGGGGACAAGTGGGGTATTTAGCAATGTGTTGATCTTCAGCCTTATGAACTTGCCCCTGCTTCGGGCGGTGGTTCTTCCGTTGAATTCGAGATATACCGTTCTTGAGGAGGAGGGAGGAAACCCGGAAGATGGGAGTCTCTGGCTTTACTTGGGAATTGCATTGGCGTTGGTTGTTCTTGGAGGTGTTTTTGCTGGCTTGACGATTGCGTAAGTTGTCTTCACTAAGTTTGCTCAAGCTTTGTTTTTCTGTTACGCAATCGATAGTTTATTGCCAAAAACAAAAGCTTACGAAGTAACCTAGACTTATGGGACAGGATGAGATCAACCTCGAAGTGATTCATTCATCTGGCGATCCGAGAGAAAGAATCCATGCTGGAAAAGTTCTACGATTGTTGAAACGGGGAAAGCATTGGGTTCTTGTCACCCTTCTACTATCGAATGTTATCACCAATGAGACTCTCCCAATTGTTCTCGATCGCTCACTTGGAGGAGGATGGACCGCCGTCGTGATTTCAACTGCTTTGATTGGTAAGTTCCTCCAAACGATAAAGATGATTATGGATGTTAATATGAGGAAAATTTAGTTATCTTCGGCGAAGTAATCCCCCAATCCGTCTGCGTCCGCTACGGCCTCGCAATTGGCGCCGCCTTCTCCCCCATCGTCCTCGGCCTAATGTACCTCATGTCCCCCATTGCCTGGCCCACTGCCAAACTCCTCGATTATCTCCTCGGCGCAGACCACGGTACCATCTACAAAAAGGCTGGTTTGAAAACTCTTGTCTCGTTGCATATGTCCCTTGGCAAAACTCCAGGAGAGAAATTGACCCAGGATGAGGTTACGATTATTACTGCTGTGTTAGATTTGAAGGCGACGCCGGTGAAGAGTGTGATGACGCCTATTGAGAATGTGCATACGATGTCTAGCGATGATGTCCTTGATGAGAAAACTGTTGATGATATTCTTGCGAAGGGATATTCGAGGATCCCGGTTCATGCACCGGATAATCCGACGAATTTCATTGGTATGTTGTTGGTAAGGACACTTATCACTTATGACCCTGAAGATGGGGTGAAAGTTGGCGAGATGAAATTAGCTACGCTACCGGAGACGAAGCCGGAGACAAGTTGTTTGGATATCATTAATTTCTTTCAGGAGGGCAAGAGTCATATGGTTGTTGTTTCTGAACGACCTGGGGAAGGAGATGGCGCATTAGGAGTTGTGACGTTGGAGGATGTTATTGAGGAGTTGATCGGGGAGTAAGTTTGATCCTTTCCATTCTCGTCTCCTCTAAATATCTACTTACCCCATTGAAACTCTTGACTGACAATAAAACAGAGAAATCATCGATGAATCCGACGTTTTTACCTCCAACGACCCCGCCAGCGCTTCCAAACGCACTACCGCAGGCGAATTCTCTAAGCCTCGCCGTACTTCAACTTGGGACTCTCACAGGAACGCTCATAATTTTGCTCATCCTACACCAAGTAATCGTGCTAGCAGCCCGACGGCAACGAAGTATGGGAACATTGTTATCAAGCCTGGGACTGCAGAGAAGGGCCACGGAATTGTTGGAGAGGCCGAAGTAACAGAAGGTGAAGGGAGTGCGGAGCAAGGTGAGGAAACGCCGTTATTGGGGAAGAATGTGACTGGGAATGGAAGTCGGGGTGGGAAGGCGATACCTTGAGTATGGGCGCGAGGTATTTTTCTTGAAAAGCTTCTGTGTTTACTCAAAATATGCAAGAGATTACTAGGTATTTAGTGATACCCGTTCTTGGCTGGCGAAGACAACCATCTAGTCCTTCGTGTTTGAGGGCTCAATAGGATGCAGAGGGACAGGTCCCCAGGTGATATACTTTTCAACTAATAGTCGAGGGGTTCCAAATCGGTCGTAAATTATTGAATTTACTGTGGTAGCTAGCCACTTCTCAAGCTCAAATAACAACAAGCTTATATCATCATATGTCTATTTCCCGATGTTGAACCGGGGTCTTCTAGCTAGTAACTAGGCGTTCAGCACTGCTCGTCCCGGAAAGCACATAAATGTATTATTGCCTCTCCCGAATAGACTCGCCTTAGCAAGATTGTTAGAACGCAATTCACTTCAAAAGTCTAGGCCTCCATTAGTGCGAAACACAACATCACGCTTTTAATCTAATGAAGATTACCACAGTAGCTAAGAATTCCTCAGCCACCTCGAACAAACGAGACCCGTTGAGGCGTTTGTTAGTGATGGCCTCCCCATTTTAGTTTCTCGAATCGGGACCATGTCAGGTACAATGAGCTTGAGCCGGCGAAATGATGCAGATCCATGACCAGCTCGATTCTCAAGTTGTTGAAGGGACAATTGTTTCAGTGCTAGTACTGTGAGGACTGTTTTGTTTCGAAATTGTGCCCTTGATTAATTTTACTTCAGTTGAGTATTGCTGGAAGAAGTAGAGAGATATTCAAAACCAATGCTCTCTTATGATGAATTTCACTCCTTTGACTACACCTCCTTCACCAGTACTTCAACATTCTCGTTTATGCAGCACAAGGAAACCCAACTCTCTTTATACAAAACGTATACCCGGTAGTACACGGCTTTCCCTGGGGCTGAACGCAAGCGGCAAAACTCCTCTCGCTATAAGGTGAGCACTGTTTCGTTCCCACATTCTTGGTCTGAAACGCATTAAACTCAGTATTCTTCAGAACCGGATCTTTCCCACCATTCTCCGAAGTATCCCAGCCAATTGATAATTGGCAGGACCCAAAACTCTGGACATCGCACCACTTCCTATTTCCCTTCGTGAAGCAATTGTTAGAGAGGTTGATGTTGTTCGTGTCGGTAGGGACTTTGATGTGTTTGCAGTCTGTGGTGAGCGGCTCGCCCTTATCTTCACATATGTCTTCTGGGGCGACGATGGTCTGGTTTGTGTCATCGAAGAAGATCTCATCCGGGTCGCCATCGGAGCGGATGAAGATCTTTTGACCTTTCACATCAAAGAACTTGGCGGAGGCGAGAAGAGCGTAGCTATCTGCGTTGGCGGTCGCGGCGAGGGGAGGAGATTTGAACGCGGCGAATTTTGTGGCGAGTCTTGGGCCATATATGATTTGACTGGTGCGTTCAGTGTTTGAGACGCGACTTTTTATATCGCCAACTGGAATTAAATTAAGTTATATTGGATTCTATGAAGAGTTGACTGCCCGCTGATCGCTGCTTACTGTGGTCCTCATTGAAAGAGAAAAAGTTGGGTTGGTCGGAAGCCTTGATGGCTGTTTTGTACCCCGCAAAATCGAAGTGCATGAGCTCGTGGAGAACAATGTACTCGTAGGTGACAAGACTAGTGAGGCTCTTCTGTACAGATGAGGGGGGTATATCTGCGACGTGTCGATGACGGAAAAATCTTGGACAGAAAACCATTCTCTGTACACGCTGGTCCAGGAAAACGGTCGTGTACGCTTCTCCCCCTTTCGTCTTGCATCGATCGAATTCTACATCCTGACAAGTTGGAAATAGCTTTGGGGTTTGTGAGCGATCCAGAGTTGCCTTCTTGGCTTTGTCGAGGTTGTCCTCAATGATACCGAAGAATTCTCCAAAGTCGGCGTCTTCCCATCCTTTTCCAAAGAAGCTGATGAATCTTGGATCATCGCCGAAAATACCTTGCACGGAATCTGTTAGGAGGTGGACGTCTTGGAATGCTCGTTTAATGACGGTTTGTTCGGTGGAATTGCAGGTAAATAAGACGTCGTCGAAGTTGATGAGTCCAAGCGGTGGAAACTGCTGAGCCTGGCGGATAGAGAGGCCCTCCAGATCAGCACTGTACTCTCCTGCAAGTATAATTGGTGACAGAAGGCTAAGCAAGGCGATGATTGCTACTTGCAACATTGTTGAATTGTTGGTTTGGATTGTCAGATGGATATTTTGAGTGCTGCAATTTGACTTTCGAAGGTTCGGAAAAGTCCAGAAAGAATAGATGAGTGTGATTCTCGAGATACAGCTGAACGCCCCGATGTTGATACATTATATACCTATAATATCAACTGTTTTCATTGCAGAATAGCCTACTCTGTTGCACTTGCTTGAGGCTATTGCAATGAACTCACTTGCACACAAATGGAAGAACTGTGGGATGTGAGACCGAATTAGATATTTGACTCTAGACATGAAAGAGTACTATTGTCAGTGCAGCGAAAGATGAGCTCAGGTCTTGGCAACTCAAGTCGAATACCCGGGTTCGGAATTCTGTGACACTTGTTTGGCTTGGTCTCCAAAAATCGAGAGAGAGGATCAATCTGACATAAGCATGAAGCCGAAAGGACTGAAAGTAAGAAATTTGATAAAAATAGAAGGGGCTGTACAAGTCAGAACTTCAACTAGACTTGAACCGTGTATCGGGGTACCGGGTATACCAATACATACCCGATTGGGAGACGAGAACAAGAGTATATTGACTAGAGATAACGACTGCAGGCACGAGAAAAATGCTGCCATGGCTTACTGTGACTTTGGATCTGCTGTTAGGGATTGAGAGAGCAGATTATAGAGTCGAGGCTTGTCCAATCCGTGAGGGATATTCGATCGCGTCTGTTGCCCTAATTTTATGCTTCCTCAAAGAAAATCTCAAAGTATAGACTCTTACCAAACGTTGCCTAGAGTTTCTTAATTTGATCTGAAAGCACAATAAGAGCGGTATTAATGAACAATCCAGCCATTTGAAGTGTTTTCCGCAGCTTGTTCCACTGTCGTTTGCATCGTCTGCCATTTGTGACCGAGGCCTCCACAACAATTGACTTCATGAATTGACTGAATTTCCGAAGCGTGACACGTACCTTAACTCGTAGATTCATGTTGTTCATGAACCAACCGCACCATCTAAAGATAAATTACATTCACAATCTGGTGTTGCTTGAAGAGTTGTCGTTGCTTTTATCGATCCTGAGCTAGCCTGGTTCCGGAAGCGAACATCACCAACCCCGCTGACGGCTCTCCACAACACCACCACCATCGCCCCGCCGAGTTGGCAACACACCTAGTTCCTGAGGACCCCTATCTAGAGCACGAAGTACCTAGCATCGCGCATTCAATTGCCAGCCTGACGACCGATCAACAATAGTCCTTCTACGGCATTCTCACTACCCCGCTATCGTCATCCATTCCTCAGTCTCAGCCTCAGCCTCAGATCAACCTAGCACCTTGCAACATGTCTGGCTACCCAGGTCAAGGTTACCCAGGTCAAGGGGGAGGATACGGACACCCGTAAGGATACAATTCTATTTCTCGACATGAATAGCTTGCTAACTATTGTTCAGTCCTCCACAGAACTATGGCCATTATCCCCCTCAGCAAGGACGTACGTTGAAGCGCCAGCAGAACGAAGCACGCGCTAATGGATGATCGCAGAATACCCCCCTCAACCGAACTATAGCTCGCCTCCTCCTCAAGGACGTATGTGGCTAGAGCGCTAGAAGATTGGAATATGCGCTGATGGATCGAACCTAGAATACCCCCCACCTCAACTGCAATATGGAGGATATGGCGCACCACAAGGCCGTAGGCATTCGCAAGCGCTGGCAGAGGGAAAATAAGCTGATAAAATGCGATAGAATACCCCCCACAACATCAACAGGGCTATGGACAGCAACAATATGACAGAGGTCATCAGCAGTACCCGCCCCAGCCAAACTACTACCCGTAGGATATCGTGGCTCTTCCTTACCAACACATAAATGCTGAGATATTTTGTAGACAACAAGGTTATGGACAGCCTCCCCCACAACAATACGGTCAACCACAGGGTCAATATGGACATGGTATGTGAACTGTGATCGAATTTGTGTTGGTAGATTCTGACTGTACATTATTAGCTCCTCAAGCACCACCGCAGGGCGAGGTTCAATTCGGTCACGGAGCTCCTTCCAATTATGCTTTTAAATACTCGAATTGTAGTGGTCGGAGGAAGGCTCTATTGATTGGTATCAACTACTTTGGACAACAGGGAGAATTACGAGGCTGTATCAACGACGTGCATAATGTTTCAAGATACCTCACTGAAGCCTTCGGATATAAGGCCGAGGATATGGTCACTCTTACAGATGACCAACAAATTCCACAAGGAAAGCCAACTAAAGAAAATATCATTCGAGCCATGCACTGGCTGGTCAAAGGCTGCCAGCCTAACGATTCGCTGTTCTTTCACTATTCTGGTCACGGTGGTCAAACCAAAGATCTCGATGGAGACGAGGAAGACGGATCTGACGAGGTTATATATCCAGTAGATTTCAAGCAGGCTGGACACATCGTGGACGATGAATTACATTCAATCCTGGTTACCCCACTTCCCGCAGGCGCTCGACTTACGGCCATTTTCGATTCATGCCACTCTGGTTCTGTGCTCGACTTGCCATATATCTACTCAACGCAAGGTGTCCTCAAAGAGCCCAACCTTGCCAAGGAAGCTGGAATGGGATTGCTTGGTGTACTTGGATCAGCTACTAAGGGAGATTACCTTGGTGCCGCAAGCTCTATCTTCGGTCTCGTCAAAAAGGCTGCTTCAGGAAATGATGCTTATGAGAAGACTAAGGCTACTAAGACCTCTCCGGCTGATGTCATTATGTGGTCTGGTAGTAAAGATGATCAAACCTCGTACGTATCCTTTTGGTAACACCATTGCCTTGAAGAGTTGCATACTAATATCTTCTTCCAGAGCCGATGCAACAATCGCATCTCAAGCCACTGGAGCCATGTCATGGGCCTTCATCTCCGCCATGAAGGCGAATCCCAAGCAATCTTACGTGGAGTTACTTAACAGCATTCGCGAAGTTCTTGCCACGAAATACTCCCAGAAGCCTCAACTTAGTTGCAGTCATCCTCTTGGTACGTTCACTTATCTACTCAAAATCAACATTCATTATTGACCACATTTCTAGATACCAATCTTCTCTTTATCATGTAAGGATCTTAGTGGATCTTCTTGCACGCGCATTGGAGGCTTTGATGGTGGTACGAGGTATGCTATGTGCTAAGCATGGTTTATGGATTAATTGGCCTTCTGCGGTACGCATTTAGATAGAGAAAAAGGAGAAATCTTTCATAACCCTAGGCACGGATTCCACGCTCTGGCTTTATGTGACCTAATCCCTAAAACATTAGCGATTTGACCGTATCAATTTAAAATTGATTCATCCCGCACGTAGAGACGGGATTTCGTCATTGGAGCCACGAATGCTGACTAGAAAGATTGCCATCTTGTTCTTAGAACTTCTCCTTCATGCGCCCTTTCCCATCAGATTCGGTCCCTTATTTGATAAAACTTCTAGGTACAGAGTCCGATCATGAAACTCAAATATTCTCGAGGTTGGCCAATTCTTCAATCGCCATTCTTCTCCTACCGGCGCACCACTCTAACAACCACTAAATCGGCAAAAGCAGCCATCTCATCATTCCAGGCAATTGCGAATAGATATTGACGCCGATATTGTAGAATATCATCCTGATAACCACCATCGTCACGAAAGCAATCAAGATAAAAGAACCCCAAGCGACCAACCGAATTCGAAATCTGGCTCTGCAATGAACTACCCTTTGAGCTATTTCATCGCATACCTGCGTCAATAATGCAAGTCTTTCATACCAATACCGGAATTTTCCGGGTTTACGACCACTGCTATATCCTAGAAAAAGATCATACACCTCACTTAAATTAATTCATAGTCCCTTGAGTCACTGTGACACCTCAACGACCAATCGCTAGATGTTTTATATGTCAGCATTCATAAGGCATATTCCAGCCTTGTTCTCCAAAACTTCTGCTCTACTAGTCCAGAGCGCTCTCATAGCATTTTTGTACTCTAGGAAACTTCCCTCATGATTTCAAGGTTAATAAGCTCAAAACCTCCGACCTAGCCAAGATATTTCGTGAGGACTCACATTCACTCAAAGAATTGCAAATCGACATATGGCACTCATCTACTAACAAGCTCATAACCACCCTGAATTCCTGCTAAGACAGCCCTATGCCATGAACCGTATGAGAAAACTGTCTTAAAATTGAAGGATTCAACAAAGACGGCTTAGAAACCTTGGAATATAGAAGGAACGCTTATATAAGCGTATTTCAGGCGCCCTGGTGGGCTGTGCTACCCGAGAAACCCCGCTCCCAAACGACAGAACCAATCCCGATCACGCAACCTCTTGAGCCTCGAGCAGCTTGCGACGACTATCCAACACCATCGCATCGAGACAACAGGATCTATGGACATAAATTTCTGATTGTCTGCTAAATTTCGAAGCAAATTCAGATCCGTGGTGTGCGTTCTCGCTCTTTGATTGCCACCACGATATGGTCTGATTCAACAGCAGGCGTGACTCTTCGAACAATATCTCATCTTTTGCAACTGCACGATTGCTGCGACGTTGGAGACACTGTTCTCCTAAGGCTCCTGAGAGATACCCTTCCATTTCTAGTGTAACCTGCTTTGCTGTCGCGGTAACGATTCTGAGACAAAATCTCAAGGCAACCAGGTCTTGCTGCAAACGAAGACGACGCAAGCTCCAGGCAGACACAATCTCCACTTTCAAAACTATCGCTTCAACCACAGAGAAATAGTGCAGCAATTAAGGCATTTTTCGTCAGGATGAAGGTTCAACAAGGTCCAAGCACCAGTGCTACAGGCTCATCGCCAACTCCAATCGATGGAGTTTTCAGCAATCTTTCGCCACCTTCAAGCGGAACCGCAACACCCAAAACACTTGTTGACGATGATGGATTCTCGCTGGTAGAATGCAATCCGGAACCAATCTCTGAAATTGACAATTGTGCTGGTCCTCAACACCATGATGAGATCAAGGAAGACATTGAGCGAGCCCAATTCGTGGGCGGTGACAGCCTATACGATGATGGTGATCACGGTGATCCTTTACCTCCTTACGGCGGACCTGATGAGGATGAAGAAGCTGAGCTGAGAGCCCTGCAGTTTGAGATGGCGTATGATGGTCGTCCCCAACTTGCACCATTGAAGAAAGGTTGGACTCAACACCCGCCTAAAAGTCTTGTTGAGAAAGACAAGCACTATGAAGTTTGTGGCGGTAACGATAGCGACGATGAGTCTGCACAAGAGCGAGAGCGATTTCAAGAGCATTTCCGAGACCGTACAGGAGATTACAGCAGATCTATACAAAACAAGTTTGGCCAGGACGAATTGAATTTAGGAGAAGCAGAAAAAAGATTCCAATCTCAACCTCGTATGGGTGAACCGTCTTTGAGTTCAGGGAACTGGGGTGAGAGTATCCAGGAAGGTGAATATAGATGCGCATTACTACCTACTCGC
Organism: Halenospora varia; assembly: GCA_020726485.1. Classification (NCBI taxonomy): domain Eukaryota; kingdom Fungi; phylum Ascomycota; class Leotiomycetes; order Helotiales; family Solenopeziaceae; genus Halenospora; species Halenospora varia. The sequence goes on from JAHEWH010000007.1 coordinate 678,965, forward strand.
AAGGCGGCTTGGGCACACAAACCAAGCAATCTGAGGCTGTCTACACTTGCGGCTATGGCATTGCTGAAGGACCAAATTATTCAAGTGCAGGATCTTGAAGTGTAAATATTCCTTCTCAATTTTGCTTTACTTCACGCTCCCAGATATGTACTGACAACACCTAGATACGACCCAGAAGAAGCCGGCCCCCGAGACCCCATCTCAGGCATAATAGCAGCAACACACAGTACCGTCGGCGGCGTCGTCATGGGAGTCGCCGACTACCCTATTGAGATCACTAAGATGGTCAAAGCAGACAAAGACGTTGCTCCAACTCTTGCCAAAGACTTCGCGCTTGATAGTGGCAAAGGGATTTCAAGAATTGTTGGGACAGGACTTAAGGCGCCAATGGACTTTACGATGGGGATTTCGAAGGGGTTTAATAATATCCCGAAGTTGTATCAAGATGATACTGTGAGGGAGCCGGAGAAGGTTACGGGTGTTGTTTCGGGGTTGGCTGCGGCTGGGAAGGTAAGTGGTTTCTTGATGAATCCCGTGTCTGAATATTTGCTGACAGAAATAGGGTTTTGGATATGGACTATTCGATGGAGTTACGGGACTTGTAACTCAACCTGTCAAGGGAGCACAGAATGGAGGCGGCGTTGGTGGTTTCCTCAAGGGATTTGGAAAAGGTATTGGTGGTGTAGTGTGCAAACCTGCAGCCGGCAAGTTCTCTCTCATCCATCATCTATCTCCTTCACTAACATCCCATAGGAGCTGTCGGTCTCCCCGCCTACGCATTCAAAGGCGTATACGAAGAAGTCCGCAAAATCGGCAAGCCTGATGCCGAACAGCAAGAAATATCAGACTTACTTGCCCAAGGAGAAGCGGAATGGAAAGCTACGACTGATGAGGAGAGGAACAATATTCTTGTGGCTTGGTGTGAGGAAGAGAGAACGAGACTGAAGGTTGCCGTGGCGAAGAAGAGGATTGCTAAGATTGAGTGATGACTTGTTCCCTGATGGTAAGGACGCGTGAAACTGGGAGGACTGAATACACGAATTTAAACGCCTTGATACAACAAACACGTACTTGGAAATATAACTCTACGTCTAATGAGGCTGAGATGTGGCTATGCACACTTTATGGTGGGCGGACTCGTAAACAAACACTTATTGTTAGGTGATCGTCACCCTCCCCTATCACACCACCACATGGTACTCTTTGTGGAACGAACTCTTTTCGATAAGAACGATCGCGTTCCCAATCTAATCACGATGATAACTTTTTTTTTTGTCTCAACTTGACTAACAAATCTTAATTCTAATTTCTCAAAGTAAACAAAACAAGAAATATGTCACTTCTCACCACAATCTCCAAGTACGAAACCCCACCCCACCCCAACTCCAACCAACTCCCACTTACCACATCACAGCTTACCACTACCCCCTCTCGGCGCTATCCTCTACATCATCCCCCTCCCCACCTCCCTCCTATCTCTCTGGTCACCACCCTTCCCCCACCGCCGCTCCCTCTCCATCCTCGCCATCCTCCTTCCCCTCCTCGCCGCCCAGCGTTACCCATTCACAGACGACACAAACCAGCGCTTCTCCCTCGTCATGGCATGGTACATCTACCTCGGTACCGTCGCGAAGCTCCTCCCTTCCTCCCCGCCTGAGACGCGCTACTGGCGTGCTTCTCACCCCCGAGAAGAAGCTATGCTCATGGATCAGCGAAAACCATGGAGTCTGGAGAAGTTTCGCTGGGCAATGCAACTCCTCTGCACCCAGCGCGGCGTAGGTTGGAATTTCCGCACCAAAGGCATCCCCTCCATCCCCTCATCACTTCGTCACCAAACACGTGCTCAATTCATAGTTCAAAGTATGAAAGATGCAGCAACTGCGTTTGTAGTGTTGGATTTATTGGGTTGGTATATATGTGGGATGCACTTCTCGGGTCCGGTTAGGGGGAAGATGACAATGTGGGATCTGGATGTTTGGGAGCGCATCCTGGTGGTGGTCATGCTAGGGGTGCAGAGTCGGTTTGCGAATGGGAATATTTATTCGTGGGTTTCGGGGTTGGGAGTGTTGCTTGGTAGTGACCCTTCAGTACGTTGCTGATCGTCTTCGTTGGGTTTTGATGAGAATGTCTTGTTGAGAAAGAGTGATAGGAATGGCCCCCTTTCTTTGGAAATTTGAGTGATACGACGACACTGAGGTACTTCTGGGGAGGCTTCTGGCATCAAGGAATTCGATATGTACGTCTTTCTCCCTTTTTCTCTTCCCCATTATCACTCACTCCAATTACTTGCTAAGTCCTCTAGATCCTCCAATCATTCGCCTACGCCATAATGTCCCTCCTCCTCATCCCTCGCCACACCCTCCTCTCCTCCCTCCTCGGCCTCTTCCTCCCCTTTACCCTTTCAGGCCTCTACCACGGCTGGGCAAGCTACGTCCTCGCATATCCGACTCCCAACTCGCTACATGCTACGACGTTTGATCGCTTTTGGAGGTTTATGGTTTGGTTTGAGCTCCAAGCCGTGGGGATACTCATCGAGGACCTTGCGATTAGATTTTGGCACTCGAGTTTTCTTGCTGTGTATTTCCCTCATTATCCTTCTGAAACAATGAAAAACAACGAAGGAAAATCCAGTCCCAAGAAAGCGAAGGTAGAGGATAAAGAAGTAAAGGCGAAGTGGTGGTTCGGTCACCTCTGGGTAGCCTTTTGGACCCTCCTCACAGGCCACATCCTCATCGACGCGTACCTTAAAACTGAAATGGGCATGCTGGGGATGGTGCCGAGTTATAGTGAGGGGATATGGAGGTGGGTTGTTAGGAATTGGAGGACGCATGGCGGGAAGGGGATGTGGTGGGGGATGGAGATGGCGAGGGGAGTGAAATGGTGGAATGGGGTCGAGGTGGCGATTGAGAAGTGGAAGGGAATTTTTGGGTGGGTTGGTAGGTGGAGGGATGAGGGGGGTGCTTTTGAGGAGATGTTTTAGTGGTGTGTATGTCTGTGGGATGTGTGGAGAAGTATTAAACATGGAAGGCAAGAAAGAGGTTATTAGAAAGGATGCGACGAAAAGAGGAGGAAGGCAGGCGTTCTTTGTCGTGAGGGAAAGTTTAGAAGTAGAGGCGAAATCTAATTGCTGCAAGTGAGTTATTCCGAGACATGCCCTCATTCAAGGAAAGTGATAGTAAGGAAGGGAGTAACGGGTGCAAGAAGGAAAGTCGAGGCAAAATTGGAGATGAGAAAGTGGAAGCGGATCAGGGTGGGTGTAAGCGAAAAGAAAAGGGGAGAAAGGAGCGTCACCGCAGCAGTGCGAAGGGAAGGTGCAAAGGGGAATACTTTTGACGTATAGTTGAACAGAAATAGCAAGTAAGAGAAGCCGCTGATCCTCAATGATGAATTTTCTAGACACGAAAATTTCCACAAGAGTGCCTGGGAAAATCTTTGTCGCGTGATTTACCAGCTCATAAAACACTATTCCATATTTCCTCAACAGTTAGTTTGGTGATAGCGTTAAGATGGAGATTATCCAAACGAGTCTGAAATTGAGATATCATAACATCATAACCCACAATTTATGCCCTTGTCCCAATGCATTCCAATCCATTACCCAAAAACCATTCTACCAAGCACCAACAATCCCCGCAATAGGGATATCAATCCCCGTCGTATAAGTCGCCGTATCACTTAACAAATAAACATAAGCCCCTCCCAACTCTTGCGGAAGTGCCAATCTCGGCATCCCACCATAATACTTCATCTTAGTATCCCAATCCGGACTCCGCTCAACATAGTATGTTAACGCTGTCTTGACGAAACCAGGCGAGATAGAGTTGACGCGGATACCGTGTTCGGCCCATTCCATAGCGAGCGTGTGCGTCATGTTTCGGACGGCGCCTTTGGTTGCGCCGTAGGGTGCTGATGGTGCTGCCTGTTCACATACTCATGTCAGTGATCGGGTTCAAGCTTTCAAAGAGGAAGAGCTTGAAAGCGTGGAACGTACTCGGTTTGGTCTATAACTCGTCATACTCGCAGTAAAAACAATACTCCCCTTAATCCCCAACTTAATAAACGTCCGTGCAGCAGCAGTAGCACAATTCCACGCCCCATAAACATTCAACTTAAACAGCTGCTCCACCTGCGCCATACTGAAATCCAACGCCGGTTGATGCCGTGTCATGCCAGCGTTGGCGATCATTCCGTCGAAGCGTCCGCATTCTGAGACGATGGTGGAGAGGGCTGCTGCAACTGATTCTTCGGATGTTACGTCGACTTGGAGGTAGGAGAATTTGTTGGGATTGGCTTTGGAGAGGGTGGCGAAATCTTCGCCGGGCGCGGAGATATCGAGGGAGTAGACTTTTGCGGCGGAGTTGGCGAGACAGACTTCTGCGAGGCCGAGGCCGATGCCCTGGTTTGCGCCCGTTACTGGTGTGTGGTTAGATATTTGTAGCGAGTACTGGTGGACCGAGTTTCAACTTACTGGCAATCACTTTGTCTTTTAATGTTATTTGCCAGTTGTGACCTGGTTGTGGGAGAGTGCTCATTGTAGCTTTGCCGTTTGTTGCGGCAGCTGCGCCATTCGTGGTGGTCGCATCAACCATTTTGATGTCGGGGCGTGAGATGAATGTGGAATTGCGTTCTGAGAATGTGGGATGAAACAACAATTGGAGAGTTCTGAGGCGTCTGGAGAAATTGGGTATGAAGAGGAGAGGAAAATACTTAGGAAATTGGGAAAGAGAAATATTTATTCAACAGCTCTTCCCTGAGCTGCAGAACATTTGTCCGACAGTTGCCCCATTCTTGCCGATTCGCCCTGTACCTGCATATTCGTCCAGAAGATGGAGTTCTAGCTCGACTTTCTGTCGCGGTTGCAGGTCGATGGAGTTGTTGACAGCCATCATCGCGGAACCCAGGGTACGATCTCTCGCAACAACCGCGAGACGAGGTCTTCCCCACAACCCCGCCATTCCACTCCAGAAAATGTGGAAAGTGGTGCGAGATCGCACCTCGAGTCGCGGCCAACCCGCATTGAGAACATGCTCCCCGCTTTAACTTTCACTCCGAGCTTAATCCCAGCAGGCTGAAAATATTCCAGCGACAGACCCGGAAAACGCGGAGGGTGGGGATGATTTTCCCCATGGGCATGGACGGCGGGCTTCAGCTCGGCTGGCGGGCACGCTGGACCAAGATTTATGTTGATGAATACTTGACAATCGAACGACTCAACGGATAACCGAGATGTTTGTGGCTACAACGCCTCATCTCGCTCATAGTTCTATAAGAACATCGTAAAGGCCTCATCTAAAAAGAAAAATCATACGGCCTTCAATATTTGATTGTGTTTTATATTTCCGCCACCCATCGACAATCAAGAAATCTTTTTCGCTGTAATGGACGCCAAAGATCAGAGCACTGAGATCGAGGACGTCGGTCGCAAGTCGCCCATCGATACCTATGAGAATAGTGAGGAATATGGCGACTACGTTCCTGGGACCGATGAAGAGAAGAAATTGGTTAGGAAGATAGATCTTTTCCTCCTCCCAACGATCTTTCTCATGTACTTGCTATCGTATATGGACAGAACAAAGTGAGCCCAAAGTTCGAATGAACCTCATTCTCAGTGACTGATGATGACCAGTATTGGGAACGCAAAGGTCGCAGGCATGGCGAAAGATCTCGATCTTGACTCTGGAAAATACTCCATCACTCTTGTTGTCTTCTTTATCGGCTACGTGGTCTGCGAAGTACCTTCAAAGTGAGCATCCCCAAATCACATATCTTGGCAGACTCTGACATGTTCCAGTATGATTCTTTCTAGAACACGCCCTTCCATTTTCTTGCCAATAATCATGTTCCTCTGGGGAGCCATAACAATTGCTATGGGTTGGGTAAAAGACTACAAAGGTTTGATCGCCTTTAGAGTAGTCATTGGATGCCTCGAAGCTGGTTTCGCGCCTGGTGTGCTTCTGATTCTCTCCTCTTGGTACAAGAAGTCGGAGCAGAGCAAGCGATTCGCGGTATACATTTCAGCTGCCATTCTCTCCGGTGCTTTTGGTGGACTCATTGCTGGTGCCATCGAAAGCGGACTTGATGGAAAGTATGGAATCGCTGGTTGGAGATGGCTTTTTATCGTCGAGGGTGCCATGACCTCAGGATGGTCTCTCATCGCCGCCTTCATTCTACTCGATTTCCCGGCAAACAGCAAGAGATTGACACCAAGGGAGCGGGAGCTTGCAATCCAAAGAATCTTATCCGACGACAATTCTGTTAGAACTGAAGATACCCCTGAACTTGGACATGTCAAAGCCTTGGCTCTGGCCTTACGCAATTGGAGAGTATGGGGTTTCACAGTGGGATACATGGTAAGTTCCGAGGATCGATATTCCCATTCGTGCATGCTAACATTTGACAGGTGATTGTTGGATCCTCCACACTTTCATACTTCTACCCTACCTTGGTGCAAGGTCTCGGATACAGCGCGAAGGACGCTCAGTATATGACTGTACCAATCTATATTGTTGCATTTGTTTGCACAGCAGTCACCGGCTACTTCACAGATAAGGTTCCCCACAAACGCGGTCTGATCATATCATGCTGGCTGGTCGTCTCAACAATCTGCGCAGTCATCATCTGCGCTGTATACAATTTTAAAGCCAGATATGTGCTTTTGGTGTTCATGGCTTCCGGACTCTGGGCGACAAATGCGATGAGCTTGGCTTATATGTCATCCACATTCGGAGCATTTCCCAACGAGACCAGGGCTATCAGTTTGGCGTTCGTCAATGCCATGGGAAATCTTGCCCAGATCTATGGTGCTTATTTGTTCCCATCCACAGATGCACCGAAGTACCTTATGGGATTCGGCGTACTATCTGGAATGTGCGCGCTTGGTGTCGTGTCATATGCCCTCCTTCAGGTATTCTTGACAAAATACCCACTCAAGAAGCGTTGAGAATCTTCCGTTATGTGGAGGGGAAGCGGCAGGACGAGGAGTTGTTGATAGATGTCGATCCAAGTAGTCAGATAGAATTATGTATATCCTTGTCTCCATCAGAGTCAATCTTTTCCCACTCCCTGTGAAGATCATCTCGTAATGTCGATGTTGGCCAGCCAGTTCGAGACTCGCAAAGTTCGATAAGTGCTATGATCTCCGTTCGCTGCGCTGCATCTTGGACACAGAGCCCCGCTAAGAAAAGCACATCAGCCAGAGTGCCTTTTGGACTGTTTATCTTGATACTTTCTTACCACCAAAAAGACATTGCGACGAAATGATTTGACAACCTTCATCCTTCAGCTCCATTGCCATCCCGCAAATTGCAGCAACAGCTTCGGACAGTGCTTTCTAAAAGATGGTTAGCATACATTTGATACTTTGATTATGGAAATGAGTTCCTTACCTGAGCTTTTAGATATGACTTGAAGCCTGGCATCGCTGGCCGATGCAGGATGATTAGTATTCGTGCAAAGTGGTATATTTGTAGTGCGACGGCTGAGCGACATTAGACGACGAGACGTTTGATCGAAATGCTAGAGACATACCGAACTTAGGTGGATGTATCCACAGCGGCTGAAATACCCTGTTCGCCGCTGTCGAAGGAAGAGGCTTGAATTTGTTATTCAAGAATGATTTCCATCTGTCGAGCATGGCAAGCAACTCTACGGCGCGAGCCTCCCTTACTCGATCAGAGACGCTATTCGGCTCAGCACTGTAGTTGACAGCTTGCGAAAACAAATAAATAGCTCGATCGGCGAGTTCGTGTTCGTTAAGCTCTGGATAATCCTTCACGGGCTTCCAAAAGCTGAAGCATCGTCTCCGCTCACGAAAGGCTGCCCAGACATCCTATAGATGGTCAGCAGCGCCAAGCAACGTATTTTCGGAAACACAAAAAATCCACTTCTGATGGCTTGTAAGGACGCTCTCAGCGTACAAATTATAGAAGAAAAGAGACAGACCTGTCTCAACCACGCCCACCACACTGCTTGTCGAATACCACCAGATGCACCATTGACATCTTGCGAACGTTGAATCCAGAAAACACCCTTGAGATGACGTTGCCAACCACTTTCAGACTCATCTAGCATTTCATAAGTTGAGATAATGAGGGCAGTAGCAAGTATTTCCTCCGAAAGGGTGTATGTGTTATATTGTAGAGCAATTTGCAGATAGTGAAGGGTTTCATAGTAGTACTGAATTGCGAGATTTGGATCGGTAGTAGGATCTGCCGGATCATGGGGAGTTTTAGATTGACGAAAAAGGTGTTGTGCAGACAGAGCCAAGATGGCCTTCATCAAACCAACGTTCCTGAGCTAGAAAAGAAATGAGTATAGAGGTTGTAAATGCTCTGATGTTCTGCATACATACAGCCAATCGTGTAGCATAAACAGAGAAGTGATTCCCTGGGTCAAAAATGTCTAGCTTCAAAGTTTTGTTAGTACAATATATCATGAGATATTTCGAGGACATCACTAACCCAGAGGGCAGCCCTATCAATAAAATTACGCAGAATTGCACACTCAAAGTCTTTCAATTCAATATCTTTTTCCAATTGCCATGAGTGTCGTTCAACACCAAGTAGATCTTCAGGTGGTTTATTGAGAACTCTCTCAATTCCATTGGCTGAATTAGAAATACTCGCGATCCCAATGTTCTGCGCAAGATCTCCGAAGGGGCTCGGGGCACGTGAAAAACCTCTATTCGCTTGAACTGCATCTTGAGCAAGGAGGTCCAACCATCTTACAGAGGCCAGATCTGCCGGTAGAGCATCGGAATAGACTGTATTGCTTGGGGAGTAGACGCTCGGCTGGCTGAAGTGGCCCACTGGAGACTGAAGAAGATGATCAATGTTCTGTTCTGGCACAGGGGTCTGTGATGGAACATGAAGGGGGAGAGTCTCTCGCGGCAATGAAACCGAAACTGGCCCACTTTCTCCTATCTCTTGAAGAGGATCGAGATGGCTGTGCTGCTCATTTCGAACACTATCCGTCATGCTAGAAGGAATATTTTCTGGGATTGGTTGTGCTACTGTAGAATTTCCGGGAGGTGGTTGGGTATCTGGCCAGACACAAGGCCTTTCCGATATGGAACAGTTGCCACAAATAGGGGCTATTTCATCGCATTTCTTGTGCCTTTTACGGCACGTAATACTACAATTATCAGCTGAAGCTGCAAACTTGAGGCTTAAATCCCAACAATGTGGTTCATACCATCCGCTTCTGGTTCTCAAACCCTTGCTTCTTGATTTCCTGGGTCGTTTTCTTGGATTAGGTACAGGCTCGTGGCGCGCTGTCGATTCTACCGGGAGACGAGGCCCTTCCGACGATGACATTGTGAAGGACGTCTGTTTTGCTGATGCTATCCTGCATAAAGTTCAAAGGTAACAAAAGAGGTTGCCGGCGTCGACCACCGCGACACGGGGATATTTAGGACTTCCATCAGGCAAACCTCGTGCCTTGGTCAGCGACAGCAGAGTGCCCGCGTTGCCATCCCCGCCATACTTGCCCGCCCTTCTCCGCAACGGGCGGAAACCCACATTGTGCTAACTCAAACTGGAGCTAACCTCTGGAGGCGATCCGCTTCTCCATACGACGTTCCGTGGGCAGTTGTCAGGTGGGCTCGAGACGAGGGTCAAAAGCGAGTCATAGTGCATGTGCTGCCAATCGTGTGTAAGCATATTGCCGACGAGGTGCCGACATGACTCGAGATGCGAAGGATGTTTATGGTGGACGCGGCTCGAGGTTGCGCACAGTTTCCCCAGTGGTTCGTGAACATTTTGCGGGCTGCGTGTCTCATTCCCATGGCGCAGAGGATGTACAGAGGGTGGAAGATGTTGAAGATGGCAGAGGGAAATTTCAAGAGATGTCGAAAGCCGCTGGGTGAGCGAAAGTAGATAGCTTAGTCAGCTACTCGGTTCGTGCACCTGGAACTCTCTCGCCTCTCCTTCCCTTCTCCTCACTCTCAACTGTCGTCCACTCTTCGCAAACCCAACACCTTGGACAAATGAGACACCTCGAACGGTGTGTTTTAATCTGAGGACTTCGCCACAAGATGTGGCTTGAGAGTACTTACCTATTGCCGCAGATCCCTCATGTCGGCTGTCGCGCATCGCGGTCATCTGTATCACGTGGTCATCTTGTTCACGGCCCTTGAAGGAAGTTCTTCGATTAGAGACTAGAGCTTTACAATCACTCAATATTGCTTTATATTTATTTCTCGAATTTGAGTATGTCTGTCTCTCTCTGTTTGTACTTGAAGTTTTTCTATCGTCTTGACCCCTAATTTCATCACTTTCCCATCATGTCTACCAAACATTATTTCCCGGAAACGGCAGTAAATACACTCGTCCCTCGCGCTCTCAAGTCTTTGGTGGCAGCGAACCCATTCCTTTCACTTATCGAATCAGAACGAGTCGTTCTTAACAACAAACATGATCAAGCCTGTGTTTCAGTTATCAGTGGAGGAGGTAGTGGCCACGAACCATCATGGTCGGGCTTTGTTGGCGATGGACTACTTTCAGCTGTCGCCTGTGGAGATATATTTGCAAGTCCAAGTATGAAGCAGGTCATGGCCGCTGTTGTATCCGCGCCATCAGATGAAGGTGTCATTCTGATGATCACAAATTACACTGGTGACAGATTACACTTTGGGCTGGCAGCGGAACGTGCTTTGGCTGCTGGGATGTCGAAGAAGGTCGTAGTATTGCCTGCTACTGATGATGTTTCTATTGGTCGGAGTAGAAGTGGAATTGTTGGAAGACGTGGAATGCCGGGACACATAATTAGCAAGTTCACCATCTCAATTTATGCATGATACAGTCCCTAACGAGTTAGCAGCGCTAAAAATTGTTGGTGGAGCTGCTTCCAAGAAGTTCAGTTTCGAACGCTGTGTGGAGCTAGGAAGGGCAGTTAATTCTCAACTTGTTAGTATAGGATCGGCGTTAGATCATTGCCACGTTCCAGGACGACAGAACCATGAATCGATACCCAGTGATGTGTGTGTTGTGGGCGCTGGAATTCACAATGAGCCAGTATGTTGACCCTTACACCAGCAAATTGGTTTCCAGCTTACTGAGTCTTAATTAGGGTGCCCAAAAAATAAGTCCTTTCCCATCAGTTGAGAAGCTGATAGAACAATTGCTCCAATTACTTTGCGACCAAAATGACCAAGAGCGCGCTTTCGTCAAATTCGATTCCGGTGATGAGGTGGCACTCCTGATCAACAACTATGGCGGACTCTCAAACCTCGAACTCGGTGCTCTCACGGACGAGGTTCTTACCCAACTATCAAAATCGTGGTCTATCACCCCCATAAAGATTTATGCCGGAACCTTCGAGTCTTCCCTCAACGGCCCCGGATTCTCTGTCTCCCTCTGCAATCTCACAAAAGCTGCTTCGGATTCTTCTTCCTCTCTTCAGGAGCTCATCGACCTTCTCGATGCTCCAACAAACGCACCAGCATGGCCAAATGTTCCAGCTGTAGCGACAAATGTCCCTCGGAAAGAAGCACTCTATACTAATGGCATCGTCAAGAAACCTGATATCCCAGTATCAGAGGATCTCAAAAGTGAGTCTCCCACAATCCAAGTAAATAGTAGTTTTGGGCCCCTGACATTTCACAGTTGACTCCAACCTTCTCACCAAAGTCCTCCGCACTGCCTGCGAGAAAGCCATAGCAGCCGAACCAAACCTCACAAAATGGGATATGGTAATGGGTGACGGCGACTGCGGTGAAGCAGTGTCCGGTGCTTGCACCGCAATCCTCGCTCTTCTATCAAGTCCATCCGCTATCGCATCAACTGGCTCCATCCTGTCAGTCCTCTACTCCATCATAGACGCCGTAGACGACATGGGCGGCACCCTCGGCGCAATCTTCGGAATCTTCCTCTCTTCCCTCCTCACCTCTTTACGATCCTCTTGCACATCCTCCAACTCCCCCACAGCGGAAATCTTCGCCACAGCTCTTCACGCCGCAAGCACAGCGCTTAAACAATACACAGGCGCCCGAGAAGGCGATCGAACAGTGATGGACGTCCTTCTCCCATTCTCGGATTGTTTTTATGAGAGTAAAGATTTTGGTAAAGCGGTCAAGGTAGCGAGGGAGAAGGCCGAGGGGACGAGGTTTTTGAAGCCGAAGTTTGGGAGGGCCAGTTATGTGGGAGAGGGTGGAAAGGAACAGGAGTTGCCGGATCCGGGGGCTTGGGCACTTATGGAGATCTTGGAGGGGTTGAGGGAGGGTATGGATTAGTGTTCTGGATATTCCCTCTTGGTTTGGAATAAAATGATGGGTTTTTGCGCATGCATGATGTCACGTTCGTCACGTGAAGGGAGGGCGTTTGAGGGCAAACGGGTATTTACACCCCTTTTGCGCCCTTTCGCGATGTGCAACAAAACGAAATCACTGTTTCTGATTGGTTGAGGTCTCGTGATATGAAGAGTGTTTGAGACTGCGAGAATCAAGTTTGCACTTCATTATAGATTACACTTTTCTTCACTTGATTAACGCTCGTGGGCATCACCCTGTTCGTTTTATTGCTAAACCCTGAATTCCTCAAGTACTTTGCACGAGAAACGTTTGCAAGTATGTTCCTTCCTTCAAGTCTAAATTGTAAGTATTTCCGTTGGATGTGTCGAGAGTTCAACTCAAGAACCCTTTTCAAATGCAACCCCTACGCAATAATATACTTGTACTGATGACTTGTTTTCAATTTCTACTTGTTTACCATTCTCAAGCTTTTCCCGTCGACCCACAAACATCGATCTGCCATTCCATCAATTTCTGCACTTCTTCCACACCTTTCTCCATGAGCGTCGTCAAACTCATCGACGGTGCATTCTTCTGTAAATGAACCAAATAATCATCCAGGACTAACTTATTCACATTGACTTTCGACACACCACCTTTTATACATCTCTTCATGATGTCCTCAGGAAAATCATTCGTACCATGAAGCACGATCTTCACCCTTCCTGCTGCTTTTCTTCTTATCTTCTCAAGCCTAAAAGTCCGGTCAGCTAATCCCATCTTACATATTAGAACGCGATGCTGGACCAACCTGTCAAACTCCAACACCGGGCCCCTCTTCCCGTACTCCCCATGCACATTCCCAAAAGCCGGCGCCAAAAAATCAATTCCCGTGGCAATGAAATCTTCGACTTGCTCTTCTGTCGTTAATTTTCCTTCTAAATCTTCAGTTCCAGATATTCCGTCTTCTCCGCCCTCGATTCTCCCCGGCTCAGCTTCCGTACAAATCCCCCTCTCGTTACAATACTCAACCAACTCTTTCGTTTTCGCTAAGTTCTCCTCCATCTCGTAATGGCTCATATCCACCATTATACTATCAAATGGCAGTTCGCATGCTTCTTTGATGAGGGGGATGGATTGAGCGTGATCGAGATGGATGGAGACGGGGACGGAGGAGGACTTTGCGGCGAGAGAAGCAGCGTGCACGAGGAGACCGCGGGAGAATGTTATGGCCCAGGGGAAGAGTTGGATTATTAGGGGGGACTTTTTGGACTCGGCCGCGGCGATGAAGGCCAGGATGTGTTCGATGTTGTAGGCTATTGGCGCCACGACTTAAAGGAGATTAGCATTATACTTTTGGAACTGCTTTCTATAATGAAGAGAACTCTTGAGGGCAAAAGAAAAGAACGAAGCTCGTACTTCCATATCCACCTGCTTCGGCCGCTGCCAAAATCTGGTAGGTTTTATTGTGGAGTTTCCAGTCTTCTGGCAGCTCTTTTGGTTTTATTGAACCCATTTTGACTGGCTAGAGATATGTAAAATTACGTTGATGAACAATAAATGTCTCTTCAACTATGGAGGAACATGAATTTTGGTGATATTTCCGACGAAAACATCTTCAAAGAGGAAAGTGACTTGTGTATATCTGGGATGGAGGCAAAATTGTCGCGATTCAGGAATTTCACTATGGCTTGCTGGCGTGACTTCAACGCGTCCTGCGAGACGCGTTCACAACTTATAAGCTCTTTTGAGGTCTAGACGCGAGTGGTAGCTGCACGGAGCGACTCGGGGTTGTGGAGATGCCCATGAGCGGCCGCGAGACGAGACCTCGACTCGAGGCAGTGCCGACAATTCCCGCTTTCGCAACTGTCGCGCGTATTGACACTTCAAGAATGTCAGCCCTACGCTATCAGTATCATCGAGACAAATGAGCCCCTTGCCGCAAATGAAAGCCAAAAATCAGAATATCCTGAAGTTTCGCGATTCAGAGTACGCTTCAACGTCCCCAGCGAGTGTCTCAAATGTAGACGAATTCCTGGATGAGGAGGTCTTTTTCCTTTCTTAAGAGCCCGCCCTGAAAATTTCAAGTACCAGTTGACTTCCTCAAAATTTCCCGCCGAAACATTGTCGACTCATTGCGATGGGAGAGAACGCCCAACCCCAAGGCCTCCGCATAGCCATTGGTGGCGATGACGCCGGCTTTGCCTACAAAACCATTCTTTCCAAAGATCTCTCTTCCTCGGCGCTTGTCTCATCGGTCATCGACGTCGGTCCCACATCCTCCAGTGACAAAACAGCTTATCCGCATTTCGCGGTCGCAGCAGCGAAGCTCGTTGCATCCGGTGCCGTTGATCGAGCATTATTGATTTGCGGAACTGGTTTGGGGGTAGCGATAAGTGCGAATAAAGTTACGGGTGTGAGGGCTGTGACGGCGCATGATAGTTTTAGTGTGGAGAGGGGGGTGTTGAGTAATAATGCGCAGGTGCTTTGTCTTGGGGAGAGGGTGGTGGGAGTGGAGTTGGCGAGGAGGTTGGTGAGGGAGTGGTTGGGGTATCGGTTTGATCCGGTGAGTTGGGGTGAAGACTACCGTGAAGTGGTTCTGGGATGGGAACTTTTGGAGATGGTGGCTAACTAAGATGGTAGAACTCGGCGAGTAAGGAGAAGGTGGATGCGATTCATCATTACGATGTGCATGGGGTTGGAGAGTGAGAGGTAACATTTGAGACGTGGTCTTAGCCCTCTGCACAGGAAAGCAACAGCATAAGAGAGACTTTGGAGCTTGTTTAGTGGATTGTGAGTTGGTGCATTGAGCATCACCAGAAAAAAGAACGACACGTTGGAATAAGCACATAGACTTGGAAGGTGTCTCATTTGGTTCACTTTCATATCCCCCCTAGAATAACCTAACAAGAAGGGTGATCCTATGATTTGGATCTTGATACCACTTCTTAACTATCCTTCAAGTTGAGGGTGAATTTCTCGCTTATATCAGGGGCTTTGAGCCTATTCTGCAAAGTGTGCCTCGGCGTGAAGAGACCATGTTACTATCTCACCACAACACATCAAGCAACAATCTCAGATTCCAACATATCACGCCCTCAAGTATGGACTGACCTTGTGTCAAAAATGAGGCGCAAAGCTGGAGATAATTTTGCATCAAAGTCCGGTAAGCTCCTCTGCGTGGACGGCTTCCCGTCGTCCTGTACCAGGATATGGCACCAGCCTCATGTAAACAGTACAGCCACAAGCAACATATCGTTACAAATTTATAACTCAACCATCACTGTCAACTGCTTCACCTGCAGTGCATCTCCCATTCTTTTTTAGGTGTGGCAAAGTTACTGTAAAATCTCGAGCGAGGTCTCAATGTCTCAAAAGAACCACATACAAATCGATCAACATTCCAATCACTTGATCATAAAACATCAGCTAATTCCCCCGCTACACTCGGCGGCGCAGTCTTCGGAACATGCAATGCGGTAGCGAAGAATTATGCTGGGGTGGGGTTTTATACGGAGCATTGGGGGGGGGGGGGTTTGATACGAATACTTTGAAACAATTTTGTAAGTGAGTAGTAATTAGGTTGACGCAAGCACAGAGTATGATTTTCGATGTTAAGAAGTCCACCAAGTCTAAAGAATCGAGTTGAAATTGCTACGAACTGAAATTTGGTTATTAAAACTCAGGTACACTCCTAAAAATGCACTCAAGCCTTCACAATCGGCCTCCTAACAAAAACATTATTACTCCACCCGTCACTACCCACCTTATTCTCCCTCACCAACTCATAGCCCCCCAATCTCGGCAACAACTTCGCCCAGAAAAGCCAGTACACGGCACCAGCCAACAAAATACCAATTCCCACTACACAATGAAGATAGTATGGTAAGCTCTCATATACATTTTGACCATCAGAAGGCGGAACAAATGGCGCAATGACGAGATAAATGTTGGAGAGGAGGAAGAAACCAACAACGGGGAGAGTGGCGCGGACGGGTGGTGACCAGGTTTGTGGGGAGCGGTGGATGGAGAAGGGGTGCAGGTAGAGGTGGATTAGACCGGCGGAGACGAAGACGTTGATTACTGATAGTGGGTATGAGATCACGCTAGAAAGGGTCAGCTAGGCTTTTGTGGGATATTGAGGTGAAGAAGTGGGAGGTAAGACGAACTTGAGGATGAAATTATACGCATCTCCCGGTGGGGGTGCAAGCATAATAATTACAGACACGAGCCAGTGTTCGAAGAGACCCATGAAAGGAGCATTGAGAGGCTTGTTGCTGGCCCACAGGCGAGAGAATGGGAGAATGCCCTCGCGAGCTACTTCTTGGACCACTGCAGGAGATTAGACTAATTCCGGAAATTAGTTGTTGAAGGACTTACATCTTCCTTGGGAGAATATGACTGAAAGAACATTTCCGTAAGCCGAGAGAGCTACGAAGACAGAGAGAGCGCGTTCAGCTCGGACGCCAAACATGTTGCGGAAGAATGTTGCGGCTACAATGCGGCCTGAGCTGATGATTTCGGCTTTAGGAACGGCTGCGAAGTATGCAATCTAAAAGGTATGTGAGTTTCAAGAAATCATCAGCTTTGAATAGAGAGTACGCACATTCGTGAGCATGTACAAGATTGATACAAGAATTAAGGCAGCCGGTGCTGCTCTTTTGAGGGTTTGGACAGGGTTCTTCGTCTCAGAGAGCGCATAGTTGGCATTGCTGTATCCGATGTAGCTCCAAATGACGTTGTAAAGTGCAGTGACTATGCCGTATCTTCACCTCGTTAGTGTTTGCCCCATGAGATGGGTAGATAAATGCTCACGCGCTTCCAGTGGTCCCTTCAAACGCATTGCTGAAATTGTTCGGCTTTTCAACCTTCAGATGGCCGCCAAGCGCAACAAAACCAGAGACAATAATCAACAACAGAATGAAAAGCTTAATCGTCCCCAAGAGATTTTGAAGTCTCAAACCCCACTTTAGAGCTAACCCATGAATCAAGAATGCACTCGTGATACATGCAAGCCCCACCCCTCTCTGGTTCCACCGATCGACTTCCACATTCGCAGCATTAAGGATGTACTCCCCGAAAATAACAGAATTCGAACCAGCCCATCCAAGTAGCACAACGTAACCAGCATACATTGCCGTAATCAAGAACTTCGGCTTTCGGTAAACATATTCGAGATAATTCTTCTCGCCTCCGTTTCGAGGAATTCCGGTGCCGAATTCCAGATAAGTCATCATTCCAGTTCCTGCAATGATCATACCTATTACCCAGATGAAGAGGGATAAACCGACAGAACCAGAGAGCTCTACGATTGTTGCGGGTGTGGCGAAGATGCCTGTTCCCACCATGCGGTTAAAGATGAGGAAGACGGCGGAGGTGAAGCTGACTTGGCGGCGGTCATCGCTGGTTGTGTATCGTTCTTCTGTCGCTTTTTGAAGTTAGTGGATTTGCAGGTATAGAAGATTTTGGAGGGATGTGTACCTCCGTCATCTAACAAATCGTCGATATCTCGCGCGACTGGGAGTTTGGGCTCATCGCTGGCTTCCGTTGCTCCTGAGGTCGATGAACGCACATTGTTTTGCCCAGCGACAGATAGATTTCCTTGTGCAGCACTTCCTTCTGCGTGCTTCCTTGAACTAGCCATAACTTGAGATATCGCAATCTCGCGATTCGTCGTCTAAAGCGGTCGTACAATTGTTCAAATCTCTCAACGATGCCATGGTAACCATTTTATCGATTTGGATCGAAGTCGTGGAAAGATTTTGCAATTGCAAATACACGCCTAGGAAGACGCAATTCACCAAGTCGGACCAGTACTCCCCAACGTGGCAAACCATAAGCTTGATTACCGTGCAACATCCTTGGTGCAACCAAGCATCACATGTCGTTGCTTGGGAATTTCCTCGTATGATGGGTCTTTCATGTAATTGACTTGCAACGGACTGACCCGGATCGATGTCGTGATCGGCAAGCCGAAAATCTTAAGTAAGAGTTGGTGCAAATTTTTTGGTGGGTATTTTTTCATCATGTTACTTTGGCGTGCCGTGGTTTGGGACGAGTAGGGAGTGGTATATATGAAGCAATTAAGGCCCAGAATTCGCATACGTTAGCAGCTTCCTCATTGGTACATTGACTAAGGAAACCAGGAACTGAAGGCCCAGTAGCCCCTGAAAATTTCGCTTACCATAGGGCCAACAACCCTGCTTAAGCCGCCCTCATCCGAACTTCCCATGGACGCTTTTCTTCGTAAATTTTTCTTACAAACTCTCTAGATATATTTCTTACAGAATTCCCCTTCAAAAAGACACCATCTAAAAGACGATATGATGAGGTGATGGTAGATATTTACGTCAACCCCTCATTTGGCGGTCCGCGATGGCAAAATCGCCTAATATAGCGCAAGTGTTCTTCGATGAGCACTACTTGCCACGAATTTGGAAGCAAAAGATAGTATTTGTGCTAAATTGGGAGACTGTGCAAAAAAAACGACTATGTATGTTTCTATGGTGTGAGATGCTTTGTTTGGAGGTTTAGAGGTTGTCGAGAATTTGACAAGCGTTTCACGCAAGGTGGTTGAAGTGCTAGGGGAAAATTCGAGTCGACAAATATGAAAGGAAGGAAGGAAACGAGGACACTCCGTTCAGTTCCCCGACACGATTCGAATGACAAACAAGGGGGCTTTCAAATACGGTGATAAGAAGTAATTTTCAAATATTAGTACAATTCCACCCACACTTTCACACCACCACTCACACCTTCCTCCCTATATTTCTTCCCATCTCATCCCCTCTCAAAACCCGCAACTCACAGCAAGTAGGCACCAGCGCCAAGCAGCGCCCCCATCCCCATGACTCCCACCATTCTAGTCTGCACAGCCCTCAAAGCCCCCGCACTTGAACGAGACGTAACCGCACTCCCAGCACCAGTCGGCGCATTCGTGATTGTGGCGGTTTGGGTGACGCCGGAAGTGTAGGGTGCTTCGGAGGCGGAAGTGGCGCCTGGGAAGACCGCACTTGTTGACGTTCCGGATGCTTCTGGGGCGGCGGTGGAGGCGTTGGTTGAGTACTCTGTTTTGTGTTAGAGGGGGAAAGAGGTGGGAAAGGAGAATGGAAGGGAGGGGAAAAGGGGGATATATATGGGGGAAGGGGGAGGAGACGTACGCATCGATGACGTGAACGACGCCGTTAGCAACCAACACATCCGGTGTGGTTACACGTGCTGAGTTCACGAACACGGATCTATTTTGGATTCGGATCGTGAGGTCTTGTCCTCCCAATGTCCTTAAGTCCGTGTTTGTCAATCCACTACTGTATCCAACTGTTCCGTTTACAACATGATAGCTCAACACACTGGTCAGATCAGCAGTGGAGGCGTTTGATAACGCAGATGAAATACGTGAAAAGGCAACGTTTGATGGAGCAAAAATTGTGACGTCCCGAAGACTGTTAATGGTGTTTACGAGGTTTAGCTGCGTCAGAGCGCCAGCGAGGGAGGTGAGGTTTGCGGCAGCTAAGGTGGCGGAACCTGATCTGTGGGTGAGATTAGTGAGGGATAGGAAGTGTAGCGGAAGTGGGTAGGGCATACTGTGGGATTGTCAAAACCTCATTGATAACGTGGAGTGTTCCACCGGTGAAGTTGATTGCCTATTTCTTCTTTTCTCAGTAGTTTCTCCTCAAGTTTCTTGCAACAGTGTTGTCAAGTGACAAACGAAAGTCGGGTAAGGGGATATTAGGAAGAAAAAGAACTCAGAGATGGGACATCTCTCCATTTTGAAGATTACCCATCCTAATGCCCGGCCCTCGCATACCCCTTGATCGGTTCCTCGGAAGCAGTTACTAAGGACAACGAATGGATGGTGCAGGTAAGAGGCTGTGAAGTCACTTGGAAGAGCATGAGGCGAAAGTAGACTGGTACGGCACTGGTACTGGTGAATTGAGGTTGTTTTCCCATCAGTGAGTTCCTACAATTGGCTCTTGTCATAAGGTAGCTAGATGAAGGTAGCTGTTTGGAGCTACCCCCGCGCTTGAAAGTACTACTTTGTTCAGGATGCCCAACTATGGAAAGGCACTTCTAGTAGTGCTTCGTGGAGCTCAGAAGCAGTACCTGAAAGGGGCGAGAGCGTGACTGCTCCTCAACCGAAGAGAAAGTCAATTGGACTTTTCTCCTCCCATTGTATTCCTCGTGCTCTCCTCCCATCTAGACCCATGAAGAAGAAGTCGTGCTCAAAGAAAAATGTCGTCAAAAACCCCAGAACCACAGCACTAGCTGATTCTGCACCACTACGTCACACACCTTACCAAACCGCTTACCAAGCCGTCGTCTCCCACGGTTTCTCGTAAACAACAGCTCAGCCGCAAAACAGAAGGTCAAATCAAATATAAATACAAGATTCCCACCGGGCCATATCCACGTTACATTTCCTTCGCGAAGAACTTTCTTGCAAGTTTACAGGGATCTGGCTACTCGGGAGCTAATAGGTCCCCTCGGTAATGACGAATGAGAAGCAGCGGCGGATCCCAAGGAGGCACTAAGTGGGATCATAGCCTGGTAGATTACGCTAGACCCCGCATTCTAGAGCGCACTAGTGCCTTGTAGTTAAGCTTGGATCCTTGGGAAGCTACTTCGTACTATGATTTTAGAGTTATGAGAGCTCGATCGGACGCTGTCGGCAAAGGCGTTTCAGATCACTGGAATCTGGAAGCTGCAGCTCTTGAAACGATCAACTTGATCATGTGAAAAATCGCATGTACTTTCAACTTTTGGTCTGAATTGAATCTTCTGTTCAACCACCTCGGCGGGTATCTCAATACACGGTATTCTTCTTTCCCAGCGCTCCTTTATGCAACCCTTCTTCCAAACGCAAAATTCTGCCCATGTCATATGCCTACCGACTCCCAATGCTTTGCTTGTATCCAGTTCTGTGACCCCATCAACCCAAAAACCAACCATTCCAAACTCCTGCTATACTCAGAGCTTTCCACCTGGCATATTATCTGGTATTTTCTCTCCAGGCATTTCCTGTGGGATTCTGCCTTCGACAACGGCTAGAGGGCCGAGATCAGCGATGTTGGTATCGCCACCATTCAACAAGGCTAGACTGCTGATAACGTCGGCTGGCTCAAGTAAATGCCAATGCGCCAAGGTCATTTTCGAGCTCGCGCCAACTGTGACCGTGAAGACGTGCTCAGTGGGCAGGTTGCTTCCATTTAGCGCACGGAACATATCTTCATCCGTGAAGTCGTCTCCCAGGCACAAGGTGAACTCTGGAGGCTCTCCAACTTCGTTACCATAGGACTCCACCAGTCGCTTGGCTATTTCACCCTTGTTGATGAACGTGGGCCGGACTTCAAGATTTGCTTTGCCTGTCATAACTTCCACGTCCCAGGCTTTTCCAACTGTTTTCTCGAGCTCCTTTTGACACTCCCGAGCGTTGTGTGCACCAAGCTCAGGATCAGCTGGGCGATAATGCCATGTCAAGGCGCATCGCTTGCGTTCAATAAATGAGCCTGATAAGTGTTAGCAAAATGAGTTTCTCCTTGTCCTTTGGTACATACCTGGCGTCAATTCGGTATATTTCTGGAAGCATTCCATGACCTCCTTCTGCCAACCCATGTCGAAAGTCTCTGCAAGATTCTCCCACTCGTCACTACCAGGATGTCGCATAAAGCTTCCATGCTCAGCACTGAAACCCAGCTCCTTAATATCACCTAGATATTGACCGAGAAATTCTTGGTCACGGCCACTGATAATCCATACGGCATTTCGATGATCGGAGGCAAGAGCTTTGAGAGTGCGGATAACTCTGTCGGATGGAATCGCAGCAGCTGGATCTCGGACGATTGGGGTAAGTGTACCATCATAATCGAACATGAAAAGTCGTTTCTTAGCTGATCTGTATTGTTGCAGTAGAGTGGCTCTGTCCAGCAAAGGTGTCGAAATCGTAGCATTGTGTGAGCTGAGGACCAGGAGAAGGCGCTTGATGTATGAATTCGACCAAGCTTGTACGGTCCTTGTCGTCACATGGTGATATAAGCTTTGGTGCATCGCACTCTTCTTGTCTTCGCTCATCGTCAGAGCATACTCAATTTGAGCAGCGACGCCAGATAAATCCCACGGATTTATGTGAATTGCGTCTTTCAAGCTTCCTGCCGTTCCGGAGAATTCTGAGAGGATCAACGGGCCATGATCGTCACGTTGGCATATCACATATTCCAGACTGGTAGTGTTCATACCGTCACGAACACTAGTAATTAGTCCGACATCTCCAGCTCGAAGAAGGGCAAAGTATTCCTCTTGCGAAAGGTATTGCGGGTAATGTTGAACTGGCGAGAAAGAAAGAGACCCGTATATGCCATTGATCTTGGCCACGAGTTCTGCAACCTTGTTTGCAATCTTGTTGCCAGAATCCTCCTTTTCTTCTTCGACACTGGTTGGACTCGTGACCTGGATCAAGACTACCTTTTCGCGCCATTCCGGATATCGTTCCAGGAAGGCCTCAAATGCCATCAGCTTCTGAGCAACACCTCGAACACTGTCTAAGCGATCACGACCAACAATGATCTTCTTGCCCTCGTACATTTTCTTCAAAGCTAATACCTGCTCGCCAATAACAGGATCGGTGAAAGCCTCTTTTTCGACTGCTGCAGCATCGATGCCAATAGGAAAGACTCCAACAGTGATTTTTCCGCCATATGCATTGATTCCACCGACATCTGATGGAAAGCCGAGAATTCTTTCACAACAGGAAACAAAATGTCGAGAATAGCTGAAGGATTGAAATCCAATCAAGTTTGCACCCAAAACACCTTCTAAAACGTCCTTTCGTCGTGGCAAACATCTGAGGAACTCGCTACTAGGAAATGGAATATGTAAGAAGAAGGAAATGTACATATGTGGTACTCGTTGTCGGAGCATGCTAGGGAGGAGTAGTAGGTGGTAGTCGTGGATCATGACGATGTCTCCAGGCTTGTAAATTTCGAGGATTCGATTTGCAAATTTCTGGTTCATCCGATAGTAATCTGCCCATGATTGGCGTTCTGATCGGCCATCCGTGGGTTCGTGTTGCTTGTAGTGGAAAAGCGTGTACAGCTCGTGCTCCGCAAATCTTCTCCACCTTGATTGATCGTTCAAGCACAAACTGCCATCCGTAACACCCTCGGCATCATCTGCCAGCCAGACTGGTATTGTCTTACTGCCTTTCTCGTGTGCCAATTGCCATTCCAACCGAGCTTTATCTTCTTTGCTTATCCATAGTCCCTCCGATTGTGGTGCCTCGACAGGCTTCGCAAATGCATCGACTGGGATTGGTGCCGAGTTCTTGTTCAAAGGGGCGGGGATTCGTGCAGCGACTGGAGTGGTAGCTGCTGGAGGAGTATCCGGTGGTGTTAACTCGTCCGCAAGCTCAATTTCTCCAGTCCATCCTACCAGTGTATGATTCCAAGGAGTCTTATCAGAAGATAGGTATGTGAAGGAGTCGAAGAGGGCAGATGTACCACGTCGAGAATTGAGGCCCTGTTTCTCAGATTAACTATGCGCTTGTAATTTCACAAAAATTTGCCCATACCCAGTCTTTGCCTTTCCTATATTGCAAGGAGTGCGGGATGCAGAAAGTTGCCGATATGACCCCACCACTGAGCCCTAAGGAGGGGTTCGCAGCTCGAGGATCAATGTCAAAGAGTGAGTCTCGTCTTTTAAGGCCTCCCACCAAGCTCATCCGTCGCAAAATCTCTTGATTTGTCTTTGCGCCCGAGGCCGCATCGCTGGGTGATTGTGCCATGTTGTTTCGTAACTTGTGTATATCGTGTGTAAAATAGCTATCAAGCCCACTACCGCCTGACGCGTATTCGTCTGGATGGATGCCAGGAGTGACAGGTATATTTGTAAGGGAGGGGCGAAGGCCTGGATGAATAGATTCTTGACTGGAACCTTGGAGTGGCCGCGGAGAATTAGTCAATTCCGGCCTTTTGCTGGTGAATTTCTGTGCCATTGTGAGTTCAAGCGCCAAGGCTGGTGTAAGAACGTGAAAGAGTAGGTGCGGGAGGGAGCGACATGAGCATGTTCATAAAGAAGGGAACGCGGGGACTGTAGGGTAATAGAGGAGACGGTCCGAATGATTTTGTAGGATGAAGGGAGGGTGTTTGGACAGAGGGAAGAGGTGGAACGTGGGCTTGTTGAAAAGCAGGAATTGGTTGAGTATTGGCGGGAGAAGAACTGGGCATGGGCGTCGCGAACGTACCTTCTGCAGTGACGCAACCTCCTAATAACCCAGTAACAATGCCACTTCAATCTTCACCGCCAACTACCTTCTGCCAATTTTCAGCGCATGTGCATACTTGACGCTCGTACGATGGAGGTTTCTGTGACCACGATGGTGTTGAAAGAACGGTCAGAAGAAGCAAAAAGACACCGAGACCCTTCTTCGTGGGCAGCAGACCTTCATATGCGCTGGTGGGAACTCGAGGCGCCTCCGAGAAGCTGCTTAGTGAACTAGCTGCAGCTCAACACCGCTATGCGCATTCTAGACCAGAAGCCAGCGGTGCCGGGCCATCTCTAGCAGTGGCATTCTTGAGTTCTTGGGTTCTAGTCGAATTGTGGCAGGTTCCCCTTGCCATATTCAGGGGTTGATGGCATTGCTTGCAGTGCCGGAATCACGATATCAGAGATATCAAGTCACTCCTTTGCCTCTATGGGCGAATTATTGCGAGTTCTGAAGAGAGAAAATTGAGAATTTTCATTTCTCAGTCCATACCATTGCGGGATTTTGAGGCTATCGCCGGATATGCGCGACACTGCCAGTGCAGTGGGATGATTCAGATCAATTATGAAATCAGCATGCATAAATTATGGTTTCGTAGGCAGAGATTGACTTTGGTCTCTTGGATGTCACGCTCTTGTTAGAGGCTCATAGCTCGGAAGTTTTCGCAATATTTCTGGATGCTAGGGTTATGTCATTCAAGGTTCGCGCCAAGGTTTGTCTTCATTGAGCTCTTTTCAGGGAGGGGGTAAATATTTTATCAGAGAAGCTCACTCCAATACCTGGAAGGATTATTCCTGCCAAAGAAGAGAAAAACTCAATATCCTCGGCACGAATAAGTCTGTCTATACCACCTGAGATACCTTCGTGGCCATCCAGAACTCAAATCAGTTAGAGTTTCGTCGGCTGCTACGCATCAAGATAAACTTTTACTAGACAACCCTTCCCTCATGCCTCATGATGAGTCTCACTGGTCACGTTCCTGATACTCCCCATCGAGACAGCCATCCTGTCAGCAATATGATCCAAGATCACCATGAGATCTCCACAATCCCGCTCGCTTATCTCGCCATGCAGTCCTCCTCGAGCCACCCGTTACACAACCCCTCTAACCTCACACTCCCGAGGTCTCTGACATCTTGAGCAGGTGTTCCTCCAACACAAATCCTTCGCCTATCACATCCCCTCCCCTAATTCTCATAAACATTCTTCTTTACTAATCTCAAACGCCCACGTCACAAGAACCCTTTTTTCAATCACCTCTCCCAGCCTTACCCCGCTCTCTTCGCCTATCCAGCCAATTCATGAGGGCGACACCCCTCCTTCGGGGTGTAAAAAGGCGTCGGTGAGGAAACGGGAATCGCCCTCTGATTTTGCGACGTGCAACAAATTATGCTGGAGGGCGGAGGAGAGCGAAGAAGGTTTGAACCCATGAGGATGCCGTGAACTCGTGGGTCACTTATGTGAGCCAAACTCAAAATAACTTGACTCATGCTCAGAACTCATTTTCAAACCTCTCCAAAATTCCATACCAAAACCCACTTTCTATAAATACTCACCACCGATTTTCGTCGAGAAAAATCCTCAACTCATTAAATTATTTCTCAAGAAAGTCCAGCTCAGCAAAAATAAATTGAGCCGAGTTGGGCTCGGCCGGAATTGCCTCATCTCGGTCCGACTGAGCCTAACTCGGCTGGCTGCATTTCGAAGAGATCTTAATTGGGCTGAAATTGGTGTGCGTAATTTTATACAAGGTCGAATCTCAGGTGCGACTTGCAACAAAAGGTTTTGGTGGGGTGTGAGCGGAATGTTCGAGGTTGGGATGTCAAGGCCGCAAGCCACGTGATTGAGTAGATATTGACGGCACAGAGATCTCTCGACACAGAAACGAGAACTTGCTGAAATGAGCTCCAATAGCCAGAGTCATGAGTTCGATTGTGTCGAAGGAATTCTAATCTTATGAAAATTTTATGATAGAATCACGTGGTCGTACTTTGGGGGGATAAAACAAACACGACATATTCCAGGCCACGACTCTATCTTTAGGAACATAAGAACTGAATCTCGTCTGATGCTCATACGAATGTCGAGTCCTCGTGTTCGCGGCTGCCGGTACTTCTTCCCCGGGCCAGACCTGAAGATCGATAACCTCGAAAGCAACCCCAGTCACGAGCTTTCCCTCCTCAATTGGTCGCCCCGTCTGCGTCTCGGTCGCGCTTCTGGTCCTCTCCTTCCGCGCGTTTACGCTTACATGAACCAGGGAAGAAAAGTGTCTCTCATCCAATGAACGCATTCATCCGATCTCGAAACCATGTTCTTGCAGCCAAGTTTCGGTAGCCAATCAACGCGCGCCCCAAGATTTCTTCGCGTCTCCTTCAAACAACGTCTCCTAGCCGCCAACCTTCTCGTTTCGACTCGCAGCGAACAATGATCTCTTGACTGGCTGACACAACCTCCCATTATAGGTTTCCTCACTGCTTTTGTCTTAGTCGGCTCTCTTTTGAGTTTCTGTGCTCCGGTTTCATTTCGTGAGCCGCCGACTTGCGACGACCAGACCTGAAAATGAGGCAGACAAAGCAGCTACATTCATTTGGTCGCGAACTGGTCGCCATCCCACAGCCATTCGAATGTGGATGCCCGACGGCAGATGGTACAAGATGTCCCATTATCCGTCATTGGGTGCGATCTGCTTCATCGTGCTTTAGTCCTCTCGTTATTGTACTTGGCTGTCGTTTCTACATTGTCGATCTCTTCCACTTTGATTTTTTGCATCTATTCGCATTTTCTTTCTTTCATTTCGCAATTGATCAGCTGTTTGAGAGATCTCCAGCTACTGTCCCTTTCCAGATTTCCGGATCTTATACATTATACCGGAATCCTTTGCCCCATAAGCACCTTCGCCAGAGGTCCTGCAGGTCTGGGCATCTGCGCCAACTGATCTTTACGTCAGACCAACGAAAGTTTTGAGAATATGAGATCCTTCGACATAATATCTGGAGCACTTTTTCTTTCAAGTCTTTCTGCGGCCGGTCCGCTTCGCCGTGATGGAGCTGGCAAGCTGTAGGCATTCTGATACACCAGGTTGTATAGACAATACTGACGATAACAGGCTTCGAAGGGGTGCACCGTTCTCCAACAGCACCGCACGTGCTACAGCAGCCTCCATCACCGATATAATAATACCAGTCACACTATCACCGACTCAATCGCGTCAATCTACTGCTGCTGAGTTGAGCACGTCTTCGATAATAAGTGTTCCCGTGTCCAGCTCAACAGCACCCGAAGAAAGCACCTCGTCGACATCTCACTCCAGCACTTTGATTGCAACAACTAAATCTTCTGAGACGACGGTAGTGGTATCAAAGCCAACCACGTTGCAATCAAGTACATTAGCTTCTACAGTATTGACAAGCTCGTTGGTGGCGGGACCAAGTACGTCGAGTGTTGGGACATCGACAAGTTCCTCTGCCGCTAAGGAAAGTGTCGTGACACCTTCCACTTCGTCGACCGCCAGTAGTACCCTGACCACAAACGCAGGGGAAAATACTGCTTCTGCAAGCACATTATCACGATCCTTATCAACCTCTGCACTGGCATCTGGGTCGAGTACAATTAGTACAGAATCCAGCTCCTCGTCCAGCCTCTCAACGAGCTCTCTTGCGGCATCAAGTGCTCAGAAAGCTACATTGACAACGAGTTCGTCGTCAACAGCTACCCTAGCCAGCACTTCGTCTACCTTCAGCACTGGGAGCTTGTCATCCAGTGCCTTGAGCAATCTTCCCACGAGCTTTTCAAACGCAACGGCCACTACCAAGCAACCTGAACAAGCCACGTCTTTACTTGCCACAACTGTTCAGTCGTCAAACGTGCCTGAAAAGGCGACCCCTACTTCCGGCGCGAGCACTTCCTCATTTACGTCAACTACCAAGGCCAGCTCCAGCTCCAGCTCCACAGCGCTGGGATCTGCTTCCACAGGCCTCGCTTCAAGCACAACCGCTAGCAAAGCAAGTACCTCACTCGCAGGCTCTGTCATTGGCTCTGGGAGTATCTCCTCAAGCTCTTCAGTAAGCCCAACTAGCCTCGAGCGTCCAAATGTCTCAACGATTCCCACATTCAACCCAGCCAATCCCTCGCTCCCATCAGCGATACCTACAGCGAGCTCAGCAACCACAACGCAAAATGCGATCACCAGCAATCCGATCAAATCACAATCGTCATCCAACTCAGCCACTGCAGCTGCCCCAATCACTACAACTACATCAATTCCAGCCAAGTCTGTTGAACCAGCACAATCGAGTTCAGGCCCACCTCCAAATACTGCCACAATTCCAACATTCAACCCAGCCAATCCTTCACTCCCATCAGCGATACCCAAAGCAAGCTCAGCCGCCACGACACAAAATGCAATCACTTCGAATCCATTCGGATCAAAATCATCAGCTAATTCAGCAACCGCCACAGCCGCAGTTCCAGTCACTGCCAGTACATCCGCTCCAGCCAATTCTGTTGAGCCTGTAAAGTCAAGCACAGGTATACCTCTTGCTCCTCAAGAGTCCACCACGCCGCAAGTCGGCACCTCGATCACTTTAACACCAACGAGATTCACACTCACCAATACGGACAAAATAACTCCAGGTTTTCCCGTTTCATCAGCACCAGTCACCATTTCTTCTGTGCCAAGTACACAAACCGTGGAAAATCCAAGACCTTCCTTGACTACTATTTCCATCCAGCCACCAACAGCGAATCCGACACGATCCAAGACCGCAACCGCATCGACTTCAGTTCCAGCGATTGTCGTACCTTCCGCAACACGGCCATCACAATCTGTAACCATAACACAGACCCAGGTACCCAACGGTATACCCACAGTTATACCAACAACAATCCCTCTTCCAACCACAAGCCTCACGCCAGCAGACTTCAGCAGCAATTTAGGACAGGCACAAGGTTACAATACTCTCTTCTCGGGACTAAACTTCTCGTCACCATGTACACCAGGACAAATTGCTTGTATCTCAGGCAATGTTGGTACCTGTAATGAAGCGGGTTCGTTCGTCATGAAGACCTGCACAAACGGAGAGCAGTGTTTTGCTTTGCCAATGACGAATGTGGTAGGTGTCTATGTAGGTTGTGCGAACAAAGATACTGCCAGCAGTTTGCTCGCTGGAAGCGCTGGTACACCAAGTACAAGCTCAGTTGCCAGTATTGCGCCTTCATCAGCGCCAGCTTCAGCTGCACCAGCGACGACTTCCCAAGTGCCTGCTCCAATTGCTTCGGCTCCAGCCTCCGGACCAGCACCCGTACCGACTTCCCTCGCAAGTCAGGTCACCATTTCCCTATCCGGTATCCCACAAGGAAGCAACTCAGTAGGAGCACCCCTTCCATCAACAGCACTCGCCTCCACCACCGCACCAGCTCCAGTTCCAGCTCAACCCACAGCCACGGCCTCACTTCCAATATCCGTCCCAACATCAACCCAAGCCGTCCAAACCCTCACAGCAACCCTCACAACCACACTCGCCACCCCAACAGCAGCCCTCCCATCTCAACCCTCCGCCTCATCGGCAACAGTAACAATCAAAGTCACTGAAACGGTCCAACACCCTGCCTCCACAGTCCAGCTCCCAGCTTCAACAGTAACCAAAGAAGTCACAAAAGAGAAAACAGTCACAGAGCAAGCACAGACTGTAACCCAAGTGCAAAAGGTGACAGAGACGGTAAAAGGAGCGGCAACGACGGTGACTGCTGGTCCTGTTAGTGTGAATCCCGGCGGTGGATTTACGATTATTCCTGTTCCGGTACCGGGGGGGAAGAATAATATGGTGTCGAGAACATTCAGAGGATAAAAATGATCACGGGATGGGGTTAGTGAACAGATATAGAAAAGGGTTTGGGTGTATTTAGACTGTTGGAGAGGAGATTACTTTAGAGCGAGGAGTTTGGGGAAAGAGGAAAAATTCCCAAGGTTTGATACTCTGGGGGAGTAAATATCGGTGGCTTTCTTATTTAATAAGTTTATATAATTTTCTTTAAGTCTAGCAATAGCATGGATACACCAATCAGCCTTGTAGCCAAAATGAATATGCACCAGTTACAAATGGCCATTTTTGCATAGTAGCACCTTCCTTCACCTGTCATACCTGCCAAGTGGCACACACTTCGTCTTACGGAACGATTCTTGCATTTGCTCCTTCCTTGAATAATTTCTTCACTCAATTCAATAGTATCCGCCTAGGGGCCCGGCAGTCGCGCTTTCCTATTGTGCTAGGGAGCCTAGCACCAAACGACTGCTCAAGTGAGCAAATCAACTCCTTTCATGCTTCTCCATTTTCTTCTCATCTATCCAAATTCAAATCTACTTGCTGCGCCTCGTTATTCCCTCCATTGTCCATCCCCTGTTCCATTGGCCTTCCCATAAAATATGCGGTCCATCATCTTCGCGCTTCTAAAATGGAAGATTTTTAGCATAACTTTGTCGTTTCCGCGGCAGATTGCTCTTCTCACATCTGAATACGCGCTTGCCAAGTTCTCCGTCTTTGGATTTTGTTCGCATCTTGTCTAGTGTTTCAATAAATGTCACCAGAAGCAATTTATTAATGAAGAAATAAATTTCCCACCAACAGTCAACAATCTTTTCATCTAACCTACCAACACCCTTCCGATGCCCTACAAGAACTGACTGTGCAAGAAACAATCCTTCACTTTCTTTTTGTCTCGCGAGATGACATTTTCAACACTACACTAAGAATGCAGCATTCACCTTCCTACTACGGCATTTATTTGTGAATCATTGACAATAATAACATTCAATCATATTGACCAGGTTATTCACCCATTTCCGACCTCATCAATATGTATTTCTTCCACATCGCAGGCAGTACAGAATTTGCAGATTCCGAATACCACCACCTCCGATCTGCTGCTTCCTACCAGCTACAGCTAAACAGGATCAAGTATTCCTAGAGCCAGCAACTATCTTGTCAGTGGGATCATCTGCAACAAATCTCAAAGTCATGGCATCGGGGGGTTTTCAAGTCCCGTCCCTCATCTCCCACGCGCCTCCTACTCCCACCAGCTCTCTCTCACCGACAGACTTCTCTGCCAACCTCGACGAAGCTCGAAACTATAACAAATTATTCTCCTACCTCAATTTCCTCTCCCCATGTTCCCCGGGACATATCGGCTGCATCGGCCAGCTCGTTGGCATCTGTTCCTCCCAGCATGCATTCGATCTCAAAGCATGTGGAAGCCAGGACCTCTCGCAATTTGGACAGGATGAAGCGTGCTTCGCTCTGCCGCTGGTGAATGCCAAGGGCGTATACGTTGGCTGTGCAAACATAAACGATGCTACCAGCTTACTTGGTGGAAATACGGGATGGACGAGCATGGCCCCAGCTCGGGAGCCGACCATTTCAAGTGTTTTTGCAGGAGCGAGTATGGGAAGCGGTGTTGCTCAGCCAGCTCCAACTAGTACCGACATCCCAACAATGATCCAAGTTGATACTAGTCAACCTCCTTTTGCTTCAAGCCGAACCACCACCAGCACGCCTCCATCGAAGACACCGCAGCCTACTGTTACGGTCACTGCCAAGCCTTCTGGCACCACTGCCACCGTGATAGTGACTGCTTCTGATTCAGCACAAACCACTACAACAATTAGCAGTCCACCACCAATGGCCACGCCCAATAATGGAGCTTCAAACGCAATCAAGATCCCAGGCTTGATGAAGCTCCTCCTATCAGCACTTGTAGCAATTCTCTCAGCTGCAACTATAGCGTCAGCCAACTTACTGCCAAAACGTGCAAGCATTTCTGGACCATTGGATCTACCGCCCGAGTCTCGTTCAAAGCAGCCTCAAGTAGCTACTGCGACACAACCTGTCAGCATCTCTGGTGGGCCCCCAGACTTACCTCCCGAATCTCGATCCAATGAGCCCCAAGTCACATCCACCAAGCCTTCTGCCAGCACATCTGTTCCAGACCTACCTCCTGAGTCTCGGCCTAAGCCTCCAGTCATTGTTAGTACAATCACCATCACTTCAAGCAAACCTATCCCGGATCTACCTCCTGAATCTCAATCTAAGCAACCGCAAGTGAGTACAATCTGGGTCACAGCATCTGCAAGTACCACCGTCCCGCAATCTAAGAAAGGCGCGCAATCAAGCGAGATCCCTCCGACGGCAAGTTCGAGGATTACTGCTATCCCATCTCCTAACATTCCAACTTCAACTCCGCCCTCGTCGCCTCAGCCACAACCTCACTCTACCAATAGTGGACCCATGGCAAGCTCAAGAATCACCTCCATCCCAATACCTACGGCAACTCCTTCGCCCCCGTGCACCACATCTAAATCTCAACCACAACTCAGCAAGGCCGCCCCAATCGCCAGTTCACGAATCAGCTCCATCCCATCTCCGGCGGCACCCATCTCTCTTCCAGAATGCTCGGCACCACCTCCTAGTCCAAACTCGCCTTTAGTATCACCTCCACCAACGCCAAAGCCAGTAGCCACCACACTAAAACTCACGGAAACCATAATCGCCCAAACACCACCCTCCGTTTCAACAGCCACGAAAGAAATCACAAAAGAGATCACGAAGGAGACCACCAAAGAGAAACTCGTCACAATCACAATCACTCCGGGTCCAGTCTCCATCGATCCAGGTAACGGCTTCACCATAATTCCTGCCTCCCTTCCTCCTTCTCAGGTAACTACCTCCGTTACCGTACCATCAGTTCCAAAGCCTGGAACGATTGGCCAGAATGAGAGGCGCTGGCCGAGTACCTGGACTGCTTGAGTCATAGGAGTTGAGTCTTCACTCCAATCAAGGTAAAGTGGAAATTATTCTGAGATAACGAGCAGGCATACATTGAAATCCTTGTGTATCAAGAGGTATGTCAAGGGATAATGGAGAATTGAGGTGATCGTGGGTATGGAGGCGGGATTCTAGCGAGAAATATGATCATAACCACAACATGAGCGGTGAGGAGGGTCAAGCAAGCTAGGAATAAATACCAGCAAAATTTGAATTATACAATTTTTCTAATAGTTCATACCAAGTACTTAGCCACTTCGTTTTATCACTTTTTAATTTCTGCTCGTACTGGCGTCGCCAATCACAAGTTTTACACATAACTCGGCACTTCTCAAGTTGTTGGCCATTTCGAGAAAAATACAAAAATCGACATAGATCCCGTGAATATGCATGCTTGTTAACTGAGGTAAAATTCGCTTTTACTCACCTAAAGCACTTGAAGGCTACTTTCATGAGAATAGTCGTTCGTCCTCAACCCCGCAAACCCCGCATCAATCGATTCTGCCCCTCCCCACCGCCAAATGCGGGGCCAAATAGCTCTCCCCTCCCTTGCTGCAAAGTGCTTATTCACACCTCGTAACTTAATATTTGATTCTCCGAACTCGTTTCGTCTTCACTTTATCTCATATATATGATCATCTAATCCGAAAATATAACAAGCTTGTTGAAATTCCATGCTTTTCATACTTCCTTGGAGAACAAACCTCCAAGTTCATGTACTTGGCAATTGCTGTATTCCAGCCCTCGTGCACCAACCAGCCTCGTTCAAGTCAACATCTCGAACTGTCACGGTATTTCAACCTCAAAGATATACCACTTCGCCCTTCCCATCTCATACCTCCCACTCGTTCCCCAAACCTCTTCTCCGCAATTCCAGACTCCGCAATCGATCACCAACAACAACAATGGCAACGACATCCTACGACGTACTCATCCTCGGCTCAGGCCAAGCAGCCACACCCCTAGCACTGGCATTTGCAAACGCCAAACAAAAGGTCGCCTTGGTCGAGAAGTCCCACATCGGAGGATGCTGTATCAACGAAGGCTGTACGCCTACAAAAACCATGATTGCATCCGGTCGGGTGGCGTATTTAACTCGTCGAGGTCAAGATTACGGAGTCCACAATTCCGAGGGGGGTAAGAATAAGGTAGCGGTGGAGATGGAAAAGGTGAGGCAGAGGAAGAGGGATATTGTGACCAGCTTTCGAGGTGGAAGTGAGAGAAGGTTGAAGGCTGCAGGCGTGGATGTTCTGATGGGGGAGGGAAGTTTTGTGAGTAAGAATGAGGTCAATGTTTTGATGGATGATGGAAGTGAGAAAGCTGTTAAGGCGGATAAGATATTCATCAACGTAGGCGAGCGTCCCGCACCTCCATCCTTTCCCGGCTGGGAGAAGATCCCCAAAGAGAGGATGTTAGACTCAACCAGTATCCAAGAACTCTCTATTGTTCCAGAGCATCTGGTCGTGATAGGCGGCGGGTACGTTGGTGTAGAGTTCGCGCAGTTGTTTCGAAGACTTGGGGCGGAGGTGACGATCTTGCAGAGGGGGAAGCAGTTGCTTCCTCGTGAGGACCCTGAGATAGCGGAGGAACTGAAGAAGATACTCGAGGAAGATGGATTGAAGATTTTGCTGAATAGTGAAGCAAGTGGAGTAGAATCATCTACATCTGAAGGGCTCACACTTACAGCCAAAACGAAAGATTCGGCTCCAACAACAACAATAAAAGGAACGCATCTCCTCCACGCCGCCGGACGAGTTCCAAACACCGAAGCGCTCAACCTGTCTGCTTGCGGCTTGAGTGTTAACAAGCGAGGTCATATCGAGGTGAATGAATACCTGGAGACGCCAACACCAAATATCTTCGTGATGGGAGACGTCAAGGGTCCACCAGCCTTCACACACATCTCATACGACGATTTCCGCATTCTAAAGAACAATCTCCTTTCACCTAATTCACCTTTAGGTTCAAATTCAACGCCAGCAACGAAATTAAGCACCAAAGCCCGCCAGATACCCTATGTCGTCTACACTGACCCCCAACTCGGGCACATCGGACTCCACGAAGCTGAAGCGAGAGCCAAATATCCGGACCGCACTATTAAAATCGCAAAGATGCCGATGAGCTATGTAGCAAGAGCTCTGGAAACAGATGAGACGAGAGGGATGATGAAAGCTGTTATTAATGGGGAGACCGGAGAAATATTGGGATTTACCTGTTTGGGAATTGAGGGCGGAGAGGTTATGAGTATTGTGCAAACGGCGATGATGGGGAAATTGCCCTGGATGACATTAAGAGATGCAGTTTGGGCACATCCGACGCTTGCGGAGAGCTTGAATAATCTTTGGGGATTTTTGGAATGATGTATGATCAAAGGACAGAATCGGCATGGCAGCGCAAAAGCAGCGAGAACTAAAAGCAAGGACGGAAAAGAATGAGTGTTGTACTGTCTCACATATTCGCGCTCCGAATTCACTTGTGAAATATCATAGACTTCCATGGCTAAGTTATGAATCCTTTATTTGTTTGTCTACAGATCTATCTCATCTGAGCCATCATTTCGTGTCATCTTCATACCATAGTCATGTATCATCCACCGTTATAAAAGAACAGGCCGGCCTGAACCGTTTTAATATGAAATCACCAATTGATCAAAGCAAATCAAAAAACCTTGAACACATGACCTCCCGATCCACCTTTAACGAGATTTCTTGCAATCAGCAATGGCCAATGTGACAACAACACCGAAGAGAAATTATATCTTTACATCTCAGCCATATCAGTTCGAGATCAAATTGATCCCCAGAGATATCATCTATTGTTGACGTTTGTGGATATGTGCTTTTTGACGGCACATGCCTGCTTCACAAGTGTTGTTGTACCATCCCATTCGAAGATCATCCATGAACCAGATCTTGGATTCGGAGGCCACTGTAAGGCTAATTCGAATTTGGACGAGATTGATGAAGGCTAAGCTGAGAGTGACGGGTGTCAGATCGCAGTTCTTCAGACTTGGACAGGCTGGAATAGAGATGTTCTGAAACACCATTCCAACATTGCTGCCTGTCGCCATATCGTAACGGGTACCGAAGAAAGCGAAATCGCAATCAGGTCCTCGAGAATCGCAACCGATTGAAGCACCATAGAAGTTGAACCCAAAACAGCCTGCAAGGCCGTGGTCGCCATCTCCAATGATTCCAGAGAATGCATCGGTTTCGGGAGCAAATCCATTTGATGGAGGAGGGATCATGAAATCTCCTGGTGGAATGAATTCCGTCAATTGGTTTCCAGATGACGGCAGGTATGGATCAGTCGGGGGAGGTACCACCACAAAGCCGCCAGAGAAATCGAATTGATGGTAAGGGCTGAAGACTGGTGGTGGAGTGACAGTATCTGGGTTCTGATCGCCAATAGCCAAGGGAGGAATGTCGTCGAACTGGCGCATATTAGCTGAGCCACAATATTTCTGGAAGGGCAAACTTACATTCAAGACGAAATCACCGATCTCACCGCAAGAAGTTGACGAGGCTGTTGGCGCAGAAGATGCTATAGTTGCTGTCATGTTGGACTGTAATGTAGAAGATGTTGTACTACTAGATCGCAACATAGAACCTGAAAAGGTGGTAGATGATGCACTTGTAGGGCCAATAGATGTGCCGGATTGTAAAGTCGTCGATTCATCGGATCTAGTTGATGGAGGTGGTCCAAATGTCAATGGAGGAGGAGCTCCATATGATGCAGGAGTGGTATATGATGCGCCATATGATGCAAGTGGTGTGGAGATGATTGATGAAGAACTTGAACTGGTTATGGCACCGCTATTTTCACTCGCAGTTGATGCTGTTACTGGGAAATGCGGGAAGCTAGCATTGGCTGAAGTGCGCGAGATGATAGTAACCACAACAGACGATGCGGCGGACGTAGCAGTAAGATTGGTAGCGGCTGTTGACATAGCCTGGCTACTCACATATGTAGATGTTGGATCGGTGGGGTCAGCGGGATCGGTAGACGTTGAAGCACTTGGGTACACAGGTGTGGTGAAAATGTTGAACCCAGATTGAGCTGACAGTGTTGACAGTGTAGTAATGCTTGGATCCCAAGCAATTGATGAGTGAGTGGTGACTAGGACAATCTTTGAGGTACCAGCAGATCCAAATGGATTGAAGCCGTCTTGTGCAGACAAGGTTGTAGAGCCAACGCCAGGATCAGTAGCTCCAGTACCAACAACAGTGCTTGGCACGGAGGTTCTATTCCATCCGCCAGAACCAATGCCAGTAAAGCTTCCTCCAGTGCCTGTTGGGGCCGTTGCATGAGGGAAGGACAAGTGCTGGGTGATGGTGGATCCCCAATGACCTTGATAGTTTGTGTACCCAATTCTGTCACAGTATGTGGGAATGCTCCAGAGCCGGCAGCACTCTGACCAGGGTCAGCGACAGTTGAAGAGGCCTCGTTGATTGGAGAAACAGTCACGGTGACTGGGTTTGTCAAGTATACAATAGATTCGGTTGAGTCTGGAGGATGGCCGTTCAAGTAGACAGTCTTCGTGCCGGTCACGTAGTAGCTGATGGGATCCTCACTTCCTTCCGCGGAAGGAGTTGGCTTGCTGTATGGGACTGTGACTATAGTTGTAAGCGTGACAGTTGCATCATAGGAAGGTGTAGATTCAGCGGCAGCCTTGGAGTTGGGGTTCTCAACTGTCACGGTATGGTAGTTCGAGAGAGTGAAAGTAGGATGAAGTGTTCTGGTATAGGTCAAGGTCTTCATTAGCTCTCCAGGGTCGGCAGCACTTGAGCCTCCAACGTAGACGGTCGTTGTCGGAGCATCGTGGAGAGTAATTGTCGAAGCCTTGGGGGTGACATAGGCAGTGATGACACCGGGAGCACAGGCATCTGCTTCGTCCACACTGCGAGTCGTCAGCCATTATCACGAGAGGAGGATAGATCGACATACTATGGCAACGCTGGAGCTGCAGACGTGATGGCAGCGAGCCCCAGCGCACCTGCGAAGGTGCTAAGGGTCGAGACGCGCATCTTTGGTGCTGTCTGGTGAATGCCGTGCGTCGAGGAGGGTGCCTTGGTCGTTGTAACGAGTGTGGGTGAGAGAATTGATTTTATGAAGGAAAGATCGGAGGAAAGTCAAACGAGTGTGGTGTTGTGGAAAGAAAGAAGGGGAGAAAGAACGAACGTGGCGTCGAAGGTGTTGAGGAGAAAAAGCCCGCAGAGGGAAAGAGGTTGAGAAGGAAGGTGCGCCAAGTGGT
The DNA here is from genome assembly GCA_020726485.1 of Halenospora varia. Taxonomy (NCBI): domain Eukaryota; kingdom Fungi; phylum Ascomycota; class Leotiomycetes; order Helotiales; family Solenopeziaceae; genus Halenospora; species Halenospora varia. The sequence goes on from JAHEWH010000007.1 coordinate 717,517, forward strand.
TCAAAGGAAATAAATGAGGGTGCAAGGCTACCCGGGTACAGACGAGGCTGGTGTACCTTCCAAAATTGCTAGAACCCAACACAGGGAAAGACCGAGGAGCGTGACTTCCTGGTATCCTTAATCTCACCGTTGAAACTTCAAACGAATTTGTGTGACCTGATAGATCAACAATTATCTTTGAGCACGCATCCCGAAAAATCACTTTCAAACCAAAACTTGATTTTGGTTCATTATTCTGCTAATATTGAGGACCCCCATTCTATATAAAGTGGAAAGAAGCAAAAAGCATCAGCCTCTCCGCTTGCTCGAGTATGCAAGTCGCATGCTTTCAAGAGCTCTATCGGATTTCTGCAGTTCCACAAACGTGGTACCTCCGCAGATCTCTTATTTCGACGTAAGCAGGCACCCGTTCATTAGACAGGATCTAATGTTAGATGGCCTGGCTTCGCACAAGAAAAAGGAGTTCTCAAGCTATGCCTGAAAGGGAGAGAGAAGGATTCCTTCTCAAATAATGGACGAAAGATCTGTCAATAACTAACATGACCTTCGATGCGTCACTATAGCCGGATACCATTTGATTTCCCCATTTTATTTTTCATCCTGGAGAAAGTAGCTCCTGCAATTCCAGCGGTCCGCGTTCGTTCCCACTAGGAAACATCGCATGATCTTTGGAACAATACTTGGCAAATCCAATTCAAGATCTCTAGGGTGATGGAAGACATCTTCATGATCGCAAGTAACGCTTATTTTCTTCTAGAAGGACCAGATGTGTTTCCCAAGAGATCGAGGCACATCTAGGAAAACTTGAAAAGTGGCAGTCCTTGACGGCTGAGCTACAAAAAGATATTTGGTTGCCTATAGTAGGATCGGACTCAGAAATATGGCTCTATAGGAGGAAGCTGTACAAAGGTCAGCGATACAAGCTAAGACGGATGGGCCGGGAGAATTCTATACCGCCTTCGACACTTCGTGACCACACAGTTTCGCATACCATACACATGCCACTTTTCAAGGAAGAGGGGCCAACTTGAAAGGAAAAAGAGACGACACAAAGAGAAAGATCTCGTCCCGATCTTTTACACGTTGAAATAGAGAAAGATTGGTCAAAAAAATTCAAGAGTTGACGTTGTGAAGTTTAGCGATACTGAGCCCCTGAAATGTGCCTGGAGGGGCCTTAATTTGGTGGCTGTCACGCTAAAACCTCGGCTTTCAAACCCCAAGAGCTATCCCTGTTTAGTGACGCAATCGCTCAGCGCCTCCAAATCTGCCAGCTCCAAGTCCATCAACAGCTTCACCACACAACAACCGCGTTACGACGTGAGGCTCTCACCAAAATGCCAACAACAGCCACCACCCCACGCGCTCTACAACCCATCCGCAATGTCGTCTCCTCCTCCTGGCTCTACCCCTTCAAAGGAATCTACTACTTTCTCGCGCACCGCGAATTCTACCCCCTCTTTGGGCGTCGCCTTATCCCCCTCACGATAACCTCAATCGTTATCCTCACTCTCCTCTTCATATTTACGTATCTGCCTCAAGCTGCGTTCTTGTTGATATTTCATGGACCGACTGCGTGGGTTAGCGCGGTGTTCTTGGTGTTGGGGGAGGGACAGGTTGCGATTGCCTTGCTGTTTGAGGCGTTTATGGTTGATGAGACTTTGGTAGACGTTTTTGATGTTAGTTCTACTTTCCCCTTTGCGTCCTCTTCGATCGTACTTTGTACGCCAGTATGCTGACTTTCTTTCAACAGGCAACCTTAATTCGCGAAGGTCTCGAAAGCCTTGTATCCCCCTCCCGCATCCTCCATCAAGACGCCCCCACCGCCGTCAAATCCCTCGGCAAGCCCACCTCTTCCGCAATTTACAGTCCCTTCTCCTTCCGCCAAATCCTCGAATTCATTCTCTTCCTCCCCCTCAACCTAATCCCCGTCGTCGGAACCCCCTTCTTTCTAGTCATCACCGGCGCTCGAGCTGGCCCTTTCCACCACTATCGATGGTTTCAACTCAGAGGATTGACGAAGAAGGAGAAAAAGAATGAGATTCGGAGGAGGAAGTGGAAATATACTTGGTTTGGGACGGTGGCGTTGCTGCTGCAGTTGGTGCCAGTGTTGAGTATGTTCTTTTTGTTAACTACGGCGTGTGGGAGTGCGCTTTGGGTTGTTAAGCTTGAGGAGCAGAAGATGCTGGTTGAGGAGGCACCCGTTAGAGTTGTGGAGGATGGGGTTGGCGGGGAGGGAGGGGAGGATGGGGAGGTACCGCCGCCTTATAGTGATGATCCTATATAGGTGAGAATGAGCAAGATGGGAATAATAATATTGATATATGATACACTTTAACTGTTTGGAGTTCAGTGCCGACACCCGTTTGACCTACGTCTTTCCAGCGAACCCAAAGTCCGGGTGCTGCTGAAAACACCCTGCGGTTGCTCGGTAAATGTCACCTTCAGTGGGTCTCAACAACCATAAATAATCCCTCTTGCTTCTACAGACTCCACAGACCACTGTCCTCAACTTCACCATCACTTTCAAACAGAGCTTGCGCAAAAATATCGAGGAACAAGCTTTCGATACCTTCAGAAGCCACCTGCGCCACGGCTCACGTTTTCCTTTTTGAGAACTCCCGCCGAGTGCATGAGGTTCAGAATCCAAGGCATTCATTCCCTTTGCCCCATGGCAGCCGTGTTTTTGAACAACAGCACCCCGCGCTTATCACGCTTAGGCCTACGCCCAAGCAAATTCCAACGTCACACTACTCAGTTCTAACCACGCCTCGACCTCTATATCAAGCGCCATAACAAGCGTTCTTCATAGATACCAGAAAGCTGGTCACATGCCATGTTGGCTGATGTAGTTAGATCTTATTCGGGTTTGATCTGTGGGTATCCTTTGTGATGGAGACGCTTTTATAATCTACCAACTGTACACTGGTTTTTTTCATTGCAGTACGAGCGTATTTGCATTTTTTTTACAAGCAACCCCAATTAAGTGTAAGCAATCACAGAAGTGGAATTCCTCACCTTCACTGAAGTGAGAGACGAAGACGAAGGAGCTAGGATATAAATACCCCTCCCAGCACAGATTTCCTTCTCTACAAGAACCGCATGGGGAGAATACGCCCGATGTCTCATGTCTGTGCTGTACCCGACTGTTATAAATCTCGAGTTCTATGCAGGCGAAGAAACTGTAGTGTAATAATAAAGTACTCCTTTATAAATATATATTAAAAGTAAAGAATTCTATATCTTATAATATAATTATTTTTAATTTTATATAACTACTAGTAATTACTTAATAACTAATCTCTTAACACATTTATCTTCTATAATACTATTGAAAATCGGTGGTTGACTAACGACTTCTAGGCGCGAACGCCTCTATTTCTGAATTCCATTCCTCGCCAATGTAAAGGCCGCACGTCGCTAAAAGTTGCAATTCCCCTCATTAATTACTACGCAAGTGAGTACACGGGAGGGGATCATCAGGGCATGTTTAGACGAGAAGTCTGGTGCTGAGAGGGCTCGTCGCGACATTCACGCCCTAAGATAGACTGACTGCCGGGCTCTTAAGGTGGCGGCATGCCAAGTCTTCGCCCGCGAGCTTTGTACGAGTGTATGGGCTCGTGGCTTTTCTTTGGGCAGTGCATGCGACAGCCTGTTCATGATCAGCAGTGGCAGTTTCTTTTCTATTGCGGTGGGAGTTCTCGGACGAAAGCGGAATAATGAAGACCGGCTTAGGTTATCTTGCATCCCACATTCTAGGCCTCGGTGAACTCTCCCCAGTGTTCAATTCTGTGGGGATGTGGTCTCGCTAGATTCCCCCATTATTTGGATGTCATTGGGTGTCGTCCAATCCGAGCTACGTTACGAGGTGTACGATGTACGAGAAGTACGAGGTATACGAGGTGTACGAGCCGCCAAAATAGACTAACACCTCCATCCCCACATTCTCTGTTGACTTGCAGTACCCGTGCCTGGCTAGTACGTATTTTCAACATAAAAGTTATCTAAGGGAAGAGAAAAGGACCTATTTTCCAGGGCTCGGCGTTTCTCACGGACTTGGGCGTTGACCACCATCTTTGGTTGTGGGGAAGCATGGACAAAACTTCCTCTCCCCGCAGCTTCACCTAAGAGCACGATAGCACAAACTCTTCTCACCGCAGCATTTTGCTCCCTTTTCTCGGCCTTTCCACGGAGGACATATTCGAAGCTCTTCCTTGGCGGTTGTCAAACTGGACTTTGGAGCCATGGTGGACGGCTCCGATCGAACTGGAATCGCTGGCGCTTGAGGAAATGAGAACTTTTGATATCCGTTCTATTGGATTCTGCTGCTTCCCCGTACCCCGCATGAAGCTTTGAGGGGGAGGTGAAAGGCCCGGCTGGATTTATATATATATCGTGACTTCTCACGATGGCGGAAACAGAAATATCTCAGGCACTTGATCAATTCCTGAGCTTCTGCGACGTTAGCCCGGCTTCCATCATGCGTCTGCTATGGTCATTTCATGTTTCTCTGCCGCTTCTGAGCGAGTATGTGGCTAACGCAACCACTCTTGATGGTTTCAAGACCTTCCAGAGAGATGGAGCTTCAACTCGTAAGTATAGTCCCGCAAACATCCCAAAGTCTCCTACAAGTAACATGATTTCATTTTCAACGATGCTGACAAACCTTACAGGAGACCCAGCTCCAGCATGGGCTTGGGCAGCCGCGATTAAACAAGCAGATAGCTTTGTCGCCAAACTTAATATCACGGAAAAGGCAAGCATGGTCACAGGCACTTCTGGATTATGTATCGGCAACGTCGCCCCAATAAAACGTCTTGGTTTCGACGGATTATGTTATAGCGATGGCCCGCAAGCGGCTAACCGCATGGACCTAGTTAGTGTTTTTCCAGCGGGGTTGACAGTGGCAGCTAGTTGGGACAAGGATCTGACGTATCAACGTGGATTTGCTTTGGGGGCGGAGTTCAAGGCTAAGGGATCTCATGTTGGCTTAGGGTATGTTCCAATATTCGAGTTTGTCAGGAAGCTTATCTGATATGAAACAGACCCGTCGCTGGACCCCTTGGTCGACATCCTCTGGGGGGACGGAATTGGGAAGGCTTCTCACCTGATCCATACCTCACGGGAGTTGCCATGACAGAAACCATCATCGGCATGCAAGAAGCAGGAACTCAAACGTCCTCGAAGCACTTCATTGGAAATGAGCAAGAAACTCAAAGATCAAATACCTTTACCCAAAATGGGACGGAGATCAACGCTGTTTCGGCAAATATCGACGATCGCACTTTGCATGAGCTTTATCTTTGGCCGTTTGCCGATGCTGTCAAAGCTGGGACTGCTTCCATTATGTGCAGTTATAATCGGTTCAATCAGACTTACGCTTGTGAGAATGATCCACTGCTTAATGGGATTTTGAAGAAGGAACTTGGGTTTCAGGGTTACGTTGTGTCAGATGTAAGCATGAACCTTTCCTTGATCTCTCATTCGATCTATCATCTATTCTTGCCCCCTCTTGGATCTTGCTGAAGGAATTGACTCCATGGCCCCCTCTATTTTAGTATCTCCTCGTGACAGATGCTAATACTCAATCATCTAGTGGTTTGCCACACATTCCGGCGTCAAATCAATCAACGGCGGCCTCGATTTGACCATGCCGGGATACTTAACAGCGCAAATGTCATCCTCACCACTTTCCTACTTTGGAGGCAACGTCACCAAAGCAGTGAACAACGGCACCATCACCATGACCCGCCTCGACGATATGGTTCGACGAATAATGACCCCCTATTTTCTTCTAAACCAAGACAAGAACTTCCCAACTCTCGATCCATCAACCATCTGTGTCCTCGGCGCTCAATACCAACTCCTCAGCGGCGGGCCAACCTGCAATATCCCCGCGCGAGACGTTCGCAAAGATCACGCATCTCTAATTCGGAAGATCGGCGCAGCTGGAACCGTCCTCCTCAAAAACACAAACGCATCTCTCCCTCTCAAATCGCCGAAAACAATTGCAGTCTACGGCAACGACGCAGCAGATATCACAGATGGACTCACATACGCTGATCCTCTCCCCACTGATGGCTACGACATCGGAACCCTTGCCATCGGTGGTGGCTCCGGCTCAGCACGAATCACATCCATCGTCCCGCCCCTTGAAGCCATCAAAGCGAAAGCACGCCTCACAGGTTCACGAGTCCAATACATTCTCAACAATAAAATCCTCTCCAACAATGATTTCCACAGTATCTACCCCATCCCTGACGTCTGTCTTGTCTTCCTCAAGAGCTTCGCTGCGGAATCATATGATCGTGAATCCTGGGAATATGATTACAACTCTACCCTTGTCGTCAACAATGTCGCGAAGCGCTGTCCAAATACAATGGTTATCACGCATTCTGGCGGTATTAACACCATGCCATGGGCTGGTAATTCGAATGTTACGGCTATACTCGCTGCGCATTACCCAGGTGAAGAATCGGGGAATTCTATTGTCGACATCCTATGGGGAGACGTCAATCCTAGCGCCAAACTGCCATATACTATCCCGAAACAAGCGGCAGATTATGATATTCCCATCACAAATCTCACGGGTGTTACGGATCCTAATGGCTGGCAATCTAATTTCACCGAGGGCTTATATATTGATTACCGCCATTTTGAAAAGCATAATATCACACCGTTGTATGAATTCGGATATGGGTTGAGTTATACGACTTTCAGCCTCGCGCCCCCCCTTACGGTTACGAAACTCACTGGGCGGACGCTGTCACCGTTCCCGGATTCCAAGGCGAAGATTGTGCCGGGTGGGAATGAAGACCTCTACACTCCGCTCCTGCGCGCTTCTACAAAAGTTTCCAACACAGGATCAGTCAAGGGCGCGCAGGTGGTGCAGTTGTACCTTGAATTTCCACAAGATTCCGTGCCAGCTGGAACCCCCATGAAGGTATTGAGAGGGTTTCAGAAAATTGAACTTGCGCCAGGTCAGAAGGCCGATGTTGCTTTCGAACTTACGAGACGAGATGTGAGTTATTGGGATGTAGGAAGTCAGAATTGGAAGATTCCGAAGGGGGAGTTTGGGGTAAAGGTTGGTTTTAGTTTGAGTGATGTTAAGGGCAGTGCAGTGGTCAGTTTGCTTTGAGCCTTGCCAGCCTAGTGAATTGTAACTGGAAGGGTTTGTTAAGTGGCAGAGATGGAAGGAGGACATTCAGTTTTAGCAGACGAGGAACGGTGCAAGGAGTTTATTAGTGAGCTTGGACAACTATCAGCGAAGACTACACCCCTATGAGACTGTAGACTCATGAACTCAAATGCAGGTATAATAAAATAGTTCACCGCTACGAATCAATCCCTATTTCACATCTCTACTCTTAATAATAATAGTAACTAATATAATACTAAACGTATAAAAGTAATATAATTAATAAGATATAAAAGGGTAAATAAAATAGTAAAGGACTAGATAGTAAGCCCGTATACGGAAACCGTGACTGCCGTATCAGGTAATGCGCGTGCACATGCCCGCCGTCACTTTTGTGGGGTATAAGAATCACACGTCCCCTATGTATATATTATATTTTGTCTTTCTATGGAAAGAAGTCCCTCTAAAATTGCGCGCTACTAGGCCCTGTTTTAGGCTCCCGTTGCGGCTCATTTCCTTTTTCGGAAGGTCGCAACTTGACATGCGGAGCTAAGATGTTTGTCAGCGGCACAGTGTCTATCATTACAACGACATCTCTATATAGGGCTTGGCACTTCTCTCTCAAAGATGGATTCGTGTTGCAATTATCTGAATATTTCAAGTCAAACGGTGGCGGGGAAAATTTTCCACGATGTTTTTCAAGCAATGTTTTCAACGTGTCTCGCTTGTTCTCCTCGCTTACCTTCAACTTTCCTCTTGCGTCTTCCTCCCTCCCTCACTCACCGGGCCACTCCCAGTCGGGGTAACAATATACGAACTGAACAACACCTCAATTGAACCCACTCGTGACCTCATGGTCTCAATTTTCTACCCCGCCTCCCCATCCTGCTCCTCGTTTCCCCTCGCCCTAGCATTTAACCCCCAAACGGACTACTATACCGACAACTGGATTGCTAATCTCACCAACGGGTCATCCGCAACCGTTTCGATGCTCGCTCACCTAAACGCACCAATTTCTCCCCATCATGGAAATGTACCAGTCTTGTTCTTCGGTCCTGGCTACGGAAATTCGCGTGTGTACTACAGCGGAGCAGCGCAAGACCTAGCAAGCAATGGCTACATCGTCATAACAATGGACCACCCCATAGACTCCGACTTCATAGAGTATCCGGATGGCAGGAATGCAACGTACGAGGAGAACGACAGCCAGCTTCTCGCAGCATTCGCACCTTTCGTCGACCGTCGCGTCTCAGACATCCTATTCATCCTCAACGACCTCTCCACCTCCCCAAGAATCCCCGGCCTTCGAAGCAAGTTAAAGTTGGATAAAGTCGGAGCACTAGGCCACTCCCTAGGAGGCTGCACAGCCGCAGCCCTAATGCTAAATTCATCCCGTTTTATCGCGGGCATAAACTTGGACGGGAGCATGACTGGTCCCGTCACCACTCTTGGTCTCTCTTCACCGTTCCTCATGCTTGCCAGTGCTGGGCACACACGGGATGGAGATTCGTCTTGGGGGACCTTTTATGATAGCTTGAGGGGATGGAGGAGGGTGATTAGGGTCAATGAGACGCAGCATCATCATTATTCTGATACTTTGTATTTGGCGAATGTGCTAAGGAAGGATGATTCGGTTAACACGCCGTATTTGAGCGGGGAGAGGATGTTTGTTATTGAGAGTGAGTTGGTTGTTGGGTTTTTTGATAAGTGGTTTAAGGGTGGGAATGGTAAGGCGTTGGATGGGCCCACAGAGGGTTTGCCCGAGTTGATTTTTGATGCATGAGTGAACGAAACCAGGCGTCACTTCTCGCAGTTGGGAACGGTGCTCGTTTGTTTCTTAGCCTGAGGCTCGACGGCAACACTTAATAGGACAACACTCCACATGCACTTAGCGATTAATAAATTCCTCCTCATCACAGTTAAGAAGCACTGTAAAGTGCTCTTGGCTTTATTTAAAAAAGTTATTAGCATGGATCGATAGACACTTCCAAACTAGTTCCTGCCGCATCACGTGGCTGAAATTTTGGCACGAACATAGCAGCAGATCATTCTCTAATCAGATTGAAGAAACGGCGCTTGTCAGAAATTTTCCTAGCGGGAGTGTCAAATATGTTTTGGACTGACTCGGGCATTCTAAATTCAACAGGATCCAAAACACAGAACTAGATCACGTGAAACACAGTGTAAGTAGTCCTGAGATGTGTCACTTGACGGCTTATGGATACTTTGGATAATATCAGCAGAAATCAAATTCTCAGACGTGCACATGTTATTCCGGAAAGGAGTGGCGGACAATTTTATTCTTTCAGGGTGAACACTTTGCTAAGCGAACGCATACACTCTCATTAAGCGATTTGTTTTGTGACGCAAGTGCGATGTGCAACAAAAGAATTAAGCGAGAAGCCTGGAGTAATATAATTGGCCCAGGATATTTGTGTGTTGGATTGAATATCTAAACGGCCTGACACGCCTGGATTGGCGCTTTTAGTGGTGAAAAGGGAGAGATGTCGGGTTAGCGAGGAGTCTCTCGTTCTTTGACTGCAATCTACTGAACCATCCTTTCATCCTGAGACTAACACAAAATACTGAGTAGAAGAGAATTCTCTGCGACTGGCTAGATAATATCTCAACCACGAAGATCAAGTGGCGACTTTTCTGGCCCGGAGTTTGACCTTGATAGGCTTTTTCTCCACCAGCAGGAACGTCCTTAGACTCTCCCACTCCAAAGGCGTCCCCGATGCTTCAATGTCAAAAGCCCACACAAGTCGCGCAAGGATCAAGCGCATCTCTGCCCAAGCTAGGTGTTTCCCCATGCATGATCTCGGTCCCATGCTGAACACCTGTACTCCTTCCTTGTCGTCACTGTGAAATGGCGAATCTGGTTTCTCTGCTTCGGGCAGCCATCGTTCGGGAAGAAATGATAATGAGTCGTGAAAGCTTTCCGGATCTCGGAATTGCGACCATACTTGTAGAGACACTTTTGTCTGAATAAGAAGCGTCAGATGATGGCCTTAAAAGGGGAACTTTAACTTACACCACCTGGCATCCACATTCCGCACACGGTATCTCCCATTTCCGGAACCACTCGAGGAAGCATAACCGGAATAGGTGGACAGCATCGTAGACCTTCGTTGATAACAGCGTTTAAGTATGGCAGATCTGCTAACGCATCAAGTGTCATATCGCCCTCCTTTGCAAAGTTGCTCCGTACCTCTTGCGTGAGTTGAAGAAGCATATTCGGCTTCGCTATGAGGTTGTTTATGGTCCCGCTAAGTACTGTTGCTGTAGTTTCACTTCCTGCCGTTGTGAGAACCATAAATGTTGCCTGGATTTCCCCAAGTGACATTCCTTGGCCTTCGTCTTCATCATTGTGCTTAATGACATACGACATGAGATCTGCTCTTTCGACTTCCCAATTTAGGCGGCGTTGAACTTTATCCACAATCTGCTGGAAATGATTTACTTGCACCTTCTGGAGGGATTTGGGAATGCATTTCATGAGAAGGAACTCGATCAGAGGATAAAATCGTGCGGAGATCACAAATGATGCAGCTCTGACTGTGCTGAATAGAAGGGCAATCCATGGATGGAATCGGGCGTTCTGCAGGCAATCGAAAGATTCGGCAAAGCCAAGATCTCCAAAGATGTCGAAAGTGGTGAAATTGAACCACGGCACAATGTTAACGACAGACCCCTTTTCAGTTGCAGCACCTTCTTGGTCCAGCAGGCGCTCGATGAGTAGGTTCACGTATTTCTGTACGATAGGTTCTTGCTTGCGTAAAGCACGCTGAGTAAATCCATAGCTGAGAACTTTTCGAATCCTCGCATGAGGTTCGGGATGAATCGCATTGATAATTGAAATCGGATGACCGGGTTGTGCTGCCCACCATACTGGATCTTTGAGGAATTGTTGATGGCCTGGACGACCCTGAAAAATATCAGTCCAAGCATCTTTGTGCGCGAATGTTATTTCGTCGGGGGCAATGCGGAGTATGGGGCCGTATTTGCGATGGAGGGTTTCGATATCTTGGACGATTGTTCCGAGGAGGAGACTTTTGATGAAGGGGAGTCGGGAGGCGGACCAGCTGGGTGGTCCGGGGAAATGGGAGAGGGGGTGAAAGTGTATGTTGTAGACGGCACGACCGAGTGGGTACTGCGAACATTAGTCTTTCACGAGATGGGCCCTGTGGTAGGAACAAGCAAGATAAGCGATATATACATACTACAAGAAGCACACCGATAGCGAGGCTAATCGTCGCAAATAGGTTCGTGGTATCAAGAGACAGCATTTTGAGTTGAGAAATGGCGGAACGTGGAAGCTTATGAAAGAATATGGGGAAAATGCCAGTTGTGCATTAATAAATGCTTTCATAAAGGCTATGTTGGTACATGTGTTGGTACTATATACTGTTGGTCGACATGGGTCTTGCGGCATTCAGGTAATTGAACCCTGTTGTTAGTTGGCTTCCTAGAAGAGTCTCTGCACCCATGTACCTGTCAACAAAATCTAAATTGTTGATATGGATTAAGTGCTAGAGGATGAACAGAGGAAATCATAAAAAGTGTGTAGATCACTTTTCTTTTGGCTCAGTTCACCTGAAGCAACTGGTGGCATCATGGTAAATCATAAACACCTCAAAATCATTGATTACTGCCAAAATAAAATACAACTGAACGAGCTTCTGAGAAACTGGCAAATATCCAATATCATCAGATTACACCAGAATGTTTCTCCTCTGAACTTCAAGTTGCTGGTCTTTAGGTGTCGTTGGTGGCGGGGTAAATGGCGGGGTATTTTCTGCCCCAAGAAACGCCACAGCCGAGTAGCTTGTCGTCATGGTTGTCGAGGGCCAAAAAGGCGTGGTGAATGTGTTTATTTGGCTTTATATACTAACTAGGAGTTGAAGATGAGGGCAGGAGCTGAATGGTTGGTTTCTGCCTTCGTTAGGGGCGGCGGAAAACTCCGTTTGGCAACTGCGGGAGGGAGCTTGAGTATTTACATTTCCTATTAAACAGCCTAGTCCAACGTCAAAACCTACGAAACACCGTTCTTCTTCCCCCTAAAGAAGCCGCCAATCGCACCCATGAATTGTCCGAAATTCTTCCCCCCACTCCCCTCAACCAACCCGTCTCTAATCCACCCCGGCAACTTCCCCCGAATATTCTCCCTCTCATACCTGCAATCCACCATCACAATCGCCGCATAATCCCCCTTATGCCTGATCGCTCTCCCAACACTCTGGTTTACAGCCCTCATACAAGCATTCTCATAGAACTGCCTCGCCTCTTCTTTTCCTTGTTTCTCCATTTCTTGTTTGGTCATTGGCTTTCCCGATGAGGAGGCGGCGGTGAGACGTTCGATTGTGGCGGATTCGATGTACTCAATTTTAGCCTTCCACTCCGCTGTGTTGATGTTGGGGAATGGGAGGCCGACGATGACGACGCAGCGACCAAGAGCATCAGAGAAATTGATTCCCTCAGACATCTTTCCACCCACAACACTTAACAATAATCCTCCCTTACCCACATCAATGCTCCTCGCATATTCGGTTAAGACACTCTCAACACTGGTATCTTTCTTCTCCGTGAAAATAGGCTTCTTGGCTTCGAGTCGTTGAAAAATGGGCTTTTCGTTGGGCTTGCTCGGGTTGGGAGTAGACCATGCGGAGACGATTGAGGTGAGGTAGTTGTAGCTGGGGAAGAAGACGACCACGCCATCCGGGACAATGGTGCATATGTTAAGGAGGGCGCGGCCGAGCTCGTTGACCATTTCGGCATTGCCCCGGTTTTTGAATGTGAATTCCAGATCCTTCCCAGTGGGCCCGCGGGACAAGTTCCAAGCTATAAGATTTGACTTTGGAATAACGTGTCCGCATGATAACGTCGTGATGTTTGCGGGAGAGAGGTATGGGAAGAGGTGGGATGTGTAGTCCGTGAAAGGGGACATGGTGCCACCTGCCAAGATTACGGCTCTTGCTTCTTTAACGATTTCCTCAAAGTGAGTCGAGGGGTCGAGAAGGAGGAACTTGAGGGTTATGATTGAGTTGTTGGGATCTGTGGAGGAGCGTGATTTAGAGAAGAACAGTCGGCCCTCTTTTGTGGAATGCGTGAGAGCGGAGAGAAGAGATGAAAGGTGATGAAGAACTGGTGTTGCGGAGGTCTCTGGGTCTGACTGTGAGGGTTGTTTCGGCTTTTCGGGACCTGTGGCGGAAGTTACTGCGTATGTTGCATATCCTTCAACTTTGCGAGCGAGCTTGCTTTCTTGGAGATAGCGGATAAGCTTGAAGATGTTGATTTGGTCTACGCCCTTGCCAGCCAATAGCTCCTTCTCTAATACGATGCCATCTGCTAGCTATTGAAAATCAGCTTTCATGCGTCTTGAAGAATGTAGTAGGGCATACCGGAAGCAAGAGTTTATTTTCCAAATATGAGCTCAAGGAATCCACCATTCTGACAACCTGAGCAATATAAACTCTATTCTTTCCCTTCAACCTATTGCGAAACTTCTGGAGATAACCTCCAAGTTGCGCCCTAGCTGTTTTTAATTGCTTGAGACTGACTTCAATTCCATGTATCCCCGCAATGGCATCCATCAAATTATGAGCCTCATCAATAATAATCACATGCCCTTTCAGGTTGATCCCCAATGCCTCCCTTGCACTCTTCTGTAACATTAGCGGGTAAGGTAACGTCACTATCTCTGCCGGTTTGATGGCGGCTCTCGAAGCGTAGTATGGGCAAATGCCAATTTCTTTACCAAGGGAACCCATATCTTCAATGTCTCGGAGACTTGCAAGAGAATGATCCCGAAAATCATGAACCAGTGGTTGGTTCTCCTTGTTTGGTAGAAAACGACACTTGTGCTCTGCAGGTGTCCCTGACTTTTGAAGTTCGGCGCATCTCTCATTGATTGCAGTAACAGAGCCCAGCTTGTTGACACCAGGATTGATGCAAAGATTCTTCCGAGATCCGAGAGTTAAGTGTCTCACGGCCTCGACGACTGGCTCTGTCTTAGTTCCTTCGTCAAGTATTGCAGCTGGAAAATTGACACGACGAAGCTCATTTATAAATTGTGACAGCTGTGAATGTGTCCGAGAACAGAAGAATATCTGCATTGTCAGCAACTTTCAAAGGCTTGATCGATCAACGAACCTTCATCTCTTCCTCAATCTCCTCTTCTTCTTCGCCTAATGCATTTGGTCCCATTCCGAGCTTTGCCATCAACTCCAGGGTTGCAGCGGAGTATTGCCCGTCATTCTGAGTGCCTTTCTGCTCCCCGTCACTGTCGTAGTCTTCAAGAACAAATTGTTCATCATCATCTTGAGATTCCGTCGGATTTAGATCTTGCTTCCTTCTCTTGCTTGTCTTCTCTCCTTTTAGGTATATGTCTCGTTGTGCTTTCTCTTGAGCGCGGACTTTTGCTAATCTTGCTTCCAAGTCTTCCCGGGTCCGAAGCATTTCTCGATGCTTCCTTGCTCTGGTCTGCTCAACGAGCCATGCCGGATCATCGGAATCTGCAGAATTGTCAGCGCACATTAGATTGTTTGAAACGAATTATAGCGCTTACCATCTTGATCCCAGTTGAGTCCCTCCTCAAAAGTTTTCCGTTTGTGGTCTCTTAGCCAAGTCAAAGATCCGCATATAAGACTCAGGGATTTCCCCTAGATATCAAAGGTGTGAGCTGCTGAGGACCTGATGATTTGCAAGCAGAGAAGCGAGAATGGTCGCTTAGCAGCCTTGGGTAACTCTTCCCCCTTTTGAAGGATGATGGTCACGTGGTAAATTTGTAAAATGGCTTACTGTTCCCGTTGGGCTTTCCAAGATGCCTATTTTGCCTTCCTCCAGAACCTGGTAGACTGTACTCATAAACGTCTCCTGTATTGCATAAGGCGTGTAAGGGTGGTGGAAATCACGGTGTGTTGGCGCGTGGCTCTCATCATCGCCTTCAGCCTTGAATTGCCCTGTCATCGTGGACACCAAACTGAGAAGGTGTCTTTGATATCAGGTGACAAGAGCTGATACTGTCTGAAACAGCCAAATCCCGAAAACGGAATGCGCTCTGGACAAACTCGCTGCGAATGCGAACGCGTTTGCTGCCCGAATTTTCGTGGTGGAAAGTTCGCGTGAGTTTAGCTTCAGAGGTGTTTACGGAGAAGCGCGTTCATTCAAGCGAGACTTGCTTAGCCGCTTTCGGACGGGCATCAATAAAAGCACGTCAGATTTTCTTTACATCACTGTCTGGCTTCAATTTCGTGGAGGCGAGGGAGGCTGAGTTTGTCCTTGGCATCAAAGCGGAACACTTGTATTCCCACCGGCTGAACATAAATCAGCCTTGCCTCAGCCCTTTTCGCAATGTGTTGTCCCACCTCGACGTTTTCTTACTCTCTTGAAGTCCGATGTTTTACAGCTGCTCATATCACCTACATATTTCTGTTTCCATGCTTCCGTTCTAATTCCGTTCGTATCGGCGTATCGTCGTTTTGCTGGCTCCAATCAAATCTCCGATATTATCCTCCTTTTTAGCACTTCTCCTTTTCTGGCGCACTTAAGATGCAGATCAAAAAGCTTGGTATTCGGTTGTGACCATGTTGCCATGGTGGCACCCACTTCGTCCCATTTGTGTGGAGTCTGAAGCGACAGTTTCATTGCTCCTCCAAGACTTGCTTTTGGTCTTGGCTATATTGAAGACGTAGCCTGTAGCATACCTTGTTTGGTAACTTGAGCATGATCATGACTTGGAATATCGGACGAGTCACCAGGGAAAAGAGACAGCACCAACACAGTATCACCGGATCATCGGCAGACGCAAAGTCAGAAGTCTAAGAATGACATCGTTGTTACCCACAACCAACCTGAACCAAGAATAGTTCTTCACGAGCTTTTAGACGTGTTGTGTCCCGCAGCCTGAGACACCTAGACGACCAGGGTATCTAAAAGTTTGTCTATCAAGCTAAAGTCATCCACTTGCTATGTACGACATGGTAAAACCCGCGGTCATCCCCTCCATCCTGTTGGGCCGGAAAGGGATGAAATTTAGCCAAGTCCACACCTTCTCTTGCCAACCACGACGCGTGTTACCTAGGCTTGCTTCATTTCGGTTCAAGATAGCATTATTGAATCCACAGACGTGATGCGAGGCTTCGAGGATGCGTCCTGGCTGAGCATAGCGGCCCTGGTTGTGTCTCACTCGGAGAAACATTTGGTAACAAGGCCACTGAGCTGTGGTTTGCTTCCATAAGAACCCCCGCTACCGTTTGTCTTTACCTTTTTTTATTCTTCGATGCTTCGCGACCTGGAGACCTTCGATATCTGCATGAATAATACACTCATTATTACTTCTGTTCTGCATCAACAACCTACACAATGTCATTCCGGGGCGGATATTCACAGCCCCCGACGAGGGCAGCAAGTGAGTTTTACGTCTGAGCTTTTTATAGAGCTCCGCTCCCCTCCCTGCGAGATCCCATCTTCATGGGTCTTGTACGTGAAACTCTGCAACAACAAACACAAAGCCACTCCGAGGCGACTCCAGTCGGGTTTAAGCTTCATAGTGCTACCTTCGCGATTTTCTCGAGCCCTCAAGAGAGCACTGATTCTCCCCTTCTGTTGGCGCAGAAGTCGCGATCTTTTCTGCTCAATCCTCAACCACATCGCGGAGCAAATGCCGTGTACCCTGGCTAATCAGCAATAATCTCACGTAGATCATCAGCCAACATACGCGCAACCCCAGTATCACCAGGCACAGAGCGCCTACATTGAAGGAAGCGATATGGCTGACAACCGTCCGCCCCGTTTGAGCGCGACCTTCTACCCGGGGCATGAAGACGACTTCTTTGTGCCAGAAATCATCTCTCCCTCCCCACAAAGGTATAAAAGCAGGTTCTGCGACTGCCCAGACGGAACCCCGGCTGATGACGCGCACAGGATAATGCCAGAAGTACCATCAAATATGCAGCAAGAACTCGCACATCTTGAGCTTGAAGCCCGAAATCCCCCAGCTCATCGGATGAGCGTGACATCGATGTCTTCCGAATATGGTGCTACGCCGATAACGCCTCTTCAACCTCACCAGCTGAATGCGCGGGGCATGGGCGGGCAACAGCAGAAGGGACCGGGTTTTACGGCTAGCTACCAACACACAAATGCATCCGCCTACCAGAACATAAACCGAGAATACCAGCAATCTGGAGGGGTTCGTCCTCAACCCGAATCCCCAAAGTTTTCACCGTTTCCGAAGCTTCGAGATGCAGGACCAAACGTACCCCTTTCCGACGAAGACAAGGAGGAGGTGTTGGAGAGGGCGAGACCGCAGGTGTTGAAGTCTCAGGATCCGGAAATGCAATTGGCATGGGCGCAAGATGCTCTTGCTTGGGTAGACATAGCAAGCGGATACGCACAGAGAGTAGCAGTGGATGGGCAGCCTCCGAGATCGATTACGCCAAAGATTGAGCACGCCCTGAGAGTAGACGCGATCAACATTGTGACATTTCTGGCGGACCAGCACCACCCAAAGGCAGAGTTTATGAAGAGCAGATGGCTAGAATTTGGGAAGTTTGGATACCGCATGGACAAGAAAGGGTCATACGAGGGTTACAAGAGAGCAGCAGAAAAGGGGTACGCCAGGGCCGAATATCGAATAGGAATGCAATTTGAGGATTCGGGCGACCATCCGAACGCTATTGATCATTACGAGAAGGGCGTAGAAATGGGCGATTCTGCAGCACATTACAGACTTGGGATGATGATATTGCTTGGACAATGCGGGATGCGCCAGGACTATCAGCACGGTGTTGATCTTATTCGGTTCTCGGCGGACACAGCGGACGAGGATGCACCACAAGGAGCATACATATATGGCATGCTTCTTGCAAGAGAACTGCCGAATGTGAATGTCCCTGAGCAATTTTTGCCCTTCGATTTGAACGATGCAAAATTGTTCATTGAAAAGGCAGCATATCTTGGATTTGCGAAGGCTCAACTGAAAATGGCACAGGCTTACGAACTCTGCCAGCTTGGCTGTGAATTTGAGCCTGCGCTTTCTCTACACTACAACGCGCTTGCTGCTCGTCAAGGGCAGATGGAGGCTGATATGGCAATTAGCAAGTGGTTTCTCTGTGGCTACGAAGGCGTTTTTGAGAAGAACGAGGAATTGGCATTTACCTATGCAAACCGAGCGGCTCTGGCGAAAATGCCAACTGCTGAGTTTGCTATGGGCTACTTTTACGAAATTGGCATGTATGTGCCAGTTGATCTTCAAGAATCAGCTGCTTGGTACCAGAAAGCTTCAGATCATGGTAACAAAGACGCTCTCGGAAGAATCGACAGCATTAGAAAGAACAACACTCTTTCAAAATCCGATCACGAGCAGGTTGCTTTGTCACGGATTAAGTCTCAATATGGTTCTCAACGTGGACAGAGACCGGATCGATTCAAGCAGCGTCCAAATGCTATGCCAGTAATCCAGGACGACTCCCTGGATATGCCAGATCCAAGGAACTCCTACGATGGGGTTGGAAATCCTCGACCCGCTCCTGCTGTCAGGCCTGTATCTGTCGCACCGTATCCTGAAGATGATCCGCCTCGTCCAGGTCAATTGAACGGTGGCCCAGGCCTACGACCAAATTCCCATATGGCGCCTGCGGCAGATAGACCTGGCTCTGCCTTTGGCATAAGGCCACTTCATCACTCTAATACTGGCTCTGAGCACGGAGGTCCTAGACCTACGGAACCATTACGTCCATCTACGAGCATGGGGAATATGCATGTTCCAGCTGGCAGAGGACATAATCCGGCAGGTCGGGACCGCATTGTGTCAAGTGGCTGGGAACCACAAGTACCTGGCAAATACCGGGACCCGCTCTCTCCAAACCAACAACAGGGCTTCCTACCTCCTGTTGATATGGGTCAACCACTCAACTTTGACCAAAATGGCCCAAATAGACTTCAGAAAGTTGCTCCTCTCAACGTGAATAAGCCGCAACCTCCTCAACCCCCGTATGGAGTGGATCCAAGAACACGACCTGATCCTGCCGTTGCTAGGAGGGATCCACAGGCAAACAATGTATCGCGGCCTCCTCGTGGGAGCTCCATGGTCATGAATCCATCACAGCCAATGATGAGTCCTCAGCATCAGCAACAGAGAATGAGCCACCAGCCAATGCAAGGCCCGCCTGTCCAGAGTCCCCCTATTCAGAGCCCTATCCAAAGTCAAAGTCGTCAATCGCAACGTCCACCACAGGGTACTATGTCTTCTCAACAAGGACCAAATTCCAGACCTCTGTCGGCTGCTCCTTCGGTAGCATCCAACAAACCACCATCTGTAGCTCCATCTACTGCATCTAGTGGACCACCTAAGAAGCAAGGGCCATCAACATTCGATGAGATGGGTATTCCTCAAGCAAAGAACGAAAATGATTGTGTAAGTGCAAAAATATGCTTTGCCTGTTCTCCGCTAACCTTTATCAGATTGTAATGTGAGCAACGAAATGATGGGAGGATAACATGCGTGCTATGGAATGGATGGGTGGAAGCATTTAAAACGAGCGAGCATTGTTTTGGGCGTTCGGATATTTTGATAGATGATTCATATGAACACTTGCTGGGACAACATGCATGGAGAATGAAAAGTATATATTGCACGTAACGTACATTTTCCGAGTAGAAATGATACCCTTCTATTTCGCATTTATGCAATTCTCTCCTTCAATTCTTTTCAAATTACAGACAGAGACAAGGTGAACCTTTCTAATGATCGTTATGCTTCCGTTCCGACTTAGGAGCGTTGATGTTTTGCTGATCCTTCATATGAATCTAGAATGTCTCTACTCGTCGGGCTAGGGGCTATTTAGGCCTAGTAGGCTCAGCATGATTGGAATTCAGTAACTATTTAACGATGCCAAACTTACCGAGAGGAAGAAACTCAGGCGCTGATGTTGTGGTCTCAGCAGGTAAGGGACTTTTGAATCAAATCTCGGCTATTTTGGTGTCTGTCGCTCCTTCCTCTTCTAAATTCTTTATCACCAGCACGCGGTCCTTCTACAGTCAGTCTCTCGTGTCTCTCTGGCACAATCGTTTTCCGCGCCGTGGGCATCAATAGTCCTCAACGACACGTAGGCGACGTCCACTCAAGACCTCCCTCGTATCAAGACTAGCATCACTTCCATCGATCGATGCGTCTCTTCACTCACCAACCATCACCTTCCGTGTCCATCTGAACCATCTATCTTCTCGGTCCGCAACAGCACTATTCCCCTTCAACATTACTACCTACTACGCAATCCGCCCTCTGCCAACCCCCACCCCCAACACCGACGCCAAAAATGGCACCTCGCGCCCCCAGAGCCACCAAAGAGAAAGCCTTCGCCGCCGCAGCAGTAGCAATCGATGCAGCCTCCGTCTCCTCAGCGCAAACCTCCGCCTACACTCCCCCTTCGCCACCACCCACCGCTCTCAAACCCGTCACTGCCAAGTCCAAAGTCGAGAAGACCACAAAACCGAAAGCCACCAAAGCTTCTACCGCTGCAAAAACTGAGAAAGTTGAGAAGGCTATCAAGAATGGTGATGCAAAAGTAATTGTGAAGAAAGATGGAGGTACGGGTAAGAAAGATGGGGCAGGGGGGAAGGGAGAGAAGGAGGATGATAAGGTGAAGAAGGTTACGGGTGAGGAGGCGGAATTACTGATTAGGGAGTATTTGAGGGAGCAGAATCGGCCGTATAGTAGTACGGAGGTTGTTGCTAATTTGAGGGGAAAGGTATGTGCTTTCCTTTCCGCGTTTAGAAGTGGGGGATAGAGGGGAGCGGATGGGGAAGGACGCGCTGATGAGAAATAGGTTGCGAAGACGGTTGCGGATAAGTTGTTAAAGGAGATGGAGCAGGCGGGACAGATTATGGGGAAGGCGACGAATGGGGATAAGAAGGGGAGTCAGTGGGTGTTTTGGTGTTCGCAGGTTTGTCTCTCCAGGTTTACTGCTTCTAGATCTCCATCCTTCTATTGAGTTGCGAAAGCATGATTGACTTATACAATCCGCACTCATAGGATCCTAAAGACTCCGCCACGCCCGAAGAGCTTGCCACAATGGACATCCACATCACCACCCTTCGCGAAACCACCCTCCCTCCACTCAAAATCCACCTCAAATCCTTCCACACCAAACTCACCAGCATCCTCTCCACGCCCACGACCTCCGACTTGTCCGTCCTGGTCTCTAACTTACAATCATCTAACGCGGAAAAGAAAGAGAAACTGAAGGTTTTTAAGGAGGGGGGTGTGAGAATGATCAGCAAGGAAGAAAAAGACAAGGTTGAGAAGGAGTGGAAATACTGGAAAAGCAAGAGAGAAGGCAGACGCAAGATGTTTGGCGACCTGGAGGCGATGCTGTTAGAAGGTATGGGCAAGGAGGAGTTGTGGGACAAGGTGGGGATTGAGGATGGGGATGTGGATTTGTGAATGTGTGTGTGAGGAAAGCAGCGAGCAGTGCGAATTGCTATGGTCTTGCATGGAATATTGCGCAGAAGTTGAGATCTCATCATGAAAATTGAGTTATGGAAGGTAATAATGTGGGTTTGCATATGCATTTGCTATATTTCACCATGATACGGAGACTTGGCTGGGAGTTATGAGGAAAGAGATTTGATAGATACCCATACTGCTGCGACATTGTGCACCTAGCTAGCCACTAAAAAGATCGTGAATTGAAACCTGAGAACAAAATTGTCACTTGAGTTTGATCTTCAAACATTACGACCTCGTACGAATTCCAAGCTAGGTACAATTGTAGCTGCAAAAGCAACTTTGCGCAACATCATACTTATTAGCTGTCGAGGTGCTAGTCCTCGGCTCCACATTCCTCTCAGTAGTGTCAAAGAAATCCGACAGGAGATCATCCCGTATATATTGTGTGTCACCTCGGCATTGACTACCATTGTCGTCTTCCATCCGCCCTCACTTTCCTTCATGCTATATATCCATCGAGCCTCATGCCAGAAATTTATCGAATCCATGGAACGAACTCCGGAAAGTTGCAGTTTTGTGCGATGTGCAACAGTACCTTTTTGCTCTGCTGGATGAGAAAGTTGGGTTGTGTCTGATGGAATTTGATGTGGAAAAGATTCGTGGGAAATACATTTTTTGAGGCATTAGCGTATCTGACATACTCGTAAAGCCCTTGTTAGTTGAAAGCTCAATCCGACCGCGTTATTCACGATTAGTCCTGGAGGACAAATTACAGATAAGAATACTAGGGAACAAGTTGCACATCTTATAGTATGAAGCACTTCAGAATACCAAAGTAGCGTATCTCAAATTCTCTACTTACTAGAAACAACCACCAACTGATTCCCCCAAACTCCCTAAACAGGAGCTCAATCTATGCAACAGCCCAGCCAAGCCCATCCCAAATCCACCCAATCCATGTCACATCATGTACTCCTGGTGGCAATATCAAATCTTCCATTCTCAGATTTCCCCAAAGCAAAGTCCTAGCCCAAACGCCAAGAATTATGTTAGATCCATACCCAAATAAATTCTTGCGAATGATCTGTGTCTACTCCGCTCCATACATGCTTCGTCTTGGAGGACAGAATTGGGTATTCGTTTTTCGTGTGCTATGCTGTGTATATTTTGCTGTGATTGATGTGAGTGCTGAAAGCAACGATTCCGAATCGTTCTATATTACAGAGACGTGATGAGGTATTAGCGGCGGGAGTGGTGATGGTGAATGCGTGTATGCCCATTCGTGTTGATTGCGAGTGTAGAATGGCCGGTGCGATCGGAGATGCATATGTGTTATACGATGATCGCAATAGGGGACTAGAGTGTCTAGTAGTATACACTGAACTCCAACATATTTGATATATAGATGTTTGTCGGCCTTCTAGACTCGATCGTATAAGTGAGGGACATGGAATCGTTGATCACGGCGCTGGTATATGGTAGATTTTCTCGACATGTGTTAGACGCCTCATCGAGTTCCGAACATGCCCTCCATGCCATTGCCATTGGTAACAGTGCCATTCCGAGGAGTTCCGCCAATAGCTCCTAGGTGTGGACTTCTGGTGCTACCAGCATAGGTCCAGCCACCACTGTTCCGCTTCTCTCCTTTCTTCTCGTCTACATCCTCCATGCCCTCCATGCTGAATACGAAGTCGCCTTGCTCTTCATCGATAGGTGTCGTAAATCTACCACTGCCACCATTGCCGATACTGCTTGAGCTGACTTGTCGCTCGGAAGTTAAGCCGACTCTTCCGGCTCCAATAGGATTGCTTGCTGCACGTGCTGGGTGAAGACCTGATTCGCTACCACTCGACTCAGCCCGCGAGAGACGTGTACGTTGAAGTTGTTGTGATATAATCGACATGGAGCTCTGACGAGGAGGAGAGGCTAAGTAAGGCGACGAGTCACCGGAAGCGTTCGGTCGGGCGCGAGAGCTTGGGCTCGCACCTGGGTGAAGAGAGGAATTTCGAAGCGGTGAACCTACGTGGCCGAATGCTGAAGCACGGGACGCTGCTGCACGCTCTTCTTCCTCCTTTTGCTGGCGCTGGAACAGAGGACCCCACCGTGAAGGGCTAGCATTAGAAGGTGAACCAAATTTTGTTGGAGTATCGTTGTTTGGAGTTCCTGTTCCGCTGTGAATCATTCTACCATCCTCCTCCGCAGCTCGAGATCCTCGGCGAGCTTTCTCTTGTGGTGTCATGAGGTCTTGAAGTGTGGCTGGGAGGTAGTCCTCCTCAAATGTAAATGAAGACTCCCAATCCTGGTCTACAGCCTTTGGGAGACTGGCAGACATAACCTTGGACTTTGCAGCAAATCGTTGCGAGTGCATGACTCTCTTGCCAAAGTACTCATCAGCGGCCGGTGCTGGCGGCGAAGCTGCGATTCCCATAAATCTGTCCCTAGTATCGTCTCCGAAAGCCGAGCTGTGAAGATTCTTGAGTGCCTCAGAGGTTCGGCCATCCTTAGCAGCTCCAACAGATCCTGGTGGTGACTCGAGACCGAATTTCGAGGGAACAGAAGATGCGATTGGTCCATGCCTTGCGATCCAAGATACTCCATTGCTATCGAAGGAGGCTGGTAATGGAGCGTCCAAAACACTCAGACCCTTGCCTACCACTGGAGATAAGCCCAAGCCAAATCTATTCGAGTCCTCGTCTCTTGGAGAGCCGTAATTAGAGCCGGGATGAGAGGCATAGCTGGTGTCAATCGTTGGGACAGTAATATCGATGCTTTGTTGGCGGCCAGTCAGAGGTGGGAAGCTATCATCCTGGTTTGAGAAGGGAGAATATTGCTGGCCGTATGGTGAAGGTGGGACGGCATTTGCGCGAATGAAGCCGTTTGTGAGGGCGGAACCGGAGTTTGGCGGGTGATAAAGATCAGTATTCAATCGTCCTCCGATGTTCAAATGTCCAGCACCCATCGGACCGCCTTGTTTGTAATTTACTCTTCGTCCATCGGGAAGTACATGCACGTTTGCGCATTTGGGACCGAATTTGCAGTTGCCCTAAGTAATTAGCTTTGAAGAAGTGTGGAAACGGACGATACTTACTTTAGCAAAATATTTGCACACATTATCATTTGTGCTAGCTAAATCATGACTGAAAGGGCAAGCGGATCCAGCCTGACATGCGCCTTGCCGGAAGAATTTGCATGGAACATGCGAGGTATCTGCGGATGGTCAGCGTCCCATAGCATCACTTTTCGGGGCTCTAAAGACTGACTTTGTCGTCCTGGAGGACTTCTGGGACCTTCAAATCTACCCATTCCGCCAGCAGCTGCTGGGGGACCGCCGTTACCGTTAAGCGCAGTGGGCGGAGGAATATTCAGAGACCCAGTGCTCATATGCCTATATTCTGCAGGCATCCTGTGACCGCCTTGACTGAGCATTGCCTATGAGGTGATAAATATGGAAAGGTGAATTCGACGTCGTATTGATGTCGAGGCTCTGTATTATCGCGACCCCGCGTCGAGGTGGGGGATTGAGGATTGTCGCGTGAAGGTTTCGAGGAGCGTAGAAGATGTGCTGCACAGATATGAAGCTGTAGTCGAAGGTGAGGAGCTGACGAGAAATGCGGCTCGAAAGGAATGCTCGAGTTGGGACGGTTATCGCTAACAAGGTGCTTTTGGTGCAAGATAATGGAGGTGGATGGATGAAGGCGGAGCTCTCGAACGCTCAGATAATTCACCGCCGAGTCCTCTCGGAAACGCTAGTGACGACAATTTGCCCTGGGCCAGTCCAAGCCCCAGCAAGTGCCCACGTCAAAAAGGTGACGGGAACTCTACAAGTGCGATTGGCGTGTTGGTGGTGAACAAACCCTTTGTCGGATGCACAGATGCTCTCGTCGGCGTCAAGAGAAGAAGTTTTGTTTTTTGTTTTGAGGTTGGGGGAGCTGTACAACCAAAAGGCGGAGAGTATTTTTCACAGGCCCAGGTTCGCAGCATAGGGAAACCACCCTTGCCAATAACAGGATTAGGGGACCAACCTCCAGTGATGAAGCGTGAATCCGCGGCGGCTTTCTGTCCTATCTGCGAGCTCGAATCTGCGCTTCTCGCGTGTAACGATCTCGTTATCCAGCTGTTCGGCCTTTGATAGGTTGCGATGAAAGAATTGCTCAAAAGGCAAGAAAGGTATCCAGGTCCAGGAGCACTCTCAAGTCACTGTGGAACACCAGCTGGCAACGCCAATGAGGGCAGCGTTCCGTCAAGATTGTTGAAGAAGATCTCGTGACTGCAAGCTGCAGAGTGTGCAGATTTCCAATGGACGGTTACGGCAATTGGGCAGGTAAACGGAGCTGTACAAATCACGACATAGGTGCCTTGGCCGCTGCAGTGCATGCAAATGTTGCTTTCGAGGATACCTATCTTATCACTCCAAACGCTTTTTGCGATGCTACTCTTGACGATGTAAAACATCCACCCGGAACATCTGGTAAGCATGACATCCCACGCTGATCACGCTCAACTCGCAGGAATCCAGTAGCATGCCCCATATCGATATGCGAAAGAGAGTTCGCAGAAAGCTTGGTCGAGGACACCCTCTTCTATGTTTAGATTAAGGGTGTCCAGGAGTCGATTGTCTCATTCTAGACTAAGATCGTCAAACATATTGCCTGATGAATGCAATCACACTGCCACAGGACTCTGAAATGCTCCAACCTGGTCACTAATTGACGGGTCGTTGACAAATCAGCCACACTGGTTGAGACATCTTCGCTGCCAGCATCCGAAGGAAGAGGGGTCGCTGGTCTATTTCAAAGAGTTTCAAATGCCACCACTACCATCACCACCCATCCGTTTCCCGCGGCTATCCCGAAATCCCAAAACAAAGCGGCAAAGCAAGGACCGAGCCATGAGGTTAACTCTAAATTTCAGACCTTGATAGGAAGGTTGAGACCCAGGATTCCCTGAGAGTCATCTGACGAATTATACCATTTCCCTGGCATGTGAAAGTTCCACGCTACCCCACGTTTTCGTTTCATCCCCACCACAACCAATCTTGAACTCTAAACATCCACATCGAGACTACAAATCGCAACACTAGAGCTACAACACCGTCCTCGTCACCGACTACCATTATAATGTCAGCCACATCATTCCACTACCGGTCGATACGAACCGATACACTGGTCAGATGCGGCAAACATACCACATTAGAGGGGCAAGCTGAGTAAAGGGGGGTAGATAGCCACGTTTTGAGGTATCACATGTATCAGCCGCACTGACCAGTTTCACCTCGTGTTGTACAAGCCGTCGCACGCGGACGCCATCAAATATGTCGGGAGTCTTCGGAGGGTGTGATGGGGAGATAGCAGAGAGGTTGGTTGACGTAGGACAAGTTAACCTTTCCTTGCAAATCATTCCAGGACGATGTCTTGGCAAGATATCGTTTCTGAGATGTGATATTCAAAGCGCGCGAAATCTTGCTTGGTTGGCTTTGGATGATACTACGCTAATTGTTGGATAGGAAACTCACAGCTAGTTGCAAAATATGGATTCTGCTTTGTGATGCTGACGACTGGTCAAGAAGCTTCATCACGCATTGCTCCGTCTTACAATATTGAAAGCAACAAGAAAAGCATCGACGACGCAGGCTGACATGATCAAGCACCGAATGAGGAAGTATAAACAACAAAAGGTCATGCTTGCTTTCTTGATTCAAACCCCGATGTTGCCGTACGAGAAATGGAGAACTACATTTCGTAATTGGTGGTAATACCAAGAACGGAATTGTTTTATGGGAAAGCCACTCGCCATGAGAAATAACAAAATTGTGGGTTTTTGTCAAATGCTTATTTTCAGAGACGCAGTTCTTCGGAAGTCCTGTGATATGACCGAAGGAATGGAAAATCATTGGAAGACCATTTGAACAGGGAAGGAAAATACACAATACATGAATTTTTCAAATAGTGTTAGGAAAATAAAATTGCAATTTTATAGACTCTCCATAATCCCATAAGTAGCAATGCAAAAAGTGCAGGAAAATATGTAATGTCGGAATCATAAGAATTGAGACTACTTGTACTCAATCTTGTCCCCGTGCAGTAATTCAAGTGCGAGCATTCAGGCCAAGGACTTATGTAGCAAACATATCCATTTCATCACACTCAAGAAGGCTTCCAAGAGTCCAAGACTGCAATCCAAGTTTCCTACCAGTGTAGAGAATTTCATACTAGAGCACAAAAGGTCTAAATCACGTGTTGATCACGTGTATGGTCTTGGCAATTGACCTGCATGCAATTCATCAGTGCACTTTACAAGTCCACGCCTTCAGTAAAACAATAGGTTTTCCTCCAGGATCAATTCTATCTATCTTCCCAACGATTCCCCAGCTGTCCCAAACTTTTTTGGTTGTCTGTTGCTCCCAATATCAAAGTTCAACGCGTCATTAGGGTTTCCGCCCTCCTGTGTGTGGATCCTCGCCAAAATTTCCTTAGCGCCATTTCTCAATTTTGCGAGGCGCAATTCAATTTTGACGATTGAAGGACGACCCAAGACCACGACAACAGCATCGACAAAATACCGCCACGATGCCTACTCACTTAAGCAAAACCCGCAAGCAGTATGTCCCCTTTTACCTCCATTCCTCGATATAGTCTACTTCGAACGAGTTGGAATTGGCGCGCTGGAGCTAGGGCAGGAAATACTTGTTGATCCGAGCTGGTTGACGATGACGATTTCACTCGGCTTCAGCTGCGCAGGAGAATGGACAGAGGGATTGGAATATGGGAGAGAATTGAGGAGTTATGCTGACGATGTAACAGCCGCGGTCATGTCTCCGCTGGTAAGGGTCGTGTAGGAAAGCACCGCAAGCATCCCGGTGGACGTGGTCTTGCTGGTGGACAACATCACCACCGAACGAACATGGACAAGTACCATCCGGGTTACTTTGGAAAGGTCGGAATGCGGTATTTCCACAAGCAGGGCAACCACTTCTGGAAGCCAGTTATCAACCTTGATAAGGTACGTTTTGGTCGAATATCTTGGATTGAGGGATATGCGGAGGATTTGTGGGATTATTTGAAGAGCTACCATGGGATTGTCTCGGAATTGGAACACTGCGAAGACGATCGATTGAGGTAGAAATTTTGGAAGAGGACTTTGGCTAACATTTTCCTCCCACAGCTCTGGTCCCTCGTCCCCGCCGAGAAGCGCGATGAATACCTCTCCGGCTCGAAGAAAGACACCGTCCCCGTCCTCGACCTCCTCCCCCTCGGCTACTCCAAAGTCCTCGGCAAGGGCAGAATCCCAGAAGTTCCCCTCGTAGTACGCGCAAGATGGTTCAGCAAGGAGGCAGAGCGAAAGATCACTGAGGCTGGAGGCGTCGTTGAGTTGGTTGCGTGAACGTGTGCTTGGGCTGGTTGATTGATGGATTTTCTTCTCTGGTCTGGGATGGGCATTCATGCATGATGGCTATGGTCGTGACCTTTTGAGGCTCGTGATGATGCGATAAAGATATTGTAGCATGAGCGGTCTGGCTTCTATGGCTAATGGAGTTCATATGAATGAAAAGCACAAACCACATTTCGAGCCAATTCTGTTTCCATGTGAGATTGGGAATTGAAGGTTGTGATGATTGCATTATGTCGTACAGGTGATGCTATGTTGGTATCTTGGAATGACAAGACCGATGCAACAAACGCTAATATGTACAAGAACTCAAAACGCCATGTATGCTTCTACCTAGTACCACCATACCACCGGGACCATTAACAACGCCTTTCATGCAGCTATTTTAGAGCATTTCCATTTCATCCTCATCATACTCCTCCTCGACAGGTGTTTCCCTCAAGAACTCATGCTCCAAAGCCTCTTTGGCACTAATCCGCTTGTTCGGATCAAGTTCAAAGCATCGCTCCAGGAACTTGACAGCCAGCTTTTCTTGATCATCTAGAGGCTTCTCCTTGCCCTCTGATCCTCCTTCGTTGCGGCATGTTGACCACAGAATGATCTTCTCGAGGGTAAAACCTGCAACACCAATTGTGGGAATATTGCTCTCGAATACAGCCCCATGCATAAAGGCACAGGACTTCATCCTCCTTGTGCCAAATATTGTAGCAATCTCGATCATGGCTTCTACATCATCATTTGAATTAAAGAATGGGAAACGTCTTGACAAGATAGTCAGTAGCATGACACCGGCTGACCAGATATCGATCTTCGTGCTTTGCTCGGTACACTTGAATAGTACTTCTGGTGCTCGGAAGCCACGCGTTCCTGCTCGATTGGCGCGTCGAGAAGGACGAGAATCATTCTTTGGATAGCCATTTGATGGCCCCATGGTTGCCGTAACACTGTTCTGTAATCGAGCTCTACGTTCGTTATATGGTCTCTTGCAAAGACATGTTGGCTTCGCCGGATTGCACAAGTCCCTTTCAGCCAAGCCAAAGTCGACAAGCACCCCTCTCTTCCTGTCTGGTTCGTAGAGGAAGTTGGTCGGTTTGATATCTCTGTGGATTACTTTCTTTTCGTGGATTGCTGCAAGAGCTGTGAAGAGAGACCGGAAGTAGATTTGCATATCTGGTACGGTCATGTTTCTGAAATAATCCCGGAAATCGGTATGTCTGAAGTATGGTAGAACGGCGACTACCTGATCGGTATGGCGAAATGCTGTAATTAATGGGCAGACCGCATCGCATTGTCTGATATCCTTGAGAAGGTCGAGCTCGTTGAATATTCTTGACGGACTACTTGTGACGTAAATTTTCTTGATCGCAACGTATTTCGGCCGCCGTCTTTGTTGCCCATATTCGTCCAAATCCTCAAGCGCATGTGTGCCGGTCTTGCGCTTCTTCAACGGAGGTGTCGACCATTTCGTGTTTTCTTTCTCTTCAAGATCCCAATCATTCTTGTAATAGTCATACTGTAGGTCTTCGGCTTTGTAGACTGTTGAGAAAGTACCTTTGTCGCGTTAATCTTAATTCATCCATGTTGGGGAATGTACCTACCCTCTCCAATGCGATTGATTAGTCGGAACCGCTCTTTAATCCCTTTGAACGTTTCCATGAACTTGTCCATATCCTCCCGCACCGTTGGGTCGACCACCTCGTCGCTTTCATCCGAGTAATCGGAATATCCATCCTCTTGTGTATCTGCATCCTCATCTCGTGACTCGTCCATCCCATTGTCCTCCGCATCAAGATCCTCGTCTGGGTCGAATTCGTCGTGATGAATCTCGAATGGTTGTCTCGCGTTTCTAGGACGAATTGTCGCCATTTTGTCGTCGCGAAAGGCGTCGCTATAGGAGAAGTGCTAAGAAACGACCGACGAGCAATGCTTCGGTTTCTAGTAGCTTCTCAATTGGTTGTTTGGAAGCAGGTACATGGGCTTCGCGGGGTGTTGTTGCGGTTGATGAGCTAAGCTTCTTCGGGCTAAACGTCAACAAACGTCGGTCGCGTCACCCCGACCAAAACACCAAACGGCTTGCGACAACCAACTTTTCCCAAGGACAATTTGTTAATGTCTGTATACGCGCATTCTGTTATCGCGCCTCTATCGACATCATGGACACCATACAATTCGATATCAACGATGCCCTCAAGCATTATATGAGCGATCCGGCCACAGTCTCAACACCAGAAGCCGACTCGAATCTTGTTGACTGCGAAAACGACCCAGAATCATTCACCAACTCCTTGATAAATACCGTGCTGAATCCCATTGTGGACTCAGTGGCAGAGAATCCAGATGCGATAACGAGAAGCGCTTCATTTGATTCCTTACAATTTCTCCTAAAGTGCGCCCCAATTTCTCTTAAATCCAGTCAGAATTTCCCTACAGATTCAGACTCTGAACTCTTCAAACTCTTTAGATTCTCCTCTTTCCTACCTCCGCATGCTTTAAGCAAAATCTTCGACCTTGTCATATCAGGTCTTTCCACCGAAGCCGACATCATCCACCACGATCTCGAATCAGACGAACAAGAATTGATTGCGCACCACAAGCAGCTTCTGGAAGTGTTCGGTTTCCTGCTACAATGGGCTATCGCAGCAGTCGAGACGAAAGCGGCGGAGAAGTCCAGTACGGCACCAGCCGCTCGAGGTCGAGGTAAAGGAGCAAAGGCGAAAGCAGCTGCCGGAAAGGATAAAGATGGCAACTGGGATTCGTCGGCTCAACTACAAACAGCGCTTGACACAATGTGCAAAGTCCTGAAATTGAAGTTATCCAAGATTTTCCTCACAACGTCAGAGAGGGATACCTTCATCAGTCTTTTCACCAGACCAGTTTACATGGTCCTAGAAAGCGAGCAGAGAGTGAAGAACACCGCCATTAGAATGCACGCATTCAAGGTCTTGTGCATAGCAGTCAAGCATCACGGACATGGCTATGGTAAGATCTAATCGATCAATTCCGGGGAAGATTACTAACAGATTAATGTAGCTGCTCAGATTTCGATTGTACAGAACCTGACATATTTTGAGCATTTAGCGGAACCTATGGCAGAATTTCTCCACATTCTTGCGGAGCAGTACGACTATCCACAACTAGCTGACGAGATTTTGCGAGAGCTCAGCAACAAGGAGTTCAACAGCAATGATACGAGAGGACCGAAGTCGGTTTCTTCCTTCATTGTCAAGCTCTCCGAACTTGCACCAAGACTCGTCATCAAGCAAATGACAATGCTCGCGAAACAACTTGATTCCGAATCCTATGCACTGAGATGTGCTCTTATCGAAGTCTGTGGCAACCTCGTGGCGGATCTCAGCAAGCAAGAAGAGCGAGGCGACAACCACAAATCACAACTAAACGCATTTTTCGATGTTTTAGAAGAACGATTTTTAGATATCAATCCATACTGCAGATGCAGGACTATTCAAGTCTACATCAAGCTATGCGATCTCGAGCAGAAATTTCCTAAACGACGTCAAAAAGCGGCAGAGTTGGCAGCAAGAAGTCTCGAGGACAAAAGCAGCAATGTTAGAAGGAATGCTATCAAACTACTTGGGTCGTTGATCAAGACACATCCATTCAGTATCATGCACGGCTCCCAGCTTTCACTCAAAGAATGGAACGCAAGACTGGATGCTGTGGATGCCGAGCTCAACTCTTTGAAGCCTCCTGCAGAAACACCAGGTTTGGTCGATAACAAAGCTAATGAGACTGTGGATACTGCCCTTCTCGACGACGCAACACAAATGCCACCTGATTCGCCAGTAAAGCCATCGGAGATGACAGATGAACAGAAGATTGCGGCAGTCAAGAAGGCCCAGGAGGAAGCAGCAACATCTGAAGCAATCAACAAGTTGACTCTCACAAGACGATACTACGTTGAGGCTCTCAAGTTCATCGAGGTCTTGCATGGTGCCACGACGACAATTTGTCAATTGCTCGGATCGAAGAACAAGAGCGAAGTTATCGAGGCCATGGACTATTTCGAGATCGGCGATGCTTACAACATTGAGCAAAACAAGCTTGGAATCAGAAGAATGTTGCGATTGATCTGGACAAAAGGCAACAGCGACGAAGGAAAGGGTGTTCAAAATCATCTGATTGAGTGCTACAAGCGCCTCTTCTTTGAAGCCCCAGACACTTACAACGTTAACGATGCTGCTAACTACATTGCGCGAAACATGATCAGCTTGACATTTGGCGCAACTCCAGCAGAGTTGACCTCCCTGGAACAACTCCTCAGCACCATGATGAAGGCGAACCACATTTCGGAATTGGTTGTTCAGAAACTTTGGCAAGTCTATGGTGTTCAAAAGAGAGAGATCTCGAAAAGTCAACGACGAGGTTCAATTATTGTTCTTGGTATGCTTGCGACTGCGAAGCCAGAAATTGTGGTCGGCGAAATGGAAACCATGCTGCGTATTGGACTTGGAAGCCTGGGTCGTTCCGATTTACAACTTGCCAAATACACGTGTATTGCCTTGCGAAGAATAAACCCCACAGGGAGACAGGCCAAGGAGACGAATGCATCGAAGCTTCCAAACGACCATGCCATTCTCAGCAAGTTGGCTGCCATTACTGAGATTGAGTCAGACAACAAGGAATGGTATGGTGTTGCGGAGCAAGCTATCAATGCGATATACACACTCTCGAAACACCCAGATACTCTTTGCTCTGAGATTTTGAGGCGAAAGACGAGGCATGTTTTCCAGCAACGCGTTGCAAAGACTCCTGAACCAGAAGTAGCAGATGTGGTGACTCAATTATTATCACCACCGCCAGAAAAGACAATCGTAGAAGAACCGATCCAACCAAAGGAAGTGGCCGAGCCTGAGAAGAAGCTCAAGGGCTCTATCGCGTTATCGCAACTCCTGTTTATCGTTGGCCATGTCGCCATCAAGCAAATTGTCCACCTTGAGCTTTGCGAACTTGACTTTAAGCGGAGAAAGGCAGATGCAGAGAAGAACAAGCCAACTTCTGAAACACCAGCAGACAAGGCGGCCAAGGAAGCAGCTGATGACTTGGATATGATTGGCGGTACCACTGAAGACGACTTCACAGAAGCAATGACACACATTCGTGAGCGAGAACTTCTTTATGGCGAGAATTCCCTGCTAGCCAATTTTGGGCCTCTCGTTTCGGAGATCTGCTCGAACAACACCACCTACAGGGATCGAAATCTTCAAGCAGCAGCAACACTCTGCTTAGCCAAGCTCATGTGTGTCAGCTCCGAATACTGCGAGACGAACCTCCCACTTCTCATCACCATCCTCGAAAGATCCAAGGACCCAATCACTCGATCAAACGTCGTTATTGCCCTGGGAGACATGGCTGTATGCTTCAACCACCTCATCGACGAGAACACAGATTTCCTGTACCGCCGACTCAACGACAAAGATGCAAGTGTTAAGCGTACTTGCTTGATGACTCTTACATTCCTCATTCTTGCCGGTCAAGTCAAGGTCAAGGGTCAACTTGGCGAAATGGCGAAGTGTCTCGAAGATGATGATAAGCGCATTGCGGACTTGAGCAGGATGTTCTTCACTGAGCTGAGCACTAAGGACAATGCTGTTTATAATCACTTTGTGGATATGTTTAGTTTGTTGTCTGCTGAGAAGGACTTGGAGGAGGATTCGCTGAAGAGGATTATTAAATTCTTGGCGGGATTTATTGAGAAGGTACTTGCTCTACCCACCCTTCAGCCATGATCGATACATGAAGCTAACAAACAATTAGGACAAGCACGCCAAACAACTCGCCGACAAGTTGGCAGCTAGACTTGCTCGCTGCGAGACGGAGAGGCAATGGAATGACGTCGCGTACGCACTCAGTCTTCTGCAACACAAAAACGAAGAAATCACGAAGATGGTGTCGGGTGGCTTTAAGATTGTGCAGGCGAATGCTTAGTGTGTTGGAATGAGATTAAGAATGTTGTATGATATATGCATGTTATGATGGCGCCCATGGGGGGATCGTTGGATCTTATGGGCATTGCGATGGTCTGGCGTTGGGCGGTTTTGATGCTGGAGATGGGTATGGGTGGTGACTCACTAATGTCTTGATGAATACACGTACTTTCCACCTTCAAGCCCATCCCAAAAATGTGAAAAGTCCTTTCTCTTCAATTTAATCCTTTTTCCCGTTTAGTGAGTGCACAAAAATAATAAGAATTGAAGATAGTGATGCTAGGTGCCAGAATCGAACTGACGATCTTCTGTGCAATGTTGCCCGCAATTGCGACTTCACAAACAGATATCATACCACTAGACCAACCCAGCTTTCCTTTGAAGAGTGATTGCTTAATGGAAGTGGTAAAGGGATATTAGGGAAGGGTATGGGGAAGGGAGGGGGAAGGGAGAAGGGGGTGTGAAGGAGGTATTGAGTCATTAGTGTTGTGGTGGGAAGGTGCGATGGGGAAAGGGGGAAGGAGTCATTTGCACGTGATTGTGAGACGTAAGGTTGAAGCGAGGCGTAAGACCATTTGGGGGCGGAGGGCGGAGTCAGTGTATGAAAATTGTAATGTTTGCGATAGCCTAGTAGTGTTTTTGTGGTTCGTTTCGTCGAAAGGGGTTGTGAACTTCTCAAGTGCTTGGTAGAGGTGCTCAACGATCAAGGAGGCGTTAAGGGATTTCTAGCAGCAACCAAAATCGTGAAACCCGTCGTCAAGACGTAACTTGAGAAATGGCGAGACCAAAAATGCAAAAAATGAAAGTACCCGGTATCAGGATCGAACTGATGATCTTCTGTGCTCTCGTCAGAGACCCCTCAATCGACCCCATCCCAAACTAGAGAAAGGTGGAGTGCAGCGACAGGCGTACCGCCTGAAGGGCCAAGGGTGCTAGCTGTTGTGAGACAGACGTCTTACCACTAGACCAACCGGATGTTTTGTGTTTATTTTCAAAATAGTCCTTAATTGAAATTTTATATTCTTCTATGGGTGCGGTTGAGAAGGGGGGTTTTGCCGAGGTGGGCGCGAAGCGAAAATAGAAGGCATGTCCTCAAACAGAATCCGGCCGTCATCTCTCAAGCCTTGATATCTTCAACCAATAATTGTACATTCCTCTATCCCCGTGGCCTCTTAGAATTCGAATCTTTCATCAACTGATCCAACGTTTCCCCACAATCCTTCCCGCCTGAGATTAAGTCGTCCTTCAGATTTCTCGTTCGTATCAGTCGTGTGCGTTCTACCATCTCCTAGAGACAAGCGCTGGAGTATCTCGAAATGTTCAGCTCCTCTTTCGAGTTTTGTTTATCTGTTGACCGTCATATAGACCGCCGCTTTTGATCCAACTCAAACTTCTGCGCCGAAGAATACAGCTCAATCTTTACGTGAGAAGGGGCTCAAATTTCGCATCCCACCCATGAACTTCCCTTCTCTGAGATAATTCTTCTTCGGGTGACTTGAAGCTCAACTCATGCGCCAACGGCCTGTTGGAGGCAACCTCGTATTTCAACTCTTCTGACGTCAGCTCCAGGATTTGATTTGTGTCTGGTGCCTCATTTCCACTGGCTGATGAAGGTTTCGAATCGTGTGCGTTGGCCTCGTCGTCAAGCTTTCTTAGTCTAGCCAGTCTTCTCAGCGTATACAATAGGATCATTGCTATAATAACACCAACGAATGCTAGGATTCCCAAAGTAACTACTTTAATACGTCCTTCGTTCCAAAAGTTCGATTTCGTTTTTTCCGCGGGCTTCACCCCATTGAAGGGTACCGCAAAGACATAAGATGCAGTGGCGACCACGGATACTGTTGGTGCAAACATATAACTACCAATGCTGTTGGTAGCCAAAGCATTAAATCGAAAGGACTGGCTCGGAGTTACAGTGGAGGTACACTGGCCTAAAGTCCTAGGATCATGCAGAGTTGCAAATATGTAGTCTCTGCCAAGATTCATTTAGTATGACTTCAATAATCTGGATTGTTGAAACTAATACTCACGAGGGACAACATCCGATTAAAGCGTCGCTACTGCCTGCTATCAGGCTGGAAAATACGGTTGAATATGCCTGAGGGCACTTGACAGGGCCTATGCTATATGATACATATTCTGCAAGACCTTCTGCAGCAGAAGAGTATTGTCAACCAACCCACCATCTTGTGGCTTCTTGTGGTAGGCACGGTCGACCATTGTCTTGACCCGGAGCATAGGCGATATTGACGTACTCATAGGTATTATGATATTTCATCCATATTCTGTAGACTTCTCCGCATTTGCTATCTGCTAGTTGTGCGTATCTTGTTGTCACCGGAAGCCATGAAGTTTTAGTAGGAGTACTCGCGTCGCCTATGGTCGAAGTGTGAGAACTACTAGAATTGCTGGCACTTGGGTTCGATGGTGGAGAGAATGTTGGGAGTTGAGCTGATTGTACTGCGTTACTTGACATTGCATTTAAACGATGGCATCAGGGCAGGACGTATGTGTTTTTGGATTAGTTAACGAGAGCCGTGGGTCGCTAAAGAATTGAAAATTTAGTGCTCAAGAAAGTATGCACCACAAGCCCCCACGAGGAAGTTGAGCTTCAGCGGAGGAGCTTTCGACGATTGGAGAATTAGAAGTAGCTTGTATATGATTCTGGGTGAGCTGCATATGTCCAGGCTCTGTCGTGTTGGGGTGTTGAATATGGTTATACTAGAGTTATCTCATTGACACTGCGCAACCATTGATGTATACACAAATACAAGCATTCAACAAACAAGAGCGGCCCTCAATGGCAACTCACAACCAAAGAGACTGTGTATATTGCTTATCGGCAGCGTGGAAATGCACAGTACA
Organism: Halenospora varia; assembly: GCA_020726485.1. Classification (NCBI taxonomy): domain Eukaryota; kingdom Fungi; phylum Ascomycota; class Leotiomycetes; order Helotiales; family Solenopeziaceae; genus Halenospora; species Halenospora varia. The sequence continues at coordinate 755,303 of JAHEWH010000007.1, forward strand.
AGCTTCTTGACAATGCATTTCCGCCGCCATACTAGAATACGCACCACAATCATTTATCGGTAGCACAAGATGTTGAAACAGCGATATGAGCTATAGGGAGGCCTCCATTTATGACATATAGTTTTCAATATTCTGGGTGGCGGAGTCTTTGTAAAGGAATTTTGGAATCCTGCTTGTAGCACCTTAATATTCACTTGCATATGACGACTTGCCGGCATGATAAGGAGCGCATGAATTTTACCGGTGTAGCGTTCTTTAAGCCGTGAACCGAAAACCCGTTTGTTCACCCGTTTGGAATATGCCGGGTAACGTGACTGTTAACGCTCGTATGATCTTACATTCGGCAGCATATCAAAGTTTCAACTAGTACTCGGTCTCGAATTTAGCCATACGTTGAACCGATATGTACTTCAGATCATTAGAATAATAATACTCAACATATCATCAGTATTCAGACTCTGATTGAAAAAGAGAGGTGGTTTGTGGTCTAGCGCAGTTTGAAGTACAAAGGACTTGCTTTCTACAGTGGAGTCGAGAGTTTAAACCCTTTTAGAAAGTAATTTGAATCCTTTGAAGTTGTTAATTCTTTTCCACAAGGGACAGAATCTGATACTCCAAGCTCATCATACAATTTTATCTCTAGCAAGGAAGTCTTTTCACGGACATTTGCTCTAAATTCCTCGACCTCTTTACCCCTCGCTGGGTTTGCTCAACACCATTGTGCGGAATGTATGGTAGTATTAATTGTGGGAGTATTCTTACCTCACTAGTTTCATATGATAGAATTAATTCTTAAGCCATATAACGAATTCATCGGAAGAGATGAGGATTTTAAATAATTACTTCGATCGCCTGTCCTCTTTCGCAGCGGGTTTATTGGCCCAATGGCTATGTTTACAAAACAATTTAGGAGAGTGAGTTGCATAGTGTTGTGAGGTACCACGAGAAGCCGACAGTAAGTACATAAGATCATGAATGTTTCCTACTTATTATATTCATTCCATAATGAGATGTTGACCACGGAAACTTCTGTTCACTTGTGGGTGTTTTGGGACCAAGTACAGCACGTTCCTTCTTTCTCGGTTGAAGTTGACAGAGCAGCGCTAGATTCAGGGAACTTCTAACTTTGAAACCTTCTTCACCTCTAACTTCATCCCACCATCAACGCCGACACTGCGAAGCGTCTCATCGATCATCATCTTATTACCGCATCATACAATGACAGCTATATCGCAGGAAATGCTCCATCGATCATATTCGCACGTTCAACCATGCATGTCCAACAAGTCACAAAGCTTCGGCATTCAGTGATGTTGCTAAACTGCCACATAAGTTACACTCAACCTTTTTTTCTCGCTGGTTCGGTTTTAGTCTGTGGACGTGAGCAGCTACCGGTTTAACCTGAGCCGAGGCTGGGCATTCCAGAGTAATAACCTGAGCATCCTGAGCATGCCCCTGAGTAGCAAAGTAGGGATCCTGTTTAGGCTCCTTAGCGACGTGTTTTAGGCCCCTTCATGGTCCGGTTACAGCTTCCCAGTCGAGTTTGCTAATGTCCATTCTAGTTAAACACAGCTTCCGTCTTTCAATTTATCACTTTGCTTGATGATTACTTCATAGACCAATGATTCGAGTCATTAATGTCTTTTCCCGAAACACTTAGGCACCTCGAGGAACTGTTTATGAAGACACATTTACTTATTAGGAGTTAGGTTAAACAATAGAAACTGTATACTGGTCATGCCCATTAAAAGCTTCGTATTCAGTCTCTGCCAGGTGTGGTAATTTCCTCTGCATGATCGTCTCAATTTCGTTTGGAACAACTGTCATGAAGGTGCCAATCCGCCGGTACTGCCCGTGGGTAGCATGTGAAGGTCTCAACACCAAGCCTTGCAGAAAAGTCCGTACCTCTACTTCTTTGTCATCGATAATATCTCTTCTAACTTCGATTTCATCTTCGATTCCTTCTCTATCATCGGTGTCACTGCCATTTTCCATGTGCGTAATCGACACTGGCATACAAAATAGCTCCGTTTCATTGCTCGATTCCGACTCTAAATCCTCGTCTGGATGGTAAGCAATTCCATCGAGCGATTCGTCAAGCAATAGTCGTAACCCCGGGAAGTAATGGACATCAGACGCCACTTCTCCTTTTAGTATTCGGCCTCTCAGCCTCAACAGCCCAGAACTGACATTACCGAAAGGATCCGTGCCTTCCAGTGCCACGTTCGCCCCAAGCACTTCCATCAATATTTCGCTATCTTCCTGGGCCCAATTGGACCAGATCGGCCCATCAATCGATGACCAACACCATGACGGCGCTCGATATATCTTACTCCGCTTCGTAACTCCTAACCCTTCCACCCTCCACAGAAGCTGTCTTTCCAGGCCCATGCGCCATAAGCCAGCCATGTAGTCGACTCCACCAAACTTTGACTGGAAGTGCTGCGCCAGACCTGCAATCGCAAACAATTTGTCCGAAGTATAGGTTAGATTACATCTGGCAAACGTCTCAACGACATCTAACCATGAATTGAGGGTATTTTTATCGTCTGAGACTTCCGTTTGAGCACGTACAAGCGTCTCATTGGCTCCCGAGTCCGTCATGTCGACTGCTGGCTCCCCTCTCGGGAAAGTCTCAGATGCACGGCCAGATGAACACTCCCAGAATATCTCGTCAATACTAAAATGGAGAATACGTGGTGAGAGCAGACGTTCCTGACACACCCACGCACGGCGGTTAAGTGGTGAGTTTTTAACGAAATCTGTCCAGCGCTCCGCGTCGACGATTGTGTATTCTATATTCTCTGAGGCGGGCATTGAGATTTGAATCGGTTTGATGAATTCTGGATTGCGGCGCGAAAACATCCCAGCTGGTCTTGTAGACAGTCCTCCACCGCCGGTGGCAGCTAGATTGCACCAGCAGTTACCGTAGACCGCTGCCATTCGGGGTGCTTCTTCGAGCCATTCTTCTTTGGAATCTTGGAGGATGCAGAGCGAGTCGACCCAGAGGTGTTTGATCCCGTATTTGGAGGACAGACGCCGAGTGACGATGATTGCGTCTTGGAATGTTTGTGAGAGGTCCAGAATCGGGATTGATTTTGAGAATATGGGGTTTGTTGAGGATGTTAGGGTTATTACCTTTGAGTGGCCCCAGCAATGGCTTAGAGTGACGTATTCTGTACTTGGTAATAGCTTTTCAGATAGACACAAGAACGGGGGATGGTTTTCGTCGCCAACATCGATGAGCCTCTTTGGTAAGGACTTGGCTGGGAAGAGTTGCCTATTACAACTGTCATGAGATGTTGTGCAGTGGTCTAGCCAGGATGTACATTGAGTCCAACTCGAATCTGAGAACGTTGTATGACTACCGTACTTTGTAATCATCTCTGGGAAAAGAGACTGAGGAAGGTCTAAATTATATCAAGTCATTAGCAATGAAAAGCCAAAGAATGATAAACGAGAATTGGAATGATTTTGACATCGCAACTTACATTCTGACCTCAGAATCTCAAACAGCGTTTGTAAAAATGTATCAGTATCTAGTTCAGGTTCTTTGTCTTGAAACCGACCAAAACCCGACGCCGTAATTGCATCACGACTCTTTAACCCCAGAGAATCACTTTCATCTTCCGTCTCGCCCTCATCCTCATCCTCGACAATGGTGTGCGTATATATCAAAAGATAATGTGGGAACCGCGTTTCCTCATCTCCTTCCTCGAACACCGCGTTGATCGAGATACGTGGAAACTTCGACGATACAGCTTCGAGTGCCTCTTCGGCGTCGCTCTCTCGAGTCGTGCCATCATAGCCATTACAAACCTTGGTGGAGTGGACGCGCAACATTTCGGAACACAGCCGACAGCCTGCCAAGGCCGACTGACGAATGAAGTCTAAGTCGGGACGGGCAGTGGTGCCTGTCACGTGGGAGATATGAACAGGTAGGCTGCTATCGCTCACTTCACCAGCAGAGAAGCGCCGGTCTAGGATGGTGGTGCAAAGTTCGCAGAGACTTTGGGATTGCTGAGACTGAGGCATCGCGGCATGTGTGAAGAGAGTATGGCAAAGCCTAATTCTCTGGTAATTTGTTGGGAGTCGGAAGAGTAGATGAACTGAAGTATGTTGTTGAGATTCGTGAGTAGCCGGAGTCAGTTGTAGAGGTGGTTAGGGATCCACTCAATAGTTCCTCTCTAACCTCAGCTGTGAATAGGCTACAAGTAAATATACAGAGGACGCGGTCAGACGTCGTGGCACTGCTGTAAATTTTTGAATACGCTGTAAACTCCCTGTAAATGCCCAAAAACTCTTAAGCGAACCACTGATGACACTCACTCACTATAAGCCCTGTAGATACACGGGATGAAGCCTGCCAGCCAGGGGGTAGAAATACAGGGGTTTTGGGCGAATGAGAGGAGCCGATCGATCGCTTAAGGGCTTCATGAGGCTTTTATAGGACTTTTACAGGGTAACGGAGATTTACAGTGTGTCACGACTTTTGACCGCGTTCTCTGTAATTCTAGCCGATACCGTATCGTGATTTCCTTCCTTTCTCATTTTTGCATTTCACGCATTCTGATATTAACGGCTATATAATTGACCTCTTGCTGATGTGATCTTCCTCGATCACCGCTCTTAGATTTGTTAGCCTTATCCTAGGTTAATTTATTTTTATTGTTTCTAATAGTGGCACCATTCGTTACGCTTTCGCACCGCCCACCGATCGTATAACGAGGGTCTATTTCTGTAACAGTTTGGTTCAAAGATCTCTAAGAGCGTATTTGGGCTTCCAAGGAATGATCGTTGGAGCTTGGCAAAAATAATAGTAGGGTTTCTGGCTTACATCACGCATCACCAGTAGAAACAAGAGGTCGAAACTGTGAAATAAATAGCGGGTCCTGCTCAGGTGAGTTGAGGGTGATTAACGTATGAGCAGAAGCGGCCAGGTTTACTAACTGACCTTGGGCCGAGAAAAAACAATCTTATGTTCAACTACCTGAATGTAGCGACGGCGGCAGCGAACAACCCAACGAAGACCATCCTGCTTCTTCGAAGACGCTTAAAACTACCGAATGGGTTGATTCAGCTTGTCTGAGTTGTTTGGGCCGCATTCTCGTATTCAGATGATGGTCGCAAGACGGCGAGATGAGAACTTTGATCGTAAATAGCAAAGTGTCTCTTCCAGTACCATTCTGACCTCCCAAGTGGATGCATGGCGAGGGTAAAAAATTTTCACGATCTCACGATTAACACTTGGATAGCTGGGCCAAACCCACAGGCAGATGATTCTTGCACTTTGGACGAGACGGGACAGGCGAGTTTGAAGTTTGCCATCGAGATTGAATGGGAATTGACGATCACTAGGTTATCAAATTTTTTCTGCAGAAAGTAAACCTCATTCAAGTTGAGCAATTGTGAAGCCTAGGTCAACTACCAACATGCAAGACATACCGTCCTGTGGCTTTGGCCAGCCCGATCTTTCTGGCACTGAAGAATAAGGCCCCGAATAACATTCCTCACCGCTTGCTTCAACATTTCAAGCTAGCACTCACTTTCTCTCACGCCGGTCAGGCGCTTCCATCTTTCAATTCGTCAGTGTTGTCTTGCGGTCAGTCCGAGGGTCTTGGATTTGATTCTACCCCGTTTCCTCTGTCAGCGTCGTTTCCAATAAAGGGCCATCCCGCTGAAAAGCAACGAAAGCTAGGAGCGGCCCCAGCTTTCCACACTTTTCAATATCTCTGTTTGTAGGAATTTTATGCTAGCGCCAACTCTATTTCTTTCCTTCTTACATCTCAGCCCTGAATATCAATATGTTCTGATGTTCGACTAGTCCTTCTAAGGATTTGGTTCGATAAATACACGGCCAGCTACTTCTCCTACGACAGCAATTACCTTTGTGCTGAACACAGCACGGGAGAAGAAAGATCAAGTCAATCGAACTCAGGGCCAAAAACCAGAGGATGAGCTGAATCTATTTAGTATCATTACATGAAACAATTTGCTATTTGTGATGGTCTTGTTGTCGTGCCTGATCGCAGCCTCCGCTCCATAGATGCGATGCATTCGTTCGTGATAGTTCAGTTGCATTTGCGGCTTTATTTGTCACCACTCGAACAGGAATATGATGGCAATATGGCAGTGGGACATGTGCTGAAGTCCTGGAGTGTAGTGGTAGAAGGTTGTTCACCTCGCCGTTCTCGATGCCTCCTGTGTGCTGACGGAATGTATAAAGAGGGCAACATTTTCTGGAAGGATTTACATTCATCCAGCATCATCAGAATATCGTTCTTCGAATCGTCTCCGATTTTCATCCACTGGCTCATAATTCTTTTCGTGTCCTGATACTTATACTCAATATGTCTGTGGCATCTCGTCCCTCCAACTATGCTGCAATCTGGGATTTGAATACTGTTGCCAAAATGTCGGCGCTATCAAATCGAAGGGACCTTTTGCTCTAGGATCCAGTATCCAGAAACTGTCTTTGGAGGCTCTCCGCATGTGCGTGTAGACGCCCCTGACTTTGAGGACGGCGGAAAATATCGCTGTATGTACCCACTCTCTCTCGTCTAATGATTCTTTCCTTTCAGTAGTTTACTGTGCTAATTCCAACCTCTTTATAGCTATCATAAAACTGTTCATTACATACAAAAATAACGCAACTACAGTGGGCCATGGTACATGATGACTCATTACTCCAGATCTACTGGTTATAGCTGGTCATTGTGCCTGCGTGTTGAATGAGCGATGCGCATGGACCTGCTTTTCTTAGCTTAGCGCTGCGATTGAGCCGCAAACTGTCATTACCACAAAAACACCCACTACTTCACTTAGACATCAATAACAACAACCTCAATTCTGGCTTCACTTGAGTTCCCTCTATTTTTACCCTTTTCATTGCTTGATTCTACACTGCGACTTCTCGGAAACACCATTGGGTCCTGCGACCTCCTTTGCATCTCGGAGTGTCTCATGATTTTCTGTCTGGACATTCCCAGCCAAGCAATTGCTAACCCTCCCGTGTTCTTTAGGGCTACCCCGGGAGAGCCAATGTGTCTAGATCAAGCTTGAATCCGGAGCTATTCAGATATACCGTGGGGCGAGATTCATGACGACAAGTGGATGGTTGCAAAGCGAGGGTGCTAATCGACGAGCGGACGTCGCGATCTTAAAGCTCGATTCTCCTTTTCTTGGGCATCTCTCTAACTTCAGTTATGTCGATACACCCATATCTGGGTCGTATCCCATCGGTGTCACAGGATATCCTTTCGACAAGCCAGATGGTGACGGCGTCGAGAAGGGACCGCAAATGTGGGACTGTTTACCTCTGAATGGGATTGGAACTTTGAAACAAACAAGCGACAGATGTTTGCGTATAATATCTCAACCTATGGTGGTCAGCTCAATTGTCCAATGAGCTCAGACGATTACTTTATTAACCCTCATTTTTACAGGACAATCTGGCTCTCCCGTCATTCGCACCTCGGATATTGCGTTGATTGAGGTGCATACACACGGAGGTAGGGAGGTCAATCCCGCAAGTTCTATTTACGGAAAGTATAGCAACGACTTCAAGGCTTTGATCCACTATATTAAAGAGACAACACCATCAGTTGGTCATTTACAGGGTTTGAATGTCTTCCAACCTCTTACTGCCCGCCCGGGGGGGAGGGAGGATAAAGCCGCAGAAACTTTTGGCAACTCCACGGAAACATCCATTGCCCACGAGTCTAGGACCTCAGGTATTAGGACAGAAGATATGTTTGACTTTCTAGACGTCTTAAAAGACGTCGTAAAGTAGCTACACCTCTGATTAGGGGTTAGCTTCCAAGTTGCAACACCCTTCCTCGGGCCTCTTGGCGCTCCAGCAGCGGGGGTTGCAAGTGTTGCTCTGGGCGCTTTGGGGAAGCTGTGCGAGCCTGTTTATGAAAGCGACATCGGCTCATTCCGCATGGTGCCTGAGCATCTATGAAGAAAGACGGGACTTTTCAATTAGGTTCGTTATGTTTATATCTGATCACGTACTGTGATACAATGGGCATAACTGGTTAACTGAACCATCAGCGCGTTCATGGAGCTCACGATTCCCAGTTTTCAGGTATGCTCTGGTCTGAGAAAGTTATTGACTGAGACTAGGATTCTCATTTCTTGACACGATCTATGCTTGCGATATTTTGGCCACTTCAGCGAGTTCTCAACGTGGTTCTGGAAGAAAGATCCACATTGAACACCCGTTCCGGGTAGCCTTTGAATATTGTATACAGTTTTCATCTCTCAATTTGAGGCTGGAGAACAGCGTATTGTCGGATGTGTGTGAGCCAAAGTCTGGCATATGCTAACTATCGACTCTTGAAGTGCTCGACTTAGCCTCGGCATTTCGGCTGTTCCCGAAAGGCCTTTCATTCATATCGCGGAAACTTCAGCAGACGGAGATCCTGGAATAATTCACACGCTCCGGCATCCAGTCGAGAGATCTACCAAGGCTTTTCTCATACTTTGAAAGCAAAAGGGGTAGATGAATGGAACGGTTTCACAGGCCCCCTCGCAACCAATCGACGAGACGATGTACAGCTTCGAAATCAAGTCAAACGAACATAAGGTACAACCGATGGACATCAGCCTGACAATTTCAAAAGAGACATATCCATATGCAAGGTCAAATCCGATAATCAAGCTAAAGCTACCGGTAATTTAACCAGAATACACAAGTGACATCCTTCCCCTATGTACTTTGAGAAATATTGATGTCAAGGAATAAACATCAGGGATCAAATCCTTCATTTACGGCAACTAGTCCTTTCGAATCATATTTCTGAAGTTGCGTTTGCTGCTTCTTTTGTTGCATTCCATTAAATCCTCACTATTTCCACGTATATTTAAGCGAGAGCCCCCTGAAGTACCGGCATCGATGCTGTAGAGCCCCACCGGGAATTATCTGCACCCACTCAACATCCTGTCATCATCCCCTGAATTCGGCAGTCTGAGCGGGGTCCCATTATTCTCCACGTTTTTCTGAATTGCTAATCTGACATTTGACAAATCACTTTCGTACCTTCTGAAGATTTGTACGTCGATCTTGTGGGACAATATATATGCATTTGCCAAAAGTCTTGTACGGAGATGTACTCATCCATGGAATTTAGAGATTTTGAAATTAGGAGGTATAACTCCGTGATTGTCCTCAAAATGGCATCACAGGAAGTTAGTTTCCATCGCAGCAGTATCGACTTTCACGATGCTCCTACCTTTACCCCTTGCTGGCCTTGGGGCCACGCTATCACTGCTGCCGACTTTTGCCATAGCAGCAACGTGCGATAGACAATGCCTGGAGAATGTTATGTCCACCTACCTTACCGCGCTCACTTCTCATTCTTCGAGTACCCTTCCTGTCACATCAAACGTCAAATACGTCGAGAATGCCCAGATCCTGCCCCTCCGCCAGGGTGGTGAATGGGCCATCAGCGGCGCCGTCTCCGGAAAGTATCGCCATGACTTTTCAGACCCCTCATCTGGGCAAGTCGCCACAATTACAACAATCACAGAAAATGGAGTCGGAGCCATCTATCTCGTGCGATTGAAAGTCGAGCCTGATGGCAAAATCAGTGAAATCGAGACAGCAATAACACGCGATCCAACGGGTGCTGCGAGATATGAAAAGATGGGAGCTCCAGAACCCATATGGCTAGAGCCAGTCCCAATGTCCCAACGAATACCACGCTCAAAGCTGATCTCGCAAACCGATAAATACTACTTAGGCATGGAGCGCAACGATCCTAAGGGTAACTACAGCTTCTTCGACAAAAACTGCACACGCATCGAAGACGGTCTCCAAACCACCAATGTTCAAACCGGCGATCCATACGGGCACTCCAACGATACACTCTTCGCGTCTTTAACGTGCGAGCAACAATTCCAATCCGGCTTCTTGGGTTTCGTGACGAAGATTAGGGAGAAGCAGTTTACACTCGTAGATGAAGAGCGCCAGGCGATTTATGTGGTCAGCACACTTGATCATAATGGCACTGTGAGGAGTTTGCCAGATGGTAATGGGAGTTCGCCTATCCCGCCATATTTTGACGTTCCGCGGACACTGCAAGCTGTCGAGGCGTTTCGGTTGAAGGGCGAGAAGTTGTTGCGTATTGAGATGACACTCACAGAACTCCCCTACGGCATGCGCTCAGCATTTCCATTAGATCCGACGGAAAGCCTGAGCGGTCCAGGGACAAAATTCATGGTACCGAGTCCGTGTAATCGTACTTGTTTGGAAGCTACGACGGAAAAGGTTCTTCAAGCTATGCTCGCGCATGACGTTTCTACCTTACCGCTCTCGCCTCAGGTTCAGTATTCAGAGAATGGCCAATTTTTAGCTCTGGGAAACGGCCTTTGGCTTACTCTCAGCCAATTCGCATCCCCGAGTAACTCTTCTGAATATGCTGCTTTCTTCGCGGACCTTGAGAGCGGAACTGGTGCATATTGGGGTCGAACACAGGAACATAGTATTGCTGGTGTTCTTGCCCTGCGCGTTAAGGTTTCTGCTGGGAAGATAGTTGAGATTGAGGCTGTGGATGTGAGAGCTGAGAATAACGGAGCAAGATTTGGGACCAAGATGTTGATGAGGCCACCGTTGCCGGTTGAGTGGGATGGTTTGGCGGACTTGGGAAATTTGTCTTCGGTGGTTGGACAGAGCAGTGGCGGTAATGGTATCCCACCAACATTGGTGACCGCATATTTTGACGGACTGGAGACACATAATAGCGCTTCCGTGCCTTTTTCAACAACTTGTACTCGACTGGATAATTTCGCACAGGCAAATTTCACTTGTGGGGCACAGATGAGTGGGCTGGGTGTAGCGCCTAATGGCCTTCCAATCAGCACGACCACTGTCCGAGATCGCAGGATTCTGGTAGAGGATAGTGAGAAGGGTGTTGTGTTGGCGGTAGCTATGGTTGATAATCCTGCGGTTGCGAAGGGGACCGCGGTGTTGTCCGAGACTGAAAAGTTACCTGGGACTTATATGGTGTCTCAGATGATTAGTGTGCAGAATGAAAAGATTGAGAAGGTTGAGGGGTGGTGGAGTATATGCCTTTTGGGTATACGTCCGCTTGGGGAGAAGAGAAGGATGATGAATAAGGCTTCGCTTATAGATACATCGAAATATATCACTAACTGCCTAAGCTATTGTAGCGGTGCATACTATTTTTAACGATAAATACCCGAAGTGCCACTCGAACAAATTAAAATACCTGGGATGTCCATTTTCATGCTATTTGGAAAAGGTTAGAATTCGGCTTTTAAAAGTGACTGCCACTCGCGCCGACATTTGTAGGGAAGGTTTTTTAATAAATCAGGTAGCGTTTTCCACCTCCTTATTCCTTTTCCTCTTCCTCTTCCTGTTCTTTCCTCGTCCTCTCTCCTAATTTTATATGCCTTCCTTTTCACTAAAAGTACGTTATACGATAGAAGATTTTAAGAAATAATTAAAAAAGGAGTCTAATAATTTACGGCTTAGAAATAGAGGGCAGGCACTTTAAGGAGTAAAGGAACGACGATAAGACATAAACCAAGATAATAGTTGAATATAGGTAAGTAGAGAATTATAGGAAGCTGACACAAAAGGCACGAAAGCCACTTTAGAAAACCAAAGTAAGTTTATCGAATCCTGCTTCAAATATACCTTTCATATTTGCAATTTGCGATTTAGTCCTACGTAGGCTATTGATCCGTTAGTACTATCAGTATGCCGTAGTACAGGCCACCCTGCCGGATTCGTTGTATGTTAGGAAAAGTAAAACATCCGTTTGAATTTTAGGAAACAATAGACCAGGCATCGCTCATAAAAACGGAACCCTATAGGTCTAATCCGGCCCTCGGCCGGTAATTGTTGCTCGCCTCCCTCGCTTTAAAGCACTGGCAGTCGTTTGGGATAACTTAGAAGCGATGCTAGTTTTCAAAGAGTTTCCAGTTGTTCTGGCGTTGCTTGATATTTTGGAGACTGAGGTAGCTTTCATTGTAATACTAGTAGACGATTGAGCCGGCTTCGTTGAAGTGATCGATTTTGCTACAGATGATGTCGTCTTCTGTATTGCTTTCCTTGATATGGTAGAAGATTTCGTTTGTGATGTAGGTGCTTTTGTCGCCACGGCTCCTTTTTGGGGGCATTGCTTTAGCAAAAGTCCACAGAAATAGAAGGAAAGACAGAATCCGAATGGTCTTCATATTTGCGACTTGGATGAAATATCACCGAAAATAATTGCAAAGTGAGTCTTGAGAGCAGAGTTATCTTCAAAGAAAAGAAGATGTTGTTTCTGGGAGCGAGCTGCCGGTATCTGTGATGATGTCTGTCGTGGTGCGCTCAACCACTCTTGTAGATTTAATGTACACGAAATCAGCCAAGATCGATTCAGGCTGAGAATCCAATTTGATCCTGTTGTAATTATTCCTTCTTCCTTCTGCCTCAAATTATTGTTATCGTAACATGGTCTCGTTGGGGTTGTTAATCCTGTGAGAGGATGAAGGTCTTCCAACATCAATTACGTACCCGTCTTACGCTCCTTCAGCCTCCTCTAGGCCATTCCTTTCGAAACAGAGAGGACTCGAAGGTCTTGTGTCAGTAATGCATTGACCGAGGTTTTCGGCACTAGAATACTGTCAGGTTATCTTACCAAGTGCTGGATGTGTATTTATAAAGCATGTTGGCGGCAAGAGAGTCACAAATCTGACTCTCTTCAAATTTCGTACGAAGAATAAACCAGGTAGTTGGTCATTACTGGCAGAAAATTGCACGAAAAGTGCATTTGGAAGTAGCAAAGCCTAATTTTACATTTCAGGAATGAGCAGACTTGATTTTAAGCCTGAGAAAATTAATCCTCTGAGCTGTAGTCGCTGTGCTGATATATCCTCTCAAGGCTATCTACAGTGCTTGCTGGTAGACGATGGCCCAGATGAAAAACTACGCCGTCATGAACTTTATGAATTTCCCTGCCTCTCTTCGCCCAGTCTGTCAATTTGTTGTATCGAGAGGTTAGGCTATCGCACAACAACCGCTCTTGTCGCTTCAATGCCCACTCAACCTCAACCGCTGCAGTCTTCTCAATCAACAATTGCTTCTTGGACCTTTTCGACCACTCTCTTGTGATGAATTTCGCGCAATCCTCGTTCCCTTCCTGACTCTCCCAAGCCTTTTCGAAAAATCTTGGACCTTCCCTCATCACCAACCAATTTAACCACGAGTTTGAAAGACCAAATTCGTTTCCCGTCTTCCACTCTAAAGCCTTTTTGCGATCAAATACTCGATCCTGAAAAGTTCGTGATAATGTATCGTGCATGATGTAGTAACCGAACAACTCAGCATCTGATAATTTATAGACGAACTCTAGCTGTTGATCTTTGATCTTCTGCTCTAAGGCTCGGACGTAGGCAAACTCTCGAGTTAAGGTGCTGGTCCTCTTCCCGCTTGTAGATTGTGAGAGGCCAGTAGTATCTCCAAGTACGCGAATGCGCAATGTCCATCAATCGCCAGAGCACGCCCCAGCCTATTGCAATGCATTCTCTAGTAGAGTCTCCTTTTGGCTCATTTGCACCAACATTCCCGTAATTGCTTCTACGTAGAGTCCCCTCCTCGTTCTCATAATTCTCCATTACGACCTCTGCAAGCCATTTGGCCGTTTTGAGTCTGGAGTCCATTCTAAAAAGGCTCTCCAGGGGAGAAAGGCCTGATAGATTTTGTGAATCAAACAAGCTGACGAATATTTCGGAGTTCCACTGGGATCTGACACGGTAAGTGATAGAGACTTCATATTCGTCAATGAGGTCTCGAAAGGATCGATGCGCAATTAGAAAGTGCTTGAGAGTGGGGACGTCGCAATTCAGCATGATCTCCAAGATCAACTGCTGTGGTAGCTGTATTTTTTCCATGTTGATTTTGTGAAGGAATTCGTAGAGCTGGGTTGCGAATATGTGAGATATCGGCCCGTGATGTTTGTGATGCTTAATAGCTTGGGGTACCAACTAAGCATACACCGCCAATTAGGAAGATACTGTAGAGATTTGACCTTTGAATTGGAGGAACAGAGATGACAGGTCTCAACGAAGGCGTTTTCATGCAGATACGCTCAGCCACTCACGAACACGTGTTTCAGTACCAATCCTGAGGCCAACGAATGCGCTGAGGTGGATGCAGCCCCGGAGCTCAGCCGACCAATAACAAAATGTGAAATGTAAAGAATCATACAGTTTTTCCAACCAACCAACACGGTGGATTGTCTTTCCAACAATCAACACACGCTTGTACAATACTCTGCCGCCACTTCCTTCTCACTCCAGAACAACAAGAGGATTTCTAAGACTGAACCTTCCGGGAAATTGAGCATTTACCAGGACTTAAATTGTGTAGCCATCAAAACTAATCCCGACAACAATGGCGCAGTTGGCGGTTTTCTTGTTCTGTAGTGGCGAGGTCGTATCAACGGATTGGACAATTCCTGCTCAATTTCTCTCTCCTACACGAGTTTGCTGACGGGAATTCCTCCCGCAACTCCGGAAAGTTTTCCTTCCTGTTGGAGCGTCCTTTCGAAACACTAATAATCCCAAAACTCATTCAATACTTGGTTGGAAAAGAGCCTCAATCCTGCCGTAGAGTGGCTATGAGAGAAGCATGATAAATGTACTTATAAACGTCAATCTTGTTATTTTAGATACTTCCTCAATAATGTCTCAGCAACTTCCGTCTATTGAGTCTACTCCGACTCTAAAGAATCCATCCTTAATATTCCAAGATGATTTTGGCTAAGACTCTTGCTTTCATTGGGTTTCTCAGCTTTTGCTTCTGTTCCCTTGAAAGCCCGCCGCCCAACATTTTCAATGACCCACTTTGCATACAGCCTTCAGACAATGCTCAAAATGCAGACGAACTTTTAAACTATATCTCGACAGGCGACCTTCCTAGAAACTTTTAGCAAAGTCATTCTTGGGGAAAGAAAGCTCCAAATTTGTACTCGAGCCATGAACAGAGGTTACTTCGAAAAGCGGCCAAGAAGATTGGCAGCGTGTTACTGGACGGGGACGTGGTTTTATTTGTAGGAAATAGCGGAGGGTAGGTCTTGTTACATGATCTGAGGAAATGAGCTAACATATTCCGCAATTTAGGTACTTTTCACTACCCTTTGATACAACACAGTATAGGATGAAGTCTATTCCTATGAGTAAAACAAAATATTACTCAGCCCCTGGTTCCACCTCGACTGAGGCAGGAAGAAAAAGATACTAGAATTTGATCTTGAAGCCACTATTCTTTGACAGTGGCGGCAACCTGATGGAGTGGGGCCGGATAGTCTTGGTGGACCATTCCTCGAGTGGTAGATTTGTGGATGGCTTTAAGGATGCATTTGTGCATATCGCGGAGTCCTCTGGAGAAGACAATCCCGACGCAAGACGCGCAGCGAGAGAAACGGCAAGAACCACAAATTTTGTCCTCACCAACGTCATTGACGAACTCCGAAACCCAAACCGCGCCCCCAGTGGATCCGAACAATGTAGAAGTCATTCTAAAGTTCGCGAAGGAGAAGACCACGAATGCAATAGGATGATTGATGGAGATACCCATCCACGAATGGAGGCAGAGTACCCACCAATGACCTGAGAGACACCAGCAAGAGATTCATGGGCCTCGGCGAGAGCCAAACCCGATGGGAAAGCCTTGAGAGACGACATAATAAGATGGAATCGGGAACATGGAGGGCTTATTGGTTCTCCTGAAGTGGACCCGACAACGAAGAAAACGACCCCAAAGAAAAAGAAACCGCCTCCACCTACTTGGAAGACATTTTTCTGGCCATTTGCTAAGACATCATGAGCTTTGCTCAGATGGCGATCGGAGGGCTGGCATACTTTGCACGTGACGTGCATAAAGTTCGACTGCTGCATGAGTTATTCAGAGGGGGAGCGGAGTAGACTGTAAGCTTAATTTGTAAAACATAAATTGAGGGCCCTCCTTTATCTCCTGCCGGATATGCTTACTTAGTATGACACTTGTCTCGTATCCTTAGACTTAGTGATGAAGTTGACAGGAATTGTGAACAACTTTGAAAACTGTATTGGGAACGTCTTTCTGTGTGGTAAACATAATTGAGATTGTTGTTCGAAATTATTAATGACATTGAAATAAATGATGATATGTGAAGCTTCACTTGATCTTGTCTCCGCTGGAGTATTTTTTGGACCCTTGAAAGTCTTTGGAAGCCTGATTGAATGGATTTAAATTTCAACAGAGATGTGTCCCGGTAAATATCACAATTATCGCTATGCTCATATTAATAACCATATATATTATTTCGAGGGAAAGGTCCCACCAATTACTGAAGTTGTCACCCATACGGTAATGATCTTTGGGATCTCGTTATTCGGAGAACAGTATCTAGGTGCAGCATCGGTCAAGTAAGGAAGGACATGATGGGAAATAACCATTATGAAATGTAGCCGATACATCCGAGAAATAAAGCACAAGCCATGTTGAGCGGTGCAATATCCTGCCACAGCTTAAGTCGTACGGCCAGCCTGTCATTGAAAGGTGGCGGGTTGTCCTGGCCCCACTTCTCTCTAAGATTGTGAATAGCAACTCATGGTTAAAACGGCCTTCGACGAGTGTTTGGGAAACCCATTGATATTATGGCGGAATGGGTTTGGATATATTGATTTTCAGCCACTTTCTCAATTTTGTTTATAGCGCGGTAGGAGTACTAGTTGGAGGATGCGTTCAGAACTTGAATAGTCATATCGTGTTTGTGAGTATTAAGCAGGGCTGGGTTTAAACTGTAAATAGGATTAAGACAGGTATTATAGTGAGAGAATGATCATCAACCCATTTCAACGCATGTTGAAAGGTGACTGTAATCTTGCATAATCAAAAGAGATAGACCCCCATAAAAGTGATGACAATCGCTGTTCTCGCATTAGCAGCCACGTCAACCATATCGAAAGAGCTCACACTTACCGGCAATGGAAGAAAACACCCAAATAGTAAAAATCTTGGGGAGTTCATTATTTGGAGGACAGTATCTGCATTGTGCTTTAGTTGAATTGAACATATTATCGGCGTGGGTGCAGTACCTTGAGCCTTGCGATTTGACGAACCCGTCCCAAAAAAGCCACTGCGAAACATAGTCCACAAGCCCTAACAGCCCGGCGAAAAACATGGTCATCGGTGCTTCTTCAAGCCACGGTCCGCTATCAGGTGCTCCATCAGGTATTACCTGTTCTTGATCCCACTTTTCCCGTAAATTGCGAATGGCTCCCCAAGGTGTGAACCGACCATTGACGATATTCCTGGAGAACCACGTCTGAGTTGGTTTCTCAGGTTTGACTTTTCTCTTGTTCCAGGTATTGCTCACTGGTGTGAAGATATTTTTCGACATCCAAAGGCCAGCTTTTGTTGCCATCAAATCAGTCCTAGCTTTTTGAAAGGCCGGTCGTGTCCAAATGTAAGTCGAAGGCTTCGTCCACACGTATTCCCAGACATACTCCTTGAGAGTCTTTTGAACGGTTTCTGCAGCTGCTCCCGCATGATGGGCAAATTTGAGTATAGACCCCAAGAGAAACGCTACGATGAGCCAAAAAGGAATAATGATGATGCATCCCATCAACCAAAACAAAGCTCCAACGTACATGTGGACCGCTGGCTTTCCCCGCCAAAATGGGTAGAGGTATTTTGGAATATAGAACAATCGTTGACGTCCAAGGTCCGCAGTCATACCGAACGTGACACTTCCAAAAGCCTGCATGAGTAGCTCACATACTGCTGCAGTATAGCCCACATCGGCCCATATTGCGCGCTCTTTATGACTCTGTAGAAAGCTAGGAGGAAAGAATGCAACGACCACAGGAAACCAGTTCAGACTCGGTCGGGAACAGTAAAGAAGACCGAGACGAACGGTGGGTACGTGGTGAAATCCTGAGTATTGTTGTACCCGTGCTGCATTTGCAAAGTTGAGACCAATTTGGACGGCCGCAGTCACAGTTCCCCAGAAGACTGACTTGAACCAGTGAGGCGGTTTGACCTGGCTAGCGAGGAATTTGAACAGACGATTCTTGTCCCTCTTGGCAACGAGAGTCGACTTCATGAAAGTCATGATGATGGTGCTCAAAACCGAGGAAGCATTATCTAGAAAGAAAAGCCCAAGAAAGCGAGAGGGTGCTTGACATGTTACACGATCTGAAGGCTTCTGTATGTCGGCACTAGTATTCCTCGTTTGCACGGTCCAGTTCCATGGCTCGATCCATTCCTGCCAATCTTCTTGTGCCATGCCGTCATAGTATGTGAATTGCTCTCTCCATTCTGTCTTGTTGCACATGCTCCCAACCCAGTCTGCCAGCTCAAAGGGTTCATCGTCTGACATACAACAATCGCCATCCACATAGAAGAGCCAATCATGAGGCACAACTTCGCACATAGAAGTGCTATTGAGAATCGGCCAGCCTGGAATACGGCAAGCAACGTCTCCACGGCAAGAGGAGCACCAATCCTTTTGGAATTGATCACTTATAATTTTCCAAGTGTTGTGACATGGAGCTCTAGGTGGATAGTAATCCGGAATTGACGTTAGATTAACAGAAGAGTTGCAGCCATTTCGTAAACATAGCGGGGCTTGATGAAGGATCGCGGAGAATTGTCGATATGTTATCAAAGATCCGCAAGTCGATTGAGCAGAGACTGGCCCAAGTTGTAGGGTTAAAGCCCAAATGAAAGAACAAAAGGCTAGCGTGTCCTTGAGAGGACTTGGAAACTTCATTATTGCGATCCGTGCTGTTAAATATTAGAGTCACACGGTCGTAATAGCGAGGAGGGGGATAATTTTGTATCAGAATCTCCGATCCTGGTGAGTCTTCCAATACGAGGCTGCCGGTCCCAAGCAATTAATTGAGCATGATATCGAGCATGGAGGTGTCGCGATTTTGGAAGCTGCGGCATAAATGTGAGACAGTTCGGACATCTTTGAGTCTAGAAGTCGTCGATGCCATGGTAGAGAATATTTTTGTTACAACTGTCGAGCTCGAGGCTGGAGTGCCGCCCAATTTGGGGAGGCCAAGCTTAGTGTGGCATCTGTTGTGGCTAGACGGGAAAGACCGCACCAAGCAGAAGCGGCTGATCAGCATTGACAGTTTCATCTTTGGACACACATTTGTTCCCCAAAATATCATGCTGGTCAGGATGAAGATAAGCCAAAAAAATCAATATATTGCCGTAAAACACGGCAAAAAACACACCACTGGACTGCTCAGCTCGACGGGCACACCTTTTGAGTTTTCTTGTTTTGAGCTTTCCGACATAAGAGTGATCTGAGGAATAGAAGCCTCAATACTTGGCAGCATGACAGAGCCTTGCAATAAAAGGGCACGAACTTAAGAATGATCACATCAGAGCAAGACAGTGGTGCAATCCTTTCTCGTAACAAAACCTACCCAAGTAACAAGAAGTTCTGGGAAAATATACACTCCAACCAATTTCAAAGCATATCAGCCCCAACGATATGAGAACCTCAGGTCTACTTCTCCTTCTTCTTGTGAGCGTCAGCATATCTCTGGATAATCCAGTCGCCCTGATCGGCGAACTTCCGATATGTGCTGTGAGAAAAAAATGGCAGCCTCATTCGAAATATTAACACAGGCTGACGACTAGTCTTTAGCAAGCATGCATTACCTCTTCCTTCCACTCGTGCAAATGTCCGTTGATAGATTTCAACTGTAAGATCCAGCTCGCAGCGAATGATAACTGAAAGGTACTCTTCTGACTCGATACAAGGCGGCTGCCACTGTGCAAAATTGATTCCAACAATTGGTTCATGTGTCAACACCACTTGTGCGCAAATAGACTCACAGCCTGTTGCAAATGCACTGGCCGGCTCCTGCTTCCAATACACTAGTATTGGATCCTCCTCGACTACATCCTTCACCAGCACGATCGAAACGAGTAGCAGCATAATATCAAGCACTACTAAAATAGCCGGCACGACGGAACCAGGTCCAACCACGGCGAGCACCGCATACACGCCCGTATACTGTACAGTCTCTGCAAGCACAATATCGAATGGAACCAATTGTACTTGGAACGGGGGAAATAACACAAACTCCAGTGTTGTGCTAACAACGCATCCATGCATTCCTGTTGTACCAGCGAACGCTGCTCCAAAGCTCTTTGGAGGCACTCTCCTGGTGGCTATAATGGTTGGCTTTTGGATCTTAGTTATTGCTTAATGAGGCTACTGATCTTTTGCTGTTGCTAGAGATTAATGGGAGAACTAGCAAGAATACCTAATGTGTAATAATGAAACATACGGCGTCGAAACTGAATTTCCAGATCCACGACCAGGCTGCAATATTGGGCTAGAGCGAGAAAATAAATAGACCTCGAAGTATTCTCAAACATTTTCCCACTATCGCAAATGGATAAAAACCTAGCTCTTGCAGATGTGGCGATGGAGAAAGAATTCCTGCTGATGAAAGGAAGGTGTAAAAGCTGGATACTTTCCACATTTGGTTTGGGGTTTATTGTCACGTGATATTAAGCTTGAGCAGCGCGTCTCCAAAGCTGCCTCACATCGCCATCAACCAAACAACCACAGCACCATCTTCCCACCCCAACAACCTCTCTTCACCCCAAACAGCCTCCAAAATGGCCGAACGCGAACTCCAAGACATCATCCGCAAATTAAAATCCACCCAATCCTACCCCGACAGTTCCTCACTCCTAAGCAAAGCCAAAATCGCCCTCCTAAAACTGCACGCCCTCACCCCCCTCCCAACAACCCCCCCAAACATCCTCCTCTCCGCCCGCGAAGTCTTCGAAGCTGGCGCCCTGCACTCCATCCGCGCAAAAGACCCCGCAGCCTTCACCCGCTACGTACACCAACTGACACCTTTCTATGAGCTTCCAGCCGACAGACTCCCAGCTACGAAGAGCGAACGGAATAAGATTACGGGCTTGTATTTACTGTTATTGTTGACGCAGGGAGATTATGCGGGTTTTCATACTGAGCTTGAGGGGTTGGAGTTGAGGGAGGGAGAGGGGAAGAGGGTTGAGGATGATAGATACTTGGGGTATCCGATTAAGCTTGAACGGTGGCTGATGGAGGGGAGCTATGATTTGGTTTGGAAGGCTATGGCGAGTAGGGAGGTTCCTAGTGAGGAGTATGGGGTATTTTCTGAGGTATACCTATCCTCCACCATACCTTTCCCTTTCGATTTTCCTTTTCACGACTATTTTGAGATTTAGAAACTGACAGAAACAACTAGATCCTAACCTCCCAAATCCGCAACGAGATCGCCTCCTGCAGCGAAACAGCCTACCCCTCCCTCCCCATCTCATCAACAAAGAACCTCTTATTCCTCGATAGCGAAGGTGCCGTAATCTCATTCGCGCAGAGCAGAGGATGGGTCATCAAGGACGGACGGATATACTTCCCCAACCAGAGCTTGAAGGCTGGAGCTGATCAGGAAGGTAACCAGAAGGAGTTGAGTCAGTTGGCCATTGAGAATACCCTGGGTTATGCGAGAGAGCTCGAGACGATTGTATGAAGTGGTAATATCTGGCTGGAGATCACGGCTACGGGCTTTCATCACAACACAAGGCAAAAACATTCTGGTCTGGGACGCCAAATATGTATTCTAGAATTGGCGCTTAGGCGTACTTAGAATTGGCCAAGAATGGATTGCATATGATGTGACCTTCTCTACCATGCACCTGATCCTGTGGCATTCATTCATCTGGGATTATCCCCTACATGTGACTGAGTTTGGTAGCTTCATATGCCACCATCTACTTTTCCCGAACTCCTTTTGGTTCCAAAATCGCTTCATGCAACAAGCTTCAACCCGCTACCATTCTTGCCGACCTCACAAACCTCGCAGACTGCACATACAGTTCCCTTATACTTGGAGTGGTACTTGCTGCCATCAAAGGCGCACACCTCAAAAGTGGAGCCGGAGTAAATTGGAGTATGAGATGCAGCGCAAATATCAAACTCTGCGAATTGATCAAACTCAATCTCGTGTGTATCGTTAGGATTTCGCTCGCATTGAGCCTTTGTTTTCCGAGCCTATTAACTCTGTTAGTGGAAGGAATTAAGAGATAGCCTGTGTGAGGACTTACCTGATCGAGCATCTTGGCAGCTCCGCCATTTGCCAACATTCTATTCGCGAAGCTCAATGCAGAGTTCAAATTCTTGTTGGTATAAGCTAGCTTCATAGCGCTAATCAGAGCTATCTGTCTGTGAGGAACCTCCAATTTTGGAATGGTGAAGTATGCTGATAGTTCAAGACTGCGCTTGAGATTTTCGGGGGACTTGGACACTTCTTCATTGGAGCCAAGTTTCCGACGAGAAAGCTCAAGGGCCATTGCAATACTGTATTCGCGTGCAGATGTGATGAGCTTCTTGGCTTCCTCGACCTCGGAAGCTGTCGAAACAGCGTTCACGAGAAGAGCATGGAGAATGCCCTTGAAAATCCGAGCACCATCTTCAAGATTATTCTTTCGCATTGAGTCGTAGCCTTGTTGAAGATCATTCGTAGCTAAAGACTCAATATCGCGGGGAATGATGGGAAGGACTTTCCGTGGGTCGGTCTCGTCAACGGTTCTGCGGACGTAGTTCACCAGTGGAGGTAGGCCAGCGGAGGCTGGTAGATATGTTTTCGATGCTTGGTAGATCTCCAAGAATCGGGGTTTGAGAGGTTCAAAGTTGACGGCGCCGAGCTGTCTGTTCAATAACTGCATGGCTGTCTCGAAAGACCCACCTGCCACGTGATCGGCAGCAAGAGGCGAGTTACGGGCCCATAAGTCGGCCTCACTGCTTCCTGCACCAGCCTCAGCACTTTCGACATTGACAAAGTCGCTCTCGACTTCTGGGACGATATCATCGCCCATATCCCAGCCGGCAGCATCTTCGTCGTCGTCGACATCAGCCAGAGCCCCATTTCTCTTGGCGCCATCATCTTCTCCAGCGTCATCAAAGCCAAATCCGTTGGAAGGTGCTGCTGGCTCGTCTTCTAATGACAATCCTTCTACTTGTCCCAGTAACGCCTTCTCAAAGAATGATTGAGAGGTGGCCTTCGTGGGCCAATTCGCCTTGAAAGTTGAGACAATTGGTTTAGGAGGCGTGAGAGGAGATCCGAGGGTAGGAAGAGTGATTTGATCTTCAGTAAGACCAGTGGCTTCCAGGATGGATTCGCATTCTTCTGTCAGGCCATTGGACTTGGCAGTCATATACGCAAGGGGGTCTATACATATTAGCTATGTTGCATGCAACTGAATGAATCGACTACTCACAAAGGTCAATTTCCTTGAACATTTGTATTCTATCCTGAACATCGCCAAGATATAACGCGTTCTGGAAACGAGCAGTGAAGTCGCCTCGATGCTCCGCAATCTTTGCCATTCTTGTGAGCTTTGTTTCGTCACCAGTCGACAGGTACAAAAAGGACAATTTGTCAAACTGCCTTAATTTCTGATACGCCATCTCAACAATTGTGTGATTGCCATGCGCAAGAGCCTCAGTTGTCAAGCGTGACCAAAGCTTGGGTCTATCGAGCTGCTTAGCCATCTCTACAGCAACATCTAGGTTGCCACACTCGATGGCAAGCTCGAATCGAGTTTGTGGATCTTGCACGAACTGCAACGCAATCTCGGGATAGCCCTTCTTTTGGAGATACGAGATGATGCTTTGTCCGACCAAGCTTGAATTTTTGATGATTTGCAACATCTCCTCGTAGTTTCGCTTCACAAGGGCGAGCTTGAAGCGGTACTCTGTAGGATCAATGTTCAACATCTTGGGCTTCGCATTTCGGTCCAAACAATAGACAGTACGCGCCTTGACTCGGACAAGGTAGACCGTCTGATCAAGAGTACGAACAATGCCATTATCGCCATTCAGTAAAGTGTATTTGATGTGGTTAAGGGTAGAGTAGAGGAGAACACCAGCATCGTCCCATGTTGCGCTCTTTATTCGGATAGTCTCGTGGAGGGTGCTGACTTGTTCAAGAGCCTTCGTCACAATTGTAACATTATGCTTGCTTAGAAGTGCGGCATAAAGGCCATCATTTGACCAGACAACATACTTGACACCACTCACGGCTAATTCCGCAACGCTCTTCTTTTGCTGAATATCGTAGAGGTGGACAGCAGTAGGAGTAATTAGTAAGAGATTTCCAGTTCCGCCAAAGTAGATATCGGTAGTCCCAGTGGGGGGTTTGATGGTCTTAGTGGTTGAATTTGTGAGGTCCTTGATGTCGATTTGTTGGTTGCCTGCGTTGAAGACAGCAAATCTGTTACGTGCTACGAATACTGCAGAATTGCCTTGACCACGTTTTGTGTCGGTGGCATCAATTGAACCAGAACCGTCTCGGGGGAGATTAATGAGTTCGTAGGAGCCTCCATCCGCGGGTGTGGTGACAAGAATGGCTCTCTCCGCAGGGTTAAAGGACAACGATCGAGGGGGGACCCAAGGACTGCCAAGCTTCTTCAATGTCAACAGCGTTGGACTTTCAATATTCTTCTGGAAATCATATGACCGAACGTGCTTGTCCTTGGTGATGAAAAAGAGGTTATTTTGATAAAAGGCTGACGCTGGTCGTTCTCGCTCGAGCTTGAAGACCATGACACCATTGTCGTGTCCTGCGGCAAAGAGATTGATCTCTGGATGGGCAGCAATGACCCAAAATCGGTCATTTTCTCGCTTGAAAGACTGGACCGAAGTTCTCTTGTTGAGGTCCCACACTCGAATAGTCTTGTCCTCGCCCACGGATAAAATCAGGTCCTGATGGGGGTGGAAAAGGCATCCAGACGCATTTTGGAAATGACCTCGGCATGTATCCACCTCCCATGCCTTTGTCTCGCTCATTCTCCATAACTTAACGAGTCGGTCGTCTCCAGCAGAAACAATAAGTGGTAGTGTAGGGTGGAAAGCTACCCAATTCACACCCCTATCATGTCCCTCCAATACAAACTTCACCACAGCATCGGTATTTCCGAACATGTCCGCCTGGTTTTGGTTTGCCCGTGACATTTGATCCTCAAAGGTCATTGATGTGGGTGCTGAATGCTTCTTTCGCAAGCCTGAAATGTCCCAAACACGAACTGATTGATCGAGGGAGGCAGAAACAACTAAATCGTCCTTCGGGTGAAATTGTGCGCACATGGTGTAATGATTATGGCCAGTCATAGTACAAACTAATATTGTTAGTCTAAAGTGGCCAGATTGAGGGGCAACGTGTTTACTCACTCAATGACCGATTCTGCCAATTCCAAATCCGGATTGTCTGATCATCTGAACTCGAAATGATCCAAGGAAGCTCATGATGAAAGAAGACTGTGCGAACGTAGTCCAAATGTCCATTGAGAGTAAATAGACATCTGCGAGTCTGGTACGACCAGACCTTGATCTTGTAGTCATCTCCACCGGAAACGAAGAGGGGTTGTGTTTTGTGGAAATCGATTCCTCGAACTGGTCCATCGTGTTCTTCGAAACGATCGATTAAGGTGCCCATGCGATAATCCCATAGTTGAATTGTGGACGAATGTAGAGAAACTAGGATCCATGGTCTGGTAATGATTAGCTGCCTGAGTATGCGCAGCGGGGCACCTGAACAAACCTCTTAGGATGGAATGCAATTCCTTTTGCTCTTGAAGATTTCGACTCGAACTGTGATATTTGTTAGTTAACCAGAGCAAAATCCCCATGCGATTCATATCTCAGTGTACCTTCGTCAGCATATTGGGGGAGGAGGACGCCATCTTGACCGCGCTGCGAGATTCGAGGTCGCCTATGCTCCACGCATGAATGGTTTTCGGATTCGCAGGTCTCCTTTTGTGTAGAAGATTCTCTACTTGAGAGATTCGGAGTTAGGACTATGTATGGCGAGTAAGGAGTGGTTGAGGGTATTCGAGGACAAGGTTCGTGAATTTGTGTGCTGGGGAAACTGCGACGTTGCGATTTGTGGTCGCTCGAGTTTGTTGCCTGAAATCCAAGGATCCCGGCGCATGAGCTTCAAGGGGAAGCTCCAACTAAACAATTTGACAAGGTGTCCCTAAGAGGCGTGGTGAATTCGATTACAGCCTTGGGCGCAACTTTGTTCAGAAATTGTAAAATAGAGTACCATGTCTTGAATTTCGAGCCTTTGAATAGAACTAAATTCTTTCTTTCATCCCCTCCGCTGGCGGACCACACACCCACCTCGGCCTTGCAAAGTGGTCCAGCTTCCATCATAGCTCCTGCAACAGAGCCAGCAGGAATACTTGAGAATTGAACAACATCCACCGCAAATCCGATGGGAGTGCTCAGAATGCCGTGGGGCCTTACTGGAGCCCTTCTGGCTTCAACTTATCTCCATTCTTTATGCGCTTCAGCTAGTCCGTCCATAAATGTTGGCTTGAAGGCGTCTTTCAATTCAGCTCCATACCTCCTCGAATTGCTGTATGAACCACCTTAAATATATTCTAATTGTCATATACTAACATTGAACAGAGAAACAGCTGCAGACGAAAATGCGACTTCCTACTTTCCACTTCTCGATCGAATCGCGGATGGCTATTTCTCAAAGGCGTTAACAGACAAGGAGCTCTACGAACAATTTCTTCAAATACTTAAGGATGATGGACATATGGCAGAGGCAGAAACCTTGGCTTCTTACAAATTTGCCTTGTCGATGCGCTCGTCAGCCCCCCGAAT
This sequence comes from Halenospora varia, assembly GCA_020726485.1. Classification (NCBI taxonomy): domain Eukaryota; kingdom Fungi; phylum Ascomycota; class Leotiomycetes; order Helotiales; family Solenopeziaceae; genus Halenospora; species Halenospora varia. The sequence continues at coordinate 782,002 of JAHEWH010000007.1, forward strand.
CGAAGCACATTATCAATATTATCATACAGCGGCAGAACCATCATTGAAGGCAGAACAAGACACAACATGTCCCACCTGGGTCCTGTTCAATGGCAAACAATATTGCTCTCCTGCACTGGATACTCCTCATGGCGATGTTACAGGAGACCTGTGAGTTTGATATATGGTTACTGGTAGTCCAAGAGCTAACATTTCAGTAGACAAATGCAAGAATTACAGTTTGATCGTGTGTTGGGGAATTTATCGGCTCCTGCTTCTATTCTATATGCGGATATCCTATCACCAACTTTCGGACAATTCCACAAGACCTTGACGAAAACAGCACGGGAGGGAAAGACGTCTTATCGGATTCGCCACAAGAAAGCTGCATCTCATGATTCTAAGCCTCTCATTGTCCCCGGCTATGGAGTAGAGCTTGCTTTAAAGCGTACGGATTACATTGTAATTGATGATCGCGAGGATGAAGAGAACAAGTCTACAAAAGAGGCTTCTGAGAAGGAAGTGAAGTTTGAAGATGAAGAACTTGCGGACTTGAAGCCATTATCATCATCAGAGCTCTCTGGCCTTGGCTTGAAAGCCGCAAGTTTCATCATGCAAAGCGAAAACCCATTTGATACCCTTGTGAAGCTATCACAGGACTTTCCGAAATACTCTAGTGCTGTAGCTTCACATAACGCGTCGAAAGACTTCGTCGCGGAACATGAATACAATCGTGCTCAATTGGTTCCTGGAGGCTATAATATCTGGTGGACCAACGGACTGCAGATGATTGAGAGGCAGATCGAGGCTCTCAGTCTGCTAGATCTATTAAGGAAAGAACGAAAGCTCGTCAAAGGTGTTCGGGATCTTGGTCTGACCGGGAAAGAAGCCATCCGACTCTTGTCTCATGATGATATTGCAACCGTACAGGCCGAGAATGAACCACAAAGGTTTGACTGGCGAGACGATATTGAAGGAGGTGGTGTTATCATGTACATGAATGACATCCAAATGGATAAGCGTTATGAGGACTGGCCGGAAAGTCTTCAGGCTGTAAGTATCCCCCTTCAAAAAATGCGAGGTCATCACTAACTTGATTTTAGATGCTTCAGCGAACTTATCCTGGCCAGTTACCAACTGTGCGCCGTGACTGCTTCTATTTGGTCTTGCCTGTAGATTTCACCGATTCCGAGGATGTCCTACTCATTGTTGAGACTCTTCGTAGCTTCGTCAAGCGCAAGCTGAGCATCAGAATTGGACTTGTTCCAATCACAATCGGCCCTCAGTCAAGCCCAGAATCATTGGAACAAGCAAGAGTTCTGTATTACCTACTAGATACTTACGGGATATCGGCTGCCATCGACTACCTGGAGAAATCCTATGCGCTGAAGAAAATCTCTGCTCCCAGCCCAGCTGCCTTTGAAGCGGCTGTAGAACAGAGAAAGCCCAATGGTGAGAAAACTCCACGTGCTATTGACGAGCTTCTCAAATCCGAGGACTACCAAGATCGGATTGAGGCTTCGAAGAAATGGCTTTCCAGATTATCAGCAGACAGCAAGATTCCGCCCCTGTTTGTTGACGGAGTTGCTCTACCACGTGACGAGAATTGGCTCCAAGTAATGAGCCAGAGGGTGACAGCAGATCTGCAAACCATTCAAAATGGCATCTTCCAGGAAACCTTTACGCACGATTCATGGCTGCCTGACTTTTTCCTATTTCAGGCCGCCAAAAGAAGAAATTCTCTCATCATACCAGAAGATGAGAAGACCCTCAAATTATACGATGTCAACAAGCTTATTGGAGACAACCAAGATGTTTTACAAACATTACCTCGCATTGAGGCGGACTTCATCTCACTCAAGTCTGAATGGGCACATATGATTTTGATAGCAGATCTTGAATCTGAAAGTGGTGCTAAGCTTCTCGCCTCGGCAGCAGTCTTCTCTGAAGCAAATCCTGCTGTTGAGTTAATCATCCTACATTCTCCATCTTCGGGTGCGATTGGTAGTGGTCTAAGCTACGACTTGTTTGCCAACAAGCAGGCAAATCCTACCAAAAAACTCGATGTGAATGCTTTGGTTGCTTTGCTCTCCCAAGATGGGTTCAAAGATGGACCCATCTTCGAAGAAGGAAGTGTATGGGAAGAAGCAAAACAGTTCTGGGCTAGTGCTAGCACTTTGATAAAGCCACTGCCCATACTTCCAGGCCAGAGCGCGATTCTTCTGAACGGGCGGCTGGTGGGACCTATTCCAAGTACTTCTGAGATCGACCAAGATGATCTCGAACAGCTGCTAGCATATGAGCGTACCAAGCGCATACTTCCAACATATTCAGCCATGAACTCTCTGGGCTTGGCCGATAACATCGCCGACCCGCTGGCACTTGCCAAGGTATCATCCATTGTGGCCATCTCGACAAGATCAGACACACCTGAAGGCATTTTTGAGCAAGCATCATCACTAAGAATGGGCAAATTTGATATATGGAATTCCTCTCAGACGACTATCGAGGTTGGCGATGTTTCCACAGCTAATATTCAGATGGTTGTGCTTCTTGATCCTGCTAGTGAGCAGGGTCAAAGATGGGTGCCGATCCTCAAGGCAATGTCGGAGCTCGATGGCGTCTACTTGAAACTCTTCCTCAATCCCAAAGAGCGGATACAAGAGCTTCCCGTGAAACGATTTTATCGATACGTGATTGACTCTCAACCACGATTTGATTCTCAGGGCTCCCTGGAGACTGTTGGTGCAAGCTTCAATGGTGTGCCACAAGAAGCGCTCCTTACTGTTGGAATGGATATCCCGCCAGCTTGGCTCGTGGCACCCAAAGTTTCCATCCATGATCTAGACAATATCAAGCTCAGCTCAATTAAAACGGATGTCGATGCGCTCTACGAGCTGGAGCATATTCTGATCGAGGGCCACTCACGCGAAATACCTGGAGGTGCTGCTCCACGAGGGGCTCAGCTTGTCCTTGGAACTGAGCGAGACCCACACTTTGCAGATACCATTATCATGGCAAATCTAGGGTATTTCCAATTCAAGGCGAACCCAGGCTTCTACAAGATTGATCTACAAGAGGGCAGAAGCTCCGAAATTTTCCACATTGATAGTGTCGGTTCTCAAGGCTGGAGTCCCGTACCGGGCGATGAAAGCACAGAAGTGGTGCTAATGAGCTTCCAAGGAGCTACGTTATACCCTCGTCTCTCACGAAAATCCGGCATGGAGAAGGAGGATGTCCTCGAGGCCAAGAGTGATGGCAAAATGGACTTCGTGTCTCGTGGACTAAACTTTGCACAGGGCATCCTTGGGAAAGGGAAGCCAGTGGTGCAAAAGGACGAGCAAGCAGAGATCAACATTTTCTCAGTTGCAAGTGGTCACTTGTACGAGCGTATGCTGAACATCATGATGGTCTCTGTCATGAAGCATACCAAGCATACCGTCAAGTTCTGGTTCATCGAGCAATTCCTTTCGCCATCATTCAAGGACTTCATCCCCTACCTTGCCGCTGAGTATGGTTTCCAGTATGAAATGGTTACCTTCAAATGGCCCCATTGGCTCCGCGCTCAAACCGAAAAGCAACGCGAAATTTGGGGCTACAAAATCCTCTTCCTCGATGTCCTTTTCCCACTTTCCCTCGACAAGGTAATCTTCGTTGACGCAGACCAAATCGTTCGCACAGACATGATCGAGCTCGTCAACCACGATCTCAAAGGCGCCCCATACGGCTTCACACCCATGTGCGACAGCCGGACCGAAATGGAAGGTTTCCGCTTTTGGAAACAGGGCTATTGGGAGAAATTCCTTCGTGGTCTGCCATACCACATCAGCGCCCTCTACGTCGTCGATCTCCACCGCTTCCGCCAAATCGCAGCAGGCGATCGTCTCCGTCAGCAATACCACCAGCTCTCAGCCGATCCAAACAGCTTGTCAAACTTAGATCAAGATTTACCAAATCATATGCAAACTATCCTCCCGATTCATAGTTTGCCGCAGGAATGGCTGTGGTGTGAGACGTGGTGTAGTGATGAGAGTTTGAAGGATGCGAAGACGATTGATTTGTGTAATAATCCGATGACGAAGGAACCGAAGCTTGATAGGGCGAGGAGACAGGTTCCTGAGTGGACGGTTTATGATGACGAGATTGCGGCGGTGGATAGGAAGAGGAAGGGGGTCAAGAATGGGGGTGCGGAGAAGAGTGGGGAAAATAATGAGAAGAGTAGAACGATGGAGGTAGAACCGGAGGCGAGCACGAAGAAGGATGAGCTATAGATTTTGAGAGTTTGGTATAATAGACGTTTACAGCATTGGACTTGGTCTCCTGATAAGTTACCCTCTTGTATAGTGTCGTGACATCTTGATCATGTACTTGTACTCAAGTAATGTAGTCCTTCTGATTCCTACTCCTTATTCGCTCTCCCTCTTGACCTGTCATTAGCTATGCATTAAGAAAGGACGCGTTTTGCTTTGTTGTTTGCCATCATGTTGGACGTAGAACTTCATTCGCCATGATCTGTTTCAATAGAGGTTACAGTATATCTTCTTGAATCAAGTAGGTTTCTTCATTTGTTAAGGAGCGCACATAAGAACTTTACAATTCCATCCATATCAATCAAGGTGGGTCGTTATAAAATTGTGTTATGTTAGCTAAGAAGTCTTCAGCATGTGCAATTACTCAGGTGACATTTGGGCTCACTGGGCATTGTTTGCTCATACACAGCAAGCACAATCATTAGTCCAAATCTGAGTACATAAGAATCCTTCTCTACTCTTTTTCCTGCATCTCCACCCTTGTCACTTACGTCACCAATTATGATCCTCTATCATCCCCTGAGAATAATTCTCCATGATTCAATTCAGAGTCTTTCTAATATCGAATTCACTATCTTCTGTTCACTAAAGTAATTACGGACAGGGATCAATCATTCAATGACGCTATATCATTCGGAAGTTCTCAATTTATTCGCACAAATGAGTGAATTGCACCAATTTGATTGGGAGCAGAACGAATCGGGCCGGCTTTGGCAAAGGTCTTCTAGCTGCTGCGTCATGAGCCAGGACCAGTTGAGTGGCTTTCATGAAAAGGGTTTTCATATCATCACTTGTACTGTAGTTCTCAGACATTAGAACATCATATTTGGAATTAATATTTCTTTGTCGGAAAGCTTCTTATGTGCTCCTTGTGATTTCAATAATGAAAAGGGGGAGTCGCTAAGCTCAGGCTAAGCGAGTTTCGATAAACAAATCCCACCTAACACTTCAAAAGCACAAACCAACCACCTAATCTCTACCCCTGTCAATATCATTTAACACCTGGATGCACTAGTCTATTTAAATTCCCAATTCTACACCCTAGTGTGATATATAGCCCCTATCAATTGATTAAACCTTCCCTTTCTTAATTCTAAGCGGGGTAATTTCGAAATTAAACCAGGGAGGGGGACGACGTCACCAATTCCAGGCGCTTATTGGCCTCACTGAGCATTTGATTACTGTTTACTTCTAGCACAAGGCCGCGTAGAGTACTCCTTGGAGGAAAAGATGGAAGTTTTAGCGCCGATTAGAGGTCTATAAATCCTTGTGCTCCAGAATCGATGTTCCTCGCACAAAGTACAAATTTGCCTCCACCAAAATTCTTATTTCCTCCTACACACAACATCAATAGACAACTTTGCAATGTTTCGTAGCAGGCTTGCTTTACGGTATAAACACTTCTCCAACTCAACACTAGAGACTTTAGAGCTCCTTGCTTGAGCCGTAAGTTCTAATTTCTATTCATTTGTCTTGGACTTTGGCTGACATTAAGAGTTTTAGAAAATTTAGTTTTTCTCCGCTAAAGGAGAAGTCCGTGTCTATCCTAGGCGCACAGTGCTCCTCGCCACTCCTCGTCTTGGGTCTCTTCGTGCACCTGGGTAAGAAATTGACACTCCACTTGTGCTTGAAAGGTTGCTAACTAGGTGATAGAGCTTTCTCTACTTCCGTGGGTATAACTTTGAAATTGGGCAACAGTTCGAGCTGACATTCTTTAGATAATGGCGCCCGGGAAGAAGGAGAATAAGAGGTCTCCTAAGTCTAATAACAAACCTGTCAATCCGTTTGTGCCTGTCGTGCATTTTGACGATGACAAGCCCCTCACTTCTACAGTATAAACTGAATATAAGCATGACTCTAGATAAGCATACGCCGATAAGAACCAAGCTTTTTTGGTGGGTTATAAGCATAACCTTAATCCTAAGCATATGCTTCTAATTAGTGGAACCAAAATCTTTTCCTTGCCAAAATATGATCTTAGAATATGCTTAGCATCTGTTAACACCATATACTACAGTACTAATAATGCCTCTACCACTATCCTCTACTAATCTCCCGAAAAAGAGAAAGGCAATCACTAACAACGATCATTAAGGCATTGCAAGCTAGTCCCGAATAGGAAATTAATATACGATTTTGAAAACTCTACTATTTTGAGCTTTTTGGCTATAGAAAAGAAGCCAGGATTTTATCACATGCAATACAAAAATGCGTCATGGGTCTAACATGTGATACCTGGACATTAGCATAACTCTTCTATATGCTTATGAATCTGGGTCCCGAGCGTATGCTTATATCCAGTTTTTACTGTACGCAATATTTCTGTGGAGACGCAACATGCACATCGATACCTCTCCTGTAACGAAGAAAGACGAAAGTAGACTATTCTTGCGCTTGGTGGCGACCGACGGATTCCAATACCAGATTCACTACGACAAAGAGGGATCCTGGGATAATCCGGCGGACCTCAAGAAATTTAACACCTGGCTGCAGGAACGTCTTCGTTTCTACTTTCCCAACAGAAAGCAAGATGGCAGCAGCTAGCCATCCAGGGAAACATCCAACGGATGGTCTGATGAAGAAAAGATTCTCTTACAAGAATGGATCATAAATCATTCTGGCAGCAGCAAGATCAAGAAGATCGAACTTGCAACGCTAGCAACAAGTTTTCCAGGACGAACGGATGTAGCCATTAAAAGCATGCTGAAAAAGGTTGCTTTGGAGTTGGAATCAGCCAGCGATGAGGAGGAAGCTGGTGATCGAACAAGGTGTCAACGAAGAGGTAGAAGCAGAAGGAAAGGATATTAATTACCATCTGGAGGATCAGAGTGATGATGAGGACGAGGGACGTCGACCAGCTGCGCTGCCAGTTGGCGGCGTCCTTGTTGATGCATGTTAGTAGCAGAACAATGCAGCGACCGCAAGGTCCTTTGAAACAATCCGGCAATGACCATGGCGCACGAATTTAGAAGGGGGAAAATGGTTGGTGGGTATATGTATGTGGGTTATATTTTGGGGGCAGTATCTGCTGGCTACAAGTATGGAGCTGGTAGATGTCTGACAACTTCGGAATGTTGTCTGGGACTTCTATGACCGCTATTATACGTAAGTTCTTCCTCCTTACCATTGTGGTCCATTACTAACTCGATGTTCAGGCGCATGCAAGAGTTCTCGCAGAATGTTTTCCGGGTAACAGACACCCTGGAGACGAATGCTAGGCGAATATTCGAGCGGAAAACGGTCGGTGGGTATATGAAAGCAGCTTATAGGCTGCGCGATTTAGAGGTGCGGGTGCTCAGCTCAAGGATATGCGTGAGGGCTTACTACTTCTCGTGGCCCATCGAGGCTTCGATAAGAGATACTACACGTAAGTCCTCACAGCTCGGGTCTGGATATACATTACTGACTCGACATTCAGCCGGATCCTAGAGCTCTCCCAAAATGTGTTCTGCGTAATAGATACCATGAAAAATGGCATAGTTGATTTGATCTTCGGGGGCCAAATGTATATGTGCATCTAATGGGAAAAAATGGCGCGTGATGAGGAAGATATAGGTATGATCACAGATTTTCACCCATCCTCTAAATAACACAGCTAGCAGGGCATAGTAGAGGGGGAGAGCATTTTCTTTTCTCTCGACGTTTTATGGGGCTCTTTAGTGCCGGCTTTATACGCGCCAACGCAATGGCATCCCCATGGTGGTGTCCTGGTGTCGTGGGTGATAGTCCGGTCTTGGGTTCCACAATCTGTTTTTTGGATTTTACTTTTCTCCTTGTGTTTAGATGGATTTTGGGATTTTAGGATGTGAAGGCTGAGATTGCATAGTCTTCATAGAATCAAATGTACTACGTAGAAATGCTTTGCACTCAAAATACCTTCAAACAAAACTCGTAGTATTTTCACGTGATGTGATTGCAGCTACTCTTGAATTCTCAATCATTCTGTCTCTGCCCAAATCTGCCTTGAGCATGGAAACCCCTCCTCGAGCCACCCGTACAACTTTTATGACCCTCTAGCATCAAATTTAATTGACCCATTCCACAGACTTCATGATCCCGTATTGAAGTCTTCTACTTCCCCTCGTAAGTTTTGGACAAATTGTGCAATGCCGCCATGAACTCTACCTCAGACTGTAAGCCATTAGAGCAAACATCACTCCCAATTAGCTGTGATCTTATGAAATGTACTTGCGTGATGATGGTGAAACTGTCCGAGTTACAGATTGGCCAGCAAACTGTGCGTCTAAGCATAGTATATAGCGCTGGGCGAAAGTTTCTTGAGCCATCTTCTGGTCGTGTTGAAGTTTTGCGCAGGTGTCTGGGACAACTGGAACTTGAGATTTTGGTGGGAGCAGAGCCTAGAATATGCTCAAAGCTCAAGGTCTGCGAAGTGTTAGCAAGCTGCCATTACTTGATGTACCCTTTCTGCGACTTCGTGGAAAACTTAAAGCGGGCGAAAAAGAAGTTGAAACTCGCGACTTTCTGAAAGCTAGGAATAACACTTCCTTGCTTCAAACATAGATCTGCCAAACGAGAAAATATCCATAACATGCGCTGCAGGTTTTAACTTCTAATAAGAGGCTTCATAAGGCTGAGAAGCTTCTTGAAACGGTTCGGACCGCAGGAGAGGGAAGTGTTTGCTCACCCACGGGGCACAACCTGATGCAGCCAGAACCGTTTCTTATCTTTGAAAAGCCTAAGGACAACCAGTGCGATTAGCATGAAAAAGAAAGACCCATATGAACTGCGCGCGGCTATTTGATTCCTTTAACTAGAACATTCTGCCATGTGCTGTTTCGTCCAAAGCGGCCGCAGAATCCGATGGCTCGCTTAGCAAAGGCGGGACTCCTCCACGTCAACATTGTTTCCCATCAACTTCCAAGACACCGAGTTTCACATCGCACACTCACAATTCAGCTTCATCGCCGACGACCACTTCCATTGATTAATCCATAATTCATCAAGAGTCAAGATCTTCCATCACAATACCAACTCCTTCCTTCTAGCTCCTCGTCTCGAGTCTCGAGGAGCGAACCTCAGATCGACACATCTTCGACTCGCAGCAAGCCATCACAAACACACGAATTCTTCTCTCGATATCACCATAACACCTTCTTCTCCGAACAAACTACAATCACAATGCCTCCCAAGAAGTCAAAGAAGGCAGATAAGCTAAAGAACGGGGAAAGGTCAAAGACAGCACCGGTCTCCGACAAGAATAGCAAGTTTAGGTTCGAGGATAACCCTGAGATAGAAGCTGCTGGCAATTCTCCCTACCAGCTGAACACTCCCCGCGATCTTATATTCCAGTTGACCGATACTAGAGGTCGTGTTTGGACCTATAGCAGCACGCAAATCGGTCAGGAGGACTGGGGTAACAAGAAATGGATTGACAAAGTCAATGCCTGGTATGACCAAATTGTCACGCGTACTTGCAAGGCACCAGATGATAAGAAAGCACCCACAGTAAAGAAGCGTGCTCAATGGTCACACCACGAAAAAGGATACTTCGAGCACCTTATCCGAGAGAGAATCAAGAAGGTTGGTGGAGAAATTATCCGCAGAGATTGGGAGGCCATTGCTGAGCAGCAGAACGAACGCTGGGCCGGCAGGACACTTCGAATCGGTGAGCCACTTGTTGGAAAAACCAAGCGTGGCGCAGGTGTTGTTCGTCACGAGTGGATTGTCTCTCGGCGAACCTGGACTTCGCTCAGAGATATCTTGCGCAAGTGGCCTGATACTCGAGCTGTGATGAGACAAGCTCTTTCGGAGCTCCCTAGCAATGGCAACGATCTCGATGACCTCTCGGATGACCTTCGTCAGAGCATCGTTGAGCAAGAAGGAGGAGAAGCCAAGGGAGACGAGGAAGACACTGACAATGAGGACGAGGAGAACAAGGACGAGGACGAAGGCGATGATGATGATGACGATGAGTCGGATGATGGTGACCAAGATAGTGTAGCTGGAGTTGAGTCTGATGGAGAGCCATCGTTGATACAAGAAATGCGACGAGTGCAAGATGCGATGGGAGAAGAAGGCATCCAACGACAGCTCTCGAGCCGACATGTTATCGCCAGAGATCTCAATCCCGACCTCCTTAGAGGTGGTTAATGATTCGGCTGTAGAAAATTACTGACCGAAAGGTCGTTTGCGGATGTGAGGATTTTACTGTATTGGTAAGCACTTCCCTTGCTCCTTCCTCCCAGAATGTACTCAGTCGAAAGATATATCCTTTTCTTAACCTTACAAGTCTCTAATGAACTTGTTGCTAACACCTGGAATAGAAACCTTTTCTTATTCTTCCAACTTTCATCTTTCGAATTCGAGATTCTCGACGTCAGGAATACAGGCATGCGAATATTTGGACCACGATTTTGGGAACTGTGCACTTGTGCCGGCATACTTGGACACTTAATCTCACCGGCCTTTCACGCGACAATTAATCCAATGCCTTCTATGCATCACATGAGGTGGGTACATAAACCCTTCTCCTTTCCTAATCTAGTAAGAAGCAATGTTGACTCGCGTCTTCACAGTAGAGAGTACTTCCCATAGATGAAACTTTTGAATCATTCGAGGAGGGTTTCATCATGGATGACAAGTATCCTTGACAGGTCGTTGGTGCCCTCAAGTCAACCCTTCGCTCACGGAGAGGAAGCTGAAAGCCTGCTGACTAGTTCAGTCTGGAGCTGAAGGCAATTTTAGCTTGAACCGACATTATGGTGTTCTCAAGTATGCTCTTATAGCCTGTCAACTGTGCTCGGAGCAAAGCCCAGGATAATTTCAGCCTGAACCGACACTATGGTGTCCTCAAGTATGCTCTTACAGTCTGTGGGTTTCGGGCTCCTACTCCATTTGTTTCTCGTTAAGAGATTTAAATAGTTTCTCGTTTTGAGCGCCAAACTCCACATCTTCGCAGACTTATGCGTCTGCTTCCCTCTTTGGATGTGGTAGCCGTTTCTCAGGCTCCATTAACCGAGCTTCTTGACCCTTAGGAGCTCAACCTCTTATTGCTCAACCTGCTGCGTCTGTTTCGCTACCATTGCCTGCGCCGAAGTGCCAGCTTTTCTTTTCGCCTGCGACGAGAAGCTCAATTGCATGTCATCTCAGGCCGATGACGATTGTGGCTATAAGACCATTGCTCTCGGCGACGTCTTCAGAATCAAGGGAAAAGATGCAACGCTTGTTAGTTGGCAAAAGGGTGGCGATATGTGGGGAGATCCTGGCCCTGGCATTGCAAAATTCCAATGCCCGTACGGATTTCAAGTTAATTTCGGCCGTTACCCCGTCCTACAACCTGACCCGGCATCTCCATTTCCAAACTCACTACCGCTGCCTGCGCCGAAGTGCCAGCTTTTCTTCTTTATCTGTGATGAAAAACTCAATTTCATGCAATCTCAGAGAGCCTGAAGATGCTCATCAAAATAGCGAAGAAGACCTTTCCGCCATGCTTCTACGGTCGTCGCTATCTTGGAACAGGCCAGACATATCTTGTCTACTCTCACGTATCATAGCATAATATATTTCTTTCTCTACTAACACCTCGGCTCGGAACAATTGTGTGAAGATTAAAAGGTTATTAAATGCTCAATTGCTTGATTTTTGAATCTTCTTCTACAGTGATCGCAGCTTCAGCTAGCCCTGACGAATGCAATCCTCAGAAAAAAAAAAGAGAAAAAATCTCAGGCTCTGTAATCTGTTTAACCTGTGCCTTCCAGTCGTTGTCCAGCCTTGCGTCCATGGTTGGTGAATCAATCAACAGCATGTGATCTAGCTCGCTTAGATGTCTTATCGGAGCTAGTTCCCCCTTATCGATGCCATCGGAGTTTAAGATTCTAAACTCCGATGGACCCCTCCATTTTTCTGCGCACACTCCTCAAAGCTCAAAACACCATCAGATGTGCAAAAAACAACAGTTGCGTCCCAACGATGCGAAAGAAGAGGAAGAGATTTGAGGTAGGTGTCGCGAATGAAAAGACAAAATTCAATTGAAAACCTTAGGAAAGCGCTAATTTGATCGCAGAACTAAGATGGACAACGTGACAATCCGAAAGCGCAACACAACAGCATCGCTCGCGCTGTTCAGATTGTACGATCTGTGGCCCGCAGACATGTCAACAGAAAGATCGACTGTTGAGTGATGAACCATTCCTCGCTCGCCGTAAGTGCTCGCGCTCGAGCTTACCTTCATTATGCTAGGTCAAAAATCTAATCAATTTGAAAGTTCAAGACGGGTCGCTTACAACCATTACGCCAGCATCCTATGCAAATAAAGAGGAGCCCGCGAAGGCTGCTTGAGCTGCTCACAGGAGCCATAGGTTCGACGAGAACCCATCTCGTCAGCCCTCGTTGAAGTCTGCTCACTCTCGTCGCACCTACGGCTCCAACGCAAGAGCATATTCAAAAGGAAGAGTGGTAAGTTTTGACAAGTGAATGAATTTGTCAACAATAGTAATTAAGTATATAGAGAAACAAACCTCGCGAGTTCTACAAGCATATCAGCGATTAGCTGATTGCCTTTCGACAGACGGATCCTTGGTTCCGTGTTGCGGAGATGTGTGGCCTGGAGGAGGAGGCACACAGTCTCCTAGGCTGGGCCTATGAAACGGCCTCGGCTGAATAGTAAGTAGAGACATCCTCCCAACGAGAGACGAACATAATACTTTTATATTGTCCCTTTGGAACTCCAAATTCTGCTCTTTTGCCGATAGCTACTATCAACAATTGACATGCTAATTTCAATGGCAGACGAAGATAACAGTTTTCATACAGCCGCGAGCTTCCGATCCGGAGATGTCCCTGCTATCATAACTTGGGCACGAACTGCAGCCAACCTGGGGGATATTCCTAACATCATAACTTGGGCACGAAAGGAAATTAACTGGTTGAGCGAGTCGATCACATGGCACAACACTCGATACAATATTCTAGAGAAACAAGTCATGATGGTCAAGAAGGAGATCGCGGTGATAGGGTGTTAAGAAGAAAAAGGAATTGTTCTCCCGGGGGGGGGGGGGGTTAGCATACGCAGAATTACATTTGGTATACCAGTACAATGTCCATTTGAGAATCTGCAAATTGGTCGTGATTCTCCCAGAACCATGGTTCGCAGAAAGCAATCAAATTAGATCGAGTGCTTTTGCTTGCAGACAGCTCTTCTTATATGCTGATTTGGGAACTTTTAGGCCACTAACAAAAAGTCCGAAGGCTTCGCTGACTTGCAGGCTTTGAAGTGTCGGCTATCGCCAGCGTCCTCGTACAATCGTTACCAGGCACACAACATCCATTAGGACAAGAATGCAACGCTTCCCAGGAGATTTAAAGTATCTCGTTCCCTTTGCAAGGATGTTCGAATTTGTTTGCGACGATGCTGATGTTTTTCTCACTGCAGGTCCGGGATATATTATGCATTCAGGAAAGCGCTTTCAGTAAAGAGCGGGCACAGCCAAACAAACTCTGCATTCCTCCGACTTCAAAATACGAATGATCAATGTGCTAGAGAAGACACCCTCTCAGTTCTTCGCTTTACTCCTCGAAGTACTCTTAAATACCCTGAGCAATACGACAGCATAGGTTGGTAGTGGTTGTGGTTGGGCAAATTGGGACCATGACGGTGCTGGTATCTTATCATCAGCAGAGGCACGTAGAAAGAGTCTCAGCAAACGTTTTGGCAGTCCCATTAATCGCAAATACGGGTTTTATAAGGGTATAATGGTACGGGGGAGGGGGGTTGAATATTGTTATCTTCTTCTTATTACCGCTATTCAAATTGTTGCATTTGTCAAGCTGTTCGGTCTGGTATTCTGCAGCCCTCACAAGACGATCGGATTTCAATAAGGAAGACATAATTCATGTAGGGTGGAGCAGATCTGGAGGGGGCTTTTGGTGCGACTTAGAGTAGTTTTTGTAGATGCCATCCTTTGGTGAACGTGGCGTTGTAGAATCGTGAAGTGCCACTCCTCGTTCCGCCACCACTTGTCATGCATCAACTAAACTTGGCAAACGCCCTTCATAGATCTTGTTCTGCCTCTTTCGACTCTAGATACTCGAGTTTAGCAGGTTTTCTGCTTGGCTCCTTCTGTTTTAGGGTGTCCCCAGCTTTTGTGTGCCTTAGGTCTTGCCACATACGTCGATCCCCACCCAAAGTCTTACTTTCCCATGCTATAAATATGTGTCTCCTTCCCATATGCTCCGTCTCAGCCTTTCTGATTGTAACCACACCTTAAATTCTCGTGAAAAACGTTCGTAATGTAAAAGAGTGTGCTCCCATCTGCCTTCTCGCAGAGCCGAATATTTCGGAACCGTGGAGATTCTTGAAGTGACAACTGAAGCCATGCTGAAAGAGGATCTCCCCTGACATTGAAGATCTATAAACAGCACTAAGTGTCTAACCATGTTCCCCAGAGGTGTAGATTCCTCTTCCACCACACTGTTGTAAACTGACATGTCTTGTATATTCTTCGGTGTCCTTTGCTCCCCCGCTCGCAACTGCCATATGATCGTGACACATTTTTGGTGCTTAGATGACACATTCGTGCCTTCCCCTGCCCTTCTGTGTTTGCCACTTTCAGGTTCCGAATACAGTCCATGCTCTTGTTCTCCAACCCCTAACTGAAAATGTGTTTTATGCTTTTGTTCGTGATGTTCGTGACGCATTGTAAATGTAGACCATATATCATAACCCGTCATCAACTGTTCGAAATCGGTGTCGTATGAAGGGGTTCCGTTTAATGCTCTCTTCTGCTCGCAAGTGTCTTGTACGTCGATTGGCCACTTCATGCAGGTAACCCTCATTGATCCACATCTAAGTCTTGTTTTCCCTTGGTTTTGAGATGTTTGTCCGTAGCCTTCGCTTCCCTCGTATTCATCTTCCACGTTTGTAAAGCGTTTTCCGTGCCTTGTTTGCGCCCCGATTCCATGCTGCGACCTTGTTTGCCTCCTCTTCGTCAAAGAAGTTCATCCTCCACTTCCTTCTCCGTGCTAATTGTATTGCAAACTCATGAAGTGTTTCGTGCATAGATCTGCGGTCGGGGGTCCATCTCTGCCTTGTCATCGTTAGAGCTGTTGTTTCGTGCAATCTCATCCATTTCCCTTCCCTGTCTCCTCCTAGGTGGTGCCATTACCCCAAGTTCTTCGTAAGCTCTTTTCGGTATCAGGTTCGTGTGGTGGCCTCCACTCTGCCATTACGTACTTCTCGAGTTCGAAAGTCATCGTTTAGTTTGTCGCAACGTCGACGGCAACTCACTACTGAAGAGGTACTTTTGTCTGGTAGACAAAGGGCCCATACCCGCCCCAGCCTCCTAGAGGTTTCATAACCTTAGTGACTTTTAAGCTCTTCTTTCTTCATTTTTGCCACCACTGTCACTTTATTGTGCTTCTCGTCACAAAAGTTTGAGACTTGGTGAACAACCAGGGATCCTATCTCGACCAACTTTCTTTCAGGGTCAACCTCACCTTTGGCCGCTTCTCAATTTGAAAATAAACAGCACTGACGTATAACTTGTCACTCCGAATATTTTGACTTCACTATCGGCATACCGTCAAATATTATCGGATTCTAAATAGTTAACCTCCACCACCCACCGATTATCATGCTCACGTTTACGAAGCCAACTTTCAGTGCCTTTTATGACTTTATTCCCACTTTGATATCAATTATTGCCCTAGTTTTAAAGATGTTTTCGTTCTCAATTGGCCATTATGTTCGCCATTGTGTGCTGTGCTCTTGAAGTGTTTCCATGCTCTAATGTCCATTCATTGACCAATGTGACACTGAGCTCCTTCGGTTTTAAAGATTCTTATTAGTCTTCATTTAAAGTCCCCTCAGCATAACTCCCTCAAAATTTTATGTCCGTAAGGTTTCTCGAGTGATATGACCGTCCTTTCGTCCCACGCCGCCATCTTGTGCACCCTGATGCCAAAGATACTCCACCACTTTCTAATCTTATTCATGTGCTGCTCCACTGTAGTTGCAAGTCCTTGAACTTGTTTTCCGGTGCTCTTATTCGCTCCTTCCAGCCCGCCATCCTACAAACCTTTATCCTAAACGCCAACACTCCTTCACCACTTTCTGACGTGTTTTTGTCCAACTTGACTGTGATTTTAAATTCGTGAAACCAGGTTCTTGGATTTTGGATTTTGGGGTTTGGTTCTCTCGTTCGTTACTGTCCGCCCACTATCCTGCAAGCTTGTATCCCAGTATTACAACCTCATATCAACTCCTCTAATGTTCCATTCGCAACTGTATTATTCGCTCGTGAAGGGTATTCGCGTGGTCGCATGTTCGCGTATTGTCGGCGCACATTCATAAAATCCCCAGTGTATAAAATGCCATGGTCGCGATGCCAGGCTTTCTCCTGACGATAGTAAGTTAGTCGCAGACTCCTACAAGTGCAGATACCTTCAAGAACTTACCTTGGGCCACAAAATGAGTTTTCAGATGTGAATTTGAGTCTTGAGAGTGCTCAAGAAGTTTCTTGTTCGTCAGCAAAAGCGCAAGGCGGTGAAGTGTCCTAGGCCTCCCACAACACAGCCCGCTAAAAGTGAGATGTAAAAAGTTCGTGATTGTTTACTCGAGGAGAGCGCTCGCTAGATATCGATGACGCTTTTGCGGAGCAAATGTTCTCAACCACTTATCACAGCCTTGAATCCGATTTCAGTGGGACATTCATAGAAGGAAGATTTGCGACTCTGCACCATCTACTTTAAGAACACTCCTCCAACTGAATGCTTGAACCCAGACCTGCACAGCATCTAACGGTAAGAAAGCCTCATGAATTTAGTTCCTATCCAGATGCGCCACTCGCAGAAAAGCCACGAAATCCCCATGACCTGCCTGATCCAGATGATCCCAAGTGTCTCTGCACGGCCTTTGAGTTCGCGCAGTTCATTTAAACCCCTTTTCTTCCTTGTGATCATAGAGCACCCACTGGCTACTCATGGCAACGCTTCTCAGAACAAGACTGCACAAAGTTTCAACCTGATGAAAACCTTCAAACTTGTGTTCTTTCTCAATTGCGCTATCATAATGTAAGTTAGAAATGAGAATTATTGAAACCCACATCACCTCAGGAGCCCCTATTGCCAGGTACTTCATCTTGGGAAGGACTTGTACACCGCACATCCAGCAACTTCAGAGTCTCTTCAAGCTCCTACCTTTTCATGCCAATTCTAGCTACGAACTAACCGCCTTGGAATCCTGACTTCCCTATGCTTTGCACGGCACTTCAGCTCACATTCTCGAGTGCCTCTGCATGGCGGTCGGTCTCTAGAGAACCCTGTGATCTTGTTTTCTTAGCAGACGCACCACAACTTCTTGATCCACGAACCTCTCGACCCAAGCTTCTAAGGCCAAAGACTGTTTGAAGTCTACAGGAATAATTAAGCATCTAGATCGTAGATAAAAGGGGAAGAATTTAGACTTAATCCTTGAAAAGGTGCACAATAGTAGAACCATCTGCAAAGAACATTCTTTCTTCCTTTCTTCTTTCACGGGGAAACCTCAAGGTTAGATGTATAGAGAGCTCCCGGGAAATGGCTATCCTCAAGGCTTCCCAGATTTCTTTCCCACGCAATTGTACCAGCACAGTGTCGACTACAAATACAAGGTCGCATGGTCGCTCTCATTCCTCTCCAACTCCTCTTCTGAAGAACACTGCCATGAGTATACTAAAATCTTTAAGCCACCTCTTTGTGTTCAATCGAATGCATTCCTGAAATTATCTTGTAACGGATCAATCTCAGTAATTACAAGAACTTCTTCCTAATCAAGTACCGCACACCACCACAATTACGAGGTCGTCATCTCGCCCTTGTTCCCGTCTCAACAGTTTCGAAGCACAGTACCAACCCCATAGTAAAACAATTATCTCCATCTTTTCCCTCATCCCCCCCTTCCCCCTCTTTCCCGCCGCTTCTCCCATTTTTGATTCAATTGAGGGCATTCGCGAAATGGTCTAGAAAAGGTTTGATTTCAGTAATTCCAGGAACCTCTTCGTAATCAAGGACCACACCACAATCGCAGCTATAAACAAGCTGTCTTGAGGTTGCTAATGTCTATTTAATGGTGTGCAGCTCCACAATAATCTTTGTAAGCTCTTGATAACAAGAAACCATGGTAGTCTGGTAGTCTTCATGAATACGTCAATCCATACAAATTTCCTTCTCATTTCCGTGCCTCCGAGACTTAGACCTTCTGCAAAGGAAACATTCCAGGTCTGCAACAGCTAACCTAGACACGAGTTTCTTGAGGGCTCTACTGGAAAGCACTTGTTCCTAGGAGAAGTTACAAGGCCCTTGCCGTCCTGCGATGCTTCCCAAGACACAAGTTTCAGCCCTCTTTCAGCACTCCCGTCGCAGGAGCCTTCTAGAGATGGGGATAGTCCAGTCGTCAACGTTTATCTAATGGTCGACATATTGACCCATTTCCTGGCAAGATTTTCGTCACGAGACGGAAGCTTTGGAGACCAGCACCCCGTACGAGAAGCTCAACACATAGCATTGAAAGTCTGCAACCGTTAATCTGACCCAGTGATTGGATTTTTGTAGCGGTCTTTTGGAAGGGCTTGGTTCTAGGAGATGTTAGAAGACCTGCGGCGCTCTGAGTGCTTCCAAACACACAAATAGATTTTAGTCTCCGCGGCACTCCCACAGGATCCTTCTACAAATGGGGTCGCCCCCGTCTGCCAACGTTTGCTTGATGGTAGACACCTTTATGATATCTCTGAGGAGAACTTATAATGAAGCACAAGCCGCCGGCGCCTTCTATGAGTAGCTTGGTGCATAAGGATATATTCTTATCTCAACCCTTGCTTCTATCTCAGCTCTTGACAAAGGAAGCCATGCCACTTCTCTTGTTCACTGCTCCATAGCATCAGGAAGCCAGTTCTACAAGGCGCTTCAATAGATACCTTCTCCTGAGATCCCCTCCTCCTTCATGAACACCCTGAGCTTCCATCACTACCCCAACAGTCCCTAAAACCAAACCATCCGCAACTCCAGCTCACAAGCTGGGAATTATTTACACGTCTTAGAACAGCCACAACAAGATCTAAGAAGCCTCCTAAGAGTTCCTGCGTTCCACAGATCTCATTCTCCGCATCAGCGTCACGCACGTTTATCTCTATTCTGCTGACACCTAACTATAAACCTTCTGTAGATCAAATCTAGCAGGTTTGTCATTACCCACACTACTCAGAACGCTCATAAGAAGATCTGCAAAGCATTTCCAGAGTATCTGCCCTCCTACAGCGCATCTTTCGGCATCAACACCTCAAAGTGCTATTACCGTTCTTCTGTACACTGAGTCCAAACAGCACGTAGGCCAATCCTCGCAGGTCTAACACTGCTTCCGCTGCTTGAGATATCAGTTACAAGGTCTGCGAAGTATCTCAAGAGCTCCTGTGACTCCCATATTCCATCGTTCGGCATCAACACCACGATGTACTAGCACCATTCTATGGCGCGCTGAGCCCAAACAAGCTGTAGTTCGAGATTCACAGCCCTATCATTGCTTCCTCGGCCTAGGATATCAAGAACAAGATCTACGAAGCAGCTCGGGAGCTTTTGTCCGCCGCAGAGCCTTCCTTTGCTAGCCTGCACCCTGGATTTGAACTAATATCTCATCCCTTGCTAGACCTAAGGAAGCCATAGTCCAAGCTTCACAGGGAGATTCACAGGTATTGGACTACTTCCAAGGCTCAGAGTAACCATAACAAGATCTGCGAAGCATCTCTGGAGGCTCTGACAAGCATAGTTACTATCTATCCGCTTCAATATCTTCAAGTTACTGAACTGTGAGTCGGTTTCAGGCTCAAACCTTCAAGGTACAGAGGCCCTCAATTCTTGTACCGTTCCCACAACGCGCAGAAAAGTCAAAGGCACCTTCAGTCACATCAATAGGAACTGTAAGTCATTACTCCTATCTCTTTGAATCACTGTGTGCAGGTTTTTGTGCTGTTCTACCCCTTCCTTGCCCCAGAGCACCCACTCCCACAACACAGCATTCTTCTGTTACTTAATCAACAATTCAGAGTTATGGAATGCAGTAACAACTCTCAAGAGACTCTCTAGAGCCTTTGTCAAGCAAAGATTTCTCTTCAAAAGCATCATTACTTTCAAATTTCAGCATCGTTTATTCTTTCTTACTTCAAAGGCTAGGCTAACATTCAATCCCTCTAAGCCCCCTTCAACCACGCCATACTACAGTCTATACCGCCCTCGCTAACTGAAAAATTTCTATACTAGCGAGCCCACTAGCGCCTTTTTCTTGCACACAAATACTAGGCGTCTCAACTCAACCTTCTCAAAATCTATCCTTCAAACAATACCATCACAACTTCTTCACACATCGCATTTTGCACCCCATCTCTTGCATCAACACACACTTCATACTAGCTTGCGCCCTATCTGAACAGTACCTGACTTACTATCCAAGATCCACCAGTAAGTAACATTATTTCTCGCCGCATACAATTCATGCTCAAGTTCTTACAAACAAAGGTCGTTCCCCACCAGTCTCGATCTCGCTCGATCTTTGTGCCAGTCTTTCTACCTAATATCTGCTTAGGTAAGTAACACTTTATACATCGGGTGAACGAGCGGCACTAACCGGGACAACTGTAGACCGACAACAACATCCGATACAACCCGAAGCATCATCCGCAAAGAAACCCGAACTTATCCGACATCCGAACTATACCCGATCCGATACTATCCGAATCCCGATCTATCTGACAATGGCTCCGTCAAAGAAGGGTGAAAAGTCAGGTGACAAGAAGAAGGGTAGCAGCGGTGGTACATCAGGCAAGAAGTCAAATGGCGGCGGATCAGAGAACAAAGGTATTCTTGAGTGTCTTTGTCGCTGTGATTCATTTACATTTTACTGACTATTTTTGGCGCAGTTTCGTCTAATGTTCCAGGTGCTCTAGAAACACCTCTAGAAACACCAAAGCAGCAATATACTATTTACGGGCTTCATAAGCGCGTAAATACCGACGATAGGCCCGACAATTCCCCCATTGGACCGCGAAATGCGGTATACCTCATCAACGAGCCATTCAACCAGAAGATTGACCGTACAAAGGTCATAAAGGGCGTTTCTGAGCCCAGAAAGATGACCATTCGAGCCATGACCACCAAGAAAGAGGTGGTTTATTTCAAGTATCATGTTCGAAAGGACAAGAAGAACCCCTCTGCGAAAGCAGAGTTTAACTGGAATTCTCCCAGAGATATCTCTGAGTTGAACAAGTGGCGGTCCCAGATCTTTCGTCGTGTTTTCAAGCGCGACCCAAACTTCCAGAAGAACCCAACTCGAGCCAAATGGACAAAGCCAGAGTATGACAACCTGGCGGAATCTATCAAGGAGAAAGCAGCTTCAAGACGTGGTAGACTTACACGTGGAGATTGGGAGGAGATTGCTAAAGCTCACAATGAGCGGTTTGAGGGGAAACAAATCAAGATCGGCGATGAGCTGATGAAGCCTGGCGACAAGTCCAAGGCAAAGCAGACCATCAGCGAGAGAACGGCTTCTGCTATCCAGGCTCTTTGTGAGCGTAATCCTACGTTGAAAGCTCTTGCCAACGCCAATGTTACTTCTACCGTCGAAAACGAGTCCGACATTCCAATGACTGACACCCCTGACGACACCGAAGACGACGAGAAAGATACTGAGATAGGCGATACGCACGGTGGCGATCTTGACCACGGCTTGGAAGACCCCTCCGACGATGAGAAGGATGGCATGAGACCAGCCGCAAACCCCACTGGAGCTGTCCTTGTCCCGGCATTTTAAGCATTCTTCTTCATACGTTGAATTGCCAAAATAGCGGCATTCAACTCCAATGCTGGCGAAGAAGTTACAAACATTACCTTTCATTCCTCTGGCGTTTGGCGTTTCCAGATAGATTTTAGTATACCATGATACCCTCTACACCGATACTCTTCTTTGCAACAATCCCCCGTCCTTCGATACGTTAATACGATACCCCTTCGCATTCAAGTCTTCATTTAATGCCCTGCGACTACGATACCATTTCCTGGATACGATACTACGATACCTCTTCTACTTTCAAGTTTACGTTTCTTACATTCTGCGCTTGCTTTCTACTGTTGTACCCGCAAACATGGAAGTCTATTGCTAGATAGGCTGCTTGGAATGATCTTTGGACCTTGAAAATAGCATCTCGGCTATAACAGTCCATCGGAGTTGGAGTTGGAGAGGTCATTCTTGCTGGGGACGGCGTTGAGGGCTTCTCGCGTACACACAAAGTTTTGCTTTTTAATTTGGTTTTGCTTTCTGATTTGAATTTGGGAATTTGTTTGTTCTTCTGCGTTTTACGAATAATTGGTTGAGAAAAGCTCGACATCGTGTATGCAGCGAGGTATGGGAGCGAGAGGGTTTGAAAGAGGCAAAAGAATGGGCGTACTTGTACGGTCGGGGCATCTGACGCAATGGTAGCTAGCAATTCTTTCAACCTTCCAAAATTTGCGTTTTTTGATATTGTGACTTTAAACTTGCAGGACTAAACACCGAGTAGCTCCTTCTTCAATTGAGCTACAAGCAGGGAAGAGAAACTCCAAGTGAAGTGGACAATTCCGCCTCACCGAAACCTCGACGGGGAGCGGTCACTTCTCCGAATATCTACGAACTTTGGATCTATTTTGACTTCAATTTGGCAAAATTGCCGATGGACACCATTTGTTCCCCTCGTAGCTTAGCGGTAAGTCAAGGGAAGAATTTTCAGGCGTTCGGGTAGAAGAACTCTACTGAACCCTGCTCATCTGTAGCACAGACACTTCTCGGAATCACCACGAATGTTCGATCTATCATGACCTCAACTTTACAAGACTGAATATGAGTGCCACGTGCTCCTTCCCCAACTGAGCTGCAAGGATAGCGAAAAGTTTTCATGCGGGGGAGCAAGAAATGCCCCACTGATGCGCGAAATCTATAGATTGGGAGACTTCACTCAAGCTCTAGGAGCTCTAAATCTACGGTGAATGAAGCTTTCAAACGTGAGCTCGGAAACCATCTCACTCATGGCCTGCAGCAACACTGAAAATTTGCATAAAGTCTTTAAGTAAAGCGCGTCATCATCCGACCTATTCTCGTGAATGGCAGGGGCTGATGAGTTGAGCTTTACGGTGAATAACCACTATACACCACCCGGGCGCTGTTGCACGTAGAGTTGCCATATGATTCAGTCTTCGCCTCGTCTCACTGCCTTAAAACGGAAGCGAAATTCCAAAAGAACTTTCCAAAAACATAAATTCTTTGATGTCCAGTCGGGAAAATTCTATCACAAAGTACAATCTTCTGTTCTAATACTTTCAATCTACTACAGAGAGCTTTCTCGAAGGTGGAAGTGGAGCCTTTCTCAAAATTGCGGGGCATAAAACAAGGCTCTGGCGTGGTACTGGTTGAGTAAACAACTCAACTCCCGCAGCCTCATTAACCTTTTTTCTCTCCCGCACCCACGTCACCATAACAACATCATCAAGAGTTGATCTTAGGTACTCGAGATCAATCTCTACGCATCAAACTTTCTCCAGCTCGAATACGCGTTGACTGCACTTGCCTCTTTCACTAGGTACTTGCTAGAGCAATTAGTAATTCCTGAAAGTACGTCTCCAACATTTTCCATCCTCTCCTCACCACGTCTTCCTATCACCTGCCCTCACTGCCCCAAGATCTGCAAAGACTCGACGCTCGTCGAGATCTCTGGTACTCGATCTATGAGCAAGACGTATCTACACAATCATATCCTCGCACCCTTCCTCTACCACGTCTGCGCCAGCTCTCGAGATTTGAAAAGTCCCCAAGCTCGACCATGGCTTCGCCTCATTCTCTTTCTGCCTCTCCAGGCCTCTGGCGGCTTCCTTCGATCTCTGCCAAGAACGTTGAGACTCGAGGAGTCTGGATCTGTCTTCTGACGCTTCTGGCACTCGCTGTCAGCGGCAAAGACTCAGATCTATGAGCGAAAGGCATTGACTTATCCCCTACCATCAGGTAGACAAAATAAGATCGAGCTTTCAGAGTCCTCACACTTTGTCGAGGGTTCCCAGAAGTTCAAATCTACGCGCCCAGGAAAGCACGCCACCACCAACACTCATCTACCAACTAACCTAGATCGTTGATGCTCTGTGGGAAGTCCTCTCAGGGCTCCCATCCAGCGCACCTACGCATTCACGATCTGTCATCTATTCACAAAGGCTGGTCCAAAACAAAGCTAATTGTTTACCAGTCATACGGCAAGATGGGAGCATTCAGCCACTGGGACAACGCGAGTCCGCAACCAAGTGCCAACGACCACAAGTCCGAAATGAACTCTACCGTCAAAGCCGAATCTCCCAATAGCACAAGCGCTCTTATCGAAATGGCTGCTCCAAGAACAACTGTCGAAGATGTCGCACGCATCACTGAAACCCAGACAACACGGGTCAAGGCCCTTCACTTCGAGCAACCCGCAGAAGTTACCACCACAACCCAAGGTCAAAACAGTACTGGGATTGAAAGACCTGCCCCAACCACAAATTTCTCGAACGTTGCAAATGTCATAGGCGTTGATGGAAGCCAGACTCCATTAGAGAACATCATTCGTTTCAACCCTATCAACCAACCTGCAAACAACAATAGCACTGGCAATGGCAATCAGGGAGAAGTAGGAGATCTGCAACTCAAGACTCGTGGAATATAACTGACAAGCGCGAAAAGACAGGAATCCAAATCGTAGGACAAGAGATAAAGATCGCGGAACAAAACACCTCTAGCACAACAACCTCTTCCTCAACCCCACAAGCTACTCAAAACCAAGTCATTGGGTCAGTTTGCGATAATCTAGACTTGCTGGACATTACTGACAAAGATCAGTAACCAAGCTCTTGTCTTTCCTGGTAACACTGTGCCACCAAGAGGCAACAAGGAGAGAAAGCACCGCCGGGCAGATCCACAAGTAAGTTTCAGATCATCGATCCAATGTCGCATGAATAATCCGTTGCTAATTGATATTATCCAGGATCCTTCGAAGCACGCACCAGTCTGCGGTCGAAACATTCGCTTTAAGTGGGAGGACAACCGCCATATCGACGAGAGTCCCTTCAAGGTTGGCCAACTCGAGTACAAGAAAGTGAGCTTCAAGCTGGTGGACACAAACGGCAAGAAGCACAAATTCGCGTATGTTCGTCGTCAGACCATGGACTGGAACAAGAAGGAAGACATCGCTCGTGCCGACAAATGGCGCAAGCAGATCTTTAATCGTCGCCTCAACAAGGGAGACGGTGAGAAGCATCTTCGTGATCGTCGTCCTCACTGGTCCGGTAAGCCAACCTGTTCCAGGACAGTTTCTCCCAAGTTCTCTATCTAGTTTTTCATGTTTAGTAGGATGTGTGCTGACCAAGATGAACCCGTAGAGAGAGAAAAAGATTCCATCGCTACATTGGTCAAAGAGCGCATCAGCACAACCGGTCAAATATTGAACACCCATGACTGGACAGTCATTGCCAGCGAACACAACAAGAAGTTTGCAGGAACCCAAGTGCGCATTGGAGAAAAGCTTCCTATCTCTACTACTCCAAAAGGAGGGTTGACCAAGGGTGGCATTGTCAAAGTGGCACACACCATTACAACTCGCACTGCGGGAGCCATCTACTCTCAGGCTCAAAGATGGCCAGATGTGAAGGAGACGATGGAGAATGTCCTGGACGAGGCAGAAGCCGGTGACAAGACGGATGAAGATACCGAGGATACGATGGACATCGATGATGGCAACAACACCAAGAATGCCGACACTATTGCCAACTCAGATGCTGGTTACGACTCATATGGAGATGAGGTCGAGGATGAGGAGACCAATCCACACAATGTTCGGCCAACGCTGAGTGGTCCCCAGCCCATGGGCTTCGATCTGCCGACCAAAGTTCAGCACAGCATGAACTTCCAGCAGTTCGCTCCTCGTCCACACAAATCTCCATACGGTCAACGAGTCGATGGTGTTGAAGGTTGTCAGCCTTTTAATACTTTCCTCGTTGCCAATCCAATCCCATTTGTGGCATCAAGCTCTCCTTCAACAAACAGTCAAGTTGCATTGCCAAAGGCTCCAACACCACTTCCAAACGACAATTCCTTCAACAACGTCAAGATTGCCGGTGATAAGCAAGCAACTGGCAGTGCGAAGAAGAATGATGAATCATTCATCTGGGGTTGCTAGATCGTTCTTTTTCCTTTTTCTGCTTGACATGCTTTCCTTCTTGTTGTATTCGTTTTAGATTTCGTTTTTAAGGGTGCGCGGTGATTTGATGACATGGCGTTTATTTGAAAATTGTGTCCTCTAGATGGACTATCTGGTATTCGCTTGGTCTGTTGCTGATGCAAGACGATGACTGATGATGTATAACCATTTCCCTTTCTCTGCACAAAATTCTCCTTGTATCTGCTGAGCAGAGCGAGATCCGATTCCGATAACTCTCAAAATATTCGATTGAGTGTAGGGCTGGAGCCTAGATAGATGATGATGACGCTGTAAATAGCAGAAATAAATTCTCCGTTCTTAAAGCTTGGTTTTTGTGATCATATTGTCGACATGATGGTGTTAAGATTCCGGCGACGGAGGGTTCAAATTCAACTCACACATGACTTCGAGTTCCATAATTCGTATGACCGGTCTCTCCGTTATGGCTATCCATAGTCCTGAGTAAGGTCTCCCTGGGCTTTCAATGTTCCTCGAGGAAATATCGATGTTGTTGGAAGAGATGTCGTTGAAATTAGACTTGTCTTGGCACTGCGACGCTAGTCTTCACGCATGACAATGCAGGGGAGAACTGCCCCACCTCTACCGACACCCGTTCCTTCCTCCATCAGTCTCTGTTCCTTTTAGGGTTCGAATCTCTTCATTTGCTGATTTCAGTGCTATCGACAAGTGTTGGCAACCATAGTCTGCAATGTTCACGAGTCTTTCTCAATCCGAAATGGACTCAGAATTTCTGAGAGTGATGAGATTGATGGCCCCGAAGATTTCCCTTGCAGAGGCTCACCTAGAAGTCCAACAAGACCTTTTCGAATCGTCTTGTCTCAAAGGCCTATAAAATCAACTTGTCAATGACTTCCATCTTCTTGTGTTGCAGAGTCAGCCATACTGGGAACAGATGGTCATGCTCCCATGTCGGATGCCATGGTGTCAAGTAGTTCTTTGAGCAGCGGAGCTGTTGCTATTCTTTGCTTGGCCATGATCCCAAGAACACTGGAATTTGACGTTATAAAGCTATCAATGTCCTTTGATTAAGACATAAGCAGTTAGGTGAGCCCCTCAAATTCGCGTTGCCTGTTGTGCGCCGCCTCGCGTCAGGTATTTGAGTTAGTCTTCAAGTTCAAGTTTTCCAGAAGAAGACACTTACCAATTACTCTTTTAATTTACTCTTACTTTCCAAGTTCTGAGGCTTAAGTGTTTATTTCAAGCCACTGTAGCTGTTCAAAAAGTGTATGGATGAGGAATTCTAATAAAAGAAAAAGATTCTGTTGACCTTCCACCTTTCTGTGTTGTTCGGAGAGAGTTTAGCTCGACATCACAGCATGTTTGATCGCGTGATATGTCATGCTGGGTCACATACAAAAGCATTGCATCGCTTCGGAAATATTACTAAAGCCCTGCCGAACACAATTTCCACGAGCTATTTTCCGAAGAAACTCTTACTTGAGAAGATTCAAAGTTTCTGTCGCTGCTAATTTCTTGTGATTCTGCCCATTTCAGACCCCATTATCATTCTTTCAAGATATCGTAAAAGGCGTTCACATCTTACTGCCGTGCAGACATATCAATCCCACTCCTCTCACATAGAATTGGCGACAATCTCATTTCGTTTTCTTAAAAAGTGGTCGGAAAAGTGGAAGCATTGCTAGCCGCTGCAAACAGCAATAACTTATGACTGGGATATTCAGCCTTGCAACGCTAGAATCAATGCCAAGAGTTCTGCATCTTATATACTGTACATGATTGAACATCCCGTATGCATCATGCATGCCATCCCACATACTTCAGGGGGAAGGCTCGCTTCGCTGATTCGCCTCGGTTAGGAACACCCCTGCACCACAACAACAGCATCTGATCCTTGCTTTTCCAACATCTGATTCTACCCTCGGGTTAGTGACGCATGCACGACCACCGAGTATAAGAACCAACATATGTCAAACTTTTGAGGCACAGCACGTAAGCTTTGTTGGCTCTTATCTATATCTCAGAGATTTATTTCGATTTTGTTTTCTGATTGCGATTTCTTGGCCTCGCAATAACCTTTGTGTTAGACGATTGAGTCTCGAAACATTCGATCGCCTCTTATCTCAGCAAAAGAATTTGCAGCCCAACTACTTCAAGCTGTGAACATTTTGCTTACTCTTTTAGAACTTAGAAGTACATGAGTTGGGAAATCATCATCACAGACCACAGACCGCTACCCGGGAGCAATGAATCCATCAAAATATATCGTCCCTCTGTGGGTCGATGGAAAAGAAGAAACCACAATCTCAAAACTAGAGGTAGTAAGCCCTAAAACCGATAAAATTTGCTGGTGCGCCTCATCTGCAAATCCTGGAGATGCCATCAAAGCCGTCCTAGCAGCCCAAGCCGCCTTCCCCTCCTGGTCTCAAACCAAACCCGCTACAAAACAGCGCATTCTTCTCAAAGCTGCAGATCTGTTGGTAGAAAGGTTAGAAGAGTATGGGGGATTTATGGAAACGGAGATGGGTGGAGAAAGAGGTCCGATTCATTATTGGATCCTGCCTACCGCGGTGAAGTTTCTGAGGGATATTGCGGGGAGAATACCATGTATTAGTGGAACGGTGCCGGTTTGTGAGGATGATGGGACGAGTGTTATGGTTTGGAAGCAACCTTATGGTGTTGTGTTGGGTATTGCACCTTGGTAAGACTGTACCATGACTTCCACTTAACTTCCGTAGTCTGAACCAATATTTAACTACATCAGGAATGCTCCATTCGCCCTCGGCATGCGCGCAATAGCCACCGCAATCGGAACCGGAAACACCACCGTTCTCAAGGGCTCCGAACTAACCCCTCGCTGTTATTGGGCATTAGGCAAAGTCTTCCACGACGCAAGACTTCCAGCTGGAGTCCTAAATATCATCTATGCGATTCTCCTAAAGCAGAAGAAGTAGTGAGCGTAATGATAGAACATCCAGCTGTGAAAAAATTCAACTTCACTGGAAGTACAGAGACTGGAAGGAAAATCGCCCGTACTTGTGGGCAGAATCTGAAACCGTGCTTGATGGAACTCGGGGGGAAGAATAGCGCGATTGTCCTTGCGGACGCCAATCTTACCAAGGCAGTGGATTCTTGCATTAAAGGATCTTTTCTACACGTATGTTGACTGTTGGCTGCCCTTTGGGATTTCTATCTTCACTTTCACACATGGCTTCTCTTTTTGGCATTGATTGAAACTAACTTCGCTTAAATAGTCAGGGCAAATATGCATGTCAACCGGCAGAATCATACTCCACGAAGCCATCGCATCACGTTTTCTCGAAGCCATAAAGGCAGGCCTAGCCGCAATGGCATCTTCCTCAGCCGGGCCCCCAACTCTGGTTTCGAGCAAATCCAGGTCACGAATTCGAGATCTCGTCACTGCCGCCATAGGAGACGGAGCATTAGACCTTCTTGTCAATACGCTTGCTAAGACAGATATCACGAACGCTGCTCCTGGTGGAGCTGCGTGTGCACCGATGCTTATCGGAAATGTTACTACCGACATGGATCTCTGGAACGAGGAGATATTCGGACCTGTGGTTCCGTATGTGATTGTGAAGAGTGATGATGAGGCCGTGGAAATGGCGAATCATACTCAGTATGGGTTGTCAGCTGCTGTGTTTACCCAAGATTTAAGGAAAGCCTTTGCAATTGCCAGGAGACTTGACGTGGGGTAAGTCCTCACTTCAATAATTTAAGATCTAAAGGCTGATCAAATACTAGTGCTGTTCACATCAATAGCATGACTGTTCTTGATGAGCCAGGTTTGCCCCATGGTGGCATTAAGAATAGTGGGTGGGGACGATTCAATGCCGAAAATGGCCTGGAGGAGTTCTTGGTCACTAAAACAGTGACATGGAACGATTGAGTAATATGAAAATCAGATATTTGCAGGGAATATAGATTGAAAACAAGCTTGCATTTGCGATTAAAATCAGTTCAGCATCTGTCAGAGTCTGTCTGATCATGAATTAGCAATTCAGCGCAGCCGGGATTAGTGTGGGTGCAGTGGTCCGAACTTCATCCAAAGCACTTCAAATTTTCAACATTACCACGTCGGTCTCGGACATCTTGAGTACTTAATCTTCGGATGCTTTGATGCTGTCATGTCACAAATCTTAATCAATCCTACTAGAGCCGTACTCTACTTGCGAGACCTGAAGAAAAATCTTAAAACAAGAAGGAATCACCGGATCACCAACAATCCACTGCCCCGGAAGCCAACAACAATTTGGTCATGTCCAACAAAACCAACGGCAACCAAACATGTATTACAACAGGAAGTCGCATGTTGAAGCAGGTGCGCTATCTGCTTTTGCTCATTGTTGGCCAGTTGGGTTCCTTCCTTAGGAGTCGAATCGCTTCTTATGCCCAACCCCCCACATCAATTCAGCCCTGACAATTGATTGAGAAGGTGCTATTTTCCGGATCCGCTTTACTCAGTAGGGAACTCGGTAAGTGATCCATAACATAACAACCTCTGTACTGTTCGCAAGTCTGGAATCCTGGTTAGTTGAAGACTCGGCTAGTTTTCTTCACAGGTAGTTCGAGTTGCTGGAGTGATCATAGAATGCATGGCGACCCTTTTGCATGTATCAAGAGTCAAGCTCTATTCCACGATGGGCAGAATAACTCAAACCCCTGCGCATTTCAAAGCGACAGGCGAGTAGCCAAAATTTTGATAGGAAGAGATGAGAAGTGCGATCAAAGAGGCAAAGACTATCTGGATGCGGATGTCACCGTGGAACATTGTTCGTTGCTGTCGATAATCCCACGAGTATTGTCAGGTCCGGAGTGTGTTTGCTGGGAGAACGCTAGCTTTAGCTTTAGTTATAATCGTAGGGAAGAGAGTGAGGCACGGGATGGTTATGTTTGAAAAGATGCTTGGTATTGTGGGATCGGAGTGAAGACCCACTCAATCCGGCACACTGTCAACATATTCTCTCAAAAGGTGCATCCTCTGTCCTAATCCCTTCATACTTAGATCCAGATCTCGCCACATATTACTAAGCTTATTCTATACAGCACCAGTGCAGGTAAATACGTACTGAGCAAGAGTATAAGAGCATAAGATTAACAATCGAAAAGAAATCCTCAATCATCGAGAATAAATGTTACATGAGATCCTCCTCGTTTCGACGTTCTTCATAAGATTTGTGGCAGTGTGGAAACATCATGCAAAAGAATAACAGCAAGATGGCTGCTTCTCAGACGAGACTAACATCCATTTCCTCCCATCTTTCAGCAAACCCTTCTTCCTCTGGAATTTCAGCAATCCCTATTCGCCTGTATTGACTATCTTCTACTCCAGTTGCTTCTAGTAATAGCCCGAACAAAATGGATCGTCCCTTCTTTCTTTCTTTCGACAAGGCAGTCTTGTCATAAAATTTAGCAATTTGCATGCATATCACATGCTTTTTTACTAGCAACCTGTGACAGATGCTTGCATCTTGCGCTCGTCTATCTAACATGCAGACAAGGCCACGCCGATTTTTTGTGTCCAGTGGGTCGTTCATAGACCCTTCGTTGACGGAAGCCTCATAATCCGGAACGAAAGGATCTTGCCAGTAAGCGACAGCACGACATCTGCCACGCAGTCTTAGGGTGGCAGAGATGACTTTAGTAAATGGGTCATCGTTTAAATTTCGGGTACCTGCTTCTAACACCAAAGCCCGAGGGCCTGGCTCATATCGTACAAGATCATGAAGTTGTTGACCAAAGCCCGCATGAGTTTTCGCTGCCCAAGTCCACGTTGGTAATTCTAAGAGAGGCTGTTCTATTGTCGTTCCGATTGATCGCCAAAGCAATCCCCTGTGGAGGTCTTCGAGCCATAAACCTGCTATATATGTATATCCTGTACGCTCAGCGATTTTCTTTGCTAAGCCGGAAATCGCTGGTAGACGGTCTTCGGCTTTTGTTATATCTCGCCGTGTGTATTCTCCTAAGACCTTATACCACCATTCCATCGGCCAACTATTAGGCTGATCCCCCTCAATGTCTGGATGGGATGGATAGCAGCCATTTCCGACAACAGGTATTCGCCGTAATTTCCGTGTTGCCCGTGTTATTGTGTCTTGTACAAGCGTAGCAGAGTGGGGCAAACGTTCTGAGCAGTCAAGAGTATCGCAACTCCAACTGACACAGTGTGACCCGTACTCCAATCGACGAACAGGTAAGATATATTCCTGGAGACACCATGCCCTTTTGTGAAGATCTTCGACCATAGAGGAGCCGCAATCATCAACATGGATTCGGAATTCCACTAAACCTTTCAATGCTTTGCTATTAGTATAGCATGGAAGGGCGATAAATGGCTGAGCGCGTAGTCTCCCACGTTCTCCGCTACGGAAGATGCCTCTGTTTGAGTTTGCAGCAGAAGATGCTGATATACCCATCACGGCATTAGAATAAATCTCATCCATTTTTACAGATTCCCTGGCCCAATCATCGGGACAATCTTGTATGATACAGAGAGAGTCTATCCACAAGTATGGAATTCCTAATTTCCGAGTAATTATAATCGCATCTTGAAATGATTGGGGGAGCTCCTTGAACGAAATTTTCTTTTGCCAATGTTGAATATTATCAAGGTGAGTCTGTAGAGGCACTCCATCACCCCCTGTAAACATAAAAATTTCAGCCTTAATTGCAACAAGATCAAAGTTTATATGACTGTGTCAACCCAAGATTCCGAAGTTGATTGCGGGGAAAGGATAGACAATCATAGAGAACTCACAAACATGACTTAATGTTGCCCACTCTCCTCTCTGACCATCTGAGATGAACAAGAAGGGATCTCTGTTCCACTTCCCCGACCCAACATCGATCACTCTGGTTGGAAGGAAATGATTAGAGTTCGAAGAACATGCAGGATGATTCAGCCTGCACTTATGCAACCACCGCCAAACGACGTCAATGCAAGCGTCAGAGCTCGAATCTTTAGCAACTGGGCGTCCATAGATAATGCGTGACAACGGATCACCTATAATTATTAGCTGGTATGTTAAGTATGTGAATTTAAACTCGACTCAGTCCATGCCGAAAACGTACCTGGCTGAGTGAAGATATCAAATGAGAGAATATCGCAACCTTCGTACCCTAAATAGAAAGTTACCCCGAAATGGGCATTCTCGACGTTGTTTTCCGTAGAGAGACAGCCCCAGAATAACTCAAGCTCCCAATTGATGGAAGTCCTTAATCGTGTCTCCCTCTCCAATAATCTGGTGTTGAATGCATGGCAAAGTTTGCACCCAAGTTTTGCCGAAATGCGCAAGTCAGTCCAGCTGGAGTGGTGAGCCAGTCGTAGCTCTTCGCAATGGGATCCCGGTGAATTCTTTTCATGCTTCGAAGTGTGACGGAATCTCAATGCCTTCAACAAGAAGAGATCGAGGTCTCGGATTTTCTCGCAGTAATTGCATAAAAGGGCCCCGTCGTAAGATTCCACAGTGACTGTCCCCCCGTGACGAAGTTTGACGGATCGCGACGAATCCGACAAGGGATTCATCGTCGAGCACAATGACGTTCTTCGATAAGTAGAAATGTAGTAGGACGATGATTGACAGGTTGCAAGAGTCGGAGACGGAGTGATGGGAAAGTAGCGGCTTCGTGGATGTTAGGGAACGAGGCTTATGCAGCGTAGGAAGGAGCAACGGCCACTAGCCCACCCGGTTTGTATGTCGCTGTGGCACCTCTTTGTCTTTAATGCACGGCGCTTCTCTACTTGATACTGGCCTTTTGTAGAAGTAGAATTGATAATGGATCATTCTATTGCTCGTCCCAACAACTGTTCAAATGTCCTTTAAGGCTTTAGACGTCGCCGGTATTCTTACCAAGAAACACCTCTCCTGCCGCAAGAACACAACAGTCGTAGAGAAACACCGGTCAAAGCTCAAAGCTAAATTTTCGCAGCATTTCAAAGGCCTTATGCAACAACGTGAAAACGAATGGTGCGAAAAACGCTCTTGGTTGAAGTGAAGCCTCACGGAAAAAGCCTGCCTAAAATGGTTATTGCTGATCGACAGCTGATAGGTTACACTGGAGCTCATTAGAAAAGATATATTTCTATATCGTCAAAACCAGCTCTATCAATCTCACAAGATTCAAAAATTCATCAAGTGACTCTCCGCAGCTTAGCAACTCCATGGACCATAACATATATCAAGAACACACGATCGCACGTGACGACGAAAGACTTCTTCTCTTCCACGCTAACTTTAGTGCTTATGCACAGGGAACGGATAAATGGACTTTAATAATAGCACTTTATAACTCCTTAAGTCACGTGAAGCAAGGAATCAGAAGAGAATGTTGAACTGTGGCACACTCTGGGCCAGTTGGGAACGTAGTATCACGTCACAGGAATCGTAAACAGAACTTAATAGGGTAAATCAAGTATATTGACAACTGTACAGAATAAACTACGAGGGCATTCAGGCCACATATATGGTCTGCAAGTGAGACGTGCTTGAAACGGCGCCAGCCAAGTGCCAAGGCAACTGTCCGTGCCTTAGATCACGTGGCACACTTCAACAGAGAAGTCACTTTGGTGGCGACCTAGACACGTGATCGGCAGCGCACTCATCTCCAGTAGATTTACAGTCGACCCCACACAGCACGCTCTCCTCAATTGGTTTAAGACTATCAAAGTCACCAACTCCTTTCTCCTACACGAGCTACCTCGAGATAAACACAAAGACACAGACTTTTTACACATCCCCAAAACGTCTCTTAATAGAGAAATTCAAGATGAAAACAGAGCTGCAATGCGAGAGGATAGTCTTGATGTACATGCCATTATGGAAAATTATTGGTTCTTTAAATCAACTCCCAAGTGAACCCCTCGGTCCGCGATTTTGTGTCCACCACGAAATAGCTCATACAAACATAAGCAGTTCCATCCCAGAAATGTAGCTGTATTGATTTCATAAACCTTATCAAATCTCCAATAGAACAGATTTCAAGTCTCATACAGTAGATCGCAGCAGCTCTCATCCACGTTAGCAAGAACCAGGTCGCAGATAACACTGTAAGGCCTCCCTCTCACAAGCTGGAAGCTTGCACCGACTAAGCACCCGAGATTTCTACACCTAGCACCGAATAGCTCCTACTTTTCCCACTAATCATAGAATAAAAAGAATTAGCTCACGGTTTGGCTGCAGGTCGCTCACGTGATATCAAGGAGGCTTTCCCTCCCGTGCTTAATCCTGTCAAAATAACTGTTCAAAATTGATGGATAAGGATGATGGAATTGTCTGCAAGCAGAGAGAAGATATATGCCTCAGCTAGCTAACTCAGCCTAGAAAAAGAAATTATACTGACAAATCCCACACGTTATTCGCACACCCTTCTCCTGCCTACATTGTTTCAAGACTAACTTCAAACAATAACATACGCTCCAAGCAGACAGAGAGCAATCTCTACTGCGTTATGTGCTTGAATCTGTGAGCATCTTCTGTTGTCCAAATTCGACATCGCAAGGAATGGAATAGGTCCCGAGGTTTGAATCCATGAGCTGTTAACAGCACACTCGCGAAAAGGCGATCATCGAAACATGGATGATGTGCCCGGGGGTGGTGTTCAGGGAAGGTTGCGGTTGGTTCCATTGACGGTCACGGGCAAGGATGGCCATCGCGGGGAAGTCAGGATTTTTGAAAATTGTGGTTGATTTAGAATCTAAGTATTGCATTATTTATGTTGTGATTCATTCACGTACTCAACGTTCAAGGCGTTACATGCCTCAGGATATCAATCCTCCCAACACACCTTTTAAAAATGCCACCCACCATCAATCATCAATCATCACAGCCATATCATGCACGCGATGCACCGTAACTCCTCCCAAAATATCAAAACCAGTAGTGGACTGCGATTAACAAGTAATCAGCATTTCCTCTTCTCCAACAGCAACTTTCCAATCGGCAGTCCAGCTTTGCCGACGAAACCACCATTCGCACCATCCCGTTCAAACACCTTTTGCCCTCTGACCCAAGTTTCCTTGACTACACCTCTCATCTTTCGGCCCTGGTAAGGAGATACCTTGTTGCGGAAGAGCATCTCCTCCCTCCCAACCACAAACTCGCCCTGATCATCAAACACACAAACATCGGCATCCATTCCGGGTCTCAACGCGCCTTTCTTGTGCGATAGACCGACTTGCTTAGATGTATTGACTGCGCAGAGACGCACGACGTCGAGGATGGTGATGGAAGACTTCTGGCGGGAGGTTGCTTCGGTCCACAAAATAGGCAATCCTAAACCGACACTCGAAATCCCTCCCCAAGAAGCGAAGAAATCTCCCTTCTCCCTCTCATCCGCTTCCTCCCTACTCATTACCTCGCCATTCACACCCTTAACCACACCACCGCCATGACTGCCGCCGCAGCAGCCGGATTTCTTGCTTAGTCCTTCGGGGAGAAGTTTTAGCTCTGGCGTGCAGGGTGAGTGGTCGGAGACGATAGTTTGAAGGACGGAGTTGGGGGAGGAGAGTTCGGACCAGAGACCGTCGCGGTTGGAGGATGATCGGATGGGCGGACAGCATTTATGTCTTGTATCGCCGTCTTCCACCTCCTCACTCGCAAGAGCGAGGTAATGGAAACACGTCTCCGCCGTGATCTTCACACCTCGTTCTCTCGCCGCTCTCAAAAGAGGAATAGCTTCAACAGCGGAAAGATGTACGATATGCAGCTGCAATTCCGGAGCGAGGTGAGAAAGGGAGAGGATCTCTTCAATAGCGTAAGTCTCGAATGCCGGTGGGCGGGAAGACAGGAAAGTGGAGTAGGAGGTTAGGGGGCCTGAGGGCTCGAGGGGTGGGAGGGAGACTTGGACGTCGTCGCCGACGGAAGCGGTGATGGGTGGGATCATTTCGGCGTGGAACATGAGGGTTGTTGGGGTGGAGGAGAGGGCTGTCATGGCTAGGGCGACGTCTGAGGAGGAGACGGCGGGGAATTCGTCAACCTGTGTATTTCTGTTAGTAAGACAAATCAATATTTGAAAACGAAGGGAAACATACACCACTCTCAATTAAGAAGCCCTTGAACCCTCTCACGCCTGCATCAACCAGCGGTAAGAGCTCGTCTGCGTTGCCGGGAATTATCCCACCGTAGAACCCGACGTCGACCCAGCATTGTCCTTGAGCAGCCTTGATTTTCTCCTTCAATCCATTGACGGTTGTAGTGGGCGGGATGGCATTCAACGGCATATCAATAACTGTCGTCACACCACCACTCGCCGCAGCTCTCGTGCCGGTATTGAATCCCTCCCATTCCGTTCGTCCCGGTTCATTCAAATGCACATGTGCATCTACCAAGCCTGGTAGCAGTAAATGCGGTGAATGGTCGATGTATTTCGTGTTTGGTGGAAAACTCGAGGGAGGGAGGATAGTTGGGAGGATGGAGATAATCGTTCCGGTTTGTGGGGAGAGTGTGAGGGTTGCGGGTGAAATGGTGAGGCTGTTGTTCTCGTCAAAGATGACGGCTCGGGAGGAGACGAGGACCGTAAGCGGGATGTTTGAGTCGTGGGGAGGAGTGTGTGCGGGTGTTGGATAGGGAATCGTGTTGCGGGAGTCGTTGAGCGTCATTGTGATGGTGATATTGGAGTTTGGGGGTTGGAAGAACTTCGAAATGGGTATGTAAAGGAGATGGAGGTGTTTTCGACAGGCAAATAAGTGAATTGCACGCAGGAATGTGCTTATCGAGGTGTTGAGGGGTGAATAGATAAGGGAATTCGGACTGATATCAGTGCTGATAAGCTCGGAAAGTGGAAAATTCCACCTCTTTGTTCGGAATTCAAAAATATGAGACAGAGAGAAATCTGCGGAAGAAGAAGAAACGAAACAAAACACTCAAGCCATGAAATAGACACCGACACGATCACCGCCAGGATTTTGTGGGGTGCATGTGCCTTCCAACAACCCACCAGATTCTTATCTCTCTCCTACCTTTCCGGTATCCTCACAGCCTCCAGGGGCCGGCATTCCGGCAACTGCACGTTCCCAGCGCACTACGGCCAGGAACCAAAGACCCTAGATCTTGCCAATTGCGCAAGGGAACAAATAACCAATTTACATCGAGTAAACGGCTATCTAGGGCCAAGGCTAGCACACGAGGCTGTTCGCGATACGGTGACGCGCCGAATCCTCGCGCATTCTGGCTCGGAAGGACTCGGTGCATCGGCGGGGAAACCGTCTTTGACGCATCGCATCGATTCTATACATACATCAGTATATTCTGAATAGTTACAATGTGCAAATACTTTGTGCGACAACGCTCAGCGGAGATGTAAGATGTGGCTGACAGAACATTGGGAAGGTGTGTCGTTCAAAGGATTGTCGCACAGGCGAATTCCGGAGGCACGGTGAGGGTTAAAGTACTTAGCGCTTCTGGCGACTCAACTCTTTGCGAACTTTTACTCCATAATTACTCGATCAAAACTCACGTTCCTATCATATGTGCCACATTTTGAAAGTGGATATATAGCTCTGTCATCATATTTGTTTGAGCTCAACGGTTTGGTCTTTAAATCAGGTCATGAGCAAGTTATTCTCGTGTTGAAAGCCCAGGGGGAATTATCGACCTCAAAGTTATGTGATATAGCTTGGGAGACGCTTTGCTGCTCTGCTATTCTCAGGCATCCTATACCATACAGCAGAGATTGAGTTATGCACTCTATGAAGATCTTATGCTCTTATCGTTGATTGAAGTGGGTTTGTATAGAATTATGAAAGAGGTCACGTTTCGGGAGCCGCGGCCAACTGGAAACTACGTGGCTAATCTTCGATTCCTCGATTTCTGATAGGCTAGTCGAAGAATAGAGTTAGCCCTCCTTTTCAGTTGCGGACAAATCTCACTTCCCGTGACTTTCACCAATTCAACCAATCAAACCCCTCCTAAACCCCATCTTTTGTTGCACATCGCCTGCATGAGTCCCAGAAAATAGGTCACTGGCAACCGAACCCTGTGCTCGCAGGAGCTCTCGCCAATGGACCAATGGCCGCTCGACCGGTCCGTTGTCCATCATCCATCCTGTCCTAATAATATATGCAATATCTTTCATCTAGTCATGCTGTCAAGAACCGATTATACTGCCTTCAAACAGTGTAAAGAACGATAAACAAGTTTTAGATACATAGAAAGTATGCGGTTTTAAAAATAGAACGGAGGAAAAAAAGATCACGTGCGCACACGTCTTATGTAAGAATGAGGGCGAAAAGCTGAGGTAAGCGATGAGAGAACTATCACCAAAGCGGAGATAAGATTGCAGATCCTCTAGTCTCATATCACAACCTTGGGATTCAACGATATGTCTTCTTCTCCAATGTCGCCTTTCATTCGCGCTTATCATACGTTCCACTTTGTGATTGCCCCCCAGGTATGAAGCAAATCGCCGTAAGATGACGTTTGCAGCTTGGCGTTTCATCCTCGACCGAAGTTCAGAACTTTCACATGACATTGATTGCTGTTTATGAGGCCAGTGCCAATTCATCTCGATCCTGAACAGTACCGATTGAGTCAATATCAGTACCGTTGGTCGACATTATAAGAAAAGGATTGTATGAAGGCCGCAAAATGAATAACACTACTTTTACCCCGCCATATACAGACCCCGCAATTGCTTTGCAGCAGATGTACGAGCTGGATGCTATACAATGGCAAGGCGGGGATAATCATTTTGATGGTGCGTCCCACTCCTAATCTCATCCTCATCCACACTCATTCCCTACCCCCTTCCCACATCACCCTCTTCAATATCGCGTCTAGAAACCTTCCTTCCCTCATCTTGCATTCCTGCATCACAATTATTAGTTTTCTTCGGAATACTGATGGTATAAAAGGACCGCACGACACGTTCTGCTTCCTCTGCGCCTCCCCCAATACCACCAGCAGCCTATTCAGCTGCTCAACCTGCGAGAACTGCTACCACGCGGAATGCATGACTCCCAGCCTCTCGCCCGATGACGTCCCTAGGTTCTGGTTCTGCCCTCATTGCGTGGAGAGGGGAAACCATGTGCCTGATCTGACTGTTGTTGGGGATGGTGGGTTTAGGGAAGGGGGAATGAATGGTGGCGAGGAGTTCATCGAGGGCGGGAATGCAACTGCG
Organism: Halenospora varia; assembly: GCA_020726485.1. Taxonomy (NCBI): domain Eukaryota; kingdom Fungi; phylum Ascomycota; class Leotiomycetes; order Helotiales; family Solenopeziaceae; genus Halenospora; species Halenospora varia. Next base: position 822,632 of record JAHEWH010000007.1, read on the forward strand.
TCAAATGTTGTTCATGGACTGGTTGAAGGCATAGAAATTGGTGAAGAAAGTCATGGAGATGGAACCCATTTCAATGGAATTGAAAGTAGCACCAGCAACCACAACTCGATGATCACTCCTCCTCAGGAGAACCCACCCCTAGAGACTCGAGGTCACGAGAATTCTTACCAGCATCAGATGGACCCCCTCATGGAACAAAGTAGACGGAAGGAATATCCCTCCTCAGCAGTGGATCCCCTAGCATCTGATAAGGTACTACCGAAACCAAATCCACCACAACCACAATCAATGCCACCATCAACCAATCGAACACAGCCATCAACCTCCAGGAAACGCTCCCCTCCCCCACCTCCCTCTTCCTCCGCAATTTCCAAACCCCCACCAAAGAAAAAATCAAAATACTCAACCCTCCCCAGCGCCCTCGAAAAAGCGCTCCTCCTAATAACAACCGAACTCGAGAAATCATCGTCCTCCACCTCCTCCACATCCACACTCCAATCCCAAATTACCACCCTAGAGCAGAAAATAAGGATGATGGAAGGACAAGCCGCGTTAAAAGAGAAGGAGGTGGAGAAACGCATGGAGGCGATAAGGAAAGAGAACGAGCGTTTGAAGGGAGAGGTGGATAGAAAAGAGGGGGAATTGAAGGAGTGGAAGGGAAAGTTGAGGGGCTTGGTTGGTGATTGAGATGTTTGGGAGAGGTGATTGTGGTACCTGCGATCTCTGTTATGACATAACTAGCATCGAGGGTGACTTGGAGATCAAAGGCATATGATACAATAGGGGACGCTCTCCCAACCTTTTAAGCGCAGAATAGTATTTCTCAAGGCTGGCTTACGCAGGAATTAGATATTCGAGGGTCCTGGAGGACACAGATTTGGCGAAAGGAGTTCCCTTCTCGCTTGAAAAGGTGGCCAAGAGAAATTCTGAAGAATTGCGATAGGCAACAAATCGTTACGCGTATTGAGCCGTGAGAAGCGAATCCAGTGTCTTCTAGCTTCTCTCATCTACCTTCAACAGATCTCTTCAAAGTAGCACTGTAAGGCGTTTGAAAATGTATTAACCAAGAATTGTGGATCTCAGAGTTATCCCATCGGTCCACACTTCGCAGGAGATTTCGTACGAAATGGTCAGTCTCCTACATCCCTTTTTGTGCTCGGATCTTACGAGCCTGGTCATGTCAAACACCCCAGGGAAATTCTTTGCGTGAGCTGTGCCTGTGAAACACTGTTTTCTTAAATGTACCCGAACGTGAGACGTCTTTTTCGTGCTAGAATAAAGTTGAAAGTGCTGGCTGAAAGCTCCTGACACTCCCAGCGTGCTATCAAGGGTAAAATTGAGAATCTTCTTTTCCGCGATTCTTGCTTTTTTCATTTCTGAACGCCCGCGCCTACGAATTTCGAATAGAGCTCTACCTTAGGTTTGCAGGCCAATTGAGAATGGTCACGTGGCCTAAATCTTCAAAGCACTAAGCCGTTTTGTTCACCGAAATCTAAGCCTCCATTCCCTCAAGAGACATCATTCAACGCCCTCTTTTCAGTATGATCACCAATTGCAGCGCCTTTGACTCCGAAATGCTGCAGAGGAACGACGGAGCGTAGATCCGGCTTAGCGAGAAGGCACAGTGAGTTTAAAAAGACCTCAAGCTCCAGCTCCCGCTCAGCCGATCCCGACTCCATACCCCCTATATTTTCTTTTTCGAGGGCACCAGCTTCCAGCATGTGATGGAGAGCGACAATGAGGCTGTCGATGGCTGACAACAAGGGAGATTCGAGAGGGCGACGGGGGCGAAGAAGACAACGTCTGCCTAGAATATTGAAGGCAAATGGTTCGCATTTTCGGGGATCGGCGGGAAATATTGCTGAATCAATGCTGGCGCTGACGGGGCTACCCTCTCCCAACCAGCGACCCAGCAGCCCCGTGAAGGCGTCACGGAACTCTTGATGTCGATGATCTCGTGGAGCGGGAAAAAGGACAGTACATAAACGAGGACTTTCCAATGTGTTATTGAGCAGAATTTCCCTCCAGGGAAATTGCTTCTAACATTTGGAGGTGCTCATGATGTTGAGAATTGATTTTCTATCAAGATGTGAGGAGTCGTCCTGAGGAAGGGATTAAGTGCTTGAAGAAGGGCGTAGCATTGAAACATTTGCGACCATCGAGCACGTCTCCGTTGTGGAAGCAACCGCCCTCATTTGGATACGCAAGCATTTCCCACGACTGTACATACGTGGTCACCTCCAAGAGGGCTTCTGTAAATGAACCGATTTGGAGAAAAGGGCGTATGCTTTTGAAGAGTCAGCAGCAACGAACAGGGGCCAACGACTCCGGTAAGTCGCCTCGCATTTCAACTGGAGTTGAGAGATCGAGAATATTCTGAAACTCGGTGCCACGAAGATGGAGACTGATTGATGCGCGACATACCTTGTATTTTGACGACCCTAAGCAGGGGAACCTATGTCCACCCTTTTCGGTAACCAATCTAGAACAGACAGTTGATCGCCCCAATCAGTCTCGGCCTCATTCGAGAGAATGCCTTCTCTTTTGTCATGGATCTTTTCCGATTGTGTCGTAAATCACCGTGGCTCGAGGTTATCTATATTTCGCCTTAATGTCTATCTATCCCTGTCAATATGTCGAGTCGATCCATGAGAAGATCAAATGTGAGGCCTAGATTGACTTTGGGCTAACGTCTGTCATACTCCAGTATATGTGTCCCTACACAGAATGTTCGATGTTCGACCCAGACGGATATATATGTGCATAGCTCTCCCGTTGGGTCGGCTTCAAATGACTTTCCATCGGCAAATGCGGCCTAGAATGTTGCCCAAACAGCCTCATCTTCATAGCTGCCCAAAGCCTCCACACTGTCTTGCGGCCCAATCTCTCCCACGAGATGGGTTCAAGGAGTGATGAAGCAAGGGCCCAAGACGGCTGGACTTTTATGACTGAATCGACAATTGATGGATGTTCCCCAGCTTCGCCTCCAGTTCAGATCTCGGCCAGATCAGCCTCGACCGGGAGCCTCGTGCAAGGCTGTGGCTGTGTGAAAAGAAGCGTGCCCCATATGAAGAGGAAGCCGTCCAAGAGTGACAGTATTCGAAATTTTCGCAGCCGATCAAATTCCTTCAAGTAAGGTCATCCTTCCCATCTCTTAAAAGGCGCCCTAACAATTCTCCAAGCAGACTTCGATCATCAGACAAGAGTTCCGGTAGAGCTCGACCTAGCTCCTCTTGCCACCAACATCAATACCAGGTGCCGGACCAGAATTCAGGCGTTCTTAAATCAGGCATGGAGAGGCAACACCCAAACTATAGCCGCTCTTCTTCGTCGATGGCCGGTATTCCAAGGCCAAGAAACCAGATACCGCGCACTCCCATGGAGGGACTCAACGTTCCCTCTATCAGAGGTCTTGGACTCGGCATAGTCGAAGGTTCGACCGACCGACAAGTCCAAGAATATATTTTGACTTGCCAGAAGTACAGAGACTTGGCGTACGAGGCGAAGGCAAACGACCAAAGTACAAGAGACCGCGATCCGAGTCAAGGTGAAGCATCAAAGTCTACCAAGGATAGTAGACAGAGCAAACAGAACGCGACACACATCGCGGTATATCGACAGACTGGACGAGCTGAATCAGCTATTCAAAAGGAGAACCAGACTCCTAACGAAGCGAAACACGACAGCAATCTGGACGAATCATCAGACGAGGAATTGAACCAGTCCAGTTGCCGACCAAATTAAATTGATGGATTTCTTGGCCATGTAGTGGGACTTGGTGGATATCTAATAGGACGGTCTAGGGCTGTAAGATTTGCGAGGGCGAATTGGCGTATTGGACGGACGAGGAAACCCGGTTACAAAAATGGTACGGAGTGGGACAGTTATCCTGTGTCGGCGTCATTCGTTTCGTTCGTCATTTATTTCCTTCGTGAACATTTTGCGTGAAGGAGCTTTTGATCGGAAGCGGCGTTGTTGATGTTCTTTCTATCTGAATCCTTACTACTGCCTTTAAATGTTTGTCCAATAGTCTCGAGTAAAAGTATCATAGACCAAGAAAATCAAGAGTTAAACGATATCCAAAGTATGCTACTGCCGTTGACAAACAGTTCTCGTGGGCTGACCATGTTTGTTCGTAGCTTCCGGTGGATGGGAGTACAATTCGACGTGCTACAGAAAGGTCCTTCTGACCTAAGTGTACACCCAAGATATACGCTAGGGCATTTGGTTCCGCAAAAGGCAAGACTATCCGATAGTATCGGGCATTCGTGATAACGCACGTAGTGACTTGGCGATACGCGGTGACACCTTGTATCTGACGATGTTTGTTTTGGCGGTGGGATTTCTCGGGTCCTCCTGCCTTTTGTCGACCAGGTGCTCTAGACTCGATTTCCTGTCTTTGGGTTCTCCCCAAATTTCGTCTCACTGCTCATAGATGCACCGGGGAAACCGTCGTAGGACTCTCAAGTTGGTCTGGGTGGGGGCTGGGACCTGGTTTGTGCAGTATGATTCCCAAGAAGCGCTATAGCACGACCGAATTCCTTTACTGTATAAAGACATCAGACCTGCCGCACATCGTGGAATGGAGTTGGCCGTTTCGCAGGAGCCGGCTTCGCTTCCGCACCTAGCCCCAAGAGAGATTTCCTTGTCCAGGGCTCGGCAAGTGTGATTAGGTCACAACCTTTTGGTCGAGCAGCACTTCAATGGAACAGTACCACAGATACGAACAGGATTAGCACCCTCATGTACCACCTTGTGAGCGGCCGTCATCGGCGGTCTGGCCTTAGGTGTGGGAGATCCATGGCATGATAGGAGAACAAATGCACCGGATGCCTTCCGCCAACTTCATATTCATGCAGAAGACATGTCTCTCTGCAATCAGTGAGGTTCTAAGTCGAGCCTCGAAGCCTCCAGCCTGTCGTGATGTATTTATATCAGCTCGCCTGTCCCAGAATATGGTCAAGAGTGATGGGATATGTCAGATGTGCCAACTCCATGAAAAATATACACCAGTAAGAGTTTCAGGAATTTTCGACTTGCAGAAATCTTCCTGTCAGAAGCCGTTTCCAATATTGACAACATACAATCAGGCAAAGATGAGCTCAAAATTTGCTCCAGAGACTCGTGAGCTGTGTGACTAAGGGAAATGGTGCTCAAGATAAAGGAATGAAGAAATCCAGACATACCAACAACCCACGTCAATTTTCGAAGCACATCTTTACGGTAGAAGTCGTCGTCAATCCGCAACGTTTCCCGCGCACCTTCCACTTGAATTTTGCGTTCAAATTCCCATAATGGGTCATAGCAAGCACAGCGGGAGCTCCTGGCAAGGAAGTACTATCGCCCAATCGAAATCTAGAAGAGCCACATCGGTATCAAGCTCGACTTGGTACTAAGTCAGTGCGACAGACCCGAAAGTCGCTTCCCATGTCGGACCTTCTCAAACAAACAAAAGGTCAGCTCAACACTACATGAATTTCAATTATAGTAGCAGCACACTGATCTTTCGCAGAATAGAACACTCTGATGCGTTGACCATCGGCAATCTTTCAGAGCAGTTTAATGGGCCATCACCGCTGGATCAGTGGAATGATTCTCCAGAGGGCCATGGTAAGTTGCCCAGATCCTTTTCCTCGTTTCAATTTTGACCTGGACATAGAATGGGTGGCGTATCGTATGCAAAGGTCTTGAATGTCGTGTTTCTGGAGGAAATGGCTGCGCGAGCAGGGTCAAAAGGTCTAAAAGTTAGTTTAATCGTAATGGAGGAAGGTAGACTGGGTGGTAGCTTACAAATGGGAAGGAAGCCTGTTTAGAAAATTGTAATTCTGTAGTCGATTAACCCCAGCAAAGCTTTTCTCCGCACTTCTCCAAGGAGACGATGCCACAAAATTTCAAGAATTCCCCCAGTGTGTGTGAAATCCGAAACAAATCAGCCAATCATGACGACGACCATTAGTGTTTGTGATACCTTCGTGCAGGTAATTTCTGATTGGCCAAGAAGCTCTTGCCAAAGCCATGTTGCTGGTGTGGGTGAGTTCCTACCGCTTTCGCGATTGCGCGTGTCAAAAGAAAAAAAGAAAGTTGACACATCCCTCGCTTCAGGCCACAATCACGCGCATGGAGCTACCGCCCTATCAGCCGTGCTACATTTCGAACCAAGGCTATTCGCTCGACGGTTCTGAAGAGCCTCATGCTCTCCAATCATATTAGTGTTAGTCATCTGCTAGGCGCTCTCAAACAGAGTTGAGATGAACGAAGGACGAAATTAAGACATGTGTAGAACTCAAGCTCATCATTCGTGACGTCTTTGCTTTTTTTTTTGAGGGAAGTCCCGCCTCAAGCCTCGAAGCATAAAAAGCATTCCTCCGGCTCCAGAACACAGCCAGTATAAGCCAGAGAAACCGAGACAGAGGCTTATTCCCACCTGCTCTCGATCGAAGAACTGCAGCGACCAGATGTCATCCTCTCAGAGAAGGATGGATGGAGGAGGTGAGGGATACAAGTACTTTGGCCGCCCCTTAGCAGACATTAGCTTATCCAAACCCGGTTCTTGGGGTTCTGCACCGAGCTCCTCTGACAGCGTGCTATTATTGGACGTATGCAAGACATATTGCCTTACAACGGTTTTGAAGGCCGATCACAACAGCAAGCGCCCTAGAGCGGTCAAAGGGCCGAGAAACAGACAATTCGGATGACAACGGACTAACCTCCGGCTCTCAACTCGTCATTGAAGCCGACTAGAAAGCTTCAAAGCTATACCTTTCTTTCGCAGCTCGTGATAGGGCCGCGCAATGGAGACTGATGGCGTGAAGGTTTTTGAGCAGGAAAGGCGGTGGAGCCTGAAGCTCGACGTAGGTCCAGTAAGCTTCGGCTGAGTGGACAAGCACTTCGTGTTGTCGCGTGAGAGCGAGGATGCCATCAGACTAGTCTTGATGCTCGCAATGGTAGTAGCGTGGAAGAGTGGTAGGAGTGCCGCAAGCTCTGTCGGTCAGCTACCAAACACACTGCAAAGATTTTAGGACAAACTTTCCTCTTTACAAACTCGTAAGTCTTCAGTCGCCATTTTCACTTCCTCGTTAAGTGAGACTCTAACCCCACCAAGCAGAAAATATTAACGACATGGCGAACACCGACAGTGGAGCGGAGCTCGACACCCCGAAGAATTCGAAATGTCGTTGCGGCTGCGTCAGGGTCAATTCCCGTCGTCCCAACGAAGCAGAAGAGCCAGCTAAAGCATCAATCACTTCCAATGGGACTGATAACGTTGATTTCGAAGCACTCTCCAGGGTCTCGGAACGTGCTGGAAGAATTCCAAAGGGTGCTCGAGCTGTTCCTCAGCCCGCATCAGCATATGTCAGGTACGATGCTACAGAACATTTCCAACTCTTCCCCTCTTGGGAGCGATGGAGCGATAGGACAAGTGAATGAAAAGCCTCGAGTTGGCACAGTTCGCGTGGTGTTCTTGTGGTGCCATTATTCTCCAAGATCCAAGCCTCAAGCAAGGCCCTGCCTCCGTTTTCGCTAGCTGATCTTGTCCAGATTACCGTCAACCCTCCCTCAATTTGTTCGCACGGCGAGAAGCCACCGTAACGTATTCTTCAAGTATACGCTGACCAACCTTGCCTCAGGGCCAAGTCAGTTGGACGTTTGGACAGCATCGGATGAAGACCACAAGACAATCATCTACGACTCGGGACAACATCTTCCACCGACTTATACCGCAGCACGTCGTCAACTCGAAGAGCTCAGTCTGGCTCTGGAACCTCTGTGCGGGAAGATTTTCGACATCAACCACTACAATCGTGAAGTGATCCTAGATCCACAGCCATCGGCTCCATCCGCATCGAGCGGTGTACAACAGCAATGCAACCAATGGTCCTATTTTGGGCTCGGATTTGATGTTGAAGAACTCGGCAAGAATATAACGATGGAGTTCGAGATCGAAGAAGTCGGTGAATCTGAAGATGAAGGTGCTCTTGACAATGTACTCGATGCTGCACTCGACGGGCGACGGGTTGGCTCTGACACTGGATCTAGACTCGTTGGTGGTTTGGTCCGTGGTGAATACAACCGTGACCTCCCTGGTCCCCCCCACGGTCCATACAAGACAAGCACTTCTCAAATCAAGATCGCACGTCGTGCCATTGCCGGTCAGCACGAGGTTGAAGATCAATCCAACCAGCATCACTCCTCGCCCTTGTCCATGAGCAGCGGCACCTTCAAAGACGACGCCTCCCACGGGGACACTATGCACCCAACAACGGCATCGCCCTCTCTATTACCTTTCGAACTATCGTCGGAAGAGTTGAACCTCGTTGGCCGCACAGACCTGGATGTAGACTATCCGGACAACACATCCACATACTACACGCATCTCCAACCCCCGTCTCGCCTTTCAACAATTTCATACAATTACCACACTCCATCAAGAAATGACGACTCGAGCATACCAAGATATATGCCTCGATGCGAATGACATAAACTTCGGATCTTATATCAACTAAGCCTTGCCTTCTCACCTCGTTTCGGAAGGATAACGCCAGGCTGATTTGAAAAAGGTTGATATCGAGTGGTAGGCATACGTGGTTGCAAATACGAGATAAAGATGTAACAAGACAACTGCACGACAGCAGGAAGGATCTAGGCTGCGACAAAATTGATGCAAGAATCGGTTTCTCTTATTTCAATTGAGCTTTGCCTTTTCATATCAAGTTTCATAGGACAAGTGTTGGGATTCGGACTCGGAGGTCCGGGAAGAGGCTGGATGGGGCACTTACTAGCATCGGAAAATTGAAAATAAAATTGCTTGGGAGGAAATGAATGAATGAGACGGAAGGCTGCTGTTCGGAATGGATCTTGTTTTGTATTTACCGGCGCTATGTTATCTGTCTTCATAATTAACGCTATTTCTTCGCCTTACGTATCCTCGGTTGCCTTTGTGCTGACTGCAATTTCTATCGGCATCATGAAAGGCCAAGTGTTAGGTGAGACCCCAAGGATACACATACAAACGTAGCACAACTCTCTATTATAACCAATGCCAAACGCACCAGCTAACTCGCTATCGCGTATCCATCATAAATACTTCGTGTAACCAAACATGCTCACAACTCAACACTAAACATCCTCCTCATCGCAACAGCCGGAATACTCTCATCGCTCGAACTTGGCGCAAGTGAGACACTGCGACTTCTGCTTCGGCGATCGTAGCCATTATGAATATCCTCGGCATAAGAGTCCGCATCTTGAATTTCGGTATCCAAGTCCGGACTTGCTGTGGTGCGCTTGAAGCCATTCATCGTGATGGTGTGTTCTTCCTCGTCGTCTTCCTCATCATCGTCTAGCTGCTCTTCTTCGGAAACTTCTGGATGTTCCTCGCTATAGTTCTCCTCGGATTCTTCGATGTCAGAGTCGTCGGGAATCGGGGCGTCGAGATCAACGCTTTCTAAGCCGTCCTGTGATGGATGATAGTCGTTGGTCGCGTTGTCAACGTCCGAAGCACCAGATTCAGCTTCAAGGCCACTAGGAGCAGTGAAGTTATCGTCTTCGTCCTCGTTATCGTCTTCGTTTTCGTTCATGTACGCGTCCTCGTGATCTTCGTTTGTGGCGTCGATGTCCGCAGGATCTTCTCCATCTGAGAGCTCTCCGTTTTGTTGAAAGTCATTGTCGCTGAGATGTCCATTTGTTTCCGTGGCAGGGATGTTCTCATGAAAAGATTTGATTCTATCCTCCATCTCATCATCACTATCATTCATTCGCTTTTCGGAGACTTGTCCATTGCTTTTCGGCTTCTGAGCTTTACCATCTTGCGATTTTCTACGCCCTTTGTGAAGCGAGGCCATGACAATCTCAAGATCATCACTCAATTCGGGTGCATCAACGATCTCCTCGGCAATGGGTTCTTGGCTCTGGCTTTCTCCCTGTAATTTCATACGCTCGCGTAGCTTCTTCTTTTGTGAGGGTGCTGGCCCATCAGCTAGGGAAGCATTATCGTCAATAGGAGACCCTACTTTCTTAGCCGTCGACTTTCGAGACCTCTTAGATTTTAAAGCAGGCTCGGCTTCAAGTTCTTCTGCCGCAATGGGCTCATCAATTGCAGCAGCCTTGCGTTTGTTCTTCCTCTTGACGGGTGTCCAGAATGTATCGTCGTTAATTTCAGGCTCTGGGGCGATCGCTGGGGGCTCCTCAATGATAGGGGCTTCCACGATTGGCTCCACTTCGACGGGTTGCTCCGCGCTAGATTTGATTTTCTTGCTTCGCTTTCTGTTCTGCGAGTTGGCATCGTTTGCGCTCCGGACTTCTTCGATAGTTGCTATAGGCTCTTCACTTATTAGCTCCTCCGCCAGTGGCTCCTCCGCTGGTTCTTCTACCGCGGGCTTTGACTTCTTGCTTCGTTTCTTTTTCTTCAACACTGGGGCTTCGACACCTTCGGCTTCCTCAGCAACTGCGAGAGGCTCTTCGATAATAGGCTCGACATTGATGGCATCCTCGATGGGTGGCTCCTCAACGTTTGTCTTTGGCTTCTTGCTGCGTTTCTTCTTCTTCTTCGGGTCTGAGGCTTCGGCACTTTCAGGCTCAACCATATCATGACTATTCACCTGATCAGGAGTAGTCGTATGCTCATCCACAATTTCAGGTACAGCCTCCTCGACGATTGGTTCTTCCACGGGGCCCTTTAATTTCTTACTACGCTTCTTCTGCTTCTTCGAGGTCAAAGCTCCTGCGTCTGCAGATTCTACAACAAGATTCTCCTCGTCTTGATGCCCTGATTGAGTCTGGTCTGCGGCAACAGTAGGTCCGACATTTCTCGCATCATCGTCGTCAGATTCGTGGACATATTCATCGCTAATGGCGGATTTCTGGCGATTGTGATGCTTAGCAGAATCGGGTTGTTTCCCCTCTGCAACGGCAGTATCGGCGAATCGATCAAGAGTTGTGATATGGCCTTCGCCACCGACGTAGTCCTCCTGACTAAGGACATCATTTGTAGCCTTCTTGCTCACTCCAGCTCGAGACTTTCTCTTGCTGTTCTTATCGGCAGATTTTCTATTCTTCGGTGCTGGCGTGTCGTCTACGAGCTCTGCAGGTACATTCGGCGCCGCGCTCTCAAAAGCGTCAATGATAATGACCAAGATGTCCTTGAGCTTCATGTCAATATGGCCAGGGATCTTTTCTCTCAGCCTCCGAAAGCAGAGCTTGATAGCCAATCGCACCCCCTTATCATACCAGGTAAGATGCTTCTCAACCACTCGCCAAGGAATCTTGCTTTCTTTGCCAGCTCCAGAATCCCGGATCGCATAGAGCAGTTCCAGTCTTTGTGAAGCTGTGAAGGTACGAGTTAACACATCAGCTTTCCGTGAACGCCAATCGTCGCCGTAGATAGCAGGAAGTGTATCTTCAATATCAGACTCCTCGCGTTCTTTTAGCTGCTTCCACTTGTTGATGCATTGAAGTCGACTTCTGGTGTGTCCCAACTTTTCGCTCACGATTTGCCAATCGACGAGGGATTCATTGTCCTTCCCAGCATAACGGCCGTCCTTGTCAATTCGCTTCAACTCCTCGACATGTTCAATACATTCGGCAACTGCAACTCTCAAGCTATTCTCGTCATCCTCATTCCATTCATACTTGATCATGCTATTGCCACATGCCAAATGATTCCTCCATCGGTCACGGCAATCTTCAGGCATCCTATGAATCAATTGGCCAATATCCTTCCACTTTCCGGGAAGGCGTTCATAAGCGTCCCTAAGCTCGTCATCTGCCTCTGCAGACCACACACCGCGGGCTGGATAGTTGTGGAACTTTCTGCGGCAAGTATCGCGTACTTTTCGCTGTCGCATATCTGGGACTGCCTCAAAAATTTCTTTCCAGAGTTCATCACTTGGCTTTCCAGCTAGAGAGGCATCTTCATGGAGGAGCTCGATAACTTGAAATTGTGACAAATCATGAGCATCACGATAAATTTCGATTGCATTACGCATGGCGTCAATATCCTCTTCTGGGATTTTACCTTTATAGGCGACTTGACTAGATCTTTTTAACTCTTGGCTAGGAGTTGGCTCGTTCCACTTGCCAATGCTTTTCTTGGATTTGGGCTTTGGCGTAGCTTCCGGCTGTGAAAGGATGGGCTCTTCAACAGGTAGCCGACGTTTGACCTTCTTGTTGGAGCTTCTGCTTGGTGGGGGAGATGGTTCTCCTACTGGTTCCTCAGGCTCTGGCGCATTATTAAAATCTGTTTCAATCTCATTCTCGACCGGTTGTGATCTTTGCGATTGCTGAGAAGGATGATTTATCGCTGTGAAAGTAGGTGTAGGTCGATAGGTTCTTGAAGTATTGCGTCCTAGCTCGTCGTTATCATTGATACTCTGCATCCATAATTCCTCCGCGGTCTTCGATAGTGATTCGACAGAGATAGATCCGACTCCTCTGCTCGAAGAGGAACTGAAACCCATTCTTCTCAGATCAGCTCCAGGAGGGGTTTTCGTCTTACGTGATCGTTTCGGCTTCCTCGCTGAGTCTATCACAACCTCAAAAGAGGCCTTTCTTTTTCCGAGTGCTTTCTGGGAGGGCCATTTTGGGGTACCATCCTCTTCTTCGACTCGAGTGGCCGAGCGAGCATCGCTAATCAATTGGTCGGAAGCTTGAACATGATATTCTTGCGAGTTTCCCCACGCCGCCTCTGGCTCCTGCTGGCCATGGTTTCCGTAGCCGTTTACCGTCGAACTTGTGACAGGTTTTCGCAGAGGAGTTTTGGCCTTCCTCTTCACGTTCGAGAACTTAGAAGCTGGCAAGTCCGCCGTTTCTTGTTCAACCTCTCGTTCTGGTGTCGCAACCTTTTCTGTGCCCTTCCGTGATTTCCTCGTCTTCTTGGTGTTCGGTGCCGGCTTGGGAGCCTCCTCAGGCTCGGGTTCAAGACCAAAGCCATCTTCTTGAACGCCATTTGTCTGCTTCTTAGTGAATTCGCCACTGCCATCTCTTCTATTTTTCGTCGACTTGACCGGTGGCGCGTCAACCATTTCAGTGTCTGAAACCGCTGCAGCAGGTGCCTCTAGATTTCCATCCGTAGATTTTCCCTTCTTCGCCGTGGAGTTTCTCTTTCCCTTCTTCTTTTTCTTTTGTGGCTCCTCCTCGCCATTCATCTCTATATCTTCGTCGCCGCGCATAGGGGAATGGGCGGCATCTTTGAAGGACTCGTTACCAGGACTTGTTGCTTCGTCATTTTGTTCTCGACTACCTTTAGGGTCTAAGACAGCTTGCAATTCGTTCGAATTGGCACTTTTGCTCTTGCGCTTTTTCTTCTTCTTATCTTTCTTCTTCACTTGCTCTTCTTGCATATCTGTGCCTTCGACTCCGTTCGTTTCGACATTTTGTGTAGCTGCGGGGTTCTCGTTAACAGTGGTATCGTGGTGCGCGTCTGCGAGGCACTCAATTAGCCCAGCCTCAACGAAAAATGGCTCGCGCAATCCAATGCTCTAGAATAATATTCCTCCACCGTCCAAGGTCTTCGCAAAGGGAATTTTTTACCTACCAGAGCTTGCAATCGACGGCGCGCTGCTATTCACACCTCTCTGCGAGCTGCCAAACGGCATCCTTCCCCAAGCAGCTCTGAGTAAGCTCGTCATCCTGCCGAACCGCACAGCGCGTGCTCAATGCTCATGCGCAGATAGATAAATGAGCTTCAAAGCGAAAATCGCGAGTTGGCGTGGTGGTACCGGGTGAGTTGGTCGTGAAAAGGGGCGACTACTCGCGAAAGTTTGTGGAAGATTTCCAATTGAGCATGTGCAGGTGGCGCAGGGAGGTCTGTGCTTCATCGCGAACTCACATGACTGCACCCTTTCAATCTTCAAACTTTTAGTTCTTCCCTGGGATATATTGAAAAGCTACATAGGGACATAATTGGAGTGTAGAAAAAGATATTGTCTTTTTGCTTTTTCATTAATGAATTGCGAAAAGTGGTTACTCAACAAGCCTCTTCGCAATATCTTGTAGCGGCCCATTTTGTAAGTCTCTTGAAAGGTGGCCATACCTTTTTCTTCACTTTCCTAAGCAAATCTAGCTTGGTATATCATCATCTTGCTTCGTTCACTTATCTGCCGATTTGCTATACTCTTATGTTGAAGCTAACAGAGCATTTGATCTTTTGTGTTGTTGAGGGCGTTGTTAATAAGGGCCAGGATTGGGCGTGAGTGAATACCCCGCAAAGCCTGAAAAATAAGCATTAAGCAAAGTACGCCTTCGGCACTAACAAAGTGTTTCATTTACGATGTAGACTTAAGGCTTCAGATACCAAGAACTTCAATAAGTGTCGCAGCTAAATAGTCTCCAAATGGTGATATTGAGTGCAATGGGCGAACGAACTCTGAGCAGGGAATTTCCACATCAGAATCCTGTAATCACGGCACCACCCTAGCGAAGCCCTATAGGTCTTAAAAAGCACTTTCTAAGTACCATAGAACAGAGGGAGGTATAGAAGTTATCTCGCAACCTAAGGGATGTGTTGAATTCTTGATGGCGGGATTTATATGCGACTCTTCGTAGGTAACAAATTCTCGCAGGTAGAATTTGTATGCTGCCAAAAGTTGGGAATGATCTCAGAGAAGAGAGGAAAGAGGAAGTAGATATGATAGAGGGATGATATTCGAGATCTCCGATACGCCAAGTTGCTTCGAACCTTTTCCTTGCTGCTCTCCTGAATCCTTTTGTATTCCTGGAACTTTTAGGGCAATTCTCTTTTAGATATTTGAAATAAGGGACGAGCATCATCGGCGGTGAAGCGAAGTAAGTCTAGCCCCTTCTTGTACCACTTAAAGCCACAAATGGCACAAGTACTTCATACGGGTTAACGAACACTCGTCGAGATATCAAATTAAATAGGCTCCGTTCACTCGCATAACACTTAGAGTAGTGTAGAGCAAAATTAGGGATCGGGGCAAAGAGCCTTTGCATGTCCTAAGTGACCAGGATGTAGACAGTAATGAGACGAACCGCATCGCTACCAAGCACGTCAAGAGCTCCATCAAACCTTTTGCTATTGATGTTCCTTAAAAGTCGTGACCATAATTTGCTTCAATCAATAATGACTGGCTAGTACGTATGGCTGGCAAAAAGGCTAGTTGCCTTTTTGGTTTGGAGTCTTCGGGCTATTAACGGGTCCTCGTTTCATGATGGCACGCGAACTAACTGGACTTCGAACAGAGCGGGAATTTGACCATATGTATACCATTTAAGCACTTCTCTGCCGCAATATATCAGCGTTTGGTTGAGCAGTTTTCAGGTCATCGAGGACCTTGATTATGAACCCGGTTGCTGCATGAGATGCTTAGCTTGGGGTGGGGTTGTGGGCTGCTGAGCCTCGCATCTCCAGAAAAGGACGTAGGCATGACTTGTATCCAGAGAGAGCATCTACCGAACCTTCTGCAATTCTGCTGCTTTTTGAACTGCGAATTTATATGGCCTCTTTTCTTGCAAATTTTTGAGGTTTGGGGGGGGGTTGGTTCGGGGTTCTGAGCACTTGTAAAAGTCCGGTGAGGTCGCGAGTCTTTGCTACATAGGCTCAAATAAAGCACATTTTGTCGCAGTACGCAAAATTTTGATTTGACGAAAAAAACGATGCAGATCGAACAAACAAACAAGCGACTGCGGAGCTTTACTAAGCAGCCCGAAAAGTCATGTGATTTCGAGCTACAGACTTGACAAATATACAAATCACGGGGATTGGTCACATCTCGAGCTTCGTTGAGCTGGCACGAGATGGAGTTGGGGCAGTAGAAGCTTACGCACTTCGTTGAACCAATGTTCAAATACAAGGACGTAGGCGGGGGGAAACGATGCACAAATTCACAACCCGTTGAACCTTTTGCTATTATTCTACTCTATTCGTGCCACTTTTTGATGATTTTCATTAATATAAGCGAGAAACCTATTCTCGGAGTGGTCAAAGTGGACGGAATTTGAAGTGCGACCTCGAGGCTCAACATCTTTTTTATGATCACCCCTTTCTCATCATCTTTCGCAACACTCATTTCAAATATATCACGTCTACGCATTTAATTGCATCCTCCTTCTCGAACTCCCATGACAGCCGTTGTCAGAAACAAATGACTTCCGCTTCTTTATTTCAGAACCAAAAGAAGCACTTCGGGAATGAAGTTTTGAGAAGATGAAGATCATGAAACGAAGAGCCTCCCGTTCATCTCGTGTCTGTCCCCACAAATCCCAGATTTAGAGCCTCTTAGTGCAAGGCACACAAGTCTGATTCGTCAATCCTCAAAATCAGAGGGAATCGTCACCCAAGTTACGTATACTTGGCACTTGCTCGAGTGGGACCTTTCCGCAGCGATCACCAAAACCCAATCGGCTTAAGTGCGGGGCAGCAAACCTCGTCAGTTTTGTGCGCAGTTGTTTCAAGCTTTTCCAAGCCAGATGCCCACACGGTCAGCTATCGCGTTGCATTGCGATAGCGATCATGGCATGCAGTCGCGGCCCGGGGAGAAAACATCTTCCTGTGCCGTTTGCCGTTGAGAACGTCTACCAGTGTGGAGTTCGAATGGCGCAGGTGCCACGAATTGATTGCATCTTCGTCCCAACTCCCAGGGTCGAGATGCCTCCTGGAGAGCTGGAATGGCAAAAATGGCACAATACTCCAATATACTCCACTGGCAAGGTCCAAAGATAGGAAGGATATATTTGAGGAATTCCCAAGTCAAGCTTTCCCTCCAAGCATTCCTACAGATCCAGTCTCTTTTCCATTTCCACAATTTTCTTAACCTTATTGTCCTTGAGTCTTTTTGGTACTCATACTCTTCCATTCTTTCCTTGCATTGATTTCACTTTCTTTCAAAATGAAGTTCTCAATTGCTCTCCTTAGCAGTGTGCTCTTAGCCACCGAAACTCTTGCCGCACCTCAATCGAAGTCAGGCCTTGCTCGACGACAACAGCGAAGGGCAGCCGAACGAACAAGGTAAGTTCATACACAGAAGTGGCATTCAGTCATTGCCGTTTCTCCAACACGGCGCTAATTATTTCTCGCAGACAAGGCAGTACCATGACAGCCAAAGAATCCAAGAACTCAAAGACCAAAGCAAACTCCAACACTAGCACATCATCAGACGTTGAATACAGTCAAAATTGGAGTGGTGCTGCTATCACATCTCCTCCAACTGGTCAAACTTTCAACGCCGTATCAGCAAAGATCACCATCCCAACACCTTCAATACCCTCCGGCGTAGCTGCTACTGACGGAGAATACTCTGCTTCTGCTTGGATTGGTATCGATGGAAACACATACAGCACAGCCATCCTGCAGACTGGTGTCGACTTTACGATATCGACAAGTGGAGCGGTGACATATGAAGCCTGGTATGAGTGGTACCCAGATTATGCATATGATTTCACGCTCGACATATCAGCTGGTGATGTAAGTACCACAACTTCTCACGCCAAATGATTATTCTCCACTAAGCTAACCATAACCTTAGGTCATCACCATGTTCGTCAACGCAACAACCACAACCTCCGGCTCCGCCACAATAGAAAACCTCACAACCGGCAAGACAGTCACCAAAGAACTCACCTCCACCAGCGCCCTTGGCGGGCAAAACGCTGAATGGATTGTCGAAGATTTCGAACAAAACGACGCTCTCATTGCTTTCGCGGATTTCGGAAACGTCACGTTCACAGAATGCGTCGCATCAACATCGGAGTCGTCTGAAGGCGTTAGCTCAGCTACTATTATGGATATCGAGAATAGCTCGGATGAGGTCTTGACTGATGTTACGCTTATCAGTGATTCGAGTTTCCAGGTCTCGTACACTGCGAGTGCGAGTGCTAGTACGACCAGTACTGCTGGTAGCGGGAGTGGAAGCAGTGGTTCTGGATCTGGCTCTGGAGGATATGGGGGTGGAAATGGAGGCGGGAATGGCGGTGGACATGGAAACAGTCAGTCGGGAAGTAGTGGCTTCGGGAACTTTGTCAAGAGGTACTTACTCTGGGCAGCGCCACAGACCATTTAGTGACTAGTAGGAAAGCGAGGCCAACAGCACTGGTGCACATTCATTTCGTTGTAGCTATCTGTGGATAATTTTCTGTATATACATCGGCACCAGGGATTGGTGGGGATTCAACGAATTATGATAGATTTCTCTCTACTTTGCGTTTTCGATACAACTGCTGTCAAGTGATATAACATTTCTAAGTATGTATTTTGCATCTTAAATTCAATCTTATCAAGTAAGATCAAAATTTAGAGGAAGGAGAGTGCCTTCTGATTTGCAAACAGAGTTTCTTCCTCCCCGATTTAGAGTTCCAACCTCATTTTGTTGCTCGTCGCTCTTTCGCCGAAGTGTCGGGGTGCTCCCCGAAAGCGGGGCCGACAGCTAACCACTTTGGCCACAACACCACAACTTGTCGGACTTGAGTCCTAACAGCCCCATCTCCCACTTATGGTTATCAGCATGGGATTCATTCCCCAGTATCTATGCGAACCGTGGCATGTATGTTCGCCCCCAATTGAACTCGAAAAGACAAGTACAGGCGAACTTTATTGTTGCTCCTTATCTTGAGGCGACGACGACTTTACTCAGGGTAGTGCCCAGCCAGGGATAGATCTTCAAAATGCGGAGGGTTCGCTCGTTCCTGTTGATCCCAAGGCCTGAGTTTTCTTTTTCTTGTCCTGAAACTTGGATACATTTATCCTGAGAACAAATTGACAAGTCTATCGACAACCATGGCAGAATCGAAAGCAGTCGACGTCTCTGCGTCATCAGACCCAATCGACGAAATAAATGGCGAAGTCACCATCCTCGATGGAAACAGCATCGATGATGGAGTTCGTCGTGCTCTCAAATCCCGCCATCTGCAAATGATAGCGCTTGGAGGAGTCATCGGACCTGGCACTTTTTATGCGACAGGATTTGCTTTGCGATATTCTGGACCTGTTGGGGCACTTCTCGGATATATCATTATCGGAATTGATGTATTCTTCGTCACGCAGTCACTTGGAGAGATGGCGACATTGTTTCCGTCCACTGGGTCTTTTAATGAATTTGCTGGCCGATTTGTTGATCCTGCTTTGTCTTTTGCTTTGGGCTGGAATTACTGGTATATGTGGGTAAGTGTTGAAATGTGAGAAGTTCGAGGAGTAAGTAATACTGATTTAAAGAAAGGTTACAATTCTAGCAAATGAATACAACGGCGCTGCTCTGATATTGAACTACTGGGATACACCGATACCGAACTATGGTTGGATATTGATATGCTGGGCATTCTTCACTGGCACATCTCTCTTGGGTGTTCTTGTATACGGAGAAATGGAATTCTGGCTGGCAACATTCAAATTTATCGCGACGATTGCCTTGTACTTGGTAGCAATGTAAGTTGTACCCCACTCTAATATTTATTTCATTGCTAAAAGTCCCAGTTTGATCGACACCGGAGCCATCGGAGGAAAGTACATCGGCTTTTCCTACTGGAAGAATCCCGGACCCTTCGCAAACGGCATCAACGGCTTCGGCAAAGTCCTCGTCCTAGCCGCAGTAATGTATTCCGGCACCGAAGCAGTAGCCATTACAGCAGGAGAATCTCGAAACCCCAAGAAAGATCTCCCCAAAGCACTCAAGCAAACATTCTGGCGTATTCTCATCGTCTACATCGGCATGGTCTTCTTCACCAGCCTCATCGTTCCTTCCGATTCAACAAGTCTGTTGAGCGCTAGCTCGAAGTCTGCTTCTTCGCCTTTTACTATTGCTTTGAATAAGGCTGGTTGGGCTGGAGCAGGAAATTTGATCAATGCGATTATCGTCGTTACGCTTCTTTCTTCAATCAACTCAGCAATTTACATCGCAAGCCGATGTATCTGCGCCCAAGCGAAAGCAAATCGTGCTCCCGCCTTCCTCGCCAAAACCACTACCCGAGGTGTACCGGTCAACGCCATTCTTTTCACCAATCTCTTCGGTCTCATCGCACTTCTCAACATCTCCACTGATGCGGGCGAAGTGTTCACTTACCTTCTAGACATTTCTGGTGCAGCGGCATTCATTGCATGGGCGTTTATTGGCTTGACTCATGTCCGGATGCGTTCTGCCATGAAGGCGCAGGGCATGGCGGTATCGAGTCTGCCGTTCAAGGCGATTGGGTACCCTTATTTGCCGTGGATTATATTCTTTTTGAATATCTTCCTTGTCTTGATCTCGGGATATACCACTTTGCTTAATCCTTTTGCACTGAAGGATTTTATTTTCTCGTACCTGGTCATCCCAGTGTTCATCACTCTGTATGTTGGTTGGAAGTTCTGGCATAGTAAGTCCTCGTCCTTCTCATCTCTTTTTGTAGCAGCCTTTGATAACTGTGTGCGTAGAAACGAAATGGATCAACCCTGCAGAAGCCGACTTGGTTACTGGAAGGAGAGAGTGGCTGAATCCTGTGGAGGAGGATGTTGAGAAGAGTTGCTTTCAGCGCGTGAGAAATGTCGTTGTTGGATAGTTTGTAGTGCCCCTATGATTGTAAAAAGGTTTCATGTACATGAAAAACTTTTAACTTGCAAAATTGTACTTGGGATTATTATAGGAATCCTGTCCTATTAAGCAGAATCTCATCTCCACTCAATAACACGATCTCGCCTTGCGATATTCACTGAACGACCTCAACAACGCTAGCCAATCCTACAACACACATCCCCTCCCTTAATATTTTGTTGCATATAGCACTTGGCGCTTACAAAATAAATCTCTTAATGAGAGTGTAGGCACTCGCTAAACAAAGTGTTCGCTAATTCCGGTGCGCGATATAACGATAACCACACTTCAAAGGAATAAAATGTCCAGACATCATATTGAATTAGATTATGGCTTAGATAAAAAGCAATCTTTCTTCAACCCAATTCTTATTTTACCTTAGGAAAATTCGGAAGATTATTGGTCAAATTTTGTAGTGCGGGTATTTGGCCCTGATTGCAGATTGCTACTTCCACGAGGGCTATAATTTCCGAAGACTGAAACAAGGTCTTGGGTATTACTACTACGATATCACTCCAAAAAATTCTTTTAGGTGCCTCTTACTTTCCCCATAGGAATATTAACCTTCTCACTTATAATTCAAGTAATTGCGATGCAAAACACGTGACGCCCCAAGAATTGCGAAGAAATACTTCCCTAGCGCAAAAAGAAGTAGCAGATAAACGTGGTTGAGCACAGGAAATCCACCTAGGGCGACAAACATCATCAAGAAGAAAACCAGCATGCCTTTCTCAAGCCCTCCACGCCGCCTCTAAACAATAATAGTGCGAACAGCAATAGAATGCCACTAGTTCATCATTAGTTTCGCGAGCACGAACCCTACTCTTATAGCTAAATGCGAATAAGAGATCAGACCTCTTTCCTCTCCCCACACCGCTAAGACAGCTAAAAAGCCAAGACATCTCATTCCTCTGTTTACACCGCTAAGAACGCTAGAGAATGCAAGACACTAGACTATAGACTGATTAGCCTCACCTGCTTTCCAAAGACTTAGATCTACTACTTTCTTATATTCCTACTTATTTATTTCATATAAACTTCTTAACCTCGTCGACCAGAAGCTAACTAATACCATCCACGATATCTTCAATAGAAAAGATAACGAGGATAAAGATAATAAATTTGAGTTTAGACTAAACGAGTAAATACACACCGTATCTATTCCTTCTCTTCTAATAAGCCTCCGTATGTGGGATTCCTTGGGAGGCCAACGCGACGTCATTTGTCTAGTTCGTTGTATTGATTCACATCGTTCGCATCGCTATCCTTTCATGAAAAAGAGTCGATAACAGCAACTGGGCGAAATTAGCACTTGATTACATTGACGTAAGCAACTCTAGGAATAAGCCCTCGTCCTTTATGTGTAAATGTCCGAACTCTAAGTTCCTCTGCCTATACACCAATCACTATAGCGGGTCCCTTTAGGAATATTACCGTGTTTGGAAGGCCACATCCGTTGAGTCAGGCCAAGGGCTACTCAACTCGAAAGAATTCAAAGTTTAGGTGTGTGATACTTGCGAGAAAGCGTTCAAGATGAATCGTGATCTTTCATCTCACATGAACGACACGGATGTTCCATCTTGCCCAGATGGGGTAGATGGAAGTGAGTAGCTGTCCAATGATTCGTGAGAGCATTTGCGGGAAAGGTTGAAGGTAGGGACAAAAAGATGAAGAGAGGCAAGGGGAACAAAATTTAAGCCGAGTCAACACATTCGCGGCGGTAGAAAGTTGGAAGTGCGATTTTAGATGGTGATCGTTGCCCAAATAGTGGAAATGCTAGCACGGAGTTCGAAACAAGGAAATGTACCAAGCACAAAAGACCCGACCAAAAGACCATTCAAACATCGTGCGTCAAAACAATGGAACGTTACTTACCTCAACCGAGCTTCTTGGGCTGAAGAGATCTCGCAATTGACGCGTAGATGAAAGCATGCTAAGAAAATCCCGAATTATGTGTTCAATTACCATTATTATAAAATTCACAAAATTATTTGTCTTTGAATACTGGCTTCCTCTTCTCCACGAAGGCAACCATGCCCTCCGTTCTGTCCTCTAGTGCAAATGAACTGTAATATAAAGCTCGTTCAAGCTTGATACCAGCATCGAGGTCCGTTTGCTCAGCTTGCCGATATTAGTGATTGCTCGACAACTGATAAAAAGAATGGGACACATACCATTTAGTATCGCCTCTTTGGCGAGTTGCACCACAGGAGCTGAACGACTAGCAATCAAACGTGCCTGCTCCAACGTCTCCCAAAGGAGATGATCGACGTTGAAAGTTCTCGAAACCAGGCCGTATTGACACAATTCTGTCCCGGTGATAGTTTTAGACGTGAGAATCATGTCCATGGCCCTTTGCTTGCCGAGAGCTCGGGCGAGTCTCTGGGTTCCTCCGGCTCCTGGGATCGTGCCGACAGAGAGTTCGGGCAAGCCGAAGACGGCATCGTCAGCAGCATAAATCATATCGCACATCATAGCAAGCTCGAAGCCACCGCCAAGAGCAAAGCCAGCCACGCAAGCGATGATAGGTTTGCGCATGCGAGTGACGGCATCGGAGAGATCTTTGAGATAGGAGGTCTTGTGCGCATCCGCCGTCGAAAGATGAAGGAGTTGATAAAGGTCTGCGCCAGCTATAACATGAATTCGTCAGTACGGTTCGCGATTCAAGGATGTAACAGGAAGTGGCGTGACGAAAGAAAAAGTCTGTATACGGGTCCGCACAATTCGAAGTGTAAGTGGACAGTGGAGACTCACCGGAGAAAGGACCCCCTGTGCGGCTCCCCGTTAAGACAGCCACTTTAACCTTTTCGTCTCTCTCCACCATCGCGATGGCGTCCACAAGGGTATCAATCGTCTGCTGTGAAAGGGCATTTCTTTTTTCCGGCCGATTGATCCTCAAAATTGCCACACCTTGCTCTTCCACAGTTACCTGGATAAGAGAACTTTCGCTGGAGAACTCCATCTTTTGCTAAGATATGAATCAGTAAACACCAACTTGTAGGAGTGAAAATTTGGTGTCGGCGAGATAGAATTTGATTTGCTGTTACACAGGAAGTGGGAAAGAGCCAGATAAGTAAGTCGTGAATAATCCGCTATGGCGCTAAGAAGTTCTTCCGGAATGCATGAGGTTGCTTTGAATTGCTTGGCGTGGAATTTGTAAGAACCTCAGAAGACGCTCAATGCAGACAATGCTTCGGTACCAGGATTTCCCCAGATCTTTGGGTGTCAACTGCTTGGTCATGTCGACCTTCTCTATCTGGACTCTCCAAGACGGTTAATCTATCCTAAGCTTGACAACATCGAGCTCTTGAAACAAACCAACTTGAGAACCATAGTCCAAGTCTATTTTATGGGTCGATTGTCACATCAGAAACGACAACATTGTGGTCAAGCAACCTCGGTTGACAGGTTGAGAAACATCGGTTGAATCAACTGGGTTTGTCTCAAGGGTGACTGGAGCACTGGTTGTTGATAATGGAAACTTGGTAAGTTGGACGATCAAACAGGCGTGAGGAATGCGATCAACTCCGAGCGGCTCCTGAACATCTGCTGATCATGATCGTCCTGTCATCTGAAGTTATCGAGACACTTGCATGAGAGCAAGGGTGAAGAAAGCTGAGTGAGTAGAAGCGAAGATGAAGAGAAGTCCGGTGGTAAGGCACTGTTGTCAAAACCTCGTTCGGGATTTCTGGGTTTTGAAGTCACTTTGACGCATGGATTGTTGGTTTGGGAGTAGAAGCCAAAGCGTCTTGTGGTTGCATACTCGTCTTACAAGACTGCGATACCAGGTCACTGAATCGTGAATATAATGAACGTGTTGAAGACGTTCGCCACTGACACAGCAACTTTTGGAGAACCAAAGACCTCCCGACGAAAGTGAAGTTGAGAAAGATGGCGGGACGCGACACGGCGCGGTGATCGAATCGGGAAAGCGCAAGGATTAGCGCATCTTGGCATTTCTTGCGTCAAACTGCACTCCACCATTTTCAAACATCACTCACGATGTGCCTTGCACTTTATGCCAAACATTCTTCCAGAAACCTCCCCTTTATTACCTGGGCCTCGGCAACTGCCTCAATTCACGCGAAGAGCCTCACTATTGTTATTGGTGGACTCTTTCATTGTTGATTTTGCGCTGCTGTTTGATCACAGATGATCAAGAAGTTATTCTTCACAAATCTCTTGAATCGGTTTCAAGGCGCCGCTTGAAGCCGACTTCATCGAAACTGTCGGACAATCGTTACTTTTCGTCATATATTCTCGAAAGCCAGGATGCGCTCATTCAGCTGATCGAGCATTGTGGCCAAATTTTGATCTTGCGTGGCATGACCGATGAGTGTCGTCTTGCATTCGCCAAAGCTATAGAAGCGAGAGACTTTGGCCACCAGTAGCCTTGGAAGGCAGATTTTGAATTTCAAAAGATGATGTTTGTTCAGCCTAGTAAGCTTTTTGTCATCTCATGTTAGCTTTCAGCCTCCACACGATATTATCACAGAGCATTGAGATGAACCACACTCACCACTGGCTCAGCAAACTGAGCTCAACTGTAAGGTTGACTCCTTGTAAGTTCTCCACATTGCCTGCCAAACCTTTCCTTTTTAGCTAACCTTTTGTGACGCCCAGTGTTGCTCCACTTCCTCCGAACTTCACCCCATGCTAAATTGGGACCTAAACGGACGAAAGCGGTTCTGAATCCGCTTTCTAGGCTTGGCTTCTATAGAGGATGGACCCTGAAATTCTCACGAGGCTCTTGTATCGTTACAGCCTCACATGGTTTATGATCGACTGCCAGGAGTACTGGCAATCTGCTGGTTATCGAAACAACTTCCATAACTCGCGTTGTGGATTGAGTAATCCAACACCCAATCCACAAGTTCTCCGCTTGCGGACATTTCATCAAATGGAGTTACCGATTTGTAGCTTCTGGAGCATGGGCCAACAGTACTTCTGTTGTCTCCATAAATGTTTTGCTTCCCCTTCTCCAGCTTGAAGCCAGCTGTTGGACGTCCCCAGCTTCTTTTTTGTGTCATTACCTTTTCAAGATTTCATTTTTTCTTCACAGAAGCTGTGCTTCATCTTTCATTATGGCACCTTCTTTCCAGGGATTAGAAGACCTCACTTTCTCAGATCGAATACTTTTCAACCAATTCGGCCGCGGGCGAATCGAACCTCCTCCATTCAAACAGATTCATAAAGCCTTCGAGGGTGTGGTGGATCAACAGCCCAACGTGATAGCCGTGGAACAAGATGGGCGCAACCTTACATACCATGAGCTTGAAAAAGCAGCGAATGGCCTGGCAAACCGTCTCATCTCGATGGGCTTGGAACCAAGGCAGCGGGTCTGCTTGGTTGTCCAGCGCTCTTTGCCGATGGTCATCGCCATGTTGGCAGTACTGAAATGTGGATGTCAGTATGTCCCACTCGACGGACAGGTCACAGCAGAATCCGCCCTCCAACATGTCTTCAGTGATACTAGGGCGCCGTACGTACTATGCCTTGAGAGATTTCAGGAGAAAGTCGAACGACTAGCAGTTCCGGGAAGCAAGGTAGTGGTTTTAGACTCTAGTATAGAAGAGCCAGAGTCATGTGAAAGACCACAAGTGAGAGTCCAGAAGACGGATGGCGCATATGCCATCTATACATCCGGTGGGTAGGAACACATTAGCATCACTGGCGCATGCTGACAATTTGACAGGTAGTACCGGACCTCCAAAAGGAGTGGATGTATCTCACGGCAATGTCACTAATCTCCTCTGCAAATACCCTGGAAATCTGAACATACAAAGGGGAACGCAAGTCGCTCAGCTGCTTTCCATATCGTTTGACATGGGTATGAACCAATAAAAACCTCAATTAGAATCGTCAGAGCTGACTTATTTGAAGGACAATGGGAAATATTTGGCACGTTGATGAATGGTGGAACATTACTTATAAGGACGAGCGATTGGAAATATGTTTTGAAGCGTGTAAGTGTGATCCCTAGCAAAACTCTACCGAGCGGCGACTGACACTTCGCAGGCGCATACAATAATTTCTACACCCTCGATCCTTGGAACTTTCCCCCGTGAAGATTATCCAAACATCAAAGTCGTTGCTCTGGCCGGAGAGCCGTGCCCAAAATCGTATGTTTCCAAGCTCACAACATTCTCGGAAGCCCTGTATATTTGCTGACTAGCATGAAGTCTCGCGGATGACTGGTCAAAACAAGCAGCATTCTTCAATTGCTGTGGGCCAACGGAAGTAACCATTGTGAATACTATGCATCGACATACCTCTGGCGGCAAGCTCTCAATTGGAAGACCAGTCCCAAACACCAACGTTTACGTCCTTGATGAGAACGAGAAGCCAGTCGCAATTGGCGAAACAGGCTTAATGTGGGTTGGTGGCGCAGCTGTATCCAGAGGATATTTGAACCTGCCAGAATTGACAGCGACACGATATAAACAAGACAAATTCCTGAACGACGGGTAAGAAATTTCATCGGTAATTGAGATTTTTAGTCCTAATAGTTAACCAGGTCGATAATGTTCAACACCGGCGATTTATGTCGGTGGCAGCCAGATGGATCTATCACTCACGAGGGTAGAGCAGATGATCAAGTCAAGATAAAGGTAGAACCAAGAAATCATTTCAGCATGAAAGTCTCCTAACCAGCAGCAGGGATTCAGAGTTGAACTTGACAGTGTTTCAGCCTCAATCGAAGTAAGCCAAAACAACATAGCACGTAAACATGAAACTATGCTAACACTTCTTCCAGTCGGCGCCAGGCATAACCAAAGCCTGTGCAATCTTCAATGACAAAGTACTTTGGGGTTTTTATTCCGGGCTCGAATACAACGAAGCAGAGATCAAGAGCATTGTGGACAAACGACAGCCATACTATGCAGTCCCATCGAAGTTCGTATATCGACAAAAATTGCCGATGACTTCAAATGGCAAAATTGATAAAAAAGCACTTCTCGCGTCTGTTGGTGTTACTGCATCACCTCCGTCGAAATCTATGCCGGCTCCTTCAAAACCTACAATCTCTCACGAACGGACTATTTCAGCAGCGACGACTATCGCCTCTGTTCATCCAGGAACTCGCGTTGTCCACAGACCGCTCCCGGCGCTAACAGCATCTGTTGTAACAATCACCCCAGCTACTCATATTCGGTCAGTATTCCCAAGTCCAGAAACCGCAATTCTTCACCCAGGAACACAACCGACCCAACAACCATGGCCTCTGCTCCCTCCTCTAGAGAAGCAGCCAATGCAAGCTCCTATTCACCCTCCTTCAACCTCCTCGTCCAAGTCTTCTGATAGCACATATGTCGAGAAATATCAGCTCCCAGAGAAGAATGGAAGACATGGGATTCGAGCTTTACGTCACCGCATCCTTTCACTATATCGGCGTCTATTCTCGATTGTATTCGTTATCAATTTGATTGCTCTCATTTTGATGCTGAAGTTCGGAAAAGAAGGCCGTGGGCTCGAGAACGTTTCAGTAGCCATTGGTGCAAATCTCGCAACTGCTGTTTTGATGAGACAAGAGATTGTTATAAATGCTCTGTTCAACATCGCCTGCTCAGTTCCAACATCGGCACCCATGTGGTTTAGGAGGAACTGCGCCAAAGTGTACCACATTGGAGGTCTTCACAGTGGCTGCGCTGTAGCCTCGACATTCTGGCTCATCCTCTTCACCGTGGCAGCGACTGTCGAATACCGAGATCCTGCTGTCCTAGTCATCTCCTACCTTCTTGTCCTTCTCCTCATTGGAATGGTTGGCTCCGCTCACCCAACGATCCGAATGAAGTACCACGACCACTTCGAGCTCATCCACCGTTTCGCTGGCTGGACAGCCCTCATCCTCTTCTGGGTCCAAACAGTTGTCGTTACCAACAGCTTCCGTGGCACCCGACCTATCGGTCGTGCCCTCGCCGTCAACCCAGCATTCTGGCTTCTTCTCATCGCTACATTGAGCGTCATCCTCCCCTGGCTCAACCTCCGCAAAGTCACCGTCCGCGCAGACGTCCTCTCACCTCATGCCGTCCGCCTCTACTTCACCTACACTACCCCCGTCGTCGGCACCGCCATCCGTCTCTCGGAACGCCCCCTTATCGAATGGCACGCCTTCGCTACAATCGCCAAGCCCAACTCCAATGAGTTTTCCGTCCTCGTCTCAAACGCAGGAGACTGGACGAAACGTCAAATTACCACTGCGCCAACAAAGCTCTGGGTTCGTGGCGTCCCTGCTTGCGGAGTCCTGCGAATCGCGCCGTTATTCAAATCCGTTGTTCTCGTTGCGACAGGGTCAGGAATCGGTCCTTGCTTGCCAGTGATATACGCGAAGAGAGTCCCTGCGCGTATATTCTGGTCGACTCCTCATCCTGAGCAGAATTTTGGAACAGAAGTCATTGATGCAGTGAGGAACGCGGACCCCGATGCCGTGATTCATAACACGAAGACGGATGGAAGGCCGGATATGGTTGCAATTACGTATCGATTGTTGAGGGAGAGTGGTGCGGAGGCCGTGTGCATTATTAGTAATAAGAAGTTGACGCAAATGGTTGTGTATGCTATGGAAGCGAGGGGTATTCCTGCATTTGGGGCGATTTTTGATTCGTAGATTTCCGGGTGGTTGGTGATGTTGGGTTTGAGTCACAGAGCTAGTCGGCGATTTGTACGATTTGTACGATTTGGCGAGACGTGGGACTGGTGTACTTTTATTTTGTATTCTTAGACGTGTTTGATGCCGTCATTTCTATTCAACAGGGCTAGCACCATACTTTAGACGTAGATTTTAAATCCTCACTTTTACCTCTTCTTCCACCCTTCTCAACCCAAGTTTCCTTTTCCTCATTCGCGAGGGATATTGCGGGTTCGGCAGGGAAGCCTTTGCTTTTAAGCATCATCTCTTGGAATCTCTTAAGGAAGTGGTTTTCTTTCTGCAAATCAAGTTTGATAGCAAACAGTAGTAGGGACTTTCCCCCCCTTATGCTGTTTTTTAATATATATACATTCAAAAAAGAAATTGTTTTTGACAAATTCCACGATATATTTCTTCCTTATATCATCTTCTTCAAAACTTCAATTCGTCGAGAAATACCCAAGTCCTTAGATATACTGCAGAATCGACGGTAGAACACCGGTATACTGCGTGCCAGACGGTGGCTCCACGGAAAATATGTACGATCTAAACATCGATTAGCAAACTAGTCTCAACATTCACTCGGAGGATGGAATCTCACCCCCACCACGGTCCACCACCCCAAAGCAACCACCCCCGCCAAACATCATTGTTACTCTTCATATAACTCAACATACCCTGAATAGCACTAATGCAAAGACTATTCGACCCCGCAGCCGTCTCCCCCAAAATGCAATTCTTCTTATTACTCCTGCACCACGCTGTCGCAGCCGCGATTCTCTCCTGACCAATCGTAGCACTAACACAAGTCGACGAAGTTCCCGATCCATCACTATCGAGATACTGATGCATCTCATAAATCACATTATTATTCGGATCCGTCAACCCCGCCATTGCTGTGCCTGTTCCGGATGAAACCCAGGTCCACGCTCCAGTATAGGAATTTCCTTCTACGAATATCGTTTGGGACGTAGCTCCGGAGGCGCGGATGCCGTTGATGGCGGCTTGGTTGAGGTTGGCAACGAGGGTGTTGTCCATGTCGTGGAATTCGTTGTTGGTGTCAAAGATTACGTTCTTGTTGGATGTGAATTGGGTGGCGACAGTTTTCCAGAATGTACCGAAGCCGGAGGTGTCTGTAATAACGCTGCCGCGGTAGCGACCTGAGGATATTCATTGAGTAAATTGCGCTTGAAAGAGGAAAACTGACACTTACCAAAGTTCTGAGCACAAATTGCAGCGTAGCCACCTCTGTGAGCAATTAACAAATGACACAAAAATTGCCATACGGCGCGAAACCTACTTGTCTGTGATGTGTTTGACGGTCTATAATTGAGTTGTCAGTAAGCTCCATTGAAAATTTTGGTTCAAACTCACAGCTTGAAGATCAGCAAGATACGCAGCGTTCACGCTACCCGTGAGCGAGTTCGGAACAAGTCGCTCCCTAAATCTATCAGTTACTTCTCAATAATCAAATAATCTAAAAAGCCCCACATCAAGAACGGAATTCTAAAAATATTGAATCCTTTCCCCATCAAGGTCTACACATATCATTAGCCATCTGCCATCGTAGCCAATGGAATATCTCACATCAATACTCGATGTTGAAGGCCAAATATAATCCGTGCCTTTGGTTCCAGGGATGCTTCCAGTTCCAAATTCAGCTCCTGACTCATTCACACCTGCGAACCAGAAAGTTGATCGCTTCTTTTGGGCACTGGCACTTCGTTCGTTGGGAGCGGGATCTGAATTAGCTGATGGGGCAGCAAATACGCCAACGAGGGTGGCTGTAACCAGAAGGAGAGAAGATAAATGCATCTTGGTAAAGATAAATGCAAATGTCGAAAGTGACAAAGAAAGATAGAGAATGAGGAGGGAGGTCTGACTTGACCAGCGGAAATATGTACATTTATACTTACGCCAATGCAAATAAAAGCCTCTCATCTCATCAAAACTGTTGTCACGGGATCATAGACACAAATTTAGTAGCTAGAACTTCGGAGTTCCACCTTCCGAAGGTTATCTGGTCTGTTTTGAGCATGTTCATATGGGTCAATAGAGGTAGAGCGTCATGAGAACTAGAAGAGAACCCACACAGAGTTTTCACACATCCGGTGTGCCTGGGCATACCCTGCCTCGATCATATGATGAAAATTGTCAAGATTGCCCGATTTTACATTGGACCAATCGCAAATTTCTCCAGAGGCTCGGGAATCGATCCCAAATAGCGGGGAAGATGTGGTCTGCTGCAAGATCTAAAGTAAAAGAGATTGCGTGGCATGAGCACCCAAATAGATTCCTGGGTCAACAGATGTGACTTCACGTTGGAGGTTTTAGCGGTGTTAGTACTCCCATTACTCATTGATTAACGTGATTCAATTTTGAAAGAAATCTTTCTCTTGAGGGCAACGAAAATGATAGGCTCTGGCTTTCATCATTACCACTGATACCAAAGTGCCCAGTTCGTTAATAGTAAGTCCCACCAAGAAGTATGGAATGGAAAGTTTTCTCAAGCCCACCACCCACTTGGAGTGCACTTCTTCCCCACAATGTACCCCGCTATATCATGCGACTTCACCAACGTCTTAATCCCACGCCTCACACAACCCAAGCTCTTCCCAGACCAAATATCAGTAACCTGAAAAGCCTCAACACCTTTCTCCAAATGCGGCACCTCACTCCAAACAATCTCTCTCTGTACCTGTGTACCCAACGTATTGAGAGTTAGCACCAATGTCCCCTGTGTACTCTGCCCGCTCCAATACTCAGCCGGGTTCGTCGCATTGAAAGTCCAATCCGGATTCGTGCCCCACTTATACGGCGTTGCTGGACGTCCATAAACCTTGTCTTGATGAAAAGCAAGCAAATATTTATTCTTCAGAATTTCAACGTGCGTAGCAGGTAACTTATCAAGCGCAGTCCCGATAATCAATGGACTCTTCATCACAGCCCAAAGCGCAAAATGCGATCTACTTTCTTCCAAAGTAAGATTTCCATTTCCGATTTCCAGCATGTCGGCATCGTTGTGACCCCAGAAATCGACATTGTTTAGAAGAAAGGAATTCTCGTTGGCAATTTCAGCTACGCGTGGCCAATCTGGTGTTATATCGCCGGACATTCTCCAAGAGTTTCCGGTTGAGTTGCCCCAGGCTGTGACGTCTGCGTGGCCCCATTCGCAAAGACTGTATAAGATCGTTCTGTTCTGCGCAAGCAATGCATCGCGCATGATACTGAATCGACGCGCGGTGTTGCTCGTGCTCCAATCGTAGCCAGTGGGAGCATCACTGCTTGACTTCGCACAGGTACCATTCTCATAAGGTCCGTATTTTTGCCATTGGTCGGGCACACAAGAGTCGTATTGGTCGGTCCAGTTTGACGGTACGTAGCAGTTGTCATATTTGAAATAGTCGATCCCCCAAGAGGCGAAAGTTGCAGCATCGAGGTACTCATTGCCAATTTGGGCTGGGTAACCTCCACAGGTTTGTGTACCAGCACTTCCGTAAATCCCAACCTTTAAGCCAAGAGCATGTATCTCATCTGCGATACCTTTGATGCCCGAGGGAAATTTCACTGGATCAGGAATGATTTGGCCAGTTTTGTTGTCGCGGCCAGACTTCACGGCCCAGCAGTCATCAACTATTTGTGAGTTAGCTTGCCAGACACAGCATCGTAAACAGAGCTTCCGCTCACTATTCACATATTGGTAGCCAGCATCTTTCAGACCCAGGCTTACGATCTTGTTGGCTGCTGTCAAGACCTTGGCCTCGCTGATGTCGCAATAGAATGCATTCCACGTGTTCCAGCCCAAAGCTGGAAGTTTTCCCTACTCGAGAATTAGCGTGGTATATTTTCCGTGAAGGAGAGATGATGCGCACCACGCCATCTCTTTGTATCAATGCCTGGACTGAAGGAATACTGAGAGCAAGAGCGAGAAGCCCTTTGACAGTAGTTGAAGTACACATCATGTTTCACCTCGTAACAATTGTGAGATCTCAGTGACAGATGATCCTGCCGACATCAGGGAATCAGAGCTTATGTTATGATTTCTTGACAGAATTAATCCTAGAGGAACTTTTAGCCTTCTTCGCAATAAGAAGTGGACGGGGAACAAAGTCACTTACTCCTCACATGTCTTGGGTAGCTTGACACCCTGTCCGCAATATCCCTCGAGCCAATCACTTCCAAGTTTCTAACTCATATGAGCAGTAATCTAAGGTTAAAAGGGCCGTCGGTCAAACTGATCATCGTATGTACTTAACGGATCATCGAATCTCGGTGAAAAGTTGTTTCCTTCTATCAGAAAAAGTCGAACCCCTCTCGCTAAATTGATCCCGACCAAGCGAATAAGCCTTTCCTCTTCTAGCCCGGATGAGCCTCCTCCGCTTCCTGCTCCTCACAGTATTTCTGGTATTCATTAGACTGTATATTGGACTCCCCGATAGCCGATGAGATTGAGATTGACATCGAAATGCACTCGTGGCAGAAGCATGGAAAGAGGTAACGGGGTATTGGCGGAGAGCCGAGCGTGGGGTAGGAGACGCTAAGACACATATGTGATAGCGTTGTGTAACCATGCCAACATTTCCAACATCTTCTGATCTTCTCTGCTTTGCATTTCATCCCATGGACAAGTTGAGGGTATTGTTTCGTTGAAATAGCATGAGGAAAATCACGAGATTCTCAAAGCTTTTTTGACGCTCACAACCAATTCGTTGCTTCCCCGAAGTCCTCACGGCCCCCACCTACCAAGACTAAAAACTTCCGCTTAATGCTTGCACAATGGCTTGTAAATTACCAGCGATTCCTGACTCTATTCCTCTCTATACTGTGATCGCCCCAGCATTCCAAGTTCAGATCCCAATCAGAGAATTTCCATTCAACCTGCTTCCGCTCGAGCTACGCCGCCAGATCCTGAAACAAGTTTTGACAAGCCCATTTCCCATAATAGTCCACCAGAGAAAACCACACCGCAAAACGAGATCCTGTAAAATATGGGAGCAATCAGCAATATCCAAAAGAGAGTGGACGACCATTGACGACGAAGACCTCGGCCTCTAGTTCACCTCAACTAAATATTCCGAGACAACATTTGAGGAGCGTCTCAAAGCGTTTCAGGCGTTATGTCTCGTCTCCAAGGCTGTCTGTGAAGAAACGAAGAATATCTTCGTTAGTGAGAACTGCTAGCGCACGGAGATCGAAGTGCGAAAGTCGACTCATAGCGATGAGGAAGGAGGGATTGTCGAGGTCTGGAAAATAACAAATGCACGTGGATTATGGGCGAATAGTTGGGGACCAAGCATGATGATGCGAATTTGCGATCTTGGTCTTGATATGAGTGTTCGAAATGGATGCTCTACTAGGGAATTAAGAATGCCCTTGCCAACTTTGTGGAAGTGTTGGAATGGTCAACATTGACGAAGTTGGTGGGCCATTTCGAATGTAATGTCCATTTAGCTTGTAAAATTCGAGTTGGTCGTGGTGAACAAGAAGTTTTCGCAATATCATGCTGCGAAGCTCTAAAGGTAGATGCAGATAAGTCATTGTAGTAACGCAGATCATGCCTGCTGGGTTGTTGTGTAAGGTTTTGTTTTCATGAGCATTTGGTAGGGACTTTCGAGATTCGAGAGATCCATGGGGAACGACAGTCTGCTTGAAAAAGATTGTCAATATGATTCGGCGCCAGGTGGAGATTCTTGAGGCTCCGAGTATTTTCGTCGTAAATTTTCGAATGTGTTGATTTCGCAAAGCAAGCCGAAGAATAAATACGTCGATGGAGAGGTGCAGACTACAATGGCGCCAAGCCGAATTTGGACGAACGAGCCTACTCAGCTTACTCTGTACCTCCGTACAGTACGTCAAGAGTATTGCGAGATCTTGCAGGATGAATCAGTCTTCATCCGAAGATGGACTTGCCATCATTGCTTGCCCCAACTTTGCTGGCCATTCGTCATTCGAGTGTTCTGTGACAACAGCTTCTTGCACACCCCTCAGCGACATCAATGGCTCGAGGGCAGAATGCAGCCAGGATTGACAGAGTTCCGTACCCAAATCGACAGAACAAAAACACCACATATTCGTCAGATCCACGACAAGTTTCAAATACTTTGTTTTTTTGCCCACAAGTTCAACCAATGTTTCCACATCAGTTCTTACTTCTTCCATTTGAGTATCTTGAACGATCTCGATTCTCAATCGCTGCATCCTTCTCATCGTCTCTACACCGCAAAACCTGATAAGATATTGTATGATAGGATACCGTTCATTATCTGCCTCCTCTTCCTCGAACACGTCCAAATACCACCAGTGGTCGAAATCGAAAGTGCCAAATTGGATCATCCACTCGTTCTCATGGAGAAAAATTGTCCTGGACTCTTCACAAAATTGCCTTGATACAAGAGCTAGTGTCGTAAAATTCTTTCCAATCTCTGGAAAGCTGATTTTGTATTTTCGTTTCTCTATGTGCCCTCTGACTCTCAGGAAGGTGAGAGGCTCCGCGCTGACAAGGCAGTCTCGCAAGATCATGTTTCTGAGCTCCCTGGGAAGCGGTAAATGGTATCTCGTAGCAGGTCCCAACATAGATCCAGATTTAGACGGTACGTCTTCCGTGTCTTGCGCCATATTTTCCCCCGAAGTCGCAGAAATACAGTGGTAACTCATAAGGCTGCCGCTGGACCTAAATAGCGAGGCTCCAGACATAGGCACACCTTTTTGATTGTTTTGAATTGAAGAACGTGCTAACACAGTGGAAAGAGCACGCAGAATAGGTCTCTGTATGCTGATTGCGGATCGAAGACTGTTGCGTCGTGATGTAAATGAAAGATTCCCGACGATGGGAAGTTGTCTTTTTGTCTCGAGTGCCACACTCCGCTAGTGGCTTGGCGGCCCTTCTAAGGTGTGAGTGACCATAACCTTCACATCCTTAAGCACAACTACATCTCTACACCGCAGATACCACCCAGGTTTGTCGTATTTATACCGAACAACTCCCCGGAATCCGAATTCGAATGGAAGTTTGAATCCCCGGGGCTCAGCCAATTCTGAATGAGGAATCGTTCTCTGACTTGCGAACTTGTTGAGACCTTCTGGTAATCGATTAGACGGACCCAAACCCGTTTCATATCCTCCCATACATATATTCTTATAAACTAAATCCTTGAAATCCCTATGGAAACCGCGTAGATAGAACTCGTTTTGACGCCAGCTATCAGGGTTTCTCGAGTACGTGTGGTGGGTCAGAACGTTTTGATTGTATACAAGTTTCGAGCTTGACAGCCCATTCATCTGACACATCCCCAAGAACCATAGCTTTCCCAATACCTCTCAGTCTGTGAAATGGGTAGAGAGCCATCTCTCTCAAGGTAACTGACCTTGAATATCGGTATTCTTTCTCACTGCCATTTGGACCATCGGATTCTCGCATTCCATCCTCTCTCCTACCAGGACTTGGATCGTCGTCGCAGACTCCCCCAATGCGTCGGCCCTTGGTATCTTTAAAGCGTAAAGTAAGGTGAAGAAGGTTTTTAGATTGTTCGAGCGTAGTTGCTCGTTTGATGATTTCCTTCATAATCTCGACAGATTCGTTTTTATTGTCATGCACGCAAAGTGCGAAGTTGGGAAAAGTGATTGATATGTCCAGGCGGCGCAATTTCTCAACTTTACGAGCACCTAAGTTCTTGAGCAAGAACCCCATCGTATTCCTGAGGATCAATTCAGATTCGTCCGGGCAAGAGCGTTTACTTCCTGGGGAACAGATATGCTTGGTCTCTGGCTCCGGCGAATACAACTCTAATCCGACAGTGTTTTCTTCGAAAAAGATTTTCTTTGTTTGCGCATGCATTTCTTTTGAGACGAGGCATAGCCAGAGGAAGTTGTCCGCAACATGTCGGTAATCGGAAAGACAGAGATGGTTACGCACTAGGGAGTCGTGTGGTTTTTTGACGTGATAGAATTTGATCTGCCTTTCGCTGACAACGAGGTTCTTGAGGACAATGTGTAGAATTTCCGGAGGTAAAGATAGAAGGCTCCATGATACTTGTAAGCTTGTATGAACACGTGTCTCTGGACTATCCATTTTGCTAGGCGATGTGAAAAGATAGTGGAATTCAACGAAACGAGAATATGATTTTCTAACTTGGATTCGATTTTCTGTGGCGGAACAAGAGTGCGAACACTATATCGATATTCTGGGCAATAAATTCGAGAAAATATCTTTGTGGGGAAGTCTGGCGATTGTGACGCCGGTATTTCGTGGCTTCAGACTATTTTGGTTCCCATCCATCAAGACCACAACCTGCCCAGCGCTACTGAGGTTTGGACAAATAATATTGACCCATCACGAAACTCCAGTCGTAGAATTCGTAGAATTCGAATAATTTGGAAAGGCAAAATACGTTTTCGCTTTGCCTATCGTGTCAAACCGACACCAGCCATCAAAGCTAGTCACGTTAACAATATCGCCCTCCTCTCGCAGGCGAACGGCTGCAGCGAATGCACCTTCCAAGCTTGAAGAGTGAACATAGCTAGATCGCCCGCATAGGTTTGGTGTGGCATCGTTGAGGGTTGGAAACGTGGTATATTTGCCGCACGGTGTTCGGCGACTTTCAATCGCAGCAATGATGAAGACAGCAAGCATGCTTGCGAAGATGAACATTGTGTAGATTTTGTACCACTAATTGTAACATCTGTTAGTCTGAGTCTGTTTCTAGCTCCAAAATTTTGGTTGAAAAC
The DNA here is from genome assembly GCA_020726485.1 of Halenospora varia. Lineage (NCBI taxonomy): Eukaryota > Fungi > Ascomycota > Leotiomycetes > Helotiales > Solenopeziaceae > Halenospora > Halenospora varia. The sequence continues at coordinate 860,498 of JAHEWH010000007.1, forward strand.
AAAGAAATTAAAGTTTGTACAAATTCCAGAGTATGACTGAAATGGTGAACATTGGAATGGGAAGAAGAAAGTCTGGTGATATTTACCTTTGAGCCTATGCATGGGATAATCGTACTGGTGGTCCGGCGGCGAAGAACATAAATTCCCATTGTGACCATTGTCACACTCATCATTATAAAATACAGGAGGCTCATGGCGAATGCTGTACCTGTATACCCTCCGCCATTGTTCTTCAAGGATGTCCAAGGAGAACATGAAAATAGGGTAAGCAGCCACACGCCGATGATTGCAATGGCGAAGAAAGACCGTGGAAGAATTCCGCGCCAACTTTTGGTTGGATGAAATTGGTTGTAACTTGCACTCGTCGAGGTATCAAGTAGCTCGTTGGCAGAAGGTTCGTATTTGCTGGGATTTGCTACCAAGTCCGAATTGGCTCTTGATCGCATCAACAGAGGTTGCTCCACGGTTCTGTGATCATTGTAAATGAAATCATTCGTGATCCAGAGCGCGGCAGGCAATCTCAGTAAGCCCTATGAGGTACTATCTGTTAGCACAAGTTTTTTGTCTGCCATGCTTGACATTTCAGGACAAAGGTCTTGACTCAGAGAAGGAATACTTCTTGTCGCTTCCACATTTCTAATTTAGAAGGATCTGAAGGAAAGTTACGAAAGACTCACAAATATCGCTAGGGGAAAGTAGATGGTGCTGATTGATATCGTGACGGCATAACCCCCATCCATACCAGTAACTAAATCATGCAAAGCTTGTACACCTTGAAGTGTAACAATCAATGTTGTTATTGCACTGACTGATCCTAGCCCAATTCGTGTGCCTTCTGGCTCGCGCAAACGGAACGGTCGACTCCTTTCAATCATCTCTTCTGAGCCATTCCATCCACTGTTCGTCCAGAAAGATGCATTGGTGGCTGCTAGATGGGATGAATTCCAGCACTTGGCTCGAGTACGGCGGTCCATGATCGCAAAATACCTCCAAAGAATCGAGGTAGGATTGTAGTGTCCGATAATCTCATGCCATTTTGGCTTGCTTCTGTCTAGGTAAGTTGGAGGTGGTGCACCCGCAATGAGATGGGCCACAAGTGGAGTGAGCGAGAGTGTAAATAAGGTAAGCCATTCGGCAAGGCCAATATCGCCAGATCGATGCGCAAAGATTATTACACCCATATTTGGACTGAAGAAACTTGAGACGAACTTCACTCAAGTACAAAGAGTTGAAGAAATGAAGTATTTACATTTTCTCCAGGAATTCCTTTAGGGAAGCCTAAGCCCCTAACCCACTCCTAGGATATTGAGACCACTTAGGGCTTACAGCTCGTAGAAGCAGACACCTGATTCGTCGCAATACCCCGGTTGATCCATCTGATTGCACGGTTTAAAAATAAGCATTGGTTGCGGTTCAGGGGCAGAGTGCTGTGCCGCAGTAGTGAGGAAAATTACGCACTTCAAGATGACTTCAGATTGACGGTTTCTTCACCAGTGACTTCAGTCCACGCAGTCCTATGAAAACCAGTGACTTTGAAGGCTAGGAGATAAACCAGCAGCTGTTATTTTGCGCCAATTGGTCGAGTGGTTTTTATGTCTCCTTGCCTCATGACAGAGGAGTGGGAAATAATTGCATTGCACAGGAAAGAGATGATGCGCAGCTCGTGTATCCATCTGCACTGAGGGACTCTTCAAAACCATAATGATATGCTCGATTCCACAATTGACCATCAGCTGCCTCGGCAATAAGGACTTCCTTCTCGCTGAGTCTGTCGAGCAGTGTTAGAACTTGTTAAACACCTGTATAGTGTTAGCTTGGGTGATTCCTACCCATGCAGATAAGCGCATTCGACAGCTCGTGGTCAGATAGAGCTTCTCAAACCAAGATTGGCCCTTCTTGGCTGGACCCGAGCTTCTTGGTGAACAAATCAGCCTGTTCCTCGAAGATGAAACCAAAAATCTCGAATTTCTTTACAGGGTGCGATAGCTTCAATTCACCAATTGTAGCCTCAGCCAGAAGCCATTTATTCACATATCGTTGAGCAACAGGCAACTCTGATTTACCTTTCCAAGCTTGGATAGTTTCAACGACTTCGGGGCAACCACCATTGAAAACATATTGTTGAGGAAGCCATTCAACCACCAATGACTCCAGTTTTGCTTCGTCCAGTTTCTCGGAAACCTTTGAGAGTATGTGTCCCAAGACAGCTCTTCTCCCTACTTCGATCCTAACGGAGAGATGTTGATGCCGTATCTGCGAGACCACTCTTTTACCCCAAACTCTAGCCATTTCCTCGACGTCATTTCTGACCACTATTGTGTCTCGGCGCTCGTGGAACAGTATCGATGCGAGGTCAAGGGTCCATTGATTCAAGCCGAAAAGTATACATCGTGATTCCAAGTGCATCGCCTTAGAGACACGGCAGAGTCTGTTGAATTGTTCAAGAGCAGCTGGATCACTCGGATATAGTGTTTCCTTCCCTTGCGTATCAGGTATCCATCGATGGTGAAAGAATAGAGGCTTTTCGACAAGAAGGATGTATTTACAAAATCTCGCGGCGAAGCTCTGTCGGAAGCGCAATCGTAGAAATTGTGCCAGAGAAGAATCGATCAGCGATACGCGTGGGCTGGCGAGGCATTGTGTATGCTTTCGAATGTGAGGTGCTAGAGGGTCAGGATGCTTTCAAAGTCAGTGTTTTCGGATTCGTGCCAAAGTCTTGCTTGGATGGAAGAGAGGTTGAAGAGGAATCGCGGGGTAGCTTGAGACAACGCGACGCGACGAACCTGCGAAGCTGCTCAGCACAACAACTAATTCTGCAAAGTCGCAAATACCTACCCAGCGGTACTAGTATACACATGGTGTGCAAAAACTAGCATGAGGACGACTGGGCGAGTCTTGCTTGCCCCCAATCGATTTGCAAATCGGTGGGGGTTGGTTGAAGGTTCGTCCCCAAAAGGTTCGTTGTAAACTCCAGCAATTCGCAACATAATTCCGCCAACTCGAGAGTTTGAAATCCTAGAGGGCGGTCAGTCTTTCATCCTAAGTCTCTTGTTCCGAGCAGCATTCCTGTTTGTACAATATTCAGGCATTACGTTCAGGTAATTCTGCGAAGTATTGAGATGAAGCCGTCGAAAAGTGCACCGCCGAAGCCGGCAGCCACGAAAAAGTTAACTACGGTAGAGGACGCCACGGATCGCGAACACCTGCTCACATCACCAGACGGCTTGGGCATTGGCATTTGGCAGGGCCTGCAGATTGTTAGCAAGATGTCAGGTCTTGCGAACGAAAACTTTTAGCTCCTTTGTAAAATTTTCAACAAACGCTCAACGAAGGCTCGGTCCGACCCTCAAGCTCCAACAGCCAAACAACAATGAGTGCCCAAGCCTCGGAAAACGAGAAGGGTTCTAGGGACGCTCCAAATGTCCCTTCAGACCTCGAAGATGGCACTGGGGTTGCTACTGAAGATCAAGATATTGCCATTGCGATAGTGGGGGAGCATCGACATGCAATCGACCCCGCCGAAGAAGCTCGAGTAGTTCGAAAGATTGACTTGTTCTTGGTTCCGGCAATGATTGTTGGCTATGGCTTGGTTTACTATGACAAGGCACGCTCCCCAAATATCCGTTAGAGATCATATGCTAATATCTGTAGGCTATTCTAGGTTCTGCAGTCCTGTTTGGCATGACGGGTGACCTACACCTCTCCCAAGTCGACACTCGTACGAAGCCCCCAACTACAAATACATCTCGCTTGAGCTGGGCAACGTCAATGTTCTATTTTGGCATGCTGGCAGGCTTGTACCCAATGACCTTTGCGTTGCAGAGGTTCAACATGGGACGAATACTGGGAGGAGTAGTCTGTGTTTGGGCATTGGTATGCATGTTGACTGCAACTGTCACCAACTGGCAAGGTCTCTATGCCCAACGCTTCTTCTTGGGATTTGTCGAAAGCATCATACCTACTGGGTTCATGTGCATCGTCACTTCGTTCTACACTCAAAGAGAGCAGTCCCTAAGGCAAAGTTGGTGGTTTTCTTCCACGGGTCTTTTCACGATCATTGGCGGGGCACTCAACTATGGCTTTGGGCAAATCAAGAGTGGAGACCTGAAACGATGGCAGTACATCTATCTATTGGCAGGCTCTCTTACCTTCTTGTTTGGCTTGGCGTGTTTTGCTGTGCCGGATTCTCCCACCTCAGCATGGTTCCTCACAAAAGAAGAACGAGTGATTGCCACTGAGCGATTACGGTACGGTCAAACTGGAGTACGTTGTACGAAGTTCAAGTGGTCACAGATCAAAGAGTCGTTCCTCGATATCAAGGTCTGGTTAGTGTTCCTGATGATGGCATCCGCTTACACTGTCAACGGCGCTGTCAGTGGCTTCGGACCGCTGATCGTCTCCACTTTTGGCTATTCAACTTTGGAATCCATCTTATTCCAGTTCCCTTTAGGAGGAATATGTTTTATTTTCATCCTATTGACAGGTTATCTCTCCGCGAAAATTCCCAATATTCGTATAATTATGCTTGTTATCTGCTGTCTTCCAGTCATTGCTGGTTGTGCGATGATATGGAAGAGCTCCTGGCATCATCATGCTGCAACCCCCGTAGCAGGTTATTCTATCATCGGATTCTTTGGTGCGGTGGTTTCCTTGATCATCACGATCGGTATGGCCAACGTTGCCGGGCAGACGAAGAAGTGCTTTATGGCAGCAACTATATTTGTTGCCTACTGTGTTGGAAATATCGTGGGACCTCAATTGATCAAGTCCCAAACCAAGTCAAAACATTATCCAATGCTGTGGCTTGGTCTTATCATCTGGTACGTTATCCTCTCAATATAAAGAAAGAGTGTTATTCATAGACTGACTTTCAATAGCTACTGCATTACGATTGTTTCCGCTATTGCGCTCTACTTTGTGCTTGCAAGAGAGAATAAAAGGCGTGCAACTCTCGAGTTGAACGAGGTTGACAGAGATAAGATGGCGTTTCAGGATTTGACCGACAAGGAGAATCCTTATTTTCAATACATGTTGTGAAGGTCTTGTCATATAATACAATCGACATATAGTAATAGTCAAACGTAGAATAGCCAGATTTGGTTATTGTTCTTTTTGTTACTCCAGATAGTGCTGTTAACCGGAAAAGCTGAGGGTTCTATCAGACGAGAATGTATTTCAATACCTGCTCTACCCATACCCCAAGACGCAAAATTACAGTTCTTTTCTGACAACATGGCCTCTTTAATATTGACTTTCTCTTCTCAAGTCGTATTCTGAACGAAGCTAGTTACAAGAGCTCTATTTGATTGGCCAATGCCGGAAGCCAAGAATCTGCTCCACTCCTCCACGTCAACCTCCTTTTAACATCTCGATCAAGCTTCTCGAGAATCGGGCGCTCCGGCTTCGAGAAAACTTACAAATCCCTCTCTGAAACCACCTCGGCCTGATACCAGCTCTCTAGGAGCAACCAAGAAGCGACCAGAAAGTTGAGGTCTCTGCATCGGATTTATGTCCCAAAGGGGAAACACACGAACCTCGGCACGGCTCAAAACATTGGGTCTCGACAGTATCGCCGAATCCATACTGTAACTTTTCATGCATATTGTGTCCGCGACCTGCCAGACCACAACATTCTGTAACATCCCATCCGATACTACCTATCAAGAAATTAGCACTAGCTTTGTCATCTCGTCTCCGTTCTCCTGCCTCGATAAACATACTTAAAGACTGCATCACCCCGTATTGAAAATGGGAAACCAAATACCCCGCAACAAGAACATCATGGCTCAATCTACGTATCAATCTATTGTTTTGGCTCAGCGCCCGAAGGCGACGATTATTCCAGGGGAGACGTTCAGTAAGAAGACGAATCCTATGGTTTCGGAGAAGGATCTGAAAGATGGCGATATTCTCATTGAGACGCTGTATCTCTCCCTCGACCCTGCTATGCGTGGCTGGCTTAATGGTACCCGCCTCCTCTTTATATCTTCAACCCACGTGACTAACAGACACCACAGACAGACGGTCCTACGTTCCTCCCGTCCAAATCGGTGAGACCATGCGCGGAATAGCAATCGGCAGAGTTCTCGCCACCAAAGCATCTTCCTACCCAGTTGGCTCGATCGTCACATGTTACGCTGGATGGACCGAACTCGCCATCATCAACTCCTCAAACCCAAATCTTCAGCTGGTCAACGTGCCATCAAATGGCAAAATCACGGACGCCCTTGGTGTTGTTGGTCCTACCGGCTTGACCGCTTATTTCGGCATGCTCGAAATTGGCCAAGTCAAAGCTGGTGATTTCGTCGTTGTATCTGGCGCTGCTGGAGCAACGGGAAGTGTTGCATGCCAAATTGCTAAACTCAAGGGAGCCAAGGTCTTGGGTATCGCAGGCAGTGACGATAAGGTGAAATGGTTGAAAGAGTTGGGATGTGATGATGCTTTGAATTACAAGGACCCTGATTTTGCAACCAATTTCAAGGAGAGCACAAAAGATTTGATTGACGTTTTCTTTGATAATGTGGGAGGTGATGTGCTGGAGTTGGCGTTGAGCCGGGCGAAAGCTCACGCAAGGTTTGTGATGTGTGGTGCTATTTCGCAGTATAATTCTGCGCAGCCTGTTGGACCAAAGGTATGCACCCTTTCCTTCATTTTCATCGTACATTTGCTAAGAAGCTCTCTAGAATATCTCAATGGTCATTGCTATGCGTATCAAGATGCAAGGATTCGTCGTCTTCGACTTTGCTAAGCAGTACGCCTCTGCGGCCAAAGATCTAACTCAATGGCTCGCGGAAGGTAAACTTCTCCGCAAGGAGACTATCTTGAAGGGCGGCTTGGATGCTGCTGAGCAGGGCTTGGTGGACTTGTATAATGGTATAAATACTGGTGCGTTCTGTCTTCATTTCCCTTCGTTCTATTCGATTCCTGGGAGAAGCCAGCAAGCAGTTCTTAAGTTGAGAGGCTAATTCTCGAACAGGAAAATTATTGGTTGAGGTTAAGGCACCAGAGGAAAGCGTAGGATCACGACTTTAGGATATGATACGATTATATTAGACACGGCCTTAGAGATTATATATCGATGAACGAATAGGACTTTGTTTCCTCGAATAGGCTTCTCTACTCAATACTTGATGTTCAGGTAAGATGAGTACTCTAAAACAGTGGCGCGAAAGACGCATTTATGGTTCCTCGAAAAACACTAAGTTTTCCCGGCCCTCTCCCACCTCAGCACAGCACCTCGCCCTCAGGGAATCACTCTTCCTGAACTTAGGACCGAAAGATTCTCCGAGCCATCTCCTCATCCCATACATAAAATCACGACAAGATAATTACTGATGCACTCGCTAGCGAGTTAAATTTCCTCCTTCTGCCCCCACTCTGAACTTGCATACCACAAACTATCAGCGTTCAAAGGAGATGCACGCCAAGCTCATTTCATAGCACTTCGAAGTCACAATGAAAATGCGAATAGAGTATAGCGTAATCTTCTGCAATTTATAACTTCCGATATCCACTCAAAGTTCAGCCAAAGTGAACTTGGCCTGGAGAGGAGTACTGCGTGGTTAGTCGAGTAACTTTCAATGTTGATGTTTTTGGAACAACAGGGCGTAAAGTAGTGGTTCCGACATTGAGTCTCTTGACTGAGAGTTGCCTGGGTATTGGAAGGTGTTTTGAATGTGAGAGGATGGCGATTTAGAAGCTCGTATGAGGATGACATCATGGCGTGAGCATTCCCCCTGGATCTTCTAAAAGTCAGAGTTTCTGTCAGATTTTCTGTGCTAATTATTGAAGACCTGTTTGGGTTACCGCTCTAAAAGTGCTGAAGCAGAGGTCTAGTCTTTAGAAGACATGAAAAGTGGGTTGTTGCTTAGGGTCGATAGCCCGATCCAAAGTGGTCAGGACGTACGAAATACGTGTGTGCCAATCAATGCTATTTAATCGTCACGCTGGAATCATATTTGCAACTAGTTGTGGAGCAAATGAGCGTGAAGAGATGTCTTGGGAAGTAATTCAATTTCACCATCTATCATTCAAGTCTCTCCTTGGTGGAAAACTAACACTTCATTTTGAGAATAGAGATATTTCCCTAAACCTTCGGTTCGTCGATATCCACCTCTCTATGTCATCCTCATACGAAGCAAAGGTAGCCGTGTTGTTACCGCGCCAAACCCAAACTTCTGGAAATTTTAATTATCGTCCATTTACCCCAATCCCTTCTGCCTCAAGACTGCAATCGTGGGTCTTTACAAGTACATAGAGTAGGATTATTTACTTGTTTGCTGAGTGGGGAAATGACATATCTACTTCCTGAATGCAGACTGTGCGGTTCAACTTCAGGTTTGGATACTTTCACTCATGGAGGTAACTGCATATAATACAACCTAGATCAAGGCTTGAGTAAAACTTTGAGAAAGAATATGAAGGCTGGGTCTGGAACTTACTACGCACAAGTGGAAAAGAAAATGACAGAGCTAACACAACGAATTACTCCTCCAGAAAACAATTGCTTGGGTTAAAATTTACACTCTTCTTTGGGTTTTCCGGTTACCTGTGTAGATCAACTTGAATTTAAAGTTTAATTTAGCTGACACTAACTGTGATTGCGGAATCTCGGCAGATCAGATTTATACAGCAAATCGAAAGAAATTGTCCTCACAGACCCCTACAACTCAGCGTCCTCTCCAATAATCTTCACACCAAACCCGTCCTTCGAATAGGCCATAGTCCTTGCACAATACAGCTCTCTCTCTCCTTCTCAAAACGGAGTCTAGCGCGATCAGCTTACGCTGTGATGTCCTCCTACTTGTTGCAGGCCTTGTCATGGTGTTTAAGTATCCCATGTGTATCACGTGATGTCTTCACTTCATCCATATTTTCGTAACTTTGCGCCTGAAAAGGAGTTGATTATAAATTAGAAAACACCTTAGCAGCAAAGAAGATGTGAAGAAGCTTCATGGGCCTCTAAACATTCTCTTCAATTGAGACTCCACGGCCTGCTTCCCAGTCCAAACCCCAATCCCGAGCTAATCAAGCAATAACCCCTTGCTCGCACAACTCTAAAAACTCCCCTGGCTCCAACAAACCCCCTCCAGAAGAAAACAATTCTTCCGCTCTGAAATCTAGTTCTCAGCCTCTTACTTGATCTCAGCTTCCTTCATGAAGTGGTCGAGATAAGGCATTAAGTGCTCAAGAGAACCCAAGAACATCTCCAGAGTATACTTGGACATCTCCTCAGCCAAAACACGGGCTCCTTTCTCTTCCTCGCTCTTCAAGCGCCTAGTCTTTGCCTTGTCACCATGCATCATGGTGAGGCACTCCTTGTCGCCGAGGGCCTTGGAGATAGCACTTTGTGCCTTTTCCATCTCGGTACGAAGATTTTGAACCCCCATAAGCTCTTTGACATGTTGGCTAAGCAGGATCGTTGTAAAGTACTGCTCTTGGTATTCTGCCATTTCTTTTGCGATCTTGCAGAGCATCTCGCTGCGGCTGAGATTTTTATGGGATTTGGTTAATGCATTCGAAAAGGAAAACAGAGATGGTTGATCGACGGTATTGGCCTTCTCTGTGGTGGCGGCGCCGAGAGGTTGCTGAGAATCACTGGCAATGGCAGCGTTTGCCATGCTGGCGATGGCGATCACGCCGATGACGATAGGTTTGATATGCATGGTGATGATTTTGAAGTAGTGGTAAAATGATTTTTTTTTATAGTAGTGGTGTTGTGTCAAAGTGAGGGTAAAAGTGTTTGAATGGAAATCGAAATGAAAAGAGGGAAGCAGGGAAAAGTGAAAAAATATATAGGAGAATAAATTTAGCGTGGTTGTGCTTAACCGTAGATTCAAAGATTTATGATGCTGAATTTATTTGGTCCGTCAAGCTACCGCGACGGCACGCGCCGCTAAGTCTATCCATAAATTATAGATGGCAGCTGGTCTCGACTAACTCTCCTAGGAGAAGAACGGACACCAGACGTAACGGGAAATATGCGGCTATTAAAGATCGAGAAAGTTTGACGACGGTATAAAGTGTGTGAGTTTGGATGAAGAAGAGTCACTTAACAAGTGCAAAAAACACAGGAAATGGAGAGGTCGGAACGCATAGCAGAAGAACGGCTCACAAGACTAGAGCGCACTACAGAAGGGCCAGCAGTGTGTCAAAGATTAGTCATGATTATTTGATTAATTCAAGATACTAATTAAATAATCCTAATTAAAATATGATTAATAGGTGTAAAATATTTTTGTATTTGATTCAGGTAATTAATTAATTATTATTTAATTAATTAGTATCTTGATTTAATCAACTCATCTTAATTAGAATATGAGTAACGTCTTTTGGACTGGATTAGCATATGAATACTGGCCATTATTCTACTTTAATTTGATCATTCCACACACTGAGGGTCAGAAATCGCGGTCAGAAATAAAAAATGGAGACGTAGGCCGAATGCTGAACTGGATTTCTGAGACCAAGTGCTTGAATTATGGCTGCCCTAAACATTGCGGGCCGTTCCGCTCACCGGTCCGCTATATCACCCATTAAAAGCCCTCAGCATACACTATGAATTAGCAAGATTACAGTCACTCATGAGATTTATACGGACAGAATATAATTAAGATATTGTGACGTGTAAATTATCAAAAATTTAAGAAGTGTGGTCATAAGAAATTTCTCAAAGATACGGACTCGACTCGACGCATTAGCACTGGCCTGTGGACTTGAAGAGTACAAGGTTCTTGGGTGTTCTGTTTTGAAATCAATACCACGGATTCTAAGACGACATTTGCGGCTTACTAAGGCGCGGCTTCGTCGTGATATTTGACGGCTCTGCGTTCGAGAGGACTAATACGAAGACCAAGTGAGAACTACACCATTTGCAATCAAGGCCCTTAAGGGGTTCTTGTGATGCGGAAAGAGAAACTATAAGCATTCATAAATACCCTCGAACGATTTGTCAACAGTGTGAAGACTCTGAACACAAGGAGAAGCGCTGACACTGGCCTGCGAATTAACATAGTGCAATGGTATTAATCTTTTTTTTAGTATCGAAGGACACAGCCTCGGAAAAGGCAGTTGTGACTATTTGAAAGTCTCCAGCAAAACAAGAAAATTGGCTTTGTCGTGGCGTTTAAAAGATTTGGGGACGAGTTAAGTTTGTTCGAACGTGAGATGGCCACATCGGCCTGTCGACTGAGCGGATGGCATGTGTGCGAAAGGTGCAACTCTGATTTAGTCGCAGCCGTGCGTGAACTCCTCGTTTCGCCAGATGTACTTCGTTCTTGGACGTTCGTTGGTATTTTTGTGGATGGATTTCCTGCTGCCTTGGAAAACTTCGTCGCAAAGTAGCATTTCGTTGTCTTCAATATCACTGCCAAAGGTCTAGATGCTTGCCAAGTTGTTGTAATTTCGCGTGCCTTGATATACCATATGCGTTACTGCCCAAGTACATATGCCGACTTCGCGTCAAGTCCTTGCTGATACTCTGTATACTCCAACCGACATCAGGGAGACTAAGAGAGCGACCAAGAACTTCAATGCAGTATATGTATATCCAAAACCTGGCCGGAGATGAGGAGAAACAGTCGAAAAGACATATATGCTTGTAATAAGACGGCCCGCCGGTCCTTTTGCCATTGAATGAAAGACGAGTGGAAAGGATTCTGGGGTTGAGGCTGCTTTGCCCAAGCTCGTCTCCCAAATGTACCCTCGCTTGCATTCTTGGTAGACAGAACAATATGGATAATTCGCATGCTGGGTCTAGAAGCAATTTCGGGTTGCGTGCGTACCAAACTCTCATGGTTGCGAGATATTGAATGACGAAACGGCACTTTGGTTTACTAGCGAGTCATTGGAAAGTGCCGATAAAAAGCGCAGGTTTCTCAACAACATGGAAGCAATCAAACATCGAGATAGTGAGCAAGATACGTGCAGCAAGTCACCTACACAAGAGAACCTGATATTGGAAATATATGCCTTGTTTGTCCAAATTCGATTTGGAATGGAGGGTGGCGCACACCTCTTCGAATCTCAAGTAGCCGCAACACTCAACCTGGTTTACAACTTTTGCCAACTCGAAGTGAGCACGTTTTTTGTGTGAGAATGCAGGACCAAGAATAGATTTGAAGCAAGCAGAAATGCAAATATGGTAGAAATAGGCAAAGATCGAATTGTTTGGACTTTGGAGAGAAATTCAATCCATGACTCGAAGCGGTACGACTAAACATGAAACCTCTTCGTCGCCAATGATGCTTGACCGACATCCAAATGTGGACATACTTGAGGCGTTACTGTTGCGGCTTTGGCGGGAGCACGGAGCTTCCTACATTCACTGCTCTCTGGAGAAAGGAAACTCCATACTGTCCAAAATTCTTCCTGCAGACTACGGGAGAAAGTGTAGGCTTTAGGCCACGTTTTCGGAGAGATTTGTTGTGGCACCGGGACATTATGTGCAGCTTGCAGCATGTAATGCGCGATGAAAAATCTGGGTGTCTCTTCGTGACCATTAACTTGGGGCTATGGACGCTTGAAAGGAATTGAACACAATGCGGTGCGGGCATGAATGGGGACAACAGACAAAACCAGCCATTCATCCGGCTTAACTGCGGCGACTCAAGATAGAATTGCACGCATCTGATATGCGCCATTCGACGGAATTGTCCCCCGGTAGCAAAAAAGGCTAATGTAGCCTCAACTGAAGCGAGTGTGAAATGTCTGGGATTTGCTGGTTGTGGGGTCTGGGCGGCTCTTGGGACTCTTGTTTTCCAAACTCTCGATTCGAAGATGCTTCACCTGTTTATCCCAGGCACTAGCGTCGAGCAGTCCAACTAGGACAATGCTTCTTATTGAAAACCCCCATGCGACGCGGCAAACGAAACACCAGGCGAGGTTGCTCTTATTGCGAAGACTTGGATGACGAAGACGATGGTGCTGACTTCAAGCCGTCGCCACGCCCTTGGCCAAAGGCACGGCCACCCTTGGCCAGCTCCAATGCCGACACTACTGAGCCAAGCTGATGGTTGCAATGAACTACCATTAAACAAGCCGCAGCCCAAGACGGGAGAATTGTGAAAACAAAGGGGGTCGTGGGGGTTGTGTTGTCCATGTTGTTGAAGAGAGAAGGGAACCCGAGAAACTGGTGCTGGAGTGAGGTTGAGATCCAGATGCAAGGGAAAGAGTTGCGATGACGATCCCACCGCAAGTCAGGGATTCGGGCCAGTTCTTGGCTCCCTGAAGATCATCCTTATCGGCTTAGTCATCCGCAATATGTCCATCAAAGTCCGTAGCGAAGGCTCTCTTCAACGTCCAACACCAGTCCGCTTTCTTCTTTTGCCCAGCCATCTATACGCAACACCTCTTCAGCCACCGTGATACGTCTGCAGACCAATACAACACTCGTCGATCTCTATGTTGGGCCGCGACGATGCGTCAAACAATTCTCGACCGACATTTTGTTTCGTCTTCCCCCACAGCTGCCTAACCTCTGCCTCGGAATCCCATTCTTCTCCGCTCTGCAGAAGCTGCCCAGAATCTTATCAAATCTTTTACAGGTCTCACCAAGACACCAAAGATCAGTTGAACTCGTTGCGGCCTCCAGATCTTTCCTCGTCAATCTGCCAAGTCCTCACACCCTCGACATGAACGACCTAACAACGTCAAGGTACCCCCCCCCCACCCCTGCGGTCGTCCGGTGATAGGCAAATCGAACCCTTCCTAGAATTTCCCCCTTTTGAGGAGTCATTGGCATCTGGAATCTGCCATGACCTTGGAGGGAAATGAAGATGGGTCGTGGGGAAGTGCTGGGGAACGTTCACTACTCGCGGTGCATGAGGCTCGACTAGCATTCTGGAGAGTCGCTCGACTTGTTCCTTTAAATCTCTTGGCCGCCAACCCTAAGGCAGAATACCACTCGACCTCGCGCATTGGCAACGGGAGGCTCATCGGCCAACAAATAGTCCCTATCACTCAACTCCCAGCTTCTGTTGCGCGCCTCTAATTCTGCATTTCGATCGTTATTCTATCTCTGCATCTTTTCCAATGCTTAAGATGCGCATTACTGGATAGCATGTTCCCATGTGCCAAGATGCTCTCGGATGGAGACATATCAGCGTCGGTCGGGGCTGCTCCTCGACTCCACTGTTGTAATTCCCCTTTCGTCTCAACACACAAAGAGCCCCACGTCTTGCGGCTTCTTCAATACCGAAACCTTAGCACAAACTTGGCTTGTAGTGCTAGCAATTTGCTGTTGAGCCATTATTTGCTTTTCCTGGGGATCTCCACAACCTCTGTTTGCTCCGAATTACAGTGGTTACCCTTTGGGATGGCTCTGTCGATCGGCCAAGTCCAACATTTGCCTGTTTCGAGACTTGGAACTGCAACCATATATCAAACTGCAGATCTTGCAGGCATTAAACAGACTGATCTCGCCTGTCCGATTACCTGGCGCTGGACTTGCAATCGCTTCTAACCCCATGCATCGTTTCGATTATTGCTTTCGACAAGTTTTCACACCAATCGCGTCGGACCAATATGGTGTATGATTTTGCTGCTTCCTTACGGAGTTTCTCAAGCCCTTAAAGGCCGCACCGCAGATACCGAGAAGATGCACACCCACATCTGCAAGAGTGCAATTTCCATTGTAGACCATCCTCTACACTGTTTGCGAGGATAGTAGCCAGGGAAACTTGCATGGTGTTCCATGGATCGATGCTTTCGAGGTATCTTCTGCATGTCATGTCTCATGCTGCCTCGAAGGTTCCATTGCGCCTTCCAACTTTGATCTTTGAACCCCCCAGGCCCCCAATCTGCATTGTAGGAACAAGAAATGGAAGCTATGCCTCTCAATTTTCATAGCCTGTTGTCGCTAGTACCTGGAAGCTTATTTGTCATGAACTCTTCATTCGAATACATGTTCCGAATACGATAATTTCTCAGGATCTGCTAAGTGATCACACGGACGGAAATCCTCACGGTTGAAAAACTCGGTTACTTATTCAATGCCGCCGAGAAACAATGATATGGTAGGCTCGCCTGAGAGCATGCTTATCCACAACTGGAAACGAGGGAAACCCCAGAGTACGAGCATCGCTACCTCAAATTCCGTATAATGGCTGTGCCAAAGAGTCGGGGGCCATTGCATATTGACTAAAGCCCATCTCTTGTGGCTTAAAAACCCAATTACAAAGTAACACAACAAACCGCCTTGAAAAGAGAATGGCCGTCAGGTGAGCTATTCCAGTATCTCCCCATAATAATGATTACTTCGGCACAACTGCCATGGCACATCCTCTTTCATCAGACTTCTTGCCAATACTCTCCCTTGCTGTAGCTGGTCACTCGGGAACTTGATCACTATACGTCTCCTCCAAGCCAAGACGGTAATAACTACCAACCACTGAACTGCCCATTCTCTGATGCAGCTTCCGAGAATAGGCACTTGCCGAAGCCACCTTCGGGTGAGACAGTTTGGAAACTTATCATTTGTGCAACGTTGGCACAATTCAGCTTCTGAGCTCCAAGATTACGGATTCCGAATAACTCGAATTCTGATCCAATTTAGGAGTCTGAGTCCCGACGCAATTCGCACTTGAGCCCAGAGCCTCCCAACCTCATCGTCCGATATCGCCAAAACCTTTGTTTTCGTCTTTTAGTATCTATCGATTTGCGGTGAAGAAATGTACATCTTGTACTATGTCCACCTGACTTCTTGGGGTACAGGAGCTGGACGCCGTGACTCGTGACGATTTGGCGGCTTATCTGGTGAAATCGCAAACATGCACACGTTGAAAGCTGCGTTTACCCATATATGAAGCATAATTGCGAGGGAAGGAGATGCTAGCACGCGCGATGGGGTCTTTGATTTATCAGAGTCTCACAAAATTAAAGTTCAGCCAGTGGCACTTACTCATCCTGGGACCCTTCCACATCACCACCCTCGCTAGGGCAACTCTTATTGTCCGGTGACGGTTCAGGGACCTCTCAAGTGACGACGCACACAAGCAATGCCACAACTAAAACGTGCTCGACCTTCTCGACGTGCAACTCCACTGAGATCCGTATCTCTTGGCATGCGGCTTCACCCTCCTTGGCCTAGCCCTTGGCCCTGCGCAGATCCATCTTGGCCTCAACGATATCGAATCTTGACCGCAAATATGCAACTTTAGAGCGAGTCAGACGGGTTTCTTGAAAGTAAGTTCGACCGTTATGCAGCGGAAAAAGCCCAAAGGGAATAGGTCATCACGGCACTTCAGCGCAATTTCCCGGTGCTAACTTCGTAGCTTGCCTAGCCCGCGCCGAGTATTCTATGAAGCAAAGTGAGTCTTGCTAGCAACCTCACACAGCATCTTGGACGTTATGGATCCATAATCACATCGCGCTTGATAAGGCGAGTGACAAGACAACCCGAGCGACGTAACACGTCTGTTGAAATGGTAGTAAGCTATTCCATTCTGAATTGCGGCCACTTCCCGTGGGTCCCATGCTTCTTTCTCCGACGGAGTATACATTACTCACTTCCCCATCTCCACAATTTCATATGTCACTTTTTTGACAGCAACGGCGCATCTTGTCAGTGTCATTGCATTCACATTAAATATCTTCACTCCCCCTCGAATAGTTCAGACCTGGCCAAGCAATCAAAAATACCATCAACCACAATTACAACACCTCATCGACATCATGACGGGCAAATTCACAGAGAAAGATACTCAGCGTTGTGCACACTATGCACTGTTCATGAAGCATCTCTCATTGACACAAGCGAATACGATATTCTGGACTCTTTTCGTTCTCACCCTGGCATTGATGTGTGTAAGTTCGATACAGCATCACAAGTAAGTTGCCCATTTCTCGATTCTGCTATCTCTCAGTGGTAGTTGTAAGTATCAACCTCTTCAACAATGACACCAGCTGATGTCACCTGACGACAGATCTATACGCATTAGCGATCTCGAAAAGAACCTATCAGCAGATGAAGTGGCATCTCCTAAACATCGTCGAAAAGTTGTTCAAGATCGTCGGTTCTACCTTGGTGTTGCTGGGTTATGCTTCCTCCTCGCTATCGTCTGCGTTGTGATGGAATGCTTTACATTGTTCAACATCCAGTATTGTGATGGCGAGGATCTTACCCAGTAAGTGTGCCCTCAACTATCTTCTGAAAGTGTCTCTCAACAGTTTTTTCGTTTGACTCCGTCTCGCTTCCGGGCTTCCGGAATTATTACTACGACACAAGTCAACTAACCTGTCTCACACAGGCTATACTGGGGCTTCTGGTCCATCCTACAAGTCGGCTCTTTGATCGCTATCTTCGGTGTTATGGTACAGTTCTGGATTATCCTCCAGAATGTCGAGACCCCCTCATGGGCTGTCGCTCTTGGCACACCCGTTCTTGTCTTTGCAGCCCTGGGTTGGGTATTCAAACACACTTTCATGAACAACTGGAAGAGATGTAGAGGTGAGGAGGTCATCGATAGCGACGATTTATCTGTGGAGGAGACTGATAGAGAAGGAAATGCAAGCGATGAGAAAAAAGTTGGACGATGGGTCAGCAGGGCGTAAGTGATCCCCACATACCACACGTCCATTTTGGCTAACTGTTCTGATTCAGGCCAACTCTTGTGCCTGGCAACATTAATCCCGATAATGATGATCCCGAAGCTAGCAACAATAGTAGAAGGGGGAGCTTGAAGAGGACATTGACGATGTAACAAGGCATCATCACTTGACGACTCAACAACCAGGGAGATAAACCCGACGACGAATATGACGACCTAACGACTTTCTTTATACTCTGCCTCTCGACTTCGATTCAACATACTATTTACTCCTGCTTTCGGCTGGCTCGGCATGGCGTGGGATAACAATTCCAATGAACAACGGTGGCAACAGATTGTCAATGGAATAGAAGAGATGGAATACATGGACACGGATTGGAAACAAAGAGGATATTTGGCATGATTGAATGAAGCAACTAGCGGTACAGTGTTGCATCTTCTGATTCTCACACGCCCTGCTCAAGTGCTGAGCTTCGATTTGGGATGGCTTGGGAATTGTTTGGGAATGAACGGCGTCGCTACGGCGAATGGAAAAGTTTATGCTTCTTTTAGGAAGCCGCTTTGGATTAGATTCTAAGTTTCATATTTCTTGCGACGGTGCTCAGCGTGGCGTTAATGTTTACTTAATGGTTTGAAGAACGATTGGCTTGGGTATGGATTGGGATTGACATCAGCATTAGATTGCGAGACTGCATTAGACAGGTGTGATCTAGAACTAGATATAGATGCTTTCTTTGAGATGCGAGATTTTGCGGGGTATATAAATACAATTAGAAACAGATAGGCGGAATAGACTGCCTTTCTATATGAACACGCCTTCAACAGGACGCTTTCATCTCAGCTCTCATACCTTTTTTCCCAAACATCTCAACCCCGCTCTCCACATATATACTAAACTACCCCTTCCTATATACTCCCACATCCAACCAAGCTTCCCCACCCTTTGGCGCCAAAACACCCCTCAACATTGGCGCCAAATCTCCCTTTCCCGCAATAAGAGAGCTTGTTCTCAGCTCCCTCTCCCTCACCTTCTTGCCCCTTTCCAATCCCAACTTACAGCGTCAAACTCCTCACCGCAGTCTCCATCCAAAGCTTAGTATACAACCGATGCGCAAACTCCACATGCTCCGGCATCGGCTTCCCATCCGCCTTCCCAAGTCCCTTATAAAAACAACTCTTCAATCTAAACTCCGCCACGCCCTCCTCCTTCTTAACTTCAACGCCAATCTCGAATAGCCCATCACTATCGCGAACGGTGTTTTTGAGGGGTGAATCGCCGCAGCGGATTAGGATTGAACTTGGGGACTTGGAGAGCACTTCGAAGTGGTCGGTTATTTGGGTTCCTACATCGTATGTACTGGAAGCAAGTTCCTGGCGGGACCAGAGTTGGTGGGCTGTAGTCGTATTGTTCTTGTACTTCTTCTCTAGATATCTGCGCTGGTATGCGTATCCTACCACCCAATCATATTAGCAAGCCTCCTCCAATCCTCGCCATGCTCCGCGACATATTCAAGCAAACATACCCAAACCACTCCAGACACCAGCACAAAACGCCTCAACAAGCTTCCCCTCTTTCTCCTTTTCTATCAAAGCAGGCTTTATCTTTGAGAGAGGCACGCGGCGGATACAGAGGTCTTGGGTTGCGGGGTTGCGGTTTGGGTTGTTTTGGGCGTAGAAGGTTGTGGATAGGATTGGGTCGGTTGCGGAGAAGGGGACGAATTTCGCTGGGTGAGGAAGTTGTGTTAGCTTTGATGATGGTTGGAGAAGGGGAAGGGAAGGCAATTGATTTGGTGGAAAGGGAAGGGAAGCTCGAGTGAAGCTTGAGGGAAGAGTGGAGGGGCATCTTACAATTCCGAGTCCAGAAAGCAAAAGCTCCCGCAGAACCTGCACCGCCGAGAATGGCGGTGCTGACGAAGGTGCGTATTATGCCCATTGTTCCAATATGTCAGATTTTCGGGGGAAAAACGGGAAAATTGTGAATTGTGAAGCTTGCGATGGTGTTGTTGTCGTTGAAATGGGTAAATTCACAGCAGCACGTGAGAAGCAGGGTCACTGTGGGCCGCGATGATGGATGTGGGGTTCAGCCAAGAGGTGCCTCGTCTCGAGGGCCTTGGGTATTTTGGGCTGGAACATCGCGAATTAGACTGCTCTCAGAAACAAACTCCAAAGACACTTTTGAAAATTGAGATTGGTGAGAGGAAGTATATCTCCATCTCACATGCCCTCAAACCTACCACGACGATCGAGCGATCGCCCTCCCTGTCTCCCGCGTCTTACGGTTCACGACAGGGCCAAGTCGGGTCCTTGCATCGCACAACATCACTGCCTAGCACCTCGATCACAAGCAAACTTCCCATTCTCCAACTAGGCATGGAAATTATTTTTGAAGTTTCGCATCCAAGATTCACAAGCTTCCGAATCTCCTACACTCCGAAGTCTTGAATGAGGGCATCCCCAGAACGCGAGAACGCGAGGATTGGCGCGTCTGTGTCACGACGAACGCCTCCTGAAACGTGCCTCAGATTTGACGCCTGAACTATCGTTTTGAATCCAAGGATGTGATTTGGTAGCGAGTTGTTTCGAAATATCGCATCTTTTGTGTGTGCTTTGAAGTGTCTGATGCTTAGTTTGCGCGAAGGGAAGTATATCTTCTGGAAGCTGTGGTTTTCATCTGACCTCTACCTCTATCCCCTCGTCTCATCTTCTTGTCTCCTCACCTTATATTATAATTCCACCTAATATCCCCCATCATGCTCAACTCACGACAAGTCAGAAACCTCATAAAAACACTCCTCAAAATCATCATCCCCCTCACCACACTTATCTTCCTCCTCCGCACGCTCTTCTCCCCCTCCTCATCCCCACCACACAAAAACCATTCCCACCACCACTCCCTCTCCGCCCACTTAATCCTCGCCACAACCACCTCGTCAAACCTCACCTGGCTCGATCCCGCCCTAAAGAACACACCATGGAAACAACAAATCTACATAACCGACCTCCACCCCTCCCACGCCAACGCCGGCGAATTGACCGTCCCGGTAAATAAGGGAAATGAAGCAATGGCGTACCTGACTTACATTGTGGATAATTATGAAAATTTACCGGACGTGATGTTCTTCCACCACGATCACGCGCAAGCATGGCATCAACAATTTAGTTCTTCTTTTGAAATCAAGAATTTAAATTTCGAGACGGTGGTGAGGGAGGGGTATGTGAGTCCGAGGTGTTTGCCGGGGTGTGAGAATGTTATTGAGTTGCCTGGGGATGTTGTGCCGCTTGAGGATTTGGGGTTGGAGGGGACGGGGAGGGATGTTTTGATTTCGACTATCCTGAGAGAATTTTATGGAGAAGTGCCCAGCAAGATTGCGGCGCCCTGTTGTGCTCAATTTGCAGTCTCCAGAGATGCTGTGAGGAGAAGGCCAAAGGAGAACTGGGTGGCGATCAGGAAATGGTTGGAGAGGACGGATGTGGATGGGGGATGGCGGGGAGGGTGTTGGAGTGGACTTGGCATTTGTGGTTTGGGATGGAGAGTGTTTTGTGAGTTTTCCTTTTGCTTTGATTCTGAGATGGTGGGGAAAGGAAGGGGGAGTTAAAAGATTGAGTGCTGACTGAAAGTAGTTGTCCTGATGAGGCCAAGTGCTTGTGTGATGTCTTTGGGGTTGGGGATTGTGCTTGAGCCCACGCTTGGAAAGTGATGAGAAAAGAGAATCCAAAATGGGAAAGAGATTTGATTTAGCATTGGAGTTTGGAGCAGGAAGTTAAGCAAAGACAGCGGTACTAGTGGGGAAAATCAAGGAAGGTATTGGAAGCATTATTGCGCACCAATTTACTCAGAAGGTCCATTTAGAAGGTTTCTTCCTGGCCATATAATCACGACCTGAGGGGGGGGCAGATTTCGGGTTGGACATGTACAATTTATCTTGAAAAGTATATACAAGAATTCCCTCTCATCCCTCATCTCACTTTCCTCTACGCAGGACAACCACTCGACGGGAAATTACAACTACTATTCTTTCCACCACCCACAATATGCACATTATCCCACACAAAATTCGAGCAACTCCCATCACCACAAAGCACATAATAGTTCTTCGCGTTTTTCGTCGCCGTCCCGCTCACATTCTTCACAAGCACATTCTCGATAATAACTCCGTTTGAAGGAGAGCCAGTTGGTCCGCCGTTGAGATAGTCTTGTTGGATGACGATGCCGTAGGAGGAGATATTGGAGAGGAAGATGTTGGAGTAAGTTATGTTGGAGATGAAACCGGTGGTGTTGAAGTTGGATTTTATGCGTGGGCCGTTGCTGCTGTTGATGATTTGGGAGTTGGAGAACTGGTGGGACGGGTTAGTTTTAGACCTTTGTAAGAGGAAAGGGGGAACGTACCATGATGTTCGTAACATTGTTGTTGCTCTTTCCACCAATACTTCCGATGCTCAAGCCATGTCCACCGGAGCAATACATATTGTCGACAGTAATCTTGTCTCCACTAGTAACAGCCACACAATCATCCTGGTTATATACTTTGGTGTTCTTGATCGTCACATTGGTGCAACTGCTAACATCAAAACCATCACTGTTATGCGCAGCAGCCAAAGTACCGCTGGCTGCGTTCGGGGCATCGCCTGCGCTGTTGTCCAAGACTAAGTCGGTGATGGTGAGGTCGGTGCAGCTGCTTACGCCGAAGAGATGAACGGGCCAATTCTTGACGGTCAGATCTTTGACAGCTGAGCCGGCTGTCATTTTCTTGAGGACGATGAATTTATTTGGCCTTGAAATTTTGTTAGGTCTAGAATATCAATTGATGGGGCGAAAACAAACTTATTAACACCACCATTACTTCCCAAGCCGTCCCAGTAAATATTACCGTTCCCATCAATCACACTCCCTTTCTCTCCCTTGATCGTAACATTCTTCCCACTAATCACAATCGGCTCGAAAGTCGAACTATTCGTATACCCGAAAGTCGTTTTCCCCGCGAATGTGACGACGGAGTTTGCCTGCAGACCGGTCAAATCGATCGCTTTCGAACCGCCGGGAACCGCGATGTCTCTGAGAACGATTGACGTGCAGTTCGATACTGCTGCTGGGATTGCTGTGTAGTTGGTGACAAGACAAGGAGACGGTGGGACAGCTTGTGCATGTGCTTGGCTCGCAACAGCGAGGACAGGAACGAATGAAGTACGCATCGTGAAAAGAATGGCCAAAAAACTAACGAGTTGAATGAATGGCAAACTCGTTTCTAAGAGAACTGAGAAATCACGATACTTTTGAAGAAACACCTCGGAAAATATCCCCAATCGAAACATCCGGAGGTTCCACCCCACCATGCCAACCATGCCCTGAAAACATGTTCCCCTGGAACATCTTCCTTACCACAAACTCACCAAACGGAACAATTCTCCATCCCAGAAGTAAAAGTGGTCTTTTCCGGCTCAGTTATACGCGTATATTGGGTACCGCAATCCACGGAAATGAGGGGTACTTAATTAAGCTTCTTCGATCCATGCGGAATTTGAAACTTTCGTCGGAAGAAGATTCTTTTAACTTTCCACATGTGGAGGAATTTGTGAAGAGGCCTAGGGGATCAGTTGAGGATTGGGAAATGTGTAACAGCCTAATGCAGGTCCGGTGTGGTGGTTAGGATGATTTGTTTCTCCACGAGTAGAATGGGTGCGGGAGTTGCAGGGTCATCTGAAGTGCCGGCGGAGCAAGGCGGATATTGAGGGGTCTTGGCACGTGAGATACCTTGAGGATATAATTTATCTGATATAATTTGGCCTTGGCTTGCGGATCTGTTGCGAAGCTTTTGATGTTGAGCTTGTTCTTTGCTTGTTATTCAGGTGCTCGTTGCCACGCGTTTCCTTCCGGTTGTCAAATTATCAAATTTCCATGTTTAATCTGCCAAGCAATGAACGATGTGTAACCTCAAGCCCTAGCGAAGTAATTTTCAACCGCAGCTCGTGGCTAGAATTTCGTTAAAATCATATTTTCTATTTTCAAGATTTGATTAGATATTATTCGCGAGTATGATGTTGATTCTCCGGGACGAAGGAGGGCGAATGATCAGGAATGTAGAATACTCACCATGACGAGGATAGTTCACAAAATTTGGAATATACGAGGAGTATATCGTCCTTTTTGCACGCTTCGATATGTAGGATTGGATATAGATATTATGATTTCCACACTGATATATCTCAATAATGAGTATACGCATTCTACTACCTCTGGGCCGGCCCCCAGTTCCATACTCAACCTCCCTTTTTGTAGATACTTTTAGATGAGAGTTGTATATACGCATTCACCAATGATACGATTTCACTCAGGAGTCCTTGGAGTTTGAGGACGCAGGTAATCCTTCAGATCCTTGATTCGCGTTTAGGTATGAGATCAAGGGCGACTTGCAATAGCTTGTGTCGCAAGTATTTCATCCAACGTCAGCTGTACGTAATATCGACTTGCTATAAATTTCGAGAACCGATATCTAGACTTCTCATAATCAAAACGCTATACAGTTCACATCAAGTACCGAGTGGGTACTTGAAATGACAGTCTAAACGCAATGCCGTCTCTATGAAAATGCACCGCATCGGAATATAGATAAAGTGCGAACTGCAACAAAACTTGAACTCCCGAACAGTTTACGGACCCCATGAGTAGATGCGGTATGCAACAAATCTTAAGCAGAAGTCTAGATTCTCGTTGTCTTAGTCTAGCTCGCGGCAAGTATTTAGGGACCTTTTTAGTCGAAGCGTGTGTCTTACTATGCTCGAAGTGCAACAAGTTGAAAACCGAAAAGTCCGGATTGAGCTCCACTTAAATTAGAAGGAAGAAAATATTCTAAAGGAACTAGTGATGGAGCCATGATCTTAAACCCACCCCTATTGCCACCCCTTGAAAACTTCTCCAAATTATAACTCGTTGTGTTCCTATCCATAACCGACAGTATCAGCAAGGCGGTCATCACGGACCTATGCCGGACTTGTCTCACGGAGTTCGAAGTGCAGCAAAAAGGGAAGAGAGGATTTTAAACCAAGCCCTGCGTGGGTCAAGAGACTGAGAGTGACCTGTGAGGTGGATAGTGTTAGAATTAGGCAGTGTTAGAGTGAAGAGAAAAAGCTAATGACGCGTATGAGGCGAAAGACCGTGCCGATGGGCTGGAGGAAAGCTAAGAAGCGATCCGAAATGAAGAGAAGTACTTGTTTCACTATTGACGATGTGCAACAAAAGAAAAAAAGAGGAGACTTAGTCCTCTCTTCGAACTATGAAGACTACCGTGATGTATATGAGGTTGTGCTGATGCGATGGCACAGAGCGACTCGAAATGAAGTAAAGTACTTGTCTCACTATTTCCGATGTGCAACAAAAGAAAAAAATGGAGACTTAGTCCCCTCTTCGAACTATGATAACTGCCGTGATGTATATAAGGCCGTGCTGATGCGATGGATAGAGCGACCCGAAATGAAGCGAGGTACTTGTCTCATTATTCTCGATGTGCAACAAAAGGAAAGAAAGGGGATCTAAAAACCTCCTAGTTCCAGGGCTTATTGGAAAAGGCGGTGACGTCGATGAGGCTGTTGA
Organism: Halenospora varia; assembly: GCA_020726485.1. Classification (NCBI taxonomy): domain Eukaryota; kingdom Fungi; phylum Ascomycota; class Leotiomycetes; order Helotiales; family Solenopeziaceae; genus Halenospora; species Halenospora varia. Next base: position 885,629 of record JAHEWH010000007.1, read on the forward strand.
AGTGAACGAATGATGTAAGGCGACGGGTAGACCAAATTTGGTGAGGTAATTGCCTCACAATGTGCGAAGTGCAACAAAATGCGAGAAGTGAACTCTAGAATTTGGTAGTGCTGAAGCGGAAACATTAAAGGAGAAATGAAGAGTGATAATGATGGAATGTGTGATCATTAGAAAAATAATTAGTGATGACGTTGATGAGGCTATGAAGGCGAAGGAGCAAAGCTTTTTGTGGTCGGCCATAAAAATGAAAGTTTGTTCAAAGTGCAACAACATGGCAATTAGAAAGTCCACTTTCTTTGACTGACATGCTGAACGTATTATGTAATACTTTTGTGGGAGTGATGTGACGAGGCTGCGTGCATATGTTGTCTGGGGCAGGAAACCCTAATGGGAAAGAGACGAACTTGGGATGGGTGATGTAGTTGTGAACGTTCAAGAAAAAGGGTTGGTAGAAAACGCTATGGACGGACTTTGCATGACGAGTAGATTGGTGAACGATGCCAAAAATATCATTCTTGCATTTCTTGTTTGTAAAAAAAAAGAAGATTGCGCAAGAGTTTGGTGAGATCAGCACTAGTATATTCTCAGCACATACATAGGTACAACAATTATCCTTAAACGAAAAAGATCTCGATGCTCTCAGGGGAGCCCGAGTAGTAGCTAAAGTTAGTCCTTCGTCACGATTCACATAGATAAGAAAGCAATAGCAGCTGGGGTATGGCTTGAGACACGTGTAATAGCAACAAGACCTGCCCGTTTACCGTTACAAAATACAAGTATGGAAAATTTCATGTTATTGACAAGGTCACTCTGAATTGACATAAATTCCATCAAGTACCAGGTAACCTATAGAACCTTTAGCACAGGCAGCTAGATGTGTTGAGACGCAAGGGGATACGGCTCTGAGATTAGCTCGTAGTGCTGAGCCACCATTAAATCCAAACCATCTAATCCAGAGAAAAGCAGTACCAAGAACTACATTTAAAACGTTGTGAGGTCTTGGAGCTCTGTTGCGCTCCTGTATGTCGTTCTCAAATAAGTAGGGTAGAATACACGTTTATTCGGAATCTGCCTGCGTGATCGCCCGTGTAAAACCAAAACACTTCTCTCATTTACCTGAAAACGTTCTCGTATGTCTGAAATTTGACAATCGATCACGCATTTTTAATAGAAGATTTACTGATGCAATTTCTCTCTTGACGTGCGTGGTCTTCTTCGATTTGACAGATTGCCTTCTCGGGAACCGTTGGGGCTGGAATATTTCTTACAGGTGGGGGACTAATAGCTATTTCTGGGTCTCATTCACGCGATCTCAAGTATAAACATGGCATAAAATATGAGGTAGAACAACTTTACCTGACTCTGATATTGGCAGAGCTTTTCTTCAACAACTGTGAATACATGCACATCGTGTGCAGCGCTTGTGACAACATTCAGGACAATGATCGACACAATTAGTTTGAAAAGAAAATTTCTGGTAACAATGACTCAAGCCGTCAAGTCAAGCTAAAAAAAAAATCAATAAATGACAGGAGGCAAAGGACCTCAGTCAGATTCGTTGGTCAATTTTGGGATGAGGAGGGGAGAAAGGCCGCATAAGCTGCACAACTAGGCACGATAGGAACGAGAGTCCCGCCAGCGAAATCAAGTCTTACTATCTTAAAACCCCTCTCCAAGGAGGTCCATATTGACTAAGTGACTGGTTTGCAGATGATAGACGATAGCATGAACAGTGCTAGCGCCATTGAACGTCATAAGTGAAAGGCACCTGTCGTTGATAATCCATCTTTCATCCCAACTCGAATTGGAGAAGCACATGTGTGTAAAATAATACCTTAGCTTATTTTTCATCTTTATTTATCATGCCATTGCATCATCGAAATTCTTCTTTCATTGACACAAGAAGACGAGCTCAACAGTCCTCGCGAACAACCCACGCCGTTTGTAAGATTACAAAAGTGGAAAATGAAAATCATATTAGACAAGAGTGCTCCACTATTTTCCGTTGGTTTTCTCTTGATGAATCAGATTTCTCTTGGTAACTTCTAAGTAGGCTTCCACTTTCTCGGGTTTGGGAAAGTACGGTTGGACCACTTTCATTGAGCCGAACAAACGAGCCTTGACACTTGGCCGAGGAAGCAGCTCCACCTGAATTCTGCAAGAACAAAGGAAGGCACTCCATTGAAAAATGACACAACATCCTGATGACTCCTTCCCAGATTAAGAACTGCTCCTACCCATTCCAACATACATCGACTCGTCCTTCCCGACCTGCGCTGCACTTACTGGGTTGTCACCTGACGAGGTTCTCACCCTAAAACATCGGTTGAAAAACAGGAAGGAATGCTCCTCGATCCCCCGCATGACGCACACAAACACTTCCATCCCTTCCACTTCAGCCATGATAATATCACCACGAATGATTGGATATTTCGAAACGCTTCAGGATGCAGTCCCAGGGCGAGCATCTGCACGCGCCTGTCCGGACATACAACGCCTCGGTGACTGTGTCTTACCAACGTGGCCTCAGAAGTATTGATCCAGCGCATATCATGAAGGCCGCACCGTGTCATATCTCTGTTCGACGGTTCCACAGACCGTGTCGATACTTTCCGCTTCTTATGAGTCTGGGCTTCAACTCGGTGAAGGCTATCAAGGCTCAAGTCAAACATCATCTTCAGCTCGTCTTGGGGGCGCTTTCCACCGCCCTCGACTTCCAGGTCAAATTCGAACCGGTAACATCGGGTGGGAAAATGCAGTTGACGAGGCTTTACATATGAGGTTGGGATGTACGCCGTCGCTCGACGGAGGGGTTACAGATGCAATTCTATTTGATGACGCTTGTCCCGCCAGCACGAGCGATTGGTCGCGCCCTTTCCCGCCGCTCAATCTCACTGGATTTGAACCCACGATGGTGTCAACCCCTGAACGCTGATTCGACGGAATCGAAAGTTAGATGTTGCAGGGACCCCCGATATCGCCTCGTTTGCTTCTGCCTAAGCGGTGGATGCAACATGTCTCACCCCATGGCTGAGTGATTTCATGTCCTTGTCGTGTTGTCAGCGGATCGGCGCACAATCCGGGTACCACCTCGATAGGCCTATCACTGCTCGTCGTGGCGGCTAGGCACTGCTTATAGCGGCTGTTCAGTGGATTTCAACCATGTTGGACCGCGGTGAACCCTTGCTCAGAGGTCTTTGTTGCATAATCTCCACTTGTATGAAGCAAAGTGTGAGGGAAAGTTATAAGGAAGGGCAGTCCGTCGTCAGATTCCACGCCCTCTGCCCTCCCTGAGCCTCTTTGAGAGCGCAGAGCCGCATGTCTTCGTTTTCCCGACCGCTTCTCACGAGTTCCGCCGCCTGCCTGACGCTTCAGCATTATTTTCGATGTGCTGGCCATGCAGCAGCCACCAATCAGCGCGCAGAACCCTGCTTCGAAGGAAGGCCCCGCTTTCCTTGATTGACGACTTCGGATTGGGCGGAAGCACTCGAATAGCCCCACAATAATGCCGGATTTACGCACTTTGGTTGGCCGGTTGGAGCTCACCGAACCTCGACACGCACACTCAGCACTCTCGCCAAGCCAGCGCAGGACTCTGAATGGGATCGATGGGCAGTTGAGGATAGAGAGCTTCCCGTGGACGCGCTGCTGTCTTATAGCAAAGACGCGCAGCGCCGGCGGGTTGCGCTGAATCGGCTGCTTCTAGCGATTTTCAGGGTGCCAGTAGTCCTGGGTCAGTCCTGGGTCACGTTTTCTCGAGGGAGGTAAGCAGACAAGCTACCCCACACTCCTTTCGCGCACGCTGCGAACTACTACGGAGAACTGTACGGTAGGTGTTTTTTGCATCTCGTCTCTGGCTCACTGCACTCTTGCACTTTGCAACGCACCCGAGTCTTCCCCTCCTCGCCCTCATTACTGCCATTCCTTCATATTCTTTCTTTCCTCCACCACACTTGCTGTCAATCTCCTCGCTGCAAACAATTGTTTACACACGACTCAATATCGCTACCATTGAACATCCAAAAAGTAAGTCGCTGCTAGCGCTCGTCAACCTTCGTTCTCCAAGCTGACTTGCTGCCTAGAACACCTCGACTCGACCATGGCAGCTCAACACCGGTCCGCTGGTCGAAATGCCAACTCCGTCGCCACGAACAAACATGCCTCGACATCTTCAGGCAGCTATCCCAAATATGATGTTTGCGACTCTTTTTCTCCGATCCATTTCGCTGCTGCTCCTGCTTCTCCGCCCAACACATTCAAAGATAGCGGCTATTTTGGGTCACCTCCACGACAGCTCAACGATTATGAAGACTTTCAACTCTACGAAGACCCGCCATTTATCGATGAGAAGGCATCTACATTTGCAAATCACGGATCAATCTACAACGGCACAAACAATGAACAAACTACTTTCATCCCAAAATATTCTTCCGCTTCGTCCGACCATGATTCACGATCAGGCAGCAGCCACAGCGAAACCACAGCGTCTCAACAAAACACATACACGACCTACGACACTGATCGTGTTCCTGAGCGACCGTCGCTTTTTGGGACTTACGAACTCGTCGCTGGTCCAACTCCGCTTCACAACTGGGCTGTGACTCCTCACCGCCATGAGCTGAATGCATATCGCTTCGAGCAACCGCCGTACCCGTCCGATCGTCTTTCACCCTCGACGCCAGCATCGCCAGCAAAGCGGCGCCGGACAAGACCCAGCAAGTCGCACCGCAAATCATCGAAGCACTAAATTGTTCGCTTCTTGCGTGTTTCTTCATTATTTCGCACACATAAGCAACGCACGCGCTATAATACTGCGCTTTCTTCACGGCATTTCTTCACGACATATTTCCTCGTTGCATTTCACAACAACTTCAAATACCTCTTTCGGCAACGAAACATTTTCTCAATTTTTTTCTTCTGGTTCATGGTTCCGGCACCGATAATGGTCGACGGGTACGAGTTTTGGTTTGGGATTTCATTTTTCATAGCAGCGAACGAGCGATAGCGATAGCAAAATGCAGCGGATGAAGATAGCGATGGTGTTTGTAATGATGAGGGAGCGTCGAGCGCGATGGCCAGCAGGGCTGGTGTTAATACCCAAAAGTTGATTTGCGATTTGTATTTGGTTTTCGCGTTCTGTTGGACATTTGGCTTGGTTTGAACGGATTTTAGATACATACCCCACTTCACTGATATATTAACGAGAGGATGATATGGGACGCCTGGCAGGATAGCTAGCATGATGGAACGGATAGGATGAGATGAGATGAGATGAGATGAGATGAATAGAATGATTACTCTCCTCACACAATATACTACTCCCTGTCGCGTTGTGAGATTGATGAGGATATGAGTGTTGGTGAGGTGAGGTTTGTCGGGGTGAACATCGTGGAATTCAGACGAGCCGATGTTCAGCATATCCACGAACATCATGAACATGCTCGCGTACCTAGTCCTTCATCACCAATCATCAAGTCGTCGCACACCTGCAACTCGCACAAAATCAAAGATCATCACCCCGCCTTCCTCATGCAAGAGATCATCATCGCTGTCGCCACTGAACGTCCACATTCCCATCTCAGCCCTACGCTATCGCTATCAAAGTTATCGTGGTTCCTGGAATGGGCTACCGGGTAACCCCGCATTGTGGCGACCAAAGGAATTTTTAGAGCCGGGTAATGGTGGGTCGGCTCGGGACGAGGTGGCGGGTAGAATAGATGAGGGGGCAATTACGTTTTTGATAGTTGATAGCTTGACAGCATTAGCAGCTCCATCCATCAACGTTAACTCTAGCTTCCTTATTTTTCTCTTGCGATAATCCCCTTTCATGTTTCACAGCGTAAATGGTATTCCATTTGGGAGGGGGATTGCGCGAGTATATCCCACGCACACTCTTAACTGCCTTTCTTGCCTGTCTCTTTTCACGTGTATGATTTATGATGTTTTTAAGAGGCCAATAAAAGAAGGGGTTGATCACCTTCTATTACTTTCCTATCCTACATTCTCGATGAGTAGTTTTCAGTATCGTGAGGATCTTCAGTTGTGTATATCATTGATCTGATGCTTATGCTTTACTCTGACATGCCAGTTTCCGCGTCCTTCTCATACCTCGATGCTACTGTCTCAAATCACCGCTCGTAACCTATCGTCTATAGGATTTGCTTTTTCATAGCACGTCTCCTAGAGCAACAATTTCCTTTTACTAGTTCTTTTTTGAGTGTAATTTCTCTCTGCACCTTACCATTTGGAGCTATCACAATTTAGGATGCTTCCAACCACACTCATCTCACCTCCGTCTCATTGCTTGACGGACTTTGTTTCTGTGCATACTGATTGTCCGAGTAATGATTTCTTTTTCTCGGTACCTGCTGTTCACACCCTCACGTCTACGAGTCTGTTCTCGCGCTCGTTTTGAGGCAGATCGCGGTCCGACCCCTGTTTTTAGTTACTTACTACCGGTAATCCAATCTGTTGAATTGTTCTTCTACTTTCTGAAATTTCTTCTTCACCATTTTCTTTTACCTACGCGGTTCAGCCAATAGGGAGGTTCAGGTAGGGTGCTAGAAAGTAAGGCTGTATCTGCAGAGTACCGGTGAGGGCGGTGCCGCCACCAACTGCGCCTGCACTGAGGCTGGGCTTTCGAGCATGAGGAAGGTGCGACCGAAGAAATTTTCCACACCATTAGATCTTCTTGCGTTTAGCATCATTTTGCAAGTACTTTCCGCACCTAAGTTTGCTTTGTGCTCTCACCTTCCCCTCACTTTATTTCGTGGATCATGTCGACCGATTCGGGCTTTGAGATTGGCAACAACCGTGAGGTAGATAACGAGGCCGTGCTATGTAACCCCGACGATACTGTCCTCACTCATCTAGAGACCGATCATCTGCCTCCAGCCGATGTGTGTATTGACCCGGAATCACCCGTACCTGAAGAGTGGAAACTTCCTTCTGGAGGAAGGGATTATGGAGAACCCGGGAAGAAAGTAGAAGGCAAGACAGGGGGGCAACTGAGTCTAGGGCAACGAACAAGCGTTATGAATTGCCAAAGGGGATAATTCCGGAAACCGACGAATTAAGATTGCGTGATCGCGAGACACAAGATGAGGAGAATTCACAAGCAAAGCCTCAACAAAGCTCGTCAATTCATCGTGGATGGAGCCATAGCTCGGGAGCTATGCCAGAGGTGCCGTCCCCCTCCGATAGGTTACCTGCTCGACTTTCTAACCCACGAGGCCATACTTTACCTACATTCCTAATAGAGAAAGCCTTTACAGATAGTCACCCGTCTAATGGTAAGTGTAGATGCTGGACTAGTCTAAAATAAGACGACATTGCTAATCGATCCCGAAGCACGTTTTTCCATGAGCAACGAAATTTGCTTCAAAGACGTCCGAGGCATTGATTGCGCTTGCGATGCTTGCTTCAATGTAAATACGGCTCCCCAGGTATTTCCCGATTTCGGGAGCGATCCGACAATTGGCGGTTTTCGGTGCATTCATCCTGGATGTAGTGCTCCACCTTTTCAGACGCAATACCTTCTGGACTGTCACGTCAATGTTCATAGTTTAAATTGGTCGCACTATTGCCCTGTCAAGGGATGTCTACGGAGTGAAGGCGGCAAGGGATTCAAGAGGAAGTGTGACATGATCCGGCATGGACTCAACCTGCATGACTTCCCAGGATATATCTGTCCTTTCTGTCCCTATAGAGAGCATAAAGATCCTACACCTGGTAGCCTCAAACGGTAATCTCTTCAACCTAGTTCGTTATAAACGGTCGGCTGACATTATAAACCAGGCATGTTACAGTTCATCATGTAGATATAGACAAGAACGACCCATTGCTACGAGACGCATTATCGAAACGACCGGAGAGCTCTTTGATACGACGCAAAAGGCACAAGCCATCAATCAAGGCGTTAGAAATTAAGCCTACTGAACAAGTTGGGAACCAAAAGCTGGGTGATGTGTTGGAAAACCCCATCACTACAAAAGCGCCAAATACCCAGTTTTTATAGAATGGCCACGAAAAAAGATATTCGGATGACTCGATTGCCACTCTTACCTCCAGTTATCATCAGAAAAAGATTCCTTTGCTCCCGGCTCTTGGTATAAACACTACAATAAACAATAAGGAATTTCCGACAAATTTCCATACTGATACCGCTACTACTACCAATCAAATTGCGGTATCAAACACAAAAGAAAGTCATTTGTTTTTATCAAATTCCAGTGACGTAGGCAATCCTGAGGTCCAGGTGGATGCCTATGAAAAGACTACAGAGCTGCAGATTCTAAATGTTCCGTATCCACAGACTCTTGCTACAGACTCTGGATATGCTTCTCTGGGAAATGGTCAAAGTACCCAAAATAAGAAAGAAGACGACGCCCAGACAGTTTTTACTGATAATCAAGAGCTGGATGTGCCTGGAGATGTGAAGAAAAAGCTCTCGACAGCCTTTACCGGTGAATTGCTCCAGAATATTCGTGACGTTTTGAGTGCATGCTACATAGAGAAGGAAATTCGCAACGCGCTTGCAGAAATTTTGAAGGAATTTTCTATAAGATGTCGAAAAACTGCTAGTTCTAAGCAGCAAAAGGATGCTACCACGTTTGTTCGGCATTATAGGCAGTACGTACCCCTTAAGGTTGTTCCCTATGAGCCTAATTCTTCTCGACAGACAGGGAAGAATAATCACCAAGGCAAAGAAGATGTGTCTCTAACGGTGTGAAACTGATTTGATGTCTCTAGTTGCATTGCGAAATTGTTTGAGGCATATATTAAAGAGATTTCAGGCACAAAACAGGAGGAATCGGACGAGGAGGAAGAAGATGGCGCAAATGTAAAGGCGCAGGACGGTCTGAGTCTGGCGGAGAAGATGCAGCTTTGGCACGCTAATAGACCAGAAATTCCGAAACCGGATGACTTAATTACCAATGCCAATCCCACGGATGAGGAGATTGGAGATATTGAAGAATATACTATATCCCAGTATTCCGAGGCTTGGAAGTTCATCACCAATGGCCATGAATTCCGGTGGTTAATTGGAAGAATCAAGACTGAGATGGTACTTACCGAGCGAAGGGAAACGCCTGCTGAGAACATTCGACTAGAGATACTTAGAGGGCTGGCCTCTTCGAGGAGAAGCGGCCAAAGCCAAGGCAACGGTTGCGAGTTCTCCACCGCATCATTTGAGATCGAGTGGACCCTACTGGCGTTCCTCAAAGACCACTACCCCAACCAGCAGAGCCTCGAGCTTGCTTCCATTATCACTATTGTTGGGTCAGGCGTAGATGTGCAAACCCTAACGTGTGCAGAATATATGCGTCAAGTTTGGCCAACAACAGGGGTTGAGACTTTGAATGCTTTGCAAGAAGCGGTCGAAAAAGGGCAAGGGGGTTCTTATCAATGTAGAGTGAATCCGTCGCAAGATTATGTTAGTCACTGATCAATGATACCTCTTAGGCACTACCACCGAAAACACTCAAATTACTCTTTCAATCAATGTCGCGAAAGTTTCAGCAGTAGTATCCGGTACTGATCCGAGTATAGCTGAAATCGGCCAACAGTTGGCTTGGCTCGGTGCTGCTTTGCGGGAATCGCCTTTCGATTTCAGTATGGCATACTCGACTCCTGAAATTGCGATCCGCACCAGCAGACAGGCAAAGTTCACATTGTCCCATCACATCACGAGAATCGACTCCCACCAAGGAGACGCGCAGCCAAACGGGTCTTGCTGGCATCCGCTTTTCCGTAACCCAATCATTGTCAAGGGGTACCCAATTCTGGCAAGAGTCAACGGCGAAAAGGGTCTAGAAATCCCTCTTAATATGATGGCCGGACTTGGTGAGGCATCTAGGGTAACGAATTTCGATGGCGGTCTTCTGATTAAAGGCTTCTCGACTATGTTTTGCCCAACCCAACAGATGAAAAGCTCCCTGCTGTGGCACTTTCTTTACAATGATGATGGAAGTAGGATGCCATACCTGTCGGCCGACAACATTTCTGGTGGCCGTCTCTCAATCCAGGATGTTGATTCTCCCTTTCTGGAACACTCACGGCACTTTCTTGGTTGGGCTTCATCTGTTGAAATCCACGCCGGTAAGTTCAAGGTCCTTCAGCCTTCTTGTCCGAGGGGTCGAGGCTGATATATGAGTAGGCACAAAGGATGTGAAATATGAAGACATCGAATGGGCTGGCTCTAGCCTGGCGACCGCTGGACTGGCTATTCAGAACGCCTCTCTTGTAGCTGGGAAGTTCTTGTCTGGTGGGGTTTCCTTTGTCAGAGGTATTCAAGACACTCCAATCTATATTGGCAGAGGAGGGGGTCCGTACGCTCAGGAGGTTCACTCTGCACGCAACATGACGGTTGTTCTTTACGACGTTGGAGAGCACCGTGGATGGCTGGTTGATGGTGCAAGCGCACTCCTTCACATAACGCGTACCCAACTCGTATCTAATCCATATTGCGAAAGCGATCTTTTTCGACTCGAGGATTTCCAATACGCTGATTCTAATGCTGGAGTATCTGCTGCCAATGTTGCACTCATGAATAAGAAGAACAGGAACATGGTAATATTTGAAGACGTTGAGACGTCAACAGAGTCCAGGTCAAATGTCGATGAAGTAGCTGAGGATCAAGTTAAAAGAGTCACGAAAAGATGGACATATCAAGATCTGGTACGGCAGACATACCACATTTTAGAACAGATTCACGATTACCAGACCAAAATGATGGCGTCACCAACGCTGGGGGTCCGATGTTCGCCTCGGGAAAAACTTATTGGCTTTGGTTTTATGGACATTGTGGATGGCCAAAATGAACTCCTGCCACGAGTTGCAACTTTGAAAGCAAGTGGCCGAGGATGGGTGGACTTCACGAGGACTATTCGCGCAATCACACTTCTTGGAAAGGGCTTTGGGGAAATCATTAGACCAAAAAAAGACTCGAACAAGCTCTGCGAATACTGGCACCATGTGCCGACTGGAAAAGACTACCTTGTGGCAAGCACAACAACTCTGAAGGAAATTTCGAGAAAATATGGAAATTTTGGCTTCGATTCTCTGGAACTGGCCAATGGAATTTACTGGCACAAACCGGACAAGCTGTTTGAATCGTGCCAATGCAAACCTATCAGCAAGAAGGGTATTTGTGATCGAGTTCAGGTGCTTTTACCTCCGTCCTTGGGGACGAAGAAGCATCCACACCCTTTCAAATTCCCAGATGGTGCAGTAATATTTGGGCGGAGCAAAAGGTTCCCATGGCGCTGGCCAAGTAAAGGAGAACCAGTCAAAGGAGAAACATCAGACTCTGAGCTTGATGATGAGAGTGGTTTTCATGATAGTGGAATTGGGAGTCAGAGATCAACATCAGATCCAGCATCGGATCCAGCATCAGACATCGATAGAACTGGGGGTTTAAGCTCTTCCCCATCGAATCGCTCCCCACTGTCTTCAATTGTAGAAGGTGCAATGATGTCTGGAGGGCTGGGAGAGAATGAAGAAATTCAAAACGCGGTTGACCCACTGATCTTGGAAGATGAAATTCAAGCACCACCTCCTCCGGGTGTGATACCATTGGGGGGAAGTGCGATAAATTTCGGGGAGTTTGAAATGCCTCCATTGAGCGCTCAGACGTCCCTACAAGTTCCGACAAGGCCGTGGGGAGCAAAGAGAACCTGGGACAGGTTTAAAGAGAAAGCACCTCAAGTGTTTCCGACGAAAAAGCAGAAATTGATTGCTGGCACTCACAGCTTAGAGGATGCTAACGATGGTAAAAAGTAGCAATGCTGATTAAGTGCGTGGTTTTGAAGTCATCGCGCTCTGACCACAACACTTTTTCCGCCCACCAGTCAGCAGATTTGACTATTGAATAGGTTGGTCTTTATGTGATCGAGAAGCCATGGCTTTGAGCTAACAGACCCAAGGCAGTGTACTTCGCCAATTTATCAAGCGACTAGATTATATGGGGTGCCATTTTACATGTATATATGGTGTAGATGTTGAAGTGTTGACCAAAATATCTTGAAAATGATGTTTGGCGGGGTAATAGCGGGGTAGTTGAGCTCGAAATTTGGACATGTAGTGTAAGTGCTACTTAAACTAGTGACAAATATTATTGATACTAGAAGTAAATACCACAGACAAATAAGCTACTACGGAGCTATAAGAGCCTTTAGATCTATAAAATAATTGTCATTTTCTGGTCGCACTTGCACGCTGATAGAAGGTGCTACGGTACAAGAGCGGAATTACTTGAGCAAATCAAATTCAGAAAGAGAAGGAGCGAGCCAGAGGCTTCGCTAACACAAGAGGATGGAATTACCTGTTGATTATATCTACGGAGAGGCAATAGTGCCCGGAAGGAAGCAACCATGTTGATGCACCTGCCTTCCAACATTAGCACTTCAAGAAATCGTGACCAGCACATAGAAGTAATACTTGAGTAAATTCAAAAACTTCTCTAGTCTTTCATGAAAACCCAGACTTTGCCATTCCTTGACAATTAAATATTAAGAAACTTGAAGAATAAAAGTCTTGGAGGATGCTGATTATCACGTGGATGGAACGTTTCGCACTAAGTTTAGCGGATCTCATTTCCCCATGCACCTCCTGTTTTTGTTTCTCCGAACTTCACTCTCGACACAACACAATCATAAATTTTTAACGAAACATCAACATCCGTCAATTAATTACATAGTATGTGTGAAGATGAATGCTCATAGCATCAAAGACACCCTCGTGTGTCACGTACTGTGGAACAGCTCGAACTTCAATGTTCAAGTGTTCTCACTTATTCCAGCGACACTCCCCAGATCAAGATGGAACAGAAAATTACTCACAGTGGGAAATATAATTGAAGACTCTCCGTAAGTTGCGACTGCCCTCTTCATCTATTCTTCCGATGGTGGAAGGAGTGTTTCCCCTAAAGTGTATCTCGATGTCCATTTTGCCTTGGAAAAGAGACGGTCACTACTAGTTCTGTCCAGCAGCGATCTAGTCAATACAATATTATTCAAAACTCCATCATTCGTATTCGTCATCGTCATCGCCCATTATCTTTCTTCCTCGCTGCCCACGACCTCCACGACCTCGTCTAATTCCGCGACCATAGCCTCTTTCTGTTCCTCTACTATGTGTCGGTGTATTGCTCGCTTTCGCTGTCCTTGCTGGATCTTTCGTGCTATAGTAGCACCTAGTGATGTATTGAAGTTCGCGGCTCCATACTGATTGTACTTCGAGAACCTGTTAGTAAGTGTTAATTCCTTCCATGTTGGTTGGCTTACTCCTTTGCCACTTCTGGTCATTCTTCCTTCGCCTACTATGACGGTCTCACTAAAAGCATTCTGCATAGTACGTCAGCGTTGTTCTGAAGGAAGCTGTGTGCCTGCACTTACGAATTCAGGCGATTCGGGCTGAGCATCAGATTTGTTTCCATCAAGTTCGCCCCGGTGCTCACCTTCCTTTATTGTCGATGCCTCAGAATTGTAATCGCCCTTGGCTTGCTGTTCAATCAACTCGTCAACCTGCTTATTTTCAGGGCTAACCTCTCTCTTTCGCTTGATCTGGCCTGAGATATCTAGGTTGGACGATTTTGCTTCTGCAAATCTGACTATGGGCTTATGTCCAAACGTTAGCTGTTCATCTGCTGGGGATAGGCTTGGAGCTTTTCTCGTCGTGGGCGAGTCTTCCTTGTAGTCGAATTGTGGCATCTCAGTCTTGTTCTTGACATGCTGGAAATCTGCCATCATTCTCATTGGCTTAGGATTGATGTTTGCCATGAGTATCATCACCTCAGCCTCATTGCCGGCCTGCTCCGTTGGATTAGCGATGATCGATTTAGGCGGAGTACAGCTCATCAGAACCTCGTGATTTCGAAGATCAGCTCTTAGTTCTTCTAACTCTTCTGGCTCTTCTGAGTCCGATTCTTCTTGGTAAATTGGTGCCCTAATCGATGCCACTCTGCGTACTCCTCGTCGCCTCTGTAATTCAGCTTCCTTATAGGCATCGTCTGCAGCTTCTTCCTCGACCAGGTCCTCCTCAATAGCCTCGACATTATCCGCAGTATTCCCAGTATCGATCCCTATCGGATTTTTGTTGATGTCTATTCCCAGCTTCTTCGCTTCCAACCGCTTCTTGTACCATTGTGGATATCGTTCTGGGCGTCGTACCACTGCGTCGGCATTCTTGTTCAGTTTCTTCGCGGCGGCTCTTAATTGGAAGACTCTGCACTCGTTCCAGAGACTCGCAAATTCTCTCAAAACATCCATCAACAGCTCGCTGCACTGTGCCTCCCTAAACATTCTATCTGCCACACTAGTCTCCAAGTCCGTTAAATGATTTGCGACCTCCGGATCGATCTGCGATAGGGCTGTGTCGTCGTTTTCGATGTTGCTCCAGAGGTAGATCATAACACGTTTGATTGATTTCTGATCCTTCAAATCTAGCTCAGAGGCGTATGTCCAAGGCGGCGCAATTGCTTGTTTTGGCTCCGTCATCCACCGAGAGTTCTCGACGTTCGTCTTTGGTGGCCATTGCGGATGCAGGCCAGGACGTGCCATTGTGTTGTAGTTATTTCCAGAATCCATAAGAATGATATGAATGCTGCGTAGAATGCGAAGTGGAATATTTGCGTAATTGCAAGTGCAAATGCAAATGACTTCGTTTCGTTGTGTTGTGTTATTCTTGCTTGGAGCTATTGTGTTTATTTTAGGTTGGGCGCAAGTGCGACTGTGCAAGCGAGGAAGTTTATTTACATCGTACAATATTCAATTCTACCCGCGCTAGCTGCACTGCCCAATTATCGTTCATATGCTTCCAACTCCAAAGACGAAGACCAAGCGTCGCTACCAATATCCATCCCATGCTTCACTCCCCAAAATCAAAACTCAATTAACGGTCGCCCAGGCCGAAGCTGCTGGAAGGGCTGTAGGAGTAGTAGCAGAACAATCCTCTCTATCTTTCTCTTCTTCCTTCTCCCCCTTACCCCTACCCTTCTTCTTGCTGTCCTTCTCCGGATGTTTAACACACTCACGCTTGTGCTTAGCACAAGTTCCACACACCGGTCGTCCCCGGTCACAGGTAACATGTCTCTCCCTGCAGGGAATACAAGCTCGTCCCTCCCCCTTCTTGATACCATGAGGGTTTCGTCTTCGTCTTCTCTTCACCTTCTCTGTGCCAGAAGAGGCAGCTGAAGGCGTGGCAGAGGCCCCACGAGCTAAAGATTCAAGCTTCGCTCGCTCTAGTCTCGATCCCGATCTAGAAGCCTGTATTAAATGTTAGATGAGATGAAAGAGGATTGTAAATGTTTCAAAGCGAGAAAGAAAATAGAGGAAGGGTTTCACCTCACCTGCCCACCCTCAACGTCTTTCATCCTCACATCTTCACCATCTCGCTCCTCCACTGCCATCTCATCATCTTCCTCCCCCTCAACACCATAAAACTTCTCGACGGCCTCCCTATACGCCGGGATATTCGCCCATGGCCGACACAGCACGTTTTCCTCACCCACCTCCTCCAACTCCTTCACAGCCGCCAAAACATCCTCATCCGTTCCCTCCCTCGCTCCCACAAACTTTTTCACCGCATCCCGAAGCAAAGTATACGTTGTGCCGTTCAAATGAACAGCAGACATGATTCGTTCGATGGCTGCGTTGTGGGTGGCGGGCAGGAAACGGAGGTGGGAGGTAAGGAGGGAGGGGCTGGTAGCGGAGAGTGGCTTTGGCAGCTTCTTCTTCTTTGAGCTCTTCTTTTCCTTTTTCTCCTTTTTCTTTCCTTTCTTGCCCCTGGGGCTGTTTGGCATGTACTCGCTTCCTTCACTTCCTCCTTCTACTTCTTCTACTCCCATTCCCATATCGTCATCCTCATCCTCCTCACCAACATCAACCGAGCCTTCTTCTGAGCTCGAAGGCGAGCTAGTTGGTACATATCCCGCTTGTTTTGGTCGCTCCTCCAACGGCAAAGCTATCATAAGAGCCAGGTAATGCATCAACAGCCTCAATGTTGGTGCCTCGGCTGTGTTCAAGGGGATGCGGCGGAGGACAGAGAGGTTGTTGTAGCGCTTTTCGTTTGGATCTGGTGGTGCTGGCGCGGAGAAAGGGCCTTCGGGGGAGTGGGAGCGGGTTGGGGAGAGGGAGAAGCCGGAGTCGGAGTCCATGTTGAGGATGGGGTCGGGGTAGCGCGGGAGAGACTGTGTTGTTGTTGGTAGAGGGAGGCTTTGGGATCTGCTGCTGGCTGTACTGCTTGGTGGGGTTGTCAGCGGACGTGAGTTCGAAGAAAGAGGAGTGTGCGCCATCGTGGAATAGCGGTTTGGATGCGGAGGTTTTGCGTGATAGAAGAGGTGTTGTGGCAAGGGCTGATATCGTGTTTCTCTAGGTGACGGGATGAGGAATTCGCGGAAAGGAGGCGTGTTCAAGTAGAAAGTTGCGACAAAGGGCAATTGTCGTATGTGACTTACCGTAACGAAACGTGTTGCTTGTGCAAAGGTAGAAAGAGAGTGACGAAGACGCGAAAACTGTTGTTGTGGTGGGGATAATGGGTCTTTGAAGCGTGCCAAGCAAACACCTTGGGGGAAAAAAGGAAACAGAACTTACAAAGGACGTGGAATCTTCAGACGATAAGCTACTTCAATGATCAATGGACTGTGATGTATTTCAGAGAGTATCTAGTCGCAGTGTTAGTCGCTGTCGTGGGGTGAAGAAAGTCAAGTGTTGTGAAATTTGCAGGGGTCATCAATCTGCCCCCCTTATCGATAAGCGATCACACTTCACAAATCTGACGGCACTTCTATAATTGCAGCACTTCAAATAAAAGATTTGTAGAAGTCTCATTGTCTACGTCTTGTCGCCTGAAAAGTCTATTCTACCAAAGTCATTCCAAAGTCCAATGAAACTCCAGAATATGAGATGGACACCTCATCGCTTCCAATGTTTGACAGCTGGCCAGACATCATTCTTGCATATCCTCGTCCTCGTAATCATCCTCTTCTATTTCATCTTCTAGGAAAAGCCCTTCCTCATCATCATCAGAAGCCGGTGCCTCAGCATCCTCCTCGCTCCCATTATCGCCATTTGTGCTCGATCCCCACAATTCCGCCTCATCTTCGTCGTCAATATCTTCCACTTCATCGTCGGAGCTAATGTCAATCGCCACATTCTTCTTCTTTCTCGGAGTCTCAACTCCTCTAGCCTTGTCATCAAAGTGCTTCGCGACCTTCATGATACCTTTGCCCCGCTTATCCTCAAACAACGGAAACGCAGCCTTCACAACTCCAACAGGTCTCGCCTTTCCATTGCGATGGCTCTTCAAGTGCTGTCTCATCACATGAACACGCATGACGTTCCCATTATTATCCAGAAAGTTGTACCGTTGATTAGCGACCCACTCCCCCTTCAGTTGTGCCTTGCCGACAAATTTCTTGTTCAATTCCTTCGTGCAAACTTCCCAGTCTATCTTCGAATATTGTCCTCCCGTAGCTTCACTCGAAAGTTGTTCGGTCAGAATATCGTACAATGCGTCTCGTTCCTTTTCCAACCAATGATTATTAGTCGTTGATACAGTGCCAAACGCTCTGCCAAAGATTGAACAGCGCCATGCACGAAGATTTGTAACTGAATCCTGATCGTTCCAGTCGACAACCTCGTGATACATAAATTTGGTATTATCGATGCGGCGAAACTTTCCGGGATTGCTAAGATCCTCCTGTTCGACTGCAAATTCGATATTGAGGGCAGCTTCCTTTCGCTTTCCCACGGTGACTTGAAGGTAGCGTTGAGTTTTGCCATCGTCGATAGCGTATTGGTTCTGCTTGCGGAGAGTGTAATGCCTAGGCTTTACTTGTGTTAGTTGCCTGATATAGAGTAAGAGGGGGAAATAGGGTACCTTGCTGACGGTCTTTTGAAGGAGACCTCCTAATCCTTCGTCATACCCTTCATTGCTGTTGGTATCCTCATCATCGTGGTCAACAAAAGGATCATCGTCAGACTACTTCAATGTCAGATTGGCAAAATATTGTTTGGGGTACTGAGACTTACCATGTCATCATACCCATTCTTTCTAGCCACATGCCTTTTCCAAGCAAAGAAAGCAGGTGCCTGGAATATTTCAGTCAGATACCCAGTTCCCAACATCCCATAACGTCAATAAAAGAGAACAACTCACCGCAGCCATCAAATCCTTCTCCGCCGGTCGATTGTAACCAGCAACCTCATAGAACCTCCTTTCCGCCTCTTCGTACTCCTCTCCATATTTCCCTGGATCCAGCAACACATCCTCGTCAGCAATAGCAACATAATCAATGATCGCCCTCGTAACCTCTTCATCACTCTCCTCTTTCGCCTGAGCAAACAAAATCGTAGCGTGGAGAAGTAGGTGATGATCTGGAAACTTTTGAAGGGCTCGGCATATATTAGCGACTGTTTCTTCTTCGTTGTCTTCGAGGATGTTGGTTTCGGGGGCGTATGGGGAGGGCTTGTGGGTCGTGAGGTAGTAATCGATTGCGTACATTACTCGGCGGACTGAGAGGAGGTCATTGAGGTAGAGGAGGTGGAGGATGTGTGTTGGGGCGACGCCAGGTGCCATGGTGTCTGGATCTGGGGATTCGGAGATGGCTGAAGATACGATTGCTTTGAAAATTGTCGCAAGGTGCTCGTACAAAGGAGTAGGCGGGTAGAGGCAAATCTTTATGAGACCAAGAAAGTTTGCAAGAGGGAAAAGAGGCGGATACGTGACCAAAGCAAAACAATCGTTGCTTGCTTGCGACAAGTGGGGAGATACTTCGTGGTAGACAAAGAAATTCTCGCCTAATTGGGCCGAGTCGGCGTCATTGAATTCTGATGGGGGTGGGGGGTGAATTCCACCTTGTTCTTGATATATACTTAGCGATAAGACATCCTATCCGACAAGGACTTTATCATCTATCAGAGTCACTAGTTATCTATTAACCTTCTTTGAGGTGCTTGCTGGTGCCTCCTTTGGTTGTCCCTGTGGGGTGACATCACCAAGGAAGTATGTAAACAAACCCAGCTCCAGTCGAATTTTCCTCCCTCTTCAGCATCCTCCAGATGCCTGCGGCTCTCTTAGTTAAGCTACAGGGTAATTCTTAAGGGGTAAAGCATAAGGGTCTTCTACAACGTCAAAGTACATCGTGGGAAAGAAAGCGAGAACGGGTGAAAGGTGGCGTAGCGAGGAAAAAGTCATCGCTAACACTTCAAATTTGTAAAGTTTCCATGCCGCCAAATATTTCTTCAACCATGGTCATCAATCTGCAATTTATTAAATATCATAGGATTGAGGTATGTTATTTAATGATAAAAGGCTTCCTCTTCACCTGCAGTATTGTACGAATCGAACCGTTTACGCACGGCATTTTGGACCTGAGAAAGGACTGCATACCCTTGTTAATACTTAGGTCACAACTAACCTCACTTCCTTACTCAATGATGCCAAGCTGAAAGCTATAGATAGTCGCTTCATCTTCCCAGATACTTTTGCAGCACCGCGACTTGAGACGGAAACCCATATCATGTGATCGATTCAAGAAAAGCTGAGCATTTTCTTGCACTTGGAAAGATCTTTGGCAGATGAAGCTTCGTCACATTGACTATCGACCACGACATGTTATATTAGAGGGGTATCTAACATGGATCGCGAATCAATAACAAATGAAAATTCACATTGGAGAGAATAAATCCACGTGACCAGTGAGGCAAGTCTATGACTGCGCATTCATTAATACCCTATGGCTATCAGCACTTCATAAAGTGTTTCAATAGTCCTACGATACAAATCATAGGTGACTCACGTCTTGGATAATCACGTATACCTTCATTGGTCCACAAATAATTTGCCAAATAGATTACTTGTTCAAGAATTCGTAGCATCATGTTTACAAGTCTATCTCTCGAGCAACGCGCCACTACTTCCTATCTACGGTCGGCTATGTTAACCTCCATTGCCAAACAGCGGATTCACATACAAAAAGGTCGGATTCTCAAAACTTATATTTTTAAACTTTATAGAAAAGATAAATGCCCCCCCCCCCCCGGGGGGAACATGCTTTTCTATATACTCTAAAGGATCTATAAAGTTCTTTCAGATTTTAAAAGTATAGTTTCTTTTAGAAATTAACCTTTTAGTTGTCATTGTTTTTGTAGTCTTCGCTCTCGTGTGATTGGAAAAGAACTTAGAGTACAACGGCGAGCCAAACTTCAAGACTGCACCTAAAATGCTCCCTTAGAGTAGGAAAATAGTTGGAATAATACCTTCTTAGACTTAAGTATTTACCTTAGAGTAGTTTAGGATAATTTAGACACCTATTCTCAAAAGAAAGTTATCAAATTTTACATTTTTTAACTTACGAGTTTTTGAATTTCAAGCTTGACACTAAGGGTTAACATGGCCGACTGTACCTATCGATTCTTCTGATCCTTATACTTAGTATAAATCTCAATAAAGTTCCTGTTCCACAACATTCAGGAGTTCGCTTGAGCTTGCCGAATCGCGGGGTACTCATTCCTCCTACCCCGCATCCCGAGAAAACTAGAAAACAGAAATTCAGAATATAAGACAAGTTGGCGTTTCCACCAAGATTGACCGCTACTAGGCCAGTTCTGCTAATCTGTGAATGGTCCGATAAATATGTAATGGAGTCAAAATGTCTATATTCGGGCAGTGCTCATATTTCAACTTAGAAGTGGATCTGTAAAGATGGGGGAGCTTGCTGACACACTTTAGACTCGTAGAGCGAACTTTATTTCCTTGAAGGCAGGGATTGAAACCTTTCCTTCAATCTAGAAAGACGGAACACTTGCCACTGTAGGTTAATCGATATTATGACAACGTGTGCTGATGTGAGATCTCAAAAGACCTGATCCTGGCTTCAACAGCAAGAAAGTACGCAATCCCGATCGGACAGCCCGGACGGCCTTGAATTTCTACGATGCAAGAAACATGAGAGTTTCAAATGCATTAATTTAAAGAAAAAGGGCAGACAGTATATCGAGCGTGGGGGGGATATGTTCCAATTTCTGCCTATACCCATTAGATCTTGCATCTAAACTTTCTCCTGATACTTTGGATCCATATTAGGGCCGGCTGTCTATCAGGCTCTATATCATCTACAATATCCATAATTTGAACTCCGTTCCCTTACTTCACTGGTTGTACACCTTGGAGTAATCCATCGCAGGGTAATCCTGTCTTATCGACGCCAAATCACCCATCGTTGCCATCAAAGCATACGTGTCAGCCGCAACAACAATCATGCTTCTTCCCCTGGAAAGTGTTGCCTTCATCTCTGGTGGTCCAAAAGCCAAACCTGAAGCAGGCTTGTTGTGCTTCGCCAACGCAGTTTCATAAACCTTGACGGCCTCGAGCCATTCTTTCTCATCTCCAAGAATTCCACCAGCTGGCAAGTCCATGCTGATTCTTGCGTCAAGAGATCCAAGCCAGACACTGTCGATTTGGTCACCACATTCAGTGAGAATTGCGTCAAGGTTGTGAATTCCGGCAAGCGTCTCGATTTGAATAACGATAGCTGCTTGGTTGTTGAGGTTCTGGTGGAATGTCAAGGTCTCATCGAGACGTTGGTCTGAAAGACCTGGGAACCATCGCGCTGGAGGTGCGCTGCGGGTACCGTTGATCTTGGCACCGAATTTTGCGGCTGAGCAAACGTGCTTGGCTTGCTCCACGGTCTCGATCTGTGGAACAACGATGTTGGCACCTGCATCTAGGGCAAAGCCAATAGCTGCGTGATCGTGTCCTGGTACTCTATTTATTGTTAGCTTATTGCTCAAATGAGAAGTATTTGTACAAATTCGTACCGAACGAAAGGCATCGTCTTTCCTTCGCTGCAGAACATAATGTCGTGCACCATCTTGATGTATTAGCATCGATAACCATCATTTTCGGGTCGAATACTGACCTGTGTCATTGTCTCAACGTTTGTAGAAGCATGCTCCCAATCAATCCACACAAGATCAAATCCAAACATGGCAACCATTTTTGCAACTGGAGGACACGACAACCCCATGAAGAAGCCAACGATCGGTGGAATTTTGCCGGCATGTGCATCAGCTAGTGCTTCACGAGCTCTATGTGGTTGAAATAGAGACGGGGCACGGTATGCCGCCATTCCCAACTTTGCAACATCTTTCGGGTCGACCGCCTTTGGGCGCTTGGGGATCCCGTTCGTAGCTCCATTCAGTTGCATAGCCATCTTGACGAATTAGTTCGAGAGGACAGGAAGATTTCGTTCGAGACAGAATGTTTAATATAAGGGTAGGACTGTTGGGAATTGAAGAGCGTGGAAGAATGTCTCGGGGCGGCTCAGCTCTTTCCTTTATATCAAGGATGGAAGGCAAGATCTTGTCTAGTGCGACGCAGATCATGCTAAGCTATCCCAAAAAGCCAAAGTTGACGTTGTGCTTACACTGTTGCCCGCCTGGTTGAACCTAGCTTCTGGGTTTGGTATGGAAATTTTGGGTCTTAGAACTTTAGAAATCGTAAGTGCTGACAGTATCGCATGTGAATTTGATAGATTCACATGTTGTCACTTATCCTATCTACTTGATTTAGATGAGGACCCCATTTCAGCCTCGTGAAGTGGTCAAGTTGATTGGCTACCTTCTGCTAGATCCTCGTACATGAACCAGCCGGAAGTTTGGAAAACGCCGGAGTGTCGGTTTTAGGAAACGAGGCGCGAAGTCGTGGAGCTCTGCCGACACTAACTCCATGATGCATAAACTAGTACTGGGCTGGACGTGAGATGTCGGATTGGCGGTCCATAGGGCTGTGTATTCTTGAGAGAGCAAGCGGTCGCCTTGGATTTTCGCACACCGCAATACCGCCACGCCGTAAATGCTGTGGATTATTGCAACGTTGTGAACTGTTTCAAGATGGAGTGAAGTTGTGATTACAAAATAATAATCCCTGGAGTCATGGTTTTCAGCTTACTAAGCTTCCGATCCCGCCGTCATTGGTTGTAATAAGCAAGCATTTTGGGCCCCTTTTCGCCTCCAAGTGCTTATTTTGACGGCATTGGAAGTGCGATTTCCGATATGCTACTCCGTTCGCCATCGAACGAGCTGTATTTGAGACTGTATGCTCAGTGTTATAGCTAACAGAGGTAAATTCATACTCTACAGCGCTCACTTCCGTGTCGGCGATAGTGGTCATGGTCAGATGGCAATTTGATTCCGGCAACTTTCTTAAACATATCTATTCGATAAACAAATATATCACGCATACCTCTGTGTTGACCAGACTTCGAGAATAACCAAAGAGCCGAGCGCTTGCCGACAAATGCACTATACAGTTTATGCTTTCGGTATGCTGACCTGATATAAGTCCGGGTACTTGAGCGATACCAAGTGTGAACGAATCGAATTAATGACCTTGGAATATGATTACGAAAATCAACAGCAAACACCCCGTAGGAATGTATCATGCATCCCAATTTCCCAACATGGCTGTTAAGATGGCCATACGAACGGATCGCGAAATGAGGGGCAGCATCTACTGAAGGTGGAATGACTTGTGATCGCTATTCCTTGATGTCCAAAAATGGCAAAACCTGGCCGGATCGGATATAAGCTACTTCTAACAACGAACACTTGCTTCTTTGGGACATTTTGGGAATGTATCGCGACTAATCCTAGGATCTCAGCCCCTCGCGAATGTCCAAAAGGACATTTTAAGGACAATTTTTTGCGCCATCCTGGCGATTGAGGCAGCAAGGATAAGAACTCCGATGGTTATCGCCGCTTCGAAGAAAGACTTGAATGTCAAACTCCACTACACGGCATATTACTGCCTTGCAGCATTCAAAGCTTCGTCATCGAATTTATCACCCATAATAGAACATCCACCATACTTGACAGCATTCCATTATCGCGTGGTTTCGGGATTTGAGTCAGCACCTGGCAACTGGACTTATTTATCTCTTCAACCGTCGAGCAGTAGAAATATACACACCTTCGCGTAGCAACACCATGCCAACACCACCTTAAACAATCCGAAAGACAACCACGGCCATAGAATCGCTGACTCCGCCCATAAGTGATGTTTTCTTATCGCCATGGACTTATTAAGTTGGCCACTACCCACCACTTGGTATTCAACTTTTGGCGCCGAGGGAATTTCAAGTTCACTAATCCTCAGGACGAGGATAATGTCCAGCTTACCAGGGCAAAGCTTGACTAACTCGAAATATAGGATATTCCCGTATTAACAATCTCCGTACTGCTTTTCAAGGTCCTGCTCCAATCATTATCTTGGAAACTCCGAACATGGCCATCACTAGAATGCTTCGCTCTTCCTGTCGAGGAAACGTGTCACGATTTATCGAATGGAACACATGACAACCTTGTGGTGGCAAAACCTGAAGACACCGATGAACAACATCACTCTATATATGCGCAACCTTCGTCCTGTCCATTAATGACGCTGCATTAATCATGACCTTGGCATGTCTTGACATGGCCATCACTTGATGTTCGGGTATTCAAATGAAGGGACTCCATAAATATCGTTCTCTCCAGAATGTAATCTCTTGACTCCATGGTCACAACTGTCGATGCATCCATCGGAGAAGGAAACGAGGTTTGAACTTGGAACAGACGAAAGCCCTGGCGAAACAACACCGCTGAAAGTGGTAATTTTGATGCCAAGAAACTGTGCTTATGTTCATTATTATAGCCTACCCACATTTACACTAGGCCTGATTGGCAAGAAGTATCGAAATGTTTAGGACCTCGAACAAAAGAAAGGCCTGGGGGATGATTGACAATCGCGAACCTCTGCCTTGTATCAACCTCATGATCTATTCCACTCTTGACAGCCTTAACGGGCTAAGTAACAAAGAGGCATCACGATCGTGGCATGGAATACCTCGTCTATAACGTTTAGGAATCCCTGGGAGATTACCCTGCCATCACTCCCAACCGCCAAAGCAGAACACCAAACATCTTCACGAGCGCCCAAGACACTCCAGTCGTCCTGAGCTCAGCAGCCTATCCCGCACAAAAATAACTACTTTGTATCACACATATCAAGTGCACTTCCAGGTTTCTATCACGAGACCTCCACCAATCAGATGCAGGTTCGAAAGTTTTGTTGCATATCGCAAAAGGGGGAAAGGGGGTGATCATAATCACCACTTTGCCCTGAAAACACCACTCCACTCGGAAAACCTCACAACCTCCCTCACACAACACCAAGTCACAACACAAATCTCCACAGGTGGTTATGAACCAATTCAATTCCTTTTCGGCTATGATCAGCGGCGACTATCCACCCATCGCCCAGGAGAGAGCTCATTTCCACGGTCTCGCGATATGCAAGATGCCTCCAGTACCATAAGTATATCTCTTTTCCTATCCATTTACCGTGGAAGTTGTATCGCGTCTTCAAAACCCCAGAGCCAGCTAGATATCAACTATATGTCCGCCCACGCGTCAAGTTATACCGCTTCGACTGCCGTCCATTGTTTGAACATCAGGATCGAGTCACAATATCGAGCGCAAGATGATTGAGAATTTACCACGTCGTTTGCAAATGATGGTACTCCTTGGAGCTCAAACCCAAATCAGCAAAGACAGGATCGTCCTCCTTCAAACCTTCGACACGCGCATGGTCCTGATCATCATCAGCACAAGTTCAATCAGATACGCAGGCAAGAGCGAAACATACCTCCTCCTCCAACTTCTCAATCTCCTCCACCGGCTTCTCCTTTTCACCATCCTTCTTATCCTTACCCATCTCCTCAACCGCCCTACCAAGCTCACCCATACCCTCACCAATGACTAAGAACTGCGTAGCCTCATAGTCAAAATGCTCAGGCTCAGTCGGCATCCATCTCAAACCTCCGAACTTCTTCTGAACATCTTCTGGATATTTTGCCGGATTGGAGAATGTAGCGTTTGCTGGACCAGGAGCTTCAGGATTCTTGGTTGAGACGACGAAGGAGCCTTTGCTGTTGATGCCGAGTCCCTTTTGGACTTCGCCGATTTCTTTAGGGACCGTAACGTGGTATGCGAGGTGGGATTCGCGACCTGTGGAGGTGATGGCGTAGATGCCTTCTGCGGAGGGTGTGGCGGCTGGTATGTTTCTTGTGCTATTCGAATTGTTAGGAATGCTGAATTGCTTCGAAAGCTAAGAGTGAAATCGAAAGAAAAATGTGGAAGGTCAAACATACCCAGCAGTCTTAGTTGCATACTCATTACCAGCAAACTGCTCACGAACCTCCTCAATAGACATACCCGTCTTCTCAACAAACATCAAGAATCGATCCCGTCTACTCTTTGGCAACATCTTCTTCGGCAGAGCCAACAATCTCGCCTTTCCATCGTCTTGCATTGGTCCTTCTTCAATCTTTGCACCGAGAGGAAGAGGTCGGAGGACAATGTATGAACGTGCGATATCCTCTATGCCTTCCGGATCCTCAATGTTAACTCGACCGCGGAAGAAGAAGTAGATGATTCCTTTTTCGAGGATCGAGGAGGGGATTGCGGCTGAGCGGGCGGAGTCTTCGATGACGGAGTCGTTGGCAGAAATATTGGCGGATTTGTCGTCTTGTTCGGATTTGGCTGCTGCCTTTGTATCTGCTTCATCGGATTTGATTTCATCGAAGGCGTTCTTCTGCTCTGGCCCTTGTTTCTTGACGGCAGCTTGACTTTTAGCTTTCTTCTCGGCACTAGTACTAGGTTCCTTGTTGTCGACAGTTGAATATTTGGCTTCACCATTCTTATCGTCGGTCTGCCCATCCTTTCCATCCTCAGTTTTGCCTTCAGTAGGTGCTTCCGACATTTCAATATCCTTGCTCTCATCATTGACTTCCTCACCATCCTTCTTCTCATCTCCACTATTGACTGTCTCCTCAGAATTCTCCTCAGTTTTCTCCTCGCCCTCAACTTCCTTCTTGTCCTCAACTTTGTCGTCCTTGGTCTCACCGTTCTCAATCGTCTTCTCAATAGTCTTCTGCTCCCTCGTCGCCTTAGGAGGTCTTCCCCTCTTCTTCGGAAGAGGCGCGTTCTTCTCCTCAACCTTCTCCTTCTCAGGCGACTTTTCAGGTCTCTTGCGCTTCATGCCAGCCTTAGTCTTGGGTTCAGCCTTTGGCTTGGCAGGAGTGGTGGCCTTCTCGCTCTTTTTCACGGCTACGACGGGGGAGGTGGGCCCGGTTTTACCGTTGCGGGTAGTTGCCATGTTTGTGTTCTTTATTGGACTGTGAGTGGTAATTGATTAGTAGTGATTGAGTAGGTGAAGTATTGTACAGGTGTAGAAGTGTTGGTACAAGGTGTGATGTTGAGTGGTGGTTTGTGTTTGTGGGGTAGGCGGAAGGAAGAAATGATGAAATCGAGGACTAAGAGGTATTTTATACTTCGAAGATAAGAGGGTAAATTAATTAACTCAATTGGCTCTGATCATTCGATTCTAAGAAGTGAACTGAGGTGGCGGGGCTTTGATTGAATTTTAAGAAAAGATGAGGATGGTAGTGAAGGTGAACTAACCCTTTGATCAAAGATGAACTTGAGAGGTCTTGTGAGAACTATTAGATGTTCAAACCCAAGAGGAATTGATGTCAAAAGTTTAAAATACTTTCGGAGTAGAATAGAATTTGTGGTGGGATGTGAATGAAGGAAGACGAAGTGGAAGTTGAATACAAATCCTGTTGTAGTAAACCCCAACTGAGAAGTCGCGTCTCACGCACCTCTTCAACGTCATAGAACGAGGAAGTGCACTTCGCCACCCGTTCACGTGACCGATCTCCTCTTTGATCATCCCCTATATTCTGCCATGAAATGCCATTTCTCATTCGTCCTACTATGTTGGAACTGTCAGAAGAACGTATAGTCCAAAAATTTGAGTGATCTGTACATCCTGGAGAAAAAAACACACCACCCTTAGAGTGGCTCAGTTCGGTGTAAAAAACTTGGACTTGCCACAACGACTCAAACTCACCCTGAACTCCCTCGAGATGAGACTTTCAAACGCGATCCTTTACCTTGTGACGCTTCCTTTCTGGCTTAGAAGTAGTCTTAAGATTTATCACCATATAGAATACCATAAATGATCGCGCGATACGCCATAGCTTCCGTACTTCTGAAGGGAATCCAAAGGTTCTTACATCTGAACACTCAAGTTACTTCCATATCCCTCACCCTTTCTCTGCAAGGCTTTGAACCCTATCGTTCCTAACATTCCCACCTCCATTTTCAAGACCCTCTCAGATAACCCTAAACATGTTCTCCCGAACTCCCCTCTTCAACCCCACCGCTTTGCCCCCCTCATACTCTATCCCCGCACCCCCTCCTCCCCCGGACATTCCCTCCAACTTCAGCCTTAATTCTTCATCTTGCTGTGCGATCGTCATCTTCTTGGTCTCTTTCTTTACCTCGTCAGAAGTGTATGATTTGACATCTTTCCCTTCGGTTTCGTTCAGGCCTGATATTCCATCTTGGCTGGAAATGGAATATGAGGATTGTGGTTTGGACGAGGATTTCTGATAATAGCAAGAGATTAGGTTTTCAATGCCTAAACTAGATATTTGGGTATTTAGAATAATGACCAAAGGCACTTACGTCCGACCTCGCAATCCCACCAATTCCCCTGTTCCCAGACCATCGGGTCGCAATCTCAGCCCCTGACCTTTTTCTGCTCCTCGTGATGCGCCCAAGCTGCAAGGAACACCTCTTCATCATATGTTCAGCTCCTGCCTTGCCCGAAACATTTCGTTGTTATCATGCAATGCGAGGTTCGCATGTGAAAAAGGAATATGAGTGGAAAATGGTTCGAGGTTGAGTTACATCATCGATGCGAGCAGGGATGGCCTGTCTTGTCACGAGAATGGTAGAAAAATGAAAACAAAAGCTCAGTAGTCTATTGTATTGTTTGGTACATCAATTGGGTATCTTTCGTAAATTACTTTGCAGTATCTTGCAGCGCCTGCATCTGGCGCTTCGCAGCTATCTCCCTCGTCGTGGTGGGTTCTTCCTTCCACCCGTTATCATCAGCTGCTTCGTGAGATGCCTCGGATGGAGTCGACAGCACTTTTTGTTGCCCAACTTGCTCCTTATCTACCTTTCCAAGGCTTCCCAAAATTACTCATATGTTTTCAAGACTCGACATATATCTTCACCCGCCTTCATTCTTCCATCTCAACGTCCTCCCCCTTCTTAAACCCATACCCCTCCACAAACCCCTCCCGATCAACCACTCTCTCCAACCCCAACCTATTCTGTTCAACCCACCCCCTAACAGCCACCTTATCAACCCTAACCCTCTCCACCGTCCCTTTCCCCCGACCCGCCTTCGCCACAACGCCCATCTCCCGCAAAATACCCAAGCAATCATCAGGCGCAATCCACGTCTCCCTACTAATCCTATCCACATCAACCATTCCCCTCCCCTTCTTCTTATCCGTCTCCTTAACTTCTAATAACCATCTAGCGATCTCAGCACCCCAGAAACGCTTATAACCCTTTTTGCCAAGGTCAGAGATTGGTTTTTCCGGTCCGCCCATTATTTCTTCTCTGCGGGAAATTTCGTACGAAACGCCCATTAGTATTGAACCTAGACCTTTACGCTGCCATGGAGGGAAGATGAGGATGCAGGCGAGATTGTTATTATCCCAGGACATTTTTTCTTTTGAGAAGAAGCCTACGATTTGGGGAGAGCGGAGAGTGGGTGAGGTGTGGACGAGGAGGAAGTAGTTGAAGCCTTGGACGTCGAAGAAGACGGATTTGTTGTCTAGGAAGAGCTTTGCGAAGAGGGAGAGGTTTTGGCAGAAGACCTGTAATTTCATTATTAGCACAATTCCAATCAATTTCAGAAGCATAAGAGTACTTACAGTTTCAACCCCACCATCTACCTCCCAAACCTCCCAATTCCCCTTCCCATGCGTATACACCTTCATCCCAGGCACCCCCCTCTCACAAACCCTACAATGCCTAACCCACTCCACAACCCCTTACTATACGCAAAGCACCTCCCACAAACATACAGCGTATCAACCACAATCCCCACCCCCTTCCCATCCAACGCTTTCTCACCTATAATCTCCTTTGGATACCAGCTCGGATACCAAGCCTTGAAACTCACATCGCCGAATATAACATTGTCAATATTCCTCTCTAATTCCTTTTCTCGGTCTTTAAGTTGGGATTTTTTGGATGTGTGAGAACGACGACGGTGGAGTTGTGGCTCGCCAGTTTTGCCGCCATGGTGGGTGATGGAGGGCATAGATTGGGAGGAGGTGAGACCGTTGGCGAGGTGGGCGGGGAGAGGTGGGCCGTTGCTGCTTGAGGCTCGACGTTGAGCTGCGTGCAGCTGGCTGGTTTTTAGGGCTGGCATGAGGATCCTGGCGTCTCTATCCGTCAACAGTGTCTCGATCTTGAGTGTATTCTCTTCCCCTAGGCTTTCGGTTTTTGGGATATCGTCCAAGTTCGCCTTAGGTTGGGCCGACTTCTGAGATTTCGATGGCACCAATGGTTGGTTCGTAGATGAACCGATCAAATCTCGAAGCTTAAAATCCGAAATCTTCCCCTTCTGACTTGTTCGTGTCACTCGCGCTCTTGTATTCTTCGACTGCTCCCCAACCTGAGCCGCTATATCAGCGTTCGCAAACGACTCTAGGACCTCCTGTCTCTGACTTGTATTGGGCACGGCGGGCGCAACCAGATCTACATCAGTCGACCGTGTATCTCCCTCCCTCTTTTCGTCCTGTCCCTTCTCTTTCTTCCCACTCTCAACAGCAGCAGCGTCGCTCTGTGTAACCCCCTCGTCCCTACTTTCCTTAACCTGCCGTAGTCTATTACTCCTTCCCGCAACGAATGGCTCCTCGTAGCCCGCAACTAAATTCGCACCCGCAGAGCGTGTATTCCTCGAAACTGCCGGAGCAGATACTTCCAATTGAACTTCCTTTGCGCGATTGGTTTTTTCCTTCTCTGCCTCCGCTCTTTCCTCTTTACTTCCTTTCGATTTGCCCTTCTTCTCTTTCAACCGCGCAATAGATCTATCTGCAATTCTAGCACCCGATCCCGTCTGTCTTAAATTCGAAATTTCAGGGAGGTAAGGCGGGACTGATTTTACGTCCGTGGATTTGGGCTCTTGTTTCTTAATCGGATCAGAAGTCCCACCAACCTCACTGCTCGGAGCATCCAACTTCAGACTCGGACGACTCGGTAGCGCAAAACCCCTCAAAGGCGCAGGAGAGGGAAAATGCGGGCGGGATATTCGTTGGTTCTGGGGGTTGGTGTTGACGTTGGAGGTGGAAAGAGTGACTTCTTGGTGGGGTTGAGCTTGAGGTTGCGAATGCGTGTCTGAGGTTCGCGATGCATCGCGTCTGCCGGAACGCGTTGTAGGCGGCATTTTGACAATTGCAGTTATTTGTGCAAATCCAAGTTGCAATTATGGAGGAGATTTATTAGAGTAAAGAGGTGTAAAGAAAGTATCTAACAGTAGATAGCATTGAGTCACACTTCGAATTCTCATAGTGAATGCTTGTGTTCAAACCCGAATTCACGTTCGCCATCTGATCTATTCACGTTTCCAAATTTAAACCTCTCTCCATATTTAGACAAGAGCACAAGTAGGTAAAGAAACATCATCTATCAATTACTACAGGCCGCCATGCATGCATAGAAAATGCACGACTATCTGCCACCCCACCCGCCAACAAGATCGCAGCAGGCACAGCAGACAGCGCAGGCGAAAACCATATCGCAGAAACTAATGTAGCAAGCTCTCTGCGACAAAGGACATGCATGCCTAACCACCAAATGCCATGTCTATCATCCAAAGAGGTCATTGGTTTGTAGTGTAGTAGCAAGACAATATTATGAAGTGCCACCAAACCATTCTCCTCCCACTCCCTCATTCTTCCCCTTCCCCTTCCCCTTCCCTTCATATTCTTCTATGCATGTCGTATGCCATTTGTATACATCTCGGGATGCTTCGAATCTTCGCCCATCTTACATGCCTTCAAATTCTCCACCAAGGTCGTCTTCATCCAAATCTCCATCTTGGATCTCCTTCGCCATCTCACGCTCGCGTTCTCGTGCTTCTTGGGCGTTCTTAAGCTCTAATCGGTGCTGGTTCATAGGGAAGCGCATAGCCTGTAAATGAATTAGCAAAGTCATAGGAGAAAAGTAAATTTAACATACCTTGACGCTTTCATCGTGAAGAGCAAGACAAGCACGGATACGATCATGGAACGCCTCTCCTGGCTCTCTTGTAGCATAAACATCTCCGACTTCCTTGCTCTTCATGAAACCTCTCTCACGATCCAGAGAAGCCTCAATAACACCATCTCGAATAGCCTTGGCCACAATGTATTCGGCAGACTCTTCGCTCTCCAGCTTCAGGCGTATGCAGATATCCCGGAGAGAGATTCGTGAGTAGGACAAGGACATCATTCGGATTCCGGTCTTGATGACGTTTTGTCGGAGGCGCAAAATCAAGGTATATGTGCCATCCCGTCGGAAAGTCTCGCTGTGTTGCTTGATGGTGCTCTCGAACTCTCCCAACAAACCAACCCGCACGGCTTGCACAAGCTGGAGGTAAGGCTGTAAGGCTCTCTCCATACTGGCAAGGCGGAAGGTTGCGCGATCAGGAATGTCACCCATTAAGAGCTCCACAACCAACAACAACTTTGTGGCACTCTGAGCGAATCCTGCCGCGCTTGGGCTAGATGGAGCTTTTCTTGTGGCCGCGGTGAAATGTTCGTGAGCTTCGGTGTAGCGCAGCTGGATAGCACGAATGCGACCCAGGTAGTACAAATAGCGAGCAACTTGATTGTTTGATGCATTATCTGGAAATTTGGTGTGTGATACAAGGAGATCGGCTTGAGTTATGTGTGATGTTGAAAGGTAATTCCGTAAAAGAAGGACAATGACGGTAGATTGCGTGTCGACATCTTTTCGTAGCACAGCTGTTCGAAGTGCCGAGAGTAGAGCAGGTCGGATAGATACAACAGGTGATGACGGAGACGGTGGTAATGGTGCCATTTGTTCGCAGAAAAGAGAGTAGTAAAAGTACACACGGGCAGAGAGAGAGTCCAAAGTTCGGCGGTTCAAGGAGTGTATCCGCTCAGCAAGATGTGCTGAGAAAACTGCTCCCTTCTGGTTGATTTTGTTGTCGAGGTAGTAAATCTGGATGAGTATTCCCAAGAAGATGTCGATTTCGGGGATAATGTCTTTGGCTTCCTTCTTTGGGCTCTTGGATGCCTTCGACTCTCCGTCAATCTCCATCTCTGTTGAGACTGGCTTTGTAAACGAAGCATGCTCTCGGTCAACTGCAACAAGCAGAGACTTTGCTGCAGGACTTGTTGATGGATATGTCTCCGTGATAACTTGCGCTAGGATATCAGGTGTGAGACGTTTGCGGATGGAGGAAATTGACCGAAGCGCTCGGAGGGAAAACCTGGCATCAAATAACGTTACAGCACGTTCCAGTAAAGGGAAGTTGCTCTTGATATCTGTGAGGAACAGACAAGTGTTAGCAGATGAAAGTGCTGAAGAAAATGGATAATCTCGAAATCACGTACCTGATACGGCCTTGGTCACTGGATCGACCTTGACAGCGCCAGCATCCTCTCCACTCGCATCCTCATCAACGTCCATAGCCACATCGCCATCATTATCCTTATTCGGAGAAGCAGATAGCTTTGAGTTTTTCGATGGCGGCACAACAACCGTCATTTCCTCATCGCCATCCTTCGTCTTCTTCCCCTTCCCACCCTTTAACGAAGCCGGCGCATCATCCTTCATCTCGATGTCTTTTGTAGCATTGATACCATTCTCGACCGGTTCATTGCCGTTTGTATGAGGTGTTTTGCTGGGCATATCGACAGCTCAGTGCTCAGCGTCCGTAAGGCGCCCTTTCGTGACGTACTCGTGGTTCTCTCGGTACTCGCGTCGAAGTGGTGTTCGATGCCGAAATATGCTTGGGAGGTAAAGGCGACTCTCTTGGAGTGCTATCAACAGAGGTTTCGGCTTTAATGGGATGTTCGCTTGTTTGTTGAGGGATGATGTGAAGTCGTTTGAGCTGTTGTCGTGATGGAAGCTCAAAGGGATTACGGGGACCGAGTGCGCTACTGGTTACTAGCGGACATCCAGACGCGAGTCAGAGCGTGCCTAGAGAGATCTCGATTTACTAAGCAAAGGTATTTTGGGCCTGCGATATTGCGCATCAAACATGAAGAGTTATAAGCTATTCAAGATTTACTTTTCTATTCACTTTCATTCCCTCTACAACGAGTTCTCAAGTCAATAGTTATGTGACAAACAGTCGTTGCCAGGCAGGAACTCATGACGCGACCACAAGCTGAGTTGTCTTTCGGCCTGAAATAGCAGGTGCAGCCTCTCACGTGGGGTCGCACCGCAGATAGACGGAGTGTTCATGTAGAAGACAAAGTGTGATTTGCCTTATTATTTGCAGTTCACTTTATAGTAAATGCAGAGAACTGTGTACAGTACAGTGCAAGCCCCGGGAATACCAGCATCTCCTTATTCATGCCATGCCATAGAACCCTCCCAACGCCAATAAGCTCCTTTTGTTAAACGCCAGAACCGTGTCGACTAATTCGTCATATAAGAACAGAGTTGAAGGTGAGACGGTGGCACTGTGGTGAGACCAATTTAATCGGCGGTCTTGCCACCAGTCACTTTTGCGGCTTGGACAGCGCTCATCTTTGCAATCCATTGAGAAGAGGGCTGGATCTTACGGACGGTACGGATCTCATCGCTGGCATAACCAGGGATACGGATATTGTAGCCACGCTCGAGTGTGAGTTGGATATCACGAATCTCCAATTGCTTCGAACCACGCTCCTTTGAAACTTTGCAAGCGGCGTGAAGAACTTGATCGACGAATGTATCCGCAACTGTGAGCATAGACTACTTCTGTGTTAGGAAGGCTATCAAAAGTGAATGAAAACATTGGGATTCTTCGACCACAGAGAATGCTGCAGATAAATGTGAAAACATACCTCTTCAACTTCAGGAGTAAGGCTGGGGCCATCTCCGTGGCCACCACCAGTGACTTGCTTGACCAGCTCATCCAACTTCTTTCTACTCAATACGCGATCTCCATCACCAGCCATATTATAACTAGGTGTCTTTGGAAGTACTGGTTGCGCCATGACTCCGTTACCGACCATAGATGGACCTCCTGAGTAAGTTGGACGAGATTGGTTAACTGCGACAGGTTGAGGTGGTGCAAGTGCGCGCTCTGGGAGATGTTTTGGAATGGGCATCTTGTTGGTCATCACGTTTTGCGCTTCACGTGGAGCCGAAGGGTGCGAGTGTCCCATAACCTGTGGAGCAGAAGATTGTCCACCACTGCCCCCATTTGAGTAACTTCTTGCTGCTTGACTTAGCGCGGCTGAGTGCGTCAGAGCTCGTGGGATCTGAGGAGGAGCTTGGGAAGTTGCGGATTGAGGTATGCCAGCGGATTGCGGAAGGGCCGACTGTGGAGAGTTCTGCATAGGCCGGTTCTGACCTTGCATTTGAGTGATTGCCGTATTGATTTGAGGAGGGACCCCAGCTTCCTGTTTTATGTTTGGTTGCGAACCTTGTTGAGGCATCGCAGGCCCATTCTGAGGCGGCATCTGGTTTGGTTGTGACATTGAGTTGTTTTGTGAAATCGAAGGTCTTGGACCATTCATTTGCTGATTTCTTGCAGCTTCTATAGCCGCATTCACGGTCTGGGTACTTTGCAATGCTGGGTTCGATGCTTGTTGCGGATTCAATTGTGGTCTGGCAGGTGCTTGTGGATTCTGAGGAGCATTTGAGTTTCCTCCAGTCACTCCTACCGCACCCTGCTGCTGATTCTGTGCTGCTTGTCTTTGCTGATTGCGAAAGTTGTCAACGAAGTTTTTCGCATCTGCGTGTGCTTTGGCGCAAATATCCCTCTTTTCTTTGAGGTTCTTCTCTTCCTCGGGAGTTCTCTGTTTTCCCTCCTCGGCCCATTGCTTCTGCATATTATCAAGTTGCGCTAAACGACTGGTTGCATTCTCCATTGCTATGAGGCCTTTCAAATATCTTTGTTTTGCATCTTGAAGCCATTTGGCAGCTTCCGGTGTTCCTGCAGTCAGTTGCGGAGGCAATACATAGGGAAACTTCGAAACGTGCTCCATGACCTTGGGGGGTATATTCGCTCCTGGCTTCCTCTGCTGCTCGGCTTCTGCATTTCCAGCATTTCCCTCTCCTCCTTGTGTCTGTTGTGGTTGTCCCTGGCTAGGTGGCCGTGCAGCAGTATTCTGCTGGTTCTGGGCATTCTGCTGTGGTTGCTGGCTTTGCTGCGGCTGTTGATTTTGTTGACCTGCTTGACCCTGACCCTGTTGACCCGCCTGAGCAGCTGCTTGTTGTTGCTGCTGTCGATATGCTTGCATCCTCAATGTCAACGTCTTAGAGAATTCGAGTATCTTTCGTTTAGCCTCTTGATGCTGCGGTGTATCCGGGGCATTCTTTTCGCATGTATCCCACAACGCTCGTAGACCCTGCTCCCATTTTACTTTATCTGCAGCGAAATGAGGCGGTAAATTTCGCATCTGATCTGGTCGGAAGAGTGGTTGTTGCGGTCGTCTTGGTTGCTGCCCAGCCCCTGCAGGCTGCCCTTGGGCGGGTTGACCGCTCTGAGCTGGATTATTCATGATGTAAGAATTAATATGCCTCTAGATGTGTTATTCCGTAAATAATCTGCAAGATGGATGAACATAGATTGCCGTGTGGTGGGTGGGCGCAGACACAAATCGACCTGGAGTGCCTTGTGTCGCAGAGAGTTTTGGTGATGTGATTGATGTCTTGAGAGGGAAGGTGCACCCGCCTGAGCCCTCACGCTAAATTCAGCCTTAACCCAGAATGACAGCCTTGTCCTAATCCATAGAATCTATCATCACTTTCTAGAAACTCAATGGGAGATTTCACTTGAAAACCGCATGTTCCTATCTGTTATAGAAGTATTCGGGAAGAACCTGGAAAACTTTACTTATTGCCACTCATTGACGCTTCGCAATGACTAATTACACGAGGCGGTGAAATGCCTCGGAACTCAGGTGAAAGTAAATAAAGAATTATTTACATAGAGGTACCCAAAAGCAATAGACCCTGAAGTGCAAAACATAATGGATGAGCGCTGGTGGCGTTGTGTGGTGGAGAAGTCTTGCTCTCACTCTAACCCACTTTCTCGGGTTCTAATCAGCGGACAATTTTAAGTTATTCGAGATTTGTCTTCACTCTCTGCAAACCCAGTAGGTATATCCCAGTCTCCAACATCCCATGACCTTCTCTTCAAATATTAGAGTTCGGGGTTGTGCTAGTGATTCTATTCAGGTATTAGAAAAGTATAGATAGGGTAAATACAATTTATCGGAGAAGCCAAAATCTGGGGGCTATCTTAAAATGGCCTCATGCATTTCTGCATCCCTATTTCAGGTCCGCATCTCCTCCGATAGTCGGCACCCAGTACCGATAACCCTAATTTAAACAACACATACAAATTGAAAAATTCCCCAAAAAGGTGCCTTCGAAGCAAAGAATAAGTGAAGAATAAAGATGCTTGGAGATTTAGAATAGAAAATACAAATTTCGTGAGAAAACATCTTTAATTCGCTAAATTGTTGAAAATAGAAGCGTGAGCATCATGATTTAAAAACAAAAACCAAGGTCATCTAATGTTGTTCGCCATGCAATCAAAGGTCCTTCCCTTCCAAAACCTAACGCTATGCTTTAACCGACCTCCGGCATGCCAATGTATTTCCCAATCCAGCCATCTAGGGCTATGTCTACGCTCATAAATCATTTCAACCGTCATCGGGGGCGTCGTCAATTCGTGGTCCAGGTCCAAACGTATGTACTCCTATTCTTCATCTTCATCTTCATCATCCTCCTCGTCCTCCTCTTCGTCTTCGTCCTCATCGGAAGAGTCGACGTCCATGTCCTGAACATAATATGGTAGCTCTCGTAGTCCACCTGTTTTCTCATCGTCACTCTCTCTAATATCAACGAGTTCCTCGCATGATTCTGGCTCTTCCAACTCGTCAATCCTTGGCGGTGGATCATCAAATATCAGGCTTGCTCTGTCTCCTGTCGCGGTCTTCCTCCTCAGTCTCCGGGCACTATTAGCCCCTTCGAAAGTGACCGGCTGTATATCCTCGTCGTCCGTATCGCTCCCAATGCTTTGACTGAAAACTCTCTTTACACTTCCGGAGCTCCGTCTCTTCCGTCTTCTTTCTGCCCGTACCTTCTCCAACCAAGCCTCGCGGTCTAGCTCTGGGCCCATGATATCGTCCTCCTCGGTGTTTAAGTTTTGAAAGCCACGATAAATCTTCGGGTCGAGATCGCTGCGGTGGGGAGCCTTGACTGACGGCGGACGATCCGAATCCGGCTCTTCATATTCATGGGCATGAATTACCGAATCATCGCTATCGAAATCCTCGTAGTCCGACGCCCCGAATTCTTCAACGGTGAAGTTGCATTTCCCCTGAGCAATAATAGTCTTTTTGCGGAGAGGAGGGGATGATGACATAGGTTCAGCCGGAGAGGATGCCAAAGACCGTGGGGGACTTCCACTGTCTGAGGTTGCGACCGAGGAATCGGGTGAGGAGGACCGTGGGGAGAGATCGGCAGGCCGAGGGGACGGAACGTAGCAGAAAGAATTTGGCCCTTGGCCATTGGGTATAATGTTCCCGTTTCCATGCAATCTTTGTGGAGGAAGTTGAGGAGGCTGGCCAAAATGTTGGCCGTGACGCCGGTTTTGGGTCTTGTTTAAGACATATGTAGATGTAGAAGTAGTAGGAGTCTGCGGCGGAGAAGAAGGCCCTGCCTGCTGGGCAAAGTTGAAGTTGGGGGTAGCAGGCCCCATGGCAGCTTAATTGATTGGTTTGTTCTTGACTTTGAATGTGTATATGTGCTTTGGCACAAGAGTGAAGTGGTAGCTTTGGGTCAAGGCGTCAACGCCCGCGGTAAATATCTCCAACGAGGAGAGAAAAGACGAGGAGGATTGCAGTTCATGATAAGCAATAGGACGGGCTCGGACAGCAAGGGCGTCGCAACCTGAATCTTCGGCCTCTTCTTGGTCCTGAAAAGGGGGTGTCAGAAATCCAGAGCTCCAGATGGCAATGCGCGGTCTCAACTCGCGCGGAGGGGCAAGGATAAGCCGCGAGGAGATCAACTTTGTAGGGCAACCAATTGCCGGCGGGAGAGCCTTCAAATAAGAGAAATGGACGGATGCTGCTTGTAGAAAAAGGGGTAGACTTTGACTTGTTTCGGACTGAAGACAAGTGCAGGATAGAGTGCGTGGTCGCAAGCAAAGGGTGAGTTGTCCGAGGTGCTAATCTCTGGGATGAATGTGGATGGAAGAAGGAAAGGTGCGGCAAAGCGAGAACTTATACTTCACGCACTATGGGCCGGTCGACCCCAGGATGTGCGCAGTCTGCAAGTACTGCAACAGCCAGCGGAGCGCAGAGCGCAGAGCCCACGACGGTGCCTCTCGGAATGATTCGAAGGGCAGAGAGAAGCAACTGCTGCACCCGGGTTCAGCCTGTGTCGGGCAGCAATGCTCTGGGTCCTCCCTGGTTGTGCGGCACCGGAAAGGGCAGAAGGGGCATAAAAGCACTTTTCCAGCGGATTTCCGAGGTTTTTGTTCGCTGACGGAGTGTGAGCGAGTGTGAGCAAGTGTAAGCCCTCACTGCCCTGGAGCTGGAATCTGGCAGTCGGTGGCAGAAGACGACGGCGAGTGCGCTGCAAGCTGGCCTGGGTGGAAGCGCGACTCGACGAGACCCCTGGCTGGAAATATGATTATATTACGAAGGATCCTATGCGTTGGCACCGGCGAAGAAGCAAGGCTGCAACTTCACCCAGAGGATGGGGCCCCAGCAGCAGAACGCACCGTGACCGTCAACACA
This sequence comes from Halenospora varia, assembly GCA_020726485.1. Lineage (NCBI taxonomy): Eukaryota > Fungi > Ascomycota > Leotiomycetes > Helotiales > Solenopeziaceae > Halenospora > Halenospora varia. The sequence continues at coordinate 925,530 of JAHEWH010000007.1, forward strand.
ACCACGGGATGCAGCGCCCAGTGTCGGGACTGAGGAAGAGGCAAAGAATTCGCAGCGAGCGTTGGACGGTTGGAGTGTCGCATGGGGACGATGCAGCAGCGCAGCAGCACCGGGCGTGCCCTACCCAATTGTGGGGAGAAACCGTGAAGAAACGCTGGCAATGGCGAAAAAAAATGTAGGAAATTTCATGGCCGAGGAATTTTAATGGATTTTATTCGTGCCCCAGCATTCCTTAATTGGAGTCTACTTGACGGAAGGCGGCCTCCAGCTGCAGACAATTAAGAGCTCGGCACATCATAGGGCACAAATCCAAGCAAAAAGGCCGAATTAGACTCGTCCGAAGGCGCCCTGTCACCAACCATATATTTCTTCGGATGTGATGGAATCGCCGCGGTCCACACGCGTGGATTAATATCAGCCTCATAGCAGTGGCATAGCATATCACAACCATAGCACAAAATACGACTCAAGTTTACGTGTCCGGACAATATCCAGAAGTCGGGAGAATTGCTGTCGTCGGGACTCAGTCGTCGGGGGATTTCCGCTGAGGGATTGGGTGTTCCCCCGTGCTCTGACATAGTGGGCTTGTTCCCGTGTTGCGGTGAAGATCGCGAGGGCCAGCGACGCGTTGAACAACAACGAACAATTTCGAAAACCTTGATCTGGGCTTACGTGTGTGAACAGCGGGATTGAGCAGCATCTACAGGCTGGGGGATTCTCGGCGACAACAAGAACAGCGAATTGATCACAATCCTCGGTTTGTCCAACCATTCGGCTCGGATCGCAAAAGTTGTGTTTCCATACAGGAGTTTCGCGACTCCAACCACAACACGAGCGCAAACACCAGACTTCCCACACCTACACTCCGGAACAAGCACAATGTCCCTCCTCTCCCGACACCTAGAACAAATCACCCTCTCCGCAGACGCCATAGTTTCCCTTCCGTATGTTTCACACTTCTCCCTCTCCCTCCAAGTTTTCTTCCCCTCCAATCCCCCAGCTAACCCCACCAACAGCTTTCCCCCACCAAAAATATTTACGAATGCCCTCCTCTCCACACCCGACATAACGTCCCTGATACGCGACACCGAACCGCACGAGCGCGCCCTATTCTCCGTCCCTCCACCCCCTCCTCCGCCTTCCTCGTCCTCAAACCAATTCAGCGAATCAATCACCAACAAGAATAGGCGGCAAACAGTCTTCAACGTTGCCGGCGGAGAAGTAAGTACCAACCCCGGCACAGGTGGAAGTAGGGTACCGAGGCGTAACACAGCCGTTGCAGCTGTGCTTGGCCAGGAACTCCACGGCGAAGTCAGACGAACCGAAGGAAAAGGAGAGATAGACATCGAGGTTTTATTACGGGGTGTGGAAAAACTCAACGCGGTTTACGAGGTTAGGGGTGTGCATGAGAGGATACATAATATACGCGCAAAGTATGGACGGTTGATGGGGAGTGTGGAGTTTTATGAGCGGAAGGTGCAGAGGTTGGGGAGGGAAGTTGAGGGGATCAGTAGGGGGATAGGTGGGAGGATGAGGATGAGGGGGATGAGGAGGGAGAAGAGATGGAGGAGGAGATGGAGGTTGAGGTTACGGATGAGGATTTGAGGAGGGAGGAGGAGGAGATTAGGGAGTTGGAACGGAGGAAGAAGGAATTGGAGGAGAGAGTCACTGGTATGGAGAGGGATTTGGGAGGTTTGTTGAGGTAGTGAAGCATGCGATTGTGAGCTTGTATTGGAGAGGGATTAAGGCGTTTGATACCCAATGGAAGTCGAATTCGACATGGAACACTATTACATCTCACTCTAGCGCGCCTTTGCCTGTCGTGCGCGATTTTACGAATCCCAAGCTCTCCACTTCCGGCCTAAACAGGGGGCGGGAAAGTGCTTGGGCAAACCAACTAATTAGCATAGGTACCTGATGACATGTACCAAAACATGCGAGGGCAATGAATAAAGGGATCTAGGAGACTTTGGAGAACAGGGGATCGAACCCATGCTATTACGGAGAAATTGTTCCTGGAATTAGATTAATTCCATGCCCTCGTCTTGCGCCTCAACCCCAACCTACACACGTAGAATTTGGGCCTCAACGACAATTCAGCCGATCCACTCTGAGAGAAAAATAGGCCAGTTTAGCACTGAGAATTCAAGAGGGCGTCAGGGGATCAGAACTCGTTTGGACTGTTGGAAAGGACAAACTGTTTTGTTTGATTGCCATGTAAACATCAAGCGTCACCAGATGAATGGTAAGCGTGAAAATTATCCCATGATAGATGGCACGCACTTGGTACTTCCGAAACCTTGAACAGAGCAGGGATGCTTCATAGGAATTATCTCCGTCATAGGCTACCTTCCCTTCTTTGGCTGCCCGTGATACTGCCATGCCGAGAATGTATATGGTTGGAGAGACAGCTTGCTTCAAGCTAAGGATGTGCCTCCCACTATAAGATTAACTCAAAATACAGCTGCCAGAATTATCAATGACTATGTTCACAGAGTTAGCCGTGTGAATTCGGAACAATGTCGATCGCAAGACAAAGGCTCAGATGTCTTGAATGAATGATGGTGTGTCAGTTAGCGGTGAATTACACTTGTATGAAGGAGAAGAAGCCATTCGATCAGCACCACAATATATTAGAGAAGAGGACCCCTTTAAGGTGAGAACGAAAGAAAGGTCCAGTCTCTTCTAAAACCCGAGTCGAGTAGGCAATTGGCAGTTACTCCTCGTAAGAACGACGATGCTACGTTTGCTAGGGCAGAAGATTCAGCAATGTTAATCGCTTCGTGGTAGTAAGAATTTACATATCTGCTCAAGTTCTCACGGAAATCTAGTAAAGGAGGATAGGAATGAGCCTGATCCATATTCTATCTATCTACGGATTAGCTTAGTCGATGATACATAAGTATCAAAAGCAGCGAAGGAGATGAAACATATCTACGATACTTCGTCTTAGTCTGGTACGAAGGCAAGTTGGGAAATTACATAAAAGATCAGGGGACTCTTGAATAGTAGACATGTTTAGTCTAGTACCAAATAGACATATATTAAGAATAGAAAAGTTTCGTTGGGCGCCAGCGATAGGTTCTTTTGACAAGATGAGTTCTAAACAGTAAGTAGAATTCACTTTGCCTGACTTGGCTCCTGCACATAATCACTGTTCCACATCAAGACAACAAATGGCGAATTCACTTAGAAAAATTCGCTTGATTCTCATACAATGGTAAATTTACACGTCTACTTCACCCTTTGCCAAAAGTGAGAGGAAGCCAAAGTCTAAGAAATCATTAGAGACGTTACTCTACTGACTTGATCTTAACGATATTTAACCATTGCATGGCAAACTCCATCAACAAAGATTCCAGTGGCGTAGAAACCCATATCTAGTGTTCTTCGGGAGCTTATTCGAAGAACTCCCTTTTGTACGGTTGTTTATTATCACGAGAGACATACCTCCTTTTGCTAATTTTGGTTACAGCATACACAAAGTATTACCTCATAACGCCCAAACATATTCCTCTACCGCTTGCCATGTATCCCATCTCACGGAAAAGGCCTTTGAACTTCACCATATCGCATTATACTATAAATTCGTTATGGCGATACACATGATCCTATACATTCTCACCCGAGAGAACTAGCTTGGAGGAATTCCGGTCTGGAGAAACGAGAAGCACGGTATTTGAGCGCGAAGGAGATGTTTTGCTTGAGTGGCGGGAGCTTTAGGTGGATGTGGACGTTCTTGTATGTTGGGTATGGAATAAGGGAAACGTTTGTGAATCTGGTGGGTTGTACAAGGATCGTTGCCCTGCTATTTCTTGCATACCAGAAGAAAGCTGGGGGAGTTTGTGTGGAGGAGATGACAGGAGCTCAACATTTGCCAAGAATGCAAGAAAGCATGGCAGATAATACAAACAATTGTTCAGATTATTACATAGTGTTTGCCTTGTTCAACTGGGATTCCTCAAACATATAATAAGTACATTACAAGAGCAGCGCTTGTCCATCTGTCCTACAGCCATATCCGGCTTTGTGGGTATGTTTCTTTCTAGCTCTTCCTGATGCCTCATTCTAGAGCTTTCTGCACCCTGGCCAAAGATATTTTAAGCCGTTCATTGACTACAAAGCCAGGATGCGCTCAACCTAGGTCCTAAAACACTCCATCCTACCAAAGTCTCTGATCGTACTCCTCTTTTCCAGATGTCCTCTCACCGAAGACTTTCTCTCGGGAATTTCCGGCAATGACTTTGGGGATGTAGATGTACTGCTGGATCAATGGCAGAACATGACTAACCTTTCTCGTGCTAGAAGACTTGACTTGTTTCTTCCCTTCTATTACTGTTGTCGCAGTGGACTTGTATTCTCGCAGAAGCCTCTGGCGCCGTATAGTAGTCGAACAGATTCGTAATGCTTCCCAGCTGATATTGATATCTGTAGCACTTCGCCGCTTCCGGATCTCTAACGTCCTCACGTTATTCCCAAACCATTCCAGCACTCTATTATGTGATCGTTGTATTTGAAATCCTTCTAAAGACGATAGGTGATTGTGGTCGCCTCTTTGATAGCCTGTCTGTGCTGTTCAAAAAGTAAGTTCTTCGATGGGCTCTCTGAGAACCACCCCAGAGCCGTCATCCTGAAAGGAAAAGAGAGAGAGAGTTTAGTCGCTCAAAAGGAGAAGCACACAGATCAGAACAGCTGCGATATTGATTGAATGGCATACTCACAGCAAGATCTTCTAGCTGTCCTGCCTTCTTCTGTATGAGGAACCACCAAAGAATTGAATGATATCCTGCCGCACAGGTAGTATCAGCTATACTAGCAGTAATGAATCGACATGAGGTGTCCACCTGCATTGTTCTGCCCGCCAATACCCTACTCTCACCACGCATCCCCAAACTTTGTGAATTTGCAGCAGTCAATACTACACAGGGCAAATGATGAATTGGCATGATAATCAACATAGCGTTTTTCTGCCCCCCGTGATGCACTTTTCATTACCGTCAGACCGCCCTTTTCGGAATTTGCAACAGTCAATTTGGCTAGGCTGCCTAAGCGAGGTCAGCCGAGCTGTTATATACTATCGAAAGTGAATAATACTATGCTAGTATGAGCCGCTAACCTCGCGCACACGACTCGCAGCCTCCATAAATCCTGCCCGAGTTCTACTCAAGTCAACTTCCTTCTTCCTTTCCAACCACCACGTTCTCGATCCCTCTCGACCAATTGTCAACATCAACACCAATCACAATCGTCGTTGAGATCTCCAATCTCCCTTCGCTCTTCTTTGCACGAATAGTGCATACACACAATTACCTTTACGGCACCTGCAACGCTGTGGAGATTCCTTTTCCGCAGCTTTCGAGACTCTGCGATCGATCCGAAAGGTAAGTCGCTCCCCTTCCCCCTTCCCCGCCCCATCCCCACACATACATCAAGCACTGGCTCGGCCTACTATATAATCTTCCATTACTCTATTCCTACTCTTATACTTCTTCTCCTCAGTGGTTCAATCTCCCTGAGTCTCTACCTGGTGCGGGGGGCCTCACCCTCGCTGCTCCGTCAAGCTGTCTTATCGAAATTCGGACCTCGCGACGTGCTGAAGCGGAGAGAAATTCAAATCCTTTTTCTTCGCAACCACGGGCCGCAATCCTCGATTCGAGCAGGGCTACTGAGTACAAATACTAACCACTTCTCCAGTCTCGTCAACACACTCTCCATACTTCGATCCTTCGAGAACCTTACATACCTCACGTCACTACTACTCAACGAATCCATTCCGCAACTCCAACAACCACATCGAAGGTAAGTCTGCATTTTCTTCGCCCTCCTCAGATCAAGGCTTTATTCGCAGTGCGCACTCATACATTGTTGCCAATACCTTCTTACCACTGTCACACAAAACACTTGTTTATGCGTGCCTTCTTTCACTTCCTCACCTGAGTGCGTTTTGGATCTTCCAGATGGCTTGAAACCCCCTTCGCAGATTTCTACACCGCTTTGGCTTCTTCAGTCGAGTGACTTTCGTTGTGCCATTCACTGGAGCAGTGCAAGTTGTCCTCGCTGACCTGCACTTGCAAGCTTCCAACACCGCGCACTTATTCAAGTACTAAGATCTCAGTCAGGAAGCAGCACATACCTTCTCTTCATCTTCCTCTTTGATCTATCCACATTCTCTGGTACCACCACACCCACAATAAACACAAATCTTCTGCAAGGTTCGTTGTCTTTTTTCCCTTTTCTCTTCCCCTCATCATCCTTCCTTCCTTCCCACTCAAGGTTGCTGTCAAGCATTCAGAGTTGCTGTCAGTGATCTCAACCTTGTATGTTAGCAGTCTCTCAGATACTTCCCTCAGCATAACAACTTCTGATTCTCGGACGAAGCCGTCTGATCGCGTGATTGTCAATCCTTGGCCATCTCTTCCGTTCTCTACATGTCCAGTACTCTTGTTGATTTGGTACTCCCAAATAGATCTTCCCGAACGTCAGTATGTCTGACAAGCCTTCGAAATCTGGCAAGGGTCGAAAGACCTCGCGAACAAACAGCAGCAGGCCTGCACGAAACCAAATCAATTGGTCTGAACAGCCGGATTATGAGATGGCCGTTGGTATTCATGGGTCTCACCTCACTGGTGGAGGCTTTAGTCCGAGAACAATTCCGCAGCGAGCGGCTGCTGCTTCCTCAATCGCTAGACCCTCGACGGTTGGCAATGCCATGACTGCCGCTCCAGAAGTGGTCGTTACTGCTTCTGTGGCGACAGCTGGCCCAGTCATGGCTGCTGCTGCTCCTCAAGCTCCCACTCAGCGTCGTCAGCAGCTTGGACCGTACCGGTACCGAACCGCCCCACCACAATCAGACTTTTGGCTTGATTCAAGCACGAGTGACGACGAAGAAGATCGAGAGCGAAAGAGAGCTCGTCGAGCTGCGCGAGACAATCGACGAGCTGCAAGACCCCAAACTCTCTCACCTCGAATGAACCGAAGTCACCAGGCCGAAGACAGCGGTGGTGATGAGGAGAAGGAGCAGAAAACAACTCAACAGCTCGAGGCCGACCATAGACTCGCTGAACTCATAGAGAAAGAACTCTTTGAGTTACAAGGCTGTGATGCGAAGCTGGGCGAGCGTGTCGAGACTAACGAGAACTTCATTACTCGTCCGCCTTCTCAGTACATCAATTATAGCTCCGACAACGAGAAGGGAACCCGAAAGGTATGTTGCGTGAAACTCATTCTCCCTTGATGAGATCTTCTCTCCTGATCTTTTCTTCGTAGAGTACTTGTACTGACTGTCACCGCAGGACATTCCCAAGAAGAAGAAATACCACCGAGCAATCAGCGATGCCTCCGTAATTCGAAAGATGGCAAAGAAAGGCGAGCCCCAGCCCGAGATGTGTCGAATCACATACAAGACGGAGGTCGAGACTGAGCGTGGTAATAATAAATGGGTCCACCGAGGTGATATTGTGGAAATGGTCTACGGCCGAATTGTCTTCTGGAACAACAAGCAGTCCATCAAGGCCCTAAATGCATGGAGATACCAGATCTTCAACCGCAACTTCGACAATCTCCGAACAAGCAGACTTCCTTGGACTGTTCAAGAGATGGAGTATGTTTATGAGCTGCTTCAGGCACAGTTTGACCGAGGACGTCGACGTATCGCCTGGAATAGACTGGCCAATGACTTCAACCGCCACTTCAATGGCGTTCGCCAAGATGCTGGCGCCAAAGTTCTGAAGCAAGGCCAGAAGAAGATCCCTGAAATAAAGGAAGAGCGTTTCGTCCCATATCGAAGTGGGAACGCCATCGACACCGCCTGTTACAAGGATGGAGGAGCCAAGGGTATTATGAAGCGCGCTAAGACAACCGTTGGTCATGTCAATCCTGACCCTGAGGCTGAAGAAAATCCAAATCCGGAGGCAGGTGGCGAAGCTCGAGATGAGTCCGAAGATGAGGACATGCTGCCCAACCCAAACCCTTTAACCATTGCACAATGGGCCCCAAAGCCTCGTCGTGCTCCAAAGGCCAAGGCTGGTGGTGGAAATGGCAAGGACGAGAAAAAGTCAACTGCCTCTAAGGACGACGGCGAGGGTGACACTGATGACGAATCGGGATCCGACGCCGATGTCGATTCTGATGATGAGCCTCTCATTAAGACAGTCAAGGGTAAGAAGGCCACTCCTCAAAAGCGAAAGCGTGGGGAGTCTGATGATAATGACTCAGAGCAAGACCAACCCGCGAAGAAGAAGGTGACTGGCATGAAGGGTCCATTCAAGAAGGCCCCTGCTAAGAACGCTCCGGCTTATAAGGCAGCGGGCAAGAAGGTTGTCAGTCACCATGAAGCTGTTGTTTCTTCTGATGAGTCCGATTCCGACGGAATTCCAGCAGTGGCGAAGAAGATAAAAACGGCCTTAAAAAAGACTCCGACAAGCATGGTACCACAAAAGATCATGCTGAGATTGAAAGTGTCTCCAAAGACATGATCGATAACCACTCCAGAGAGCAGTCAACCATCGAAGAAGGGCGGCGATGAGTCTGAACCTGAGGGCGATGATGATACGCCCATGGAGATGGGCTCGTGAGTCCTCATTCGGCCAGCTTCGTGTCCTGGTCGAGAGTCGATTTCAACTCTTCTTAATCACTTTCTCGACTTCGACATTCATCCACTTCTACCTCGAGACATCTCCTTAGCATCATCATCTCCATAGCAATGTCCACGTTGGCGATAACTTACGACGATTCCGCGCAGCACTCTTCTTTCTTACTGCCTCGAAGGTGGTGTTGACCTTCGATGCAAGAGCTCCCAAATCTCATAGTTCCTCAATCACGATCCAGCGTTGGTGTTGACACCTTCGAGGATCCCCATACTTTCAGATCCATATTTTCCGAAGTGCATGGCCTCGCGCTAGCAAGGCGGTCAACGCAATTGCCAACCCCCCTTTGTCTCTTCCACCGTTTATGGATTAGCGCCTATTATGAGTATTCAACGCTCCTCCCACATTGTATTTATAGGAAAAAGTAGTCTCGGGGTCCTGTGCCTTCCTTCTTTCGCTGGCGTCTGCCTCCACAATATGAGGTTCAACATCAAAGTTGAAGTGATCTCGTTAGTCCAGCACTAATAAGCTCGACATCTTCACGGGCTTCTGCATCTCACTGGCGTTTATTGAATGGGCACATCAAAAGTCTTGTTCTTGGGTGAATATCCGCTCTTTACTTTTGCATCATCGGCGTTTGCGACCCTAACCACATGATACACTTCAGCGATCCTGGGTTTCTGCATTCGATAGGCGTTCGGGCGATCCACAGAAATATGCGATGTTCATTCCGCTTTCTCGGTTTTTCTTTTCAATACTTGGCATGGACTAGAGCAGTTGGTTCTGTGCAGCATACGATGGAGTAATCTGAGGCATAAGAGGATATGGATGGGTGTACTTGAACCTTTATGGTGGGCTGTATCTGGATCGACGGGCTGGTGTACTACTTGAATATCATAGTGCTTTAGTCATTAAAAAATTCCTTTACATTAGTTGCACTTCTTACTGCGATGTTTCACTAGTGATTTAACGTGCTGCTAACGACGTTAGCGATGTTGAAATGTGCTGTGGTGAGATGAGCCGGGTGCCTTTCTATACGCAGAACACTTCAAATTGCAAAATCATTCACAAATTTATAATCCATAATTTACTTCCCAAATAGCGTAATAGCATCTTATCTTTTATGACAAGCCCTAACAGCATGTTTACAAAGTCCCTACCTAGTGATGTACTTAGTATCTGCGTAATTTGGTAAACGTCCCATTTTGTAAAATGTTTTGATAATTTTGAATTGTATTACGATTAATGCGCAGGTGGTGTAATGAATGCTAGTACTTAGTATTAGCATCAATGCAGAATACGTACGGAAGTATCCTAAAATACAGGTTTAAAGCAACCATGACTGATTTTCCACCTCTGCCTCACCCTGGTGTGTCACGTGCTATAGTCGACACTTTCATAAAATACAAGGTTCGTAAAGCTAAATAACGATATAAGGTGCTATTAGCATTTGTTCTAAGACTCTTTATATAATTCCTGAAGTTTTAGGACTAGACGTAGGGCTAAAAGCGTGATAAAACTCGGTTGGTGTAATCACGTGGCTGTCATTTAGCAAACTGAGAGTATTACGAATGTCTTCTATATTGTGCGGTGCGTTTCAAAGTACTAGCTAGCACTGCACTGGAGGCAATAAAGATACTTTATATCAGCTAGCGCAATTTAGCGTATACTATATACCGCGCTTTCCCTATGACCTTCCCCAATCCAATCGTAAGCGATATGATCCACCAGCCTTAGATCTTCCCCTAGCAACCAATTAATCCTCCCAATTTAGCACAATTTGAGATCTCGAGCAACATTAGCGATTCCCTGCTCACTTACTGCGCTGGCACCATCTGCAGCATTTGCATAATCACGAAGGCCATATCTAGACTCCTCTCGCGGTGCTGTGACTAGCCAAGAAAATTGCCTGTGTTATCATATTTCCTTTGATTCTGGCATACCCCTGGACTCTTCTGGGCTGATTTGCGCTGATCCTTTTTTGAAGTCGATCTTCGCCTTGCCATATCGTCCCTCTCCGCCGTCTTGAAGTTCGAATCACGTAAAGTTCGAGTTTTTCATTGAGCAAAGGGGGCGAGCGAGAATTCATTTCCTTTCGCGACAACGCGCAACACTCATTCGTCTCGTTGTGCAGTGCAATCGAGTACAACTTCTGATCGTCTCGCAGCTTCTTCCTGCTTCTCCAGATTTGCAACTTTGTTGAGCTACAACTATCTTTTCAACCCTTCTCCGCACTCCGCAACCAGTCTTCAATATCGAAGGTAAGCCCTCCTCCCTGCTGTTCTTAGTATTGTTTCCCCTATGCTTTACCGCCTCCTCTACTACTATATCGTATTGAATTCTGTGTCGTCGTTGTTCAAACAAGACACACTAGTACTTGCTCGAGCATTGAATCTCCTTCCTCCTTCAATTGAGGGTTAACGAGGCCAGCTTCCATTCCTCGCGCTATCGCTAACTTACCGCTTTCTTATATGAATTACGCGAGTGCGCCATTCATTTGAGCATTGAATGTTCTCCTCGTTAGCCCGCACTTGCGCTCCTCGCTTGCGAGCCTTCAACCACGCGCCAATCTTCGTACACTGTCTAATCATAAAACCTGCACTTACCTTTAGTCCACCTTCCTCCACCTTCCTCCAACTTTCCACACACTCCAACCCTCCTCACAACAACAATCAACACAGAAATCTTACAAAGTTCGTTATCTCCCCTTTCCATCCTTTCTATCACATCACTTCTCCTTCCTTACAACCCTGCACCACTGTGGCATCTCGTTGTCAAGGACTTGAAGTCACGGTTAGATCTTTCGACGACCTTCTGTTGGCGTGACCTTGGAGTAGCATACATTGTCTCGATTACTCTTACTGACGTTTTACTTTTGGATAGAAGCCTCCGTTGACAGAATGGCTGATCAACAACCCACAATCCGAAAGGGCGTCAACAATGGCGCCCGAACTCCCCTCCCGACTTCGGCTCCATCAAAGCCAAACAACAACAGACAGACTGTGGCTGGACCTTCCGGCGTTTCTGGCACCGTGAGTGCGGTTGATGATCGAGAGGATCTTTCTGATGACAGCGAGCGAACTGACGCCGAAGAAGCTCAAGCTTTGTTCGATGCAATCGTGGAGTCCGACAACGACAACGACAATGCTTCTGTACTTACGCCCGAGAAATTGGCGGAGTACAAGAAGATCGAACCAGCAGTGACCAAGTACTTGCTGAAGCAGCAAGGTGGTCTGGAGACTGTCGATGAGACGGTCGAGTGCGATGAGGCCTGGATTACTCGCCCTCCTCCTGAGTATACGGATTATCGTACACAAGAGGAGAAAGACAAGGGGGTAAAAGAAGATAACAGTAAGGTATGTACGCTTGCAGAGTATATCTCTACCCTAATTCGCACCTCCTCTGAGGGTGACACAACCCCGTTTCCTTTGTGACCTCATTTACGAATCACCTTCACTAACCTCTGGCACAGAACGAACCGAAGAAGCCCAAGAATCACCGTGCTATCGACGAGGATGAAGTTGATGAAAACGGCAAACCCATTCGTGAAATGGGCAAGCTAGGCGTGGCTCGCCCTGACCTTTGCCGAATCTCATATTTTACAGAAAAAGAAACTGAACCTGGCAACAATAACTGGGTCCCAAGTGGACATGAAGTCGTAATGGTGTACAGCAATACCGTTTACTGGCGCCATAAGGATTCTGTTAAGAAGTTGAACGCTTGGAGATATCAAATCTACAACCGTAACTTCAAGAATACCCGACCAACCCGAGACTTCTGGACTGTTGCTGAGATGGAGTTCGTCAAGGAACAACTCAATGAGCAGATTAATGTCGAAAAGCGCCGTACGCCTGCATTCAAGAATATTGCAAATCGGCTCAATGAGAAGTTCTTCTTTGCTGGAGTCATTCAGCCTGTTGGCGAACCTTTACTGAAGCCAGGACAACAGAAGACAGGTGCTCTCAAGAAAGAGCGCTTAGCACCATGGCGGAGCGGTCAAGCCACCCAAACCGCATGCTTCAAGGATAAAGGCGCTGGAGGTGCAAAGGATATGTTGACACTTTTTTCGGCCACTGTTGGCGTCGTCGATCCGGATGCAGCTGAGGACAATGGCGCCGAGAATGAGGTTGAGCCTCAAGAGGACGCTCCTGAGGAGGCCTTGAAGGAGAATCCCAACGCTAGAGTAATTGCTCCATGGCAACGCAAGATTTACCGCGAACCCAAGTCCGAGGGTCTCAGCGGAAGTGGAAGCGGCGAGACACCTTCGACAAACACCAAGGGCAAGAAGGCTGGTGGCTCAAAGCGCAAGCGTAACGAGGCCGATGATGAAGAGGTAAAAGCTGAATCACCTGCGAAGAAGAAGCCAGCTACCAAGAAGGTTGCGGTGCGGAAGACTGCTGCAATTCCCGACGAAGTCGATTCATCATCGGAGTCTGAGTCTGGTATCCCGGCCGTTGCAGTGAAGAAGCCACCGGTAAAGAAGGCAGCTATTCAGAAGGTAGCTGCCATTCCTGACCAAGGAAACAACAACACTGATGATGATGATGACGACGACAACGATGGTCCAGCAAAGAAGAAGGCCGCTTCTCCAAAGTCACCTTGAACCTGGGACACCTCCGAAACGCTGCGTCCTCAAGCCGCTCCTCATCAAAGCAGAGTAGCAACGCTTCCAAGAACGGCGATGATGTGGACGAGCCTTAGGTGATGAACAATTGAACCTATCTCTCCATAACCCCTTCGTCTTTTTGGGGGTCCATGGTTCACTCACAACTGATCCACTCCGTTCGGCCTCGGTGAGTTCGTGACTTCATATCTCATCAACAACATCCGATTCCCAATCTCCACGCTGGCGAGCACTCACTCAAGATTTTCGCGGATTCTCAACTGCTCTTCTCTCAACGATAACTTGCAAAATCGATCATGCTTCTTCGATCTCGCGCTCCTCAACATCGGCTTTGATCCTCAAGGATGGCTTTTCCATCTTGCTTTCGAGTCGGCACAGGTTCGATAACTCCGATAACTTACAATTAAATTCGCAATTTTTCGAAGTGCCAACTCCGCGCTAGCAAGGCGGTGAATGGAAATGCCAACCCACCTTTATCAGCCTTTGACACTTTGGCCACGCGCCTTTCACAAAGTCTTTTTATTTCATAGTGTGTATACAGGATTACACACGAGGCATAATACCTTCGGCATACTATGGCGTTCATGTGAATTTGAAAGATACCCCTTTCGCGATCCTGGGTTTCCGCATTGGGCGGTGTAACGCTAACATACAAAGTTTTCCTTTTCAGCATTTGACATGATTGGAGGAGTTGGATCTGGATGGTACATGCGACGGAGTCCTTTGAAGTACAACATTGACCTGGTGGTGGACGGAATATGTGTGTACTTGATGCTGTCTTAATAAGCCGTATCTGTGTTGACCCGGCTGATGTACTCCTCTTCATAGCGTTGTACACTGTTTGTGCTTTGCCAAAATCAAGTTCCTTTCAATAGTAATCCTTCCTCTGTGACGTGATAAGTAACTTGCACTCTGACGCGTTTATCAAAACCTTCAACGTGGTGGTAGTCAAGACGTGGGTAAGAGCTAACCATTGTCCTGTGATGAGGCTTAGTAGACCCCAACTTACACACGTGAAACACTTCAAGATATCTAGATATCTAAGAGGTCGCGATCGGCACCTAACTTACCAACGAATCTAATGACAACTCAACTTTTTGATCAATACCCATAATCATGTCCACAGCTCACCTAATACCCTTTTCAATCCATCGTCATTCCGTGTAAATTGTAATCCACGGGCCTCAGTCCCCCCCCCCCCCCCCCCCCTGGATCTCAGACCATCCCGAGCAATAACTACACTCTACCCCATGCACCTCAATCTCTCTATGAGCTCATACCGCTTCACGGTGCAACCAATACCTTAGTCTGTTTCCCAAGAACCCAGCCGTCGTGAACATATCTTCGCACAGCAAGGCAAGGGGGGGGATTGTACCGCCCTAAGAACGTAGTTCTGCATTCATCGATTAGTGTGTGTTTGTGAATTTATGAAATTGAAATTTAGAACTTAGCCATATACCTACTTTCAGTGCCCAATAAACCCTCCCACTCCCAACTCTCTTTGTGCCCAGCCCCAGCCCCACCCCTTCCGCCAAACTGTCCGCCCCTACTAGGTACCACTCGTCCCCCACCACCATACCGCCCTCCCACCAGCGGGCTTACCTCGCGCCCATCTATTCCCTACAACCCACCCGCCCCACTTCCTCGCCACTCGTTATATCACACAATAAGCACTTTTACTCCATCAAATCCGCGCTGGTGTACCGGTAACATTTCCGCCTCTCAAATCGAAAGATTAAAGACCGCGGGAGCACGGGGTTCGATTCCCCGGCGCGGAATCTTTTTTGATTCTATTTTAGTTATGTGGTGCAGACATTTAAGCTTTTGAAAAATTTCATATCAGAATCTTTTTGGGCTCAGTAAAAGTTTTTGCGTGGGTCGCCGTACATCGCATACGGCGGGACAGAAGCTGCTTTTGCGCAGTTCTATCTCACCAAAACTTACGTCGACAGTACATAGCATATCTGTCTTCACCTGCACAGTGTACCTTCAGCCCTTAAAACCCAACAGTTCAATTCCACGCCATCGTTATCATCTTTGCGCCGTAATACTTGGCGCCACGAATCTTTTTGAAATTTTGATCCTTAGTAAGGGGCTCGCTTGTTCCTCGCTAAATGAGGGGTAATTCTCTAGTAGGGGTCTTTCTCATGAAATGGCCAGTCCTTGATATTTAATGCGAGCAAGATATTAAGACTTGGTATGGAATAGAACACTGTGAATTTTTGAAATTGGAAAGGGTTAAGTCACCAATAGTGTGTAGATATGTCGTGGTAGATGTACGCCCACTGTTGAGTCTAAGCAACATTGCACAGCTTTGTGTAAAAGGAAGTGTATCTAATGTAGAAGTGCTCAGATGTTATCATTTTTCAAAATGACTACCACCGTGATTATAATACCTTGAGTCTATCAAAACGAGAAATTGGCAAGGCTGGTAATGAGCTCGTGAAGATCGGTTACCGGATGATTGTTTTCAGGTCAATGGAAATGGTCGAGTCAAGGAGATATTGATGCATGCAAAATATGCTGATTTCATTGCCACAAATTTATCAAGCACTCTATAGCTATGCAAGATGGGTATCATCAATCAGCTATATTCTCCCGACCACATTCGCCAGCTAACCCTTGCCAAAGATAATTGCAAATGTGCAGATAACAGCAAATTCCTTGCGCCAATCTCTTGATGTCTCACTTTCTTCTCAGAACAGAACTGTATATTTGCTGAGAAAGTCTCAAGATGCCTCTCCATACTCGCGTATGAATTCCTCCACTACCCTGCCAGCCTTTCTAGTACCATGCTACTCGCATCAGAAATTTTGAAAGCCTCAGCCGCTCTGTATGATCCGAAAGCAATGAAGATGATATAAGTCTCAACGAAAGGGAGTTGCTGCTCATTGTCGAGATAATTCGGTCCGGCGTATTTGATCAGATTCTTATCTACCTCCACCATCAGCGTTCGCAGAAGTTGAATACTCTTTCTGTGAAGTCTGAGATAATCGAATTGGAGTTTGGGAAGTTCTATCGGGAGAATGTCTCTCAAAGCGTTCAAGAGTCGTAACGATGCAAGTCCCCTGTCAGCTAGCCAGCCATGCCGAACTGCGATGCAAAGCAAGGTTGGAGAGCAAGAATGACTTCTTCCATCAAGCTAATGAAGTATGAATGCCCAAAATTCGCAGGCTTGGCTTCTTGATCATTTTCGGATGCGTTATCTTCGAAGGAAGCAGTGCATCGTTTCCGTATAGATATAGCACGAAGTCCTGCACGTAAAACATCCGAAGGTAGTTCAATTGTAGGGGTCTTTTCAATAATTGCTTTGGCCTGTGGGAGAAGGCCTCAAAGGTCAACGACCGATTTCTTCTTTGATTACGGAGAATAATCCGTTTTTGGCTAGTTCTTGCCTCCCGCCGCCTTCTTCGCTTCGGCTCGTGCCTTCCCCCTTAAGACGTGCGCTCTTCGCGGCAGGAGCGGACTGCGCAACCTTTGCCGGTGTGCTATAGCCACACTTTTGGCGTAGTTTCGAAGATCCATTTGGTAAAGATCGAGGTGCTGTTCTTGTACTTTCTGTAAGCACTGTCGAGAAAACCTCGCAACATGATAGTGTTGGCCCGAAGCTTTAGTGACTGGGATGCACAGATTAATTCCAGGTGGTAGCGGATTCTCAAAATATACTGAATGGAAACGAAGGACTCAGATCAAATTCCGACTTGAGGCTGAACCCTCAAATGTATCGTGAAACAGTTTGATTGCCTATTCGCTGAGTTTGTGGTTGGTATCACTTGAGAAGGAAAATTCGAGAGGACAAGCAGAGGGGGAAGCGCCGCCAAGAAAACCAAGCTCTTAGTGCAAAGCTAGGATAAGATAATCGAGTTGCTCCCACTTCAAATTTTTGGTGCTTTCCGCCTCTAAACTCCTGGTGACATATCAGTCCTTTAATTTGAAGTATAGTGATGGGCAGGGATAGAGTGTATCGATAATCTACGGTCCTCCTTACTGTAAACTTGCTGGAGCTGCCGATACCGGGCCACATGTGTGCAAAACGAAGCCAAAGCACTGAGGAAGAAGAGCGGGCCATGTAAAATTAGTGTGAATTGAAGCAAAGATACATAGAGGAATATTTAGGGTCCCCTTTCGGTATAGTGCGGATGCCATGTAAACAGAGGGGATAGAATACCGGTAGGACTTAGCGACTCACCTGAGGCTGGTGACGCAGAAGCGCAAAAGCTCATGGAGGAATTCATTTCTCCATCTCTACCAGCGGCCTTTGCAAAAGTATTTCATTTTCCCCATCGTACTCCAGGTATATATCCTATCCTATCATACAGAATTCATCCAATCTTACACTAGCGTCCCACCCACCAAACAAAAGAAACCTCCTCACTTATCATCCTTCTCATCATCATCATCATCCTCCTCTGGGGGCTGCTCCAAAATAATCTCCGTAACCTTCTCACCCCTCCTCGGTCCATCACTCATAGAAATCTTATACTTCCCACCCAAAACCAAATCCTTCGCCACAATCTCCCTCGTTCTCCCCAAACTCTCAATATCTGAAATCCTCTGCAACGTCTTCTCAAGGTGATCTTCGAACCCTGGTTCTTCACATATGGATTTGAAGGCACGTTGCATAGGGACGGAGTCAGCGCGGACGAAGGCTTTGGAGGTGATGGTGAAGATGTTGACATGGTCGTATTCTTTGATGAAATCGGCGCGTGTCATGATGTAGCGGGCGGTGTGGAGGGGGATTTGGGGAATGTTGTGGGAGCCGTCGGGGGCTGGGTGGTTTTGTTGTTCTTTTTCTGCTTTGACGAGGGCGAGGGCTAGGACCATTGCCGCGGACTTTAGAACCTAAATTAGGAACTTCACATGAGTATGGAAGGGAGAGAACTTACAGCGTATTTCTGCTGGTCCATGACATCGTCATCCATTTCCATGCCAAGGATCCAGCATTGATTCAAGAACCATCGTCGCTCAGTGTCAATAATCTCATTGCATGTTTCCAACATGTCGGGCGACTTGGCAACGCGGTTGAGATAGGTTAGGCGCCCTCCTACACGACTGTAAACCTCGGCTAAGATTTTGGGAGTGGGTGTTTCTTGGAAGTACTTTTGGCGATATTTGGCGAGTGCATTGAGTGCTTGCCGTTTAGGAAGGTCTGTGATAGCTGTGACTTCCATACGCGTTGCGAGGACTTTCAGGCGCTCGTAGACCCAATAATCGTCACTGTTGAACACCACAGTAACAAGATTGCTTGCTGCCCATTGTTCGGCTCGCTGTTGTAGCAATTCCAGAAGATCTCGCCCATCTTCGTCATCTCGTAGCAGATGCACAGCATTGATAATCAACACCAGAGGTTTGCCAACTCTTTTTCGCCGCTTCAAAGCTACCTTCTCCAATTTGTTGAAAGCACGCTCGATATCAAGCAGAGCAGTCGTGTCTCTCGGGCCTCTCTCGGAAAAATACGATCCGATATAGTCTTCATGGAATTCGAAGTCTAGCGACTTTCCGAGACGAACTCTGAATATCTCCAGATCTGCGTGCGTTTCAAACATACTAATGCCCTCGCCATCAACCTTCTTCATGGCATCAAGCAACATACTGGACTTGCCCGTGCCCTTCTCACCGATGAGGAGATGATAGTGACCGCGGTCAGTGCCATTGACGATAGCATCAATTTTGGCTTGCTCATCTCTCAATATCCAGTGGTCGTCACCAGGCGGACCGCTAGTCGCAATTGTGTTTGGTACTTGTTTGCCGATCGCCGCAAGCTCAAGGACTGGGTCTCCAGGCTCAAACGCGCCTTCCATCTTGTGGAGCACTAGCCATTTATAGAACCGGTGGTAGAGATAGCCTCCAAGTCCAAAGCCTGTTCCTAGTACGAGGAGCGATGCAAGTGCGGTCGCTGCCGATTCCAGCATTTTGGAAGAGACCGACTGAGAGTCATTTTGATTTGCTGAGCTATGACCTGCTGTTCCTTTGGTAGCTGCTTCTTCTGCTGCAGGCCATTGTCCAGATCCGGATTGTCTGAACGCTCGTTGAAGTGGTCTCCGCCTGAAGGGTGATTTCCGTAGAGTACTTTGTGACGTCTTTGTCGTATGCTGCCTACATTGGGATCCCCATGTTTGCTTGAAAGTCCGAAAGGCCCAATTTCCTTCTGAAAATATGTCAACACAGCCTAGATAGATGGCAAAACTCTCTCGGTTTCGGGTTCAATATCACGTGACAGCCGGATTCGGACTTCTCATCACTCGACTCGGTCTCACTTGAGACACCCTTCTCTTGTTGCTTCTGCTGCAATGATGAGGCGAGCCAATACCGGAAGCACTCAACAGCCAGCTCGATGCTGGATGCCAGACATCCGTGAAAGTTAAGATGATCCGGTAATTTCTCGAGATCTATGCAGTGTGGGTGCAGAATCTGGGGTGCATGAAGTCTGACACGCGATGGCAAAAGTCGGGACACGTTGGCGGAAGGGTCAGGTTATCGCTGTCGCACTTGCGATGCCGATGGCCATGAAGCAGGCCATGCTGCAGACGCACAAGAAGTGCGCAAAGGTGATGAGATAGATGACTTACGACCATGAATATGGCCTAGGCCTGTTCTGCCTGCAGCAAAGTGTCTGTACTGATGTTGCACAACGATTGACGCGGTTTGGGGTCGGTTTTCGGCGACGCGTTGCCATGTGGTGGGCGGTGGCCATTGACGTATGCGCCCCAAACCGGCTCCCAGCCTCATAGTCGCCCTCTGCGCAATGAGAAGCGAAGGTTGCAAGCAATATGCTATTTATGTCGTGGTATGCGGTGTGTGCAGTTAGGAAACATGCTGTACAGTTTGGAGTTGAAGGTCTGTATCGTCAACGCGCGGAGAATGCGCAGCCAGCTGGTGAGTGCTTGGCTGCGCCAATTTAACTCCAACAAGCCTGAAAGGATCGTCCAGAAGCTTCACTCACTCTCGTAGGCTAAGACCTCGAAACTTATTCACCATTTATGACCAAACTTAAGTTATGATGCTCTTTTATGGCAATCTTAATTATCTGTCAGAGAGATCGGACGATCATTGCGGAGAGAAGCCTTTGAGACGTTCGATTAAAGCCGCTCAGTAGTCTGGGTGGTAGGGATGCTTTTGACAGGACACCAGCCTGCCCTGCAACTACAGTCCAGTAGCTCAACACCAGAGTTACATCCCGAGGTTTAGATTCAGGGGCACCATTGGCACTTCACAACTTCCATCTTTCACCTCGATCAAGTTATCAATCAATAGCAACTTATTTTCGTAAACACCCGCGATATCCTCAAATGCAAGTTCACGGACGCTGCAGTTTGCAAAGCACAATTGTATTCATTCAGCCCAACAGCTGCTCCCGCCGGGTATGCACAGCGACAACTGACCTTGATTGCCTGCAGCAAGCTCGTCCTGGAACATCGCACAGCACCAGTGTCTCTCTTTAACAACATACAGTAACAAACAGTCGGGACACCCCAAGTTGCCACGCCGTATGGGCATGGCAAACTCATTACGCAACGTCAGCGATATGGCTACAAGACTTCCGCACCCAGATCCGGATGATTTCGTATACAAAGAGCCGCCGCCTCGAGTCAGTCGCAGATAAAATTGCCATGCCTCATCACACAACAGACTGCACAACGCACTTCACCCGCAAGCAAACTTTGAGTATCAGACGGGGGAACAGGTCAAATATGATGGCTCGGTCAAGTGCCGTCAACGGAAGCTATCATAACCGTTTTGAATTTGTCACGATAAACTCTCCGTGAGAACAGACTTCAGAGAGGCTGTTGGCTGCACTGGCACCCAACCGAGCAACAAACAGAGGGCGCTGGCCCCGAAACAACTGATGACTCGAGTTGATTCATGTGTTTCCCAGGATTCTCGGAACCAAGCCGACGGGCTGTTCCAGCCCTCAGGAGAACTCAAGAACGCACGACAAATACGCTCTGACCGGAAGAAGAAACAAGTTTTCGTCGCGTTGATGCATCATCGCCACAAAAAGTTATGCAAATGGACAAAAAGACCGCATCCACGACGATTTATATGAGAAATGTCCGCACAAAATAGTTTCTTGCATGAATCTGCTCAGAGTTCATCCATTCCATCATGAGAAACGTTCTTCGAAGGTTCCTGTCTCGGGTCTGCCTTATGACCCCTGCCGGTTCCCAAGGACATCTGCATGATCTTCCACAAGGAGCCATATTCAATGTCACGTATTTTAAGGACTCGGATGTGCCAATAACGGAATTGACCAGGATGGCTCCGTCTATTCATCCTTCATAGTGCATAATATTAATGCACCAGGACAAATGACGCTCAATTGCCCCATCACGGCCGCTGAAGCCGTCTTGACGGGTCGCTCGTACGTGGATGAGGTCGACCCTTTTCGGGTGTTCAGCGGGGAAAATGCAGCAGGGCAGCAATATCTTTGATTGACTTCCCAGCTTCAGTGTGGTAGCTCTTTCATACTTTGATGACCACCAGTGTGTTTGTCCAGGAGTTATCTGAAGCTTATCTCGACTTTGTGTATTTGTTTGTATTTGTTGTACATCAATTCTCTTTCTTGTGTTTGGTTGCAAGATGTCTTAGATCTGCCGATTGTGTATGCGGAATTGTTTGAAAGGTTTCCTACTGGTTCCCACTGTTAGTTGACCTGGAGTCTTATGCTGTTGGATCACGATAGATCCTCCCGAAGCCCGTTGCCTTGTGTTACAAGGGCACAGCAGGAAAGAATCTGTCAGTTGGGGAGGACGATCACGTACTGGCATGTCCTGAAACATTCCTGTGCAAACCTTAAGTGCATTGGTTCCTCCGAAGTTCTGGCGCAGATGGTTAGGATATTGTTGTTAGGCCTTCAAAGAACTTTAGAACTACAGAAGAAAAAGGTTGCAAGAGTTGAAGATATATTTTGCGGGAGGAGCCGAAGGTCGGCAGCGCGCACTAGTTGCGACAGAACACCGCCAAAATGTCTACGCTTGTCGATTCACCTCCGAAGGCGATTCCGTACACGACATCATCATGGCAAAAGGTTCAGAACTCCGATATCGAAAATAATTCACAACCACCAGAAGAAACGAAATCAGATTCCCTACCCTGGATACTGTATCACATACTTGAGAGAGAACTGTCGAGCGAACTACCACTTCGGATCATGTTTTCTTTTAACGCTGGTATGTGTTTTGTGACGCGTCTGGAATATCGGATCACAGCTAACAATTCCTTCAGGACAGCAATTGCCAACGCTTAAACAGGCTCACGATTGGTGGCAATATGAGCCAAAAGGAAAGCTCATTATCGATTTTCTGTCTGGTCTTCCACGAACTGAAAAGTCGGCGCAAGATGCTTGGGATACTGTACGCGAGGCTGAGGGAATTCCGATTACTCCACCTAAGGGTCCAAAATCTGGCAAACTTGATCCTGACCTAGATCCAATAAATCAGTTCATGGACATCAACCGTAAGGAATCTCTACATTGCCTCGCCTCTTTTACTTTTGCTATGCTACGTGGCCGCGTCACGGTACCCAAGTGAACTTTGTCGATCTATTACGCGAGATCTCTTTACTTTTTTTTATATCACAGAACCTCACTAATTTCATGTTATATAGATAGCTTATTGTTCGATGTTAATTTTGGGGACAAGTTGATGGACAAGAGCAATAGCCGACAAGGATTTCCACCAAAGTTTATCCAGGATTTGTGCTTGAAGAAAGTTTTCTTGAAGAAATACAAAGAGGTTGACTTCAATCAAGCATTGACCGGTCTTGATTACCTTCGAGATCTTGAAGTTACGCGACGAAAAGCATTGCGCGAGGCAGCGATCAAGCTTGGCATTACCAAGGACACGTGGAGAGCTATACTTCTTGAAGATCCAGCCGCGTACAAATGGGTTCAACGAGTTCAAGAGCATGAATTAGAGATCGAGGGGTATTATGCAGATATCTTCATTGATCTGCGGATATGGGTAAGTCAAAGTTGCGATGACGTGAAATCACATGCTTATATATTTATAGACCATGGTTCACGAACTTCAAGCAACACCATTCTACAAGCCAAATGTACTGGCAATGCTAAATACACTCTTCCCACCAAGCATGAAGGAAATGCCTAATGACCGAATCGACATCAAGGCCCTTCACAGATACCGAACCACCTTCTTCGAATACATCACTCAAGTCGAAGCCAAAGGTGCAGGGATCTTAAAGCCATTCGTTGATCGCTTGTTAGATCCAGAAACGAAGCACAGCTGGACCAAAGCTCGAAAAAACTTAGAAGCATATACTGATCTTGCCGATCAAATGATCAAAGAAGCAAGAGCAATTTACGACATCAAATTCTTCCGCGAAAGCGGCTCTCACCACTCTCATTCGGGAAGCCGTACACACTCCTCTTTAAGCGACCGCCCACGTACAGCAAGCAGCGCAAACACCAGCCTCGACGGCCGGCAATCCTCCTTATCAAACTCAAACAAAGAGTCTAACTCTAAAGAATCCAAAGAGACAAACCCAAAAGATTCATATCCAAAAGAATCAAACCCCCAAGAGGCAAACCCCAAATCTCCACCCATGGTCCCACCCGAATCCTTCAGTATCCGCTCTAGAATATTCTCGCGCAAACGAATGTCTGGCCCTCAACACGTCCCAGAACCAGGCGTGGTCATTGAAGACCCAGATTACCGTCCCCCTCCCGCCCCAGTATCAGAAGTACCCCTCCTCTCACCAACAGCCAAAATTTCCATACCACCACCTGAAAATATCGCCGACCTCCAAGACAAAGCCCGCGCCTTCGCGCAACGAAAACGCGCCGAGAAACACGGTCTATCACATTCCGGTTTCGGTATCCTCCCCGCGCCAAAGAAAATACCCAAACCAATCCTCTCCCTCCGTACCTCGCACGCACCAGCCGCAAACCACGATGCCTTCTCCGCGCCCATCCTCTCACCCCAAACTTCTCAATATAGAGAGTTCAAGCTTAGAAAAGCAATCTCAAATGAGAACCGCCCATCATCAGAAGCTATTTTCTCAAGTATCCCAAATGTCAAATCCCGAGATTTCGCATACCCACCACCACCAGCAGAGAAGGAGGAGGAGAATTTAAGTAGAGTAGCCACCAAGAACACCCTCGCATACGAACAGCTCGACTTCCTCAACCACCCCTATTCTCCCGAGCGCTCAGCCACAGAACCAGCACCAGCCACATCATCCCCAAGCCTCAAGAAGAAATCCTCTCTCGGCTCCCTTTTCAATCGCCGAAAATCAACCTTGCCAAGCGAGAAGACGGAGAGAAGTAGCCCCGCTCCTGTTCCTTTCCCATCCGAGGCTTTCCAACCAGAATCGCAGCTGGTTCTTGCACGGCAAGATTCCGCTCCGAAAGAGGAGTTGCTGTCGCCCCGGAAGCTCATAAAGCAAAAGTCCCTCAATTTCGAGGGCAAGAACAGCGTGAAGAAAGAGATGGACGTTCGGAAGAAACGGTCGTTCTCGTCTGGACTTAAGTCGAGAGCTAGTACTAGGTCGAAAGAGAAGGAGGGGGCGGTGAAGAAGGAGATGATCGGTGAGCCGCTGTTGGTCGGTGGGGAGGAGGGGAATCGGGAGGAAGATGTCGTGGTGCCGTTCGTGCTTCGGACGAAGGCGGAGAAAGTTCTGGGTTTGGTGTCGGATGAGAAGGATGGTGTTGTTGGTGGGGGGGATAGTCGTTTTGTGGCTCCGCGCGTTGCGCCGGGGGTGCCGGTCCCCGAGGAACGGTTTGTTGTTGATGTGAGTAGATTTTCGAAGTATTGAGTTGAGACGGGGGGAGATTGTATTATGATGTATATGAGTAATGTGAGATGAAAATAAAGGAATTACAGAAATTTAGACGAAAGTGGATTATAGATGTTTTGCCATTGTAGTACAATTGAGAGTTCTTGTGAATTGGAAACTCTAAGGTGGTGAGATGAAAAGGGCTGAAGAAGTCTTATCTCGCTGTGAATCATTTAAGCGTTCCTTTTGTCTTATGTTACCTGATAAATAGCGCGTGCTAAACTTTCCTTCTGCGAATCATTTCCACCTCCCCCTCAACTCCAAAAGATATTCTCTCTTCCGCCTTCTCGCCCCTCAAAACTCCTAACATTAGCCTCGTATGTCGCACCTCCTTTCCCACCTTGGTGCTCATGCTGTTCTCCCTCGCAAGATTATCTAGAGTCTTGTTTCTCGTAGTACACATGATCGCTGAGAACTCGGAACTGTGTACGAAGCCATTGGTGATGACAGAACGAATGCCTTGGAGGATGGCTAGGAAGGAGATGGTGATGGCGAGGGAATAGGACATTAGGAGATAGGAGGAGTAGTGATAAATGTTGATCTGTTGGGTAGTGTTTACCGGGGTTATTGAGTTGTATGTGCTAAAGTTTCATCAGCACTCGTTTATCATTCATGAAAGTGAAACCTCAATATTTGGGATTAGAAAATTATATCTTTCCTCCTCGTACAGGCACTAGGAAGGAGAGAAAAAAAGACAGGAAGACCCGCAGGAATCGACTATCAGCAAACAGACTAAGTGTCTGGTTCCGGAAATCTCTTCGATGATCTGGGGCAGCGTCCGGTTCTGCACCAGCTCGACGTCCTCTAGATCTACCACTGGTAATTGATCTGGAGGGGGAACAACTGTGCCATTAGGGATAGTATCGTAAGCTTTCCCCAGCGCGGTCCATGTGGAGTTGGTTGCCAATGAGTGATGACCAGCAGATGCAGTATTCATTGCTGTTGTTCGTGAAGTCCTGACGGAGACTTCTGTGTTACACGTATAATATGGGATGCCTCTATTACACGGTGAGTTCAAGAAGTACTGGCCCCAAGAATATATCTATCACAGTTTGTGCTTGACGAATCATGTTCGAAGTTTAGAGATCTGTTGCCCAGAATATTTTGTCTTCGGCGTCTTGTTCATAGCTGTAATCCACAAGGCTACTTTGTGAGTTTGTGCCGTTGAATTTGACTTCGTACCAAGGCAGGAGGATTCTGTGATTTCGGGTTCCCGTGACTTTTCTTCCGAACCCATTCCCGGCCCGAAGCTTGTTGCTTCGTTGCACTGTCGATCACATCAACAGCATCTTAGCTCATGACAACAGGCCGAAATGTCAATGCAAGATGGGCATAGATGGAATCTCTCTGGCATATTCATCTGAGTTCTGACCCCATAATCCTAAGCATGTCCTATCCTGGTCTCGACTACCTCACCCTCTCCTATATGAAAAGTTGACAACTCTTGAAATCTCGGCAGTGGCTTATCGGCCCTCCTCTCGACATCGCTCCATTGAGACCCACTAGATACATCACTGCTCTCCGAAGTCTGCTTAATCTCTCTCCTGCCCAGACCAATCTTCCTCTTGAAGCCATGTAAGAAACTTTTCGCCGTCTCAATTGTTTCAATCCTGCTCAACGAGAACCGAGGTCCACTGCTGGTGTTGCTGTCTGACCAGCCAAAATATTTCGGGAACAGAGTATTGAGTAGGATCTTGAAGGCGGGGAAGCAGACACAGATGATCGATAGGGAAAGCTCGATAATGGACGTGAGGCATATACCATAATCGGTCCAGTTCTGGTCGAGGGATGTGTACCAGCCAAGAATGTACTTGAGTCGGACCATACTAGCTATACAGGCGCTATTGATTGTTAGGAAAAGCGTAGATGGTAAGGCAAAGCAAAGAAAAAGGAGAAAAGAAAGAAAGTACATACATGATTCCAACGCCCATGGCAAATATGACGCTCACTTTCTTCCGTATTGACAGCCGCAACTTCAAGATCGAGGGAATAGGTAGCGCGATGATAGTCAGATCCTCGACGATACTAAAAATGGCTCCAGCCAACGCGATTGCATGATTATCCAGGCATTTTCCATTTGTTATGCTCTTATCATACACCAGGGCGATTGGATTGCAAGAAAATACAATTGGGAATAGGAAGCCGATTAGATGACATAGTATGAATACAGAGTATCCTATGCATACACGGCGAAGCCATGGTTGCGGAAAGATTCGATAGTATAGCATAAGCACAGATAATTTCGACGTTCCTTGAACAATGATGTAGAGAATTTCGTATATCCAGAGGAACTGTAAAAGTCAGTGGGTGGCCGATCTGTCATGCTCTTAGATAATGAAGTATTACTCTGTACAATGACTTTGCTAAAAGAGGGTCGACATTCCAGATGTGCTTAGGGAAGCCAAGACGCACCCCTTTTCTCGTTGTCAGTTGCATGCGTTAAAGACTGGTAGAATATCCTAACCCCATAATGTTGTGCCTTGTAAGGTAAGAAAGATTGCCTAGAAGTTGATGTCAATAATGTATTCGATCATCTTGAATTCTGCTTGAACTTACGGCAGAGCATAGGAGCAGCCAATCATCCCACCAGAATACACTGGTGATAAAGTATCGGGACCAACATCTCAAAGCCACAAAAATTATAACGAAAATAGAACTGATTATAGCAGCAACGAAGACACTCGTCTGGCGACTCTCTTGAGGTTCATTTAAGCATAGATTCATTTGGGCATTGTGAGCACCTACGATAGGCAATCATGTCAGTTACCTTCTTTGGGGTGATATAGCCCATGGTAAATCCACTTACTAAACCTGTCCTGGTATGTGCACTTGTCAAGGAGGCACGAAGAAATGTTGTACTCCGCGGCATTATTTGTGCAGAAACAATGCGCAAGCTCTGTGGTGTTGGTGATGCTGCAATTTGTTTTCAATATGACTGGCACAATGCATGAGAGCTAGAATTGTCAGCTAGGTTCTTTCAAGATACTGGAGAAACGTTTCCTCCTTACCCCACATGGAGAGAGAGTCGACAGTAACTCTTGAATCCCAGCGTCGCGTCCTTGAATAGCAGTAGAAATAGAAGTGCTAGCAAATAAGGGTATAACAATGGATATAAACTTCATATTGGGCCTACCTTAGAGTCAAGGATCACAAAGGTTCAACCCGGGTGATGTGGAGAGGGAAATTTGTCCATCGTTACATAGGCTCCTTAAGTTAATATAATGGGTTCGTGCCATATGTTTTGCACAGACTCGTCCATCCCATGGGAACGCCACATGTTTGGCACAGACCTGTCACCTGTATGGGGTAAACGTCGGAGGTGAGCCGGCAGGTTGATCATGATCTGCGCAGGGGGCCTGTGCGCAGCGGGAAGATCTCCTCGCCCGCCTTCTCAATATAATTGGAAGGGAAACAGAAGAGGGAAAGCCAAGAAATTTCCACCATGAACTTGCAAACGCACAGGTTAGACGTTGACCGCGAAAGGAGCGCCCCCAGTTGAAGCGTTGCCAAGCCAGGTAAGCTTAGCCGAACTTTCTACACTATCTTTTCGTCTCCAAAATGATTTTGGAACACTCAGACACTTAGACTTTGTCGCAGTACGGAGCGTTGATGGGCGTGTGCCATCATCAGCCAGCTGAAGTTTTAGCCCCGACTTTTCCCGCTTGGCGTTGAAGACTTCACTTGTTTGTATCGGCACTTGAGAGCGGGAGATGCTGTGACAAATGTCAGATTCCTGTAGATACGGTGTGTCTGAGCGTTCTCAGAAGATCTTTCCAATTATTGTGCTCAAAAAGAGCGAGAGAGCCGGGTTGAGAAGAAGGGATCGTAATGATTCGGCCACGCTTCTTCTCAGCCCATGGCGTATTGGTGTGGAGGGGATCCGACATCGCGAACAGCTGGACCGTGTCGAATCTGGTCTCTACTCGTCCTCAAGTGATAAGTCTCTGTTGGACTCCAACGACGCACGGTCCTTTCCCCCGCTTCCATCTGGACCAGATTATATCTGCAATAGTCGTAGCTGCAAGAAAATGCGTTGAAGAAAGTTCTTGGGCCCTGATTGAGATGCAGATTATTTCCCTAACTTCAATAATGGCTCCCCAAGTCGATTCTCTTGACAATCGCCCTCCACCTTCTCCCCTCCCTTCGACCTTCCAATATGTCCATGATGCCAATGGCAACAGAGAAGACTTTCGAGCCCATCAAGAATACCTAGGTGCTCTCAGGCGATGTAGAGACACCGGGCGAAACCTGAAGGGCAAGGAGAACACGGGGTAGATGATCTTTGGGTGGAGTTGAGTTGAGTAGAATGAGAGGCAGTTCGTCCAGCCACCAGGATCCGATAAAGCCAAGCCCAGATGTCCAGATGCCGAAGACGAGCTAAGGCTGTTCGGCCTTGTGGCCTGATGGCCTGATGAGCTGATGGCCTGCCGAAGATTCCGGCTTGTCATCCGCCCGCCCTTCCGAACTCCGAAGCATCACTCTTATCGTGTGTTCCGTTGCCGTGTCGATCACGTCAACAGACGGGTTGCACGAGTCATCCCGAGCTCGTTGACTCTTCAGACCTCACTTCCACCTCAACTCAACAAACACAGTCCTTTCTAATAACTTCAGCACGATGAAGTATCTCATACCTTTTCTATCCCTTTCCACACTTGCAGCATCATCTGCCATTCAACACCCTCTCCACGAGGCCGACTCCCAAGCTCTTATCAACACCAAGAGACCGCTTGTAAGCTCTGGTGCACTCCAAGACCACATCTTCGCGAAGAACCTCCTCAAGCGCGCCGAAGAATTGTACGAAATTGCGAGGCTAGGAAAGAAGCAATATGGGCATCCTACCAGAGTCATTGGTAGCGAAGGTAATTGGCGCTTCTTCTAAGATAACGCGTCGAGTTCATGGGTTAATACTCTGTTGTACAGGTCACACCGGAACTCTCAACTATATTACCTCGACACTTTCGGAGTACTCCGACTATTATCATATCTCGAATCAAAGCTTCAAGGCCGTCGTTGGCGATGTTTTCGCATCCCGACTCCTAATCGAGCACAAAGCCCCAAAATCAACGAGAGCAATGTCCTTGACCCCACCTACAAAGAATAAGGACGTCGTGTTTGGACCTCTAATACTAGTGGAGAATCAGGGGTGCCAGGCCTCCGACTACCCTTCCAACACAACGGGTGGTATTGCGCTTGTCCAACGTGGAGCATGCTCCTTTGGAGATAAGTCTGCGGCGGCTGGCAAAGCAGGTGCGCTTGCTGCTGTCGTGTACAACAACGAACACGGCCCTCTTTCGGGTACATTGGGCACACCCTCCAAATACCATATTGCGACGTTTGGAATTTCTAAGGAAGATGCGGAGCCATACATTGAGGAATTGAAGGCTGGAAAAAAGCTTGACTCATCTGCGTACATGGATGCAATTGTGGAGAACGTTGAAACTTTCAACATCATTGCCCAGACCAAAGGCGGGGACCAGGATAACTGTGTCATGCTAGGAGGCCATAGCGACAGCGTTGGAGAAGGCCCTGGTATCAACGACGATGGTAGTGGAACAATCTCATTGCTTGAGATTGCCACTCATTTGCCCAAATACACAGTCCAGAACTGTGTTCGCTTTGCCTGGTGGGCAGGTGAAGAGGAGGGTCTTCTCGGGTCTGACTACTACGTTTCTCAACTTTCTGCCGAAGAGAACATGAAGATCAGACTCTTCATGGACTACGACATGATGGCTTCTCCAAATTACGCCTACCAAGTTTACAACGCAACGAACGAAGCGAACCCGGTGGGATCCGGAGAGTTGAAGAAGCTATACACAGATTTCTACACAGCTCATGGATTGAACTATACTCTCATTTCCTTCGATGGACGAAGTGATTACGATGCTTTCATCAAGCATGGAATCCCAGGTGGCGGTATCGCCACTGGAGCTGAAGGTGTCAAGACGGAAGAAGAAGTAGAGATGTTTGGTGGAAAGGCGGGAGATTGGTATGATCCCTGCTACCATCAGCTTTGCGACGATTTGTCCAACCTGGCTATGGATGCTTTTGAAGTCAACACAAAGGTATGGCCGTTTCTCTCCTTAAAAATCTATTGCTAATTGAACTAGCTCATTGCTCACTCTGTTGCTTCATACGCTCTTTCTTTTGACGGGTTCCCTAAACGGGCCAGCTTGAAGAGCAGTGTTGAGCTTGAGAAGTCCCTTTACCATGGCCCAAATTTGGTCATGTAGATGCTTTGATATCCCATAGATTCGTTATTAGATAGAAAGAGTAGAATATATCAGCGATATACCCACTATACCTTCTTCATAACATTTTGCGTACAGTCACAGAAGTTCATTTTCTTGGGCCGACTTGCTTCGGCACAGGGACATATTCGATGTGCGAAAGATGATTGAGAAGCAGAACGCCCTTCCTAGTGCAAGCAAGATAATTGAGATTGCAACTCCATCCCACTCCTGAACACCGCTCAGCAAGGAGATATGAGTCCAGCCGGGGCCAAGGACAGAAAATGATCCGCTATCATGCATTTCGGAGCAATTGACACCCACTCCCCACACATTGGCAAAGTTTTGAGACAATTTCTTAAATACCTAGGTATGGTGTTTATATAATCACCCAACCCGAACACGAACTCGCGTCCCTCCAAGGGCCTGCGATCGCGAAATAGGGGAGTGAAGTGTGACTCAACCGACATCACGTGCAGTGTAATCGTTTAACATAAAGCTCCCCTCACCTCTCATCTTCACTATCAAGCTCACAACAGAGCCTTCATTCTCATTCCCAATCTCATCAATCCAATTAAATCACCCGCAATGAAGCTCTCCTTCGAAACCCTCGACGTCTTCACCACAACCCCCTACACCGGCAACCCCGTCGCCATCATCTCCGTCCCACCAGAACTCAAGTCATCTTTGACCCAAACCCAAAAACTCGCCATTGGAAAAGAGTTCAATCTTTCTGAAATCGTCTTCCTCCACTTGCCAACCAACCCATCATCAACCGAGCGCCAAATCGACATCTTCACCTCCTACGCCGAAGTCCCATTCGCCGGGCACCCAACGGTAGGAACCGCAAACTACCTTCTAAATTTCCTGAAGCAAGATGTGAAGACTATCACCACGAAAGCTGGTCCTATTCCGATCGAGAAAACACCGGAAGGAGGTGTCAAGGTTGACGTGCCGTTTAATTTCCACATCCATGATGTCAGCTTCAAGAGTACTTTGGTCCCAGAGCAGGAGAATCCAACAGTATCAATAGTAAACGGCATGAGCTTCATCTTCGTCCGTCTCCCTTCTTTGCAAGCTCTTGGCAAGGCTTCAGCGAATATCACGAAGAATGGCGACACATACGATCCCTCCCCCCTGGACGCCGGCTGGCAAAACGGCCTAGTCGGCACCATGTATTTCGTCTTTGACGGGACGGATTCGCAAGGTAGAAGCAAATATAGGACGAGGATGTTTGCTAGTCGTGAGGATCCGGGGACGGGGAGCGCGAGTAGTGCGTTGGGGTGTTGGTTGGCTGTTAGTGGGGAGGGGGAGAAGTTTGTTTTTGAGCAGGGGGTTGAGATGGGGAGGCGGAATGAGATTTTGGTTGAGGTTGAGACTGAGGGGGAAGAGGGGAAGAAGAGCGTTAAGGGGGTCAGGTTGAGTGGGAGGGCGGTTAAGGTCATGGAGGGGAGTTTGGAGGTTTGACTTGCTGCCTGAGTGAGGATGAGGTGAGGACGAATGGTGAGGGAGGTAGCGCTTGAAAAGCACATTAAAAGTGTTATCAATGCTTTCTATACTGCAGATGGCTCCGAAACATTTCATATTTGTGTGCTTTTCATTTGATGAAAGACCGAAAGAGAGAGTGCCTCCAGAATGCCAAAATAAGAAACAACATATGATATGATTCCACTCTCCATCTATATCACTACCAATCATATTGTTCGCTTCTTTCAAACTCCGTGATTCTGAAAGTTTCGCTCCAAGTGCATCGCTCCTGATATGTAAACCCTCCCACTTCATGCGAAGAAACACTCGGTGCGGGAATTCTGAAAGGCAAAACGATAAGGAGCCCACATTGCCCCACAGAGTATTTCAATACCTAAATACTACAGTTTATCCGCCTCTTAGAGTACAACCATAACGCTCAACTTGTGTTGTCTTGTTAATCGATACTGAGAAAATTGAGAGAAACACTTTTTCGTTATTTGTAATTTTCATCTTTTTTGATGTGAGCTACTTCGATAATTTCCATAGAGCAACCAAAAAAAAAAAAAAAGCTAACATTGCCACCTCACCACGATCTCATTATGACATAAGACTCGGGTTTTCCAAACCGGGCGTGAACGAGCCGTTTGGGATAATTGGAAGATGGCCACGAAGCCGAGGTAAACAATGAGTACATCGTTCGTGCCCTCGATCAAAGGCTTCACACATTGATCTCTCTCTTTCACGCGCAGCTGAGGCCCGTTCGTCGTCTTTCATCTTCTTAATAACACGATTGGCTTCGCTGCGGCGATAAATCTCTGCCTCTATGCTGTCGGTATGACGTTGTTCAGTGGTGTCAAGGGCTTTCGATTTGCGTTTCTTGCTGAAAAAGTTGCCAAGAAAGCGTTGTATTGGGCCAAGGCTGATGAGAGTATTCAATCGCTGTTGGTAAGGATCTTGAGTATTTCCCACTTGAGCACACGTGTTGAAGGCATCCATTTGGTCGAGAAACTCCTCGCTGAATATGACATCTGATGCGAGACCTGGGAGGATGTCGAAAGACATCTCAAAGCTGTCAAAGCCTGAGAGTTCGATCGATGATGTGTGGACCTGGCCTACGGTCTCAACAACGCTTCCATCAGCTAACTTGACGCGCGTTTTCAGGTTTCTGTCGATCTTGAACCCGAGGCGTTTGGCGCAACTCAATGACATAAAATCGAGATCAGATCCCGAGTCTGCACACCCAACAAGCTGTTTTCCATCCGCTCGAAAGTTGATGAACCCACGCGGCGAACCTATCCATTTGAGTGTTGGCATATTTCCGAAGTTGTGTGGACAATCCACAAGGAGATGTTTGTTCTTCGTGTAAAGCCTGATCTTCTCAATGAATGCCATTCCCAGTATCAAAGGCACAGGGCACCTCCGTAGAACATGGAACCAGCGTTGCTCCTCGTTCCCATCAATACCAGGCACTTTGATCGGAACTTGTGCTCTTCCGATCGATTTTATGTACTTACTATTGCCCAACTTGAAAAAGCTTTGGTCGATTTCATCTCTTTGAATTGTGAGGCCTTGTGCCATTGCGAATGCTTCAGTCATGATATCTTGATCCGATGCTGTGTCCGGTCGCGCAAAAGCTTCATAGCCGTTGAACAGTATAGGAAGCGCTTTGCGTCTAAACCCTGACGTTTTCGCATATGTTCGTTTCCGAGTTGATTCAATCCTGGTGGTAGAGGTCTTGTCCATCTGTCCTCTAAGCATAGCCAAATTCTTTGACTCCGCATCGAATTCCTCTGGTCCCGGGATTTTTTTCCTGATAACCACAGACTGGTTGAAATTACCTTTTAATTCGGTTCGTGTTATATTGATGGCAATCAACTCCTCCATGGAAAGAAAGTCTAGGGCGTGGCAGGTTGAACCGAGATTGAGAATGTCATCGAAATCCATATTGGCAGTGATGTAGGACAGTATCTCATATGGAAGAGAGAGCAAGCGTGATGCAGAGACTTTTGAAGATTCGGTTTGTACAATATGAGCTTGTGCTTGATGAGCCTGCATGGAAGAGACATTGGATTTCTCGATGAGTGTAATGGGAGAAGAAACAGTAAGATCAATGATTGGTGGCCAGGATAGTTTCCTTCGAACGGGAGGCCTTATGGCTGTAACCATACTGTGCCTTCGTCTATCATCTTCGTCTGAATCGTAAGGCCCTGGAGCTGAAGTGGGCCGAGATTTAGCTTGGTTGAAAGGCATGAATGGGTCAGGTTCATTGACAAAAAGGTCAGGGAGAAATAATTCGATTGCTGGTCCTTCTCGAGGCTGCAAGTAATTTTTTGACAGGTTTTGCATACGCGGAGTTGTGAAAGGTGAGACTTTCAATTTGCGAGCTGGTGTAGAAGGCCCAGGAGAGCTTAAAGGCCTCATCTGAGGCGGTGGATCCACTTCAGGTATCGGGTAGTTCCATCTCTTCCAGTCCGTTATGCTTCAGAACGTGTCAGCTGGTTCTTCAAACGGGAGAACATTCGCCGGTTTTCACAAGGAAGCTGTTCTAACTTTGGTCCATACGGATTTTTTACTAGCCTTCGCTTTTGACTTGATTGAGCCTCATATCGGGTACGATACCTTCTCCGCTCGCTCTCGTCGCTGGGAATTTCATTTTGATGCTCTTCGAGAGCGTGCTGCCATAAGTCAGCTGCATTCGAGAAGATCCGCCTGTCTTCACAATGAATACACGCCCGACACTCTGTAGTTTTGTGATTTTTTCGTAGATGGGCCTTCCACAGCTCAAAAACAGTTGGCTTCGACATAGTTTTAGTGCTCCATCAAATGTTGATTTCGAATTGTCCCGGCGCGAGACTTCAATGCCGTGTATTTAATATGAAGCATTAAAATGGATTAGGAAACGATGTGAAAAAGAACGGAAACACCTGGGTACCAAGCTGCGCGAGGTGGTTAGCCTGTGCCACTACCTCGACGCCCGGCTTCGACGTGGTCATGCAGGCGCCGCATGAAAGGCGCATCGCGGGGCAGACCTCAGCCTTATCTCCATCTCACACTTCACAATTTTTCTCTCAGTGTGAATATCTCGTAAATAAATTCAACGTACAAATGCCCTCACAAATTCTCACCTAGTAATGCAAGCTTCCGACATCGAACTCGGCACTCGAAATGTAATTCCCGCGGTTCACTCCCCCGTGCTCTCCGCACGAAATGCAGCTCCTCAACCAAAACTTCGGGGCTTCGCGCTCCTCACCTCCAAGATCGCTCTCGACCGCGACAAAACCACCACAATCTATCGGCGCTTCGACGAACTCTCGGCCACAAACCTCGTCTTCTACGAAGCAGAGCTTGCCGAACTCGAAGAGCAGCTGAAAGACATAGATGAAGAGGATAGCAGGATTAGAGAAGATGAATTCGATAGTCAGAAGGACTGGCTCGAGTTTGAGAGGAAGGCTGGTGAGGGAATGGAAGTGGAGAGAAGGAGGATGGAATTGGTGATAAAGATTAGGGATAGGATTGAAAAATATCGTAAGTTGACCCTCGTGATGACGTTGAGGTTGAGTATGAGGAAAGAGCGAGGGGAGGACTTTCCTCCCGGGTGCTCTTACCTCAAAACTGTCCCCAAAGCAACACACCCAACAAAGAAGAAACTACTTACACAATTGGCCTATCCCAGACACCGCCCTCGCAGCTCATCAGGTCCTCCTAAACTCCCCACCTCCTTCGTCAAGCACCGTGAAGGCAATGCGCTCCTGGTTCTTCAATAACACCTCCAACACCTCCACTAAACCAGTTCCCCGCTTGTGGGGCGCTTCATCCAACCTCTACTCCAACCCATCCGACCTCGTCGCGCTACGAGTCCCTGCCAACCAAGACCGCCTCTCCCTCTTCATCCAAAACAACTTTTCTCTGCTCTTCCGGATCACTTCCCCCTCCTCCCATGACGGCCACACGGCCTACATCTCCGAAACATCCCTCTCTTACTTCGTCGCCATCCTCTCCACCATCCTCGCTGCTCTCTTACTCCTCGGCGCAATAATCTCACTATACATCGTGAAGAATGAGAAAGCTCTTCTGGGGATGCTGAGTGGTTGGACCGTTCTTTTCGCGGCGTGTGTGGGATTGTTGACGAATGCGAGGCGGGATCAGATTTTTGGGGCAACGGCAGCGTATGCAGCGGTTTTGGTGGTGTTTGTTAGTGGGAATTTAGGGAGTGATGGTGGTGGTGGGGTGAGGAATTGTGTTTGTACGGCTGGGTAGTAGGGACGTTGGCTTAAGATGTAATAACTGAATGGAATGAAGAGGAAGTGGCGTGCTCGCTACATTCGGAAGAAGTTCAAAATCATGAATGTGAGTTCGTATCGAAAGGAAGGGGGTGCACGTGACCTAATAACACACTACAAGAAATCAATTCGTCCAATATTTTAGTGGCACTTGCCGATTTTGGAGCGTTGACATATGAGCCCAAGAATATAGAGAATAGACCGTAGCAGAATCAGAGTAGAAAGATGTAAATATGTTCCAAATAGGAGGTTTGCCATCCGGCGGCGAATATGCAACGCCCAAACCGCTAAATACAGGCGACTTCCTAAACTCCCTCCGTGACGTGGATATTGGTACAGTCCACCTCCCCCAGAATTACCCTAGATCCCCATGCGACCCAATCACCATTATTCGTCGTCTTAAGTCAATGACTTCATATAGTCATAAATGTGTATCCTTCTTGCAGACCTTCGCCAGCCGAGATACCAGAGGGGGAAGCTCCTTGTTTGGTAAAGAGATTAGGCGTAATATCTCGGCTCGTCGAAAACATGATACGCATGTCCTCTAACTCCCTCGCCACGGAACAGTTGTGGGAAGCGTTTGCCTTCGGGCACCTCTTCCTCCTTGATCTGCTTATCGCGGGTCTTCGCATTTTCAGCTGGCTTTTCACCGATCTGGAACTTTCCAACCTGGATTTCTGTATCTGTAATTGTCGATCTTGAGACACGAGCATATGCTGTTCTCTTCAAGCCTTTGTAGAGTATGTACTCGCACCATCTGTCCCAATCGCTTGGATCTATGTCATGCATGCCGCTTGTTTCTGACACGTAGGTGTTGTAGTTGCCCTCAAGAGGCTTCGTAACGAGATAAGAGAGAAGGATCGAAGGTCTTGGAGAGGCGCCCATGAGTTTCGAGAGATACTCGCTCTGTAGACGTCTGTCTTCTGGATCTTCTTCTTGTCCGGAATGGAAAACAAACACATCGATCATTTCTCCATAAATATCCAATGTAGCCTCGATTGCTGGTGCAAGTTCGCCGACCGGTGAAGGTAGAAGATGATGAGTCGAGTTCACGATCGGGAATTTCGATAACAGTGCAGCGCCCCAAGTATGTTTGTTGGGTCCTGGTCCATAATCCACGTACATTCCTAGGTCTTCTGCAAGGTATTGCGTGGTGTCACGATTGCCCATGATGATGCGTTGAAGATCGGATTCGAGCAGTCCAATAACATCAATTTCGAGTTCTTTGATTACGTCTCGCATACGTCTTTCGGATGACCACATGTCATTATCAAGCGAAAAATGGATTGTCCAAATACCCGCAGTGAAGATCTTCTCGTCCTTATGATATGGGACGTAATCGTATGTTGGAAAGCGGAGATATGCAATCGCGATCGAAAGAACCTGAAGCGTACCAAGAACATACAGGTAGTAAGAGCGTTGCCTTTGCGAATTGAGGTAAGTATTAACGCGCTGGCGTTGTGCAGCCGGAGTGGATGATACAGAGGTAAA
This sequence comes from Halenospora varia, assembly GCA_020726485.1. NCBI lineage: Eukaryota > Fungi > Ascomycota > Leotiomycetes > Helotiales > Solenopeziaceae > Halenospora > Halenospora varia. Next base: position 964,003 of record JAHEWH010000007.1, read on the forward strand.
AACACCACATCCGATGAGTAGCATCATCGTGATCATGACCCAGTCAGTATGTTCTCGAACAAGAGGACCACCTGGGACGAAAGCGTAGGCAACCACCCAAACATGGAAGAGAACCACGAAATTATAGACAAGGAAGCCGAAACCGAATGTGGTAGCGGGACTCTTCCTTGCTGCAGATCCGATAACCGGCACGGATACTGCCATCAGATACGTAGCAAGGATCAAAGCTCCATAATAACCCCTCCAGTTGCTGGAGGTGGTGAGAAGTGCAGCTCCAACACAGCCAAGCCCGTAGAGTGTCCAGCCTCGCGCGAGGCTTTCGTTGAAAAGTCCTATGAGTATACCTGCCGTCATTGCGAGTATAGTCAGGGAGCCATGAGGAGCTGAGATAGGACCACGGATGGGATATCCTTCCCAGACCCAAAGAATCATGGTGCTCGAGTCGGACAAGAGTGAGTGTAACCCGAAGAAGACTCCACCTATTCCAAGTCCAGCGAGTATTGATGAGCCTTCCTTCTGCCCCTGAATGGCACGCTCGCTTCCAGCGACAGGTCCTCTCCTGGTGGAACGAAGGACGGCCAGGACTGCGAGTATGAAGCCCACACGGTTCCATCCTCCATTTTCTGCATGCGATGTTGGCCAAATCGGGTTGCTTGTACGGCAAGCAAACTTGACCACGCTAGAAGCGATCAAGCCAATCAGCCATGCTGAAACCTTGGACTCCAAGCGGAGTGGTTGTCCACATTCGGAGTACCAAGTCGCAACCCAAGCCAAACAAGCCATCCATACTGCAAAGCCAACGGTAAATAAACGAATGACTGGATTGGTGACGAGATATGCAAGTAAGCCACTTAAAGCCATCAAGTGACAAAGTCGAAGATTCTTGAGTACATTAGATCGTATGGACCGGTTTGCGAGTAAGAAAGGCGAGACTGTCGACATCACTAATATTTCGTAGCCAGAAATTCCCATATGCCACAATGGGAAGTCTATTTATCATTGTTAGCGGAGCATCAAGCTTTAGGAGGCTCACTTACACCAGACAAGAAGTCCAAGTGATGTTAAGAGGGACCAGAAAACGAACTGTAGATCTGTCAGCGAGTACTCCACGCAAGAAATCAATTGGCTTACGCCATTGTAAATATCAGCGGCTGCATCAATGGCTCCTGTCCACGAGAAATTCTGACTCAACATTTGCTCAATTGGCTTGTCCCTCCTGGTCAGAAGTCAGCAAACAAAATATGGAGGACATTGGCATGATCACATACTCTTTTTCGAGAACCGCATCAGCGACAATTTTGTTCTTTCTACAAAAATAACACGTTCAGAGAAGTCCATAAAATGTATTGCCAGAAAAGCACATATTATACACAAACTATTTCGGAAGCCAATGGACGTACCCCTTACTCGCGCCTTTAACATCTTTGACAACTAATTCGAAAGTCTCGAAGTCGAGAGCCGTCACAGCATCAAACGCAACGTCAAACAAAATCAATGCCCATTCAAAGAAAGCATATATAGTGTACGCTATTTAATTGTTAGCCAAATTATGCACCAATAACGTAGGATGAACTTACCCCCAGCAACCTTATGAACCTTATGCTGTATGAAAAAGTAGACCAAGGGCACCAATGTGCCAAAGAAAGCGCATGCAAGGTATTTCCGATATTTGACAGCTCTTGCATTATTCGGGCTCAACGCCAGACAACCGAGTGTCCACGGAAGTGTTGCTACTAAGTATGATATCATGAAAATATCGTGCCAATCGTGGTCGTCTGTGGATGTAACATACGTCCAACCGCCACATGTAAGAGTTCTGAAAATGCCCATCCCCGCTACAAATTTCGGAAGAGTTGTGTTCGATCGAGCAGTGAGAAGGTACCATAATGCAACGAGAGCAAAACGAGGTCCTGTAAAGATCTGATTAGCTTTGGTTTCGTCCTGGGGGATTCTGACCCGTACCTGATGTAATTGCTATGAACACCATGAAAAACGACCGCTCGGGATATCGATCACCAATTGTCGCAGAGACGGAGGGGAACCACTCATCCGGGTATCCATAGTGTTCATTCTGGACGATCTTGTGGTAGTGCAATGAGACGCCAACGATGAGAGCTGAGAGGAAAGCACCTTTTCGCGCCGTTAGAACTGCCAATGTTCACAAAGTGGCATGTTGGCAGTGTTTACTCACTGTATGCGATAGCAGTATGCGCCCAAGACACCCATTTACCAGAAAAAGCGAGCACAACGTCGCCGTCCTTGAATTTGGGTGCCATTGTGATCGGACGAGGTGTTCACATCCAAAGAGAACTTTTCCCGGCTCATCCGGCGAAGAATGATAGAATGATAGAATGCAAATTGGACGCGAGGGAGCGTGGCTGGAAGTTGTTTCTGGGCGGTTTCTCGGTGTTCAACGATTCCCCCAGCGCCCGAACGCCATTCACAGGGGAGCTCTCACAAGACTAACCGGATGAAATCTAGGCTCCCGCTCGGTGACCAATCTGCAAGGGGTCTGGAGCTCTTCTCCGTTGATTCGGTGATGACGAGCTTGGTGAGGTGTGGGAGCGGCTGGGCGGTGTGCGAAATGGCAGAATCGCCATGCGAGCCGAAAAATAAATTCGAACCTCAAACTCGGAACTGGAAAGCATTCGGTCTTCACGACGCAGTACACTAATTCGCAACCCACACGCCAGCCAACATGTCGGGCCCTAGTGATAAAGCGCGCTTTTATATGGAACAGGCGGTTCCTCAATTGCAAGAATTCAAGGAGAAGAAAATCTTCACCGAGGTAATTTCATCCATCAAGCCCGCCATCTATGTCTATCCCCCCCAATTTGGGAGTTGTTACACTGCTTTGCGGTCCCCGCGCAGAATACCCTACAATTGCTGACTATTCTCCAGGATGAGATTAGAACACTTGTAAAGAAGCGGTCCGATTTTGAACACAAGGTCCTGGCTAGAGGGTCGCAGCCCGTCGATTTCGCAAGGTATGCAGCCTGGGAGATCAGTTTGGAACATCTGCGACAAAAGCGCTGCAAAAGATTACGAATCAAGGGGAGCTCTGTACATTCCGGACAAGCACGAATTTTCAGCATATTCGATCGAGGCACGAGGAAACACCCCGGAGATATTCCATTATGGATGTCCTATCTCGAGTGTGCTAGACAAGCAAAGGCTACGAAGAAGCTCAAGGTGGCTCTGACGGCAGCGATTCGATTGCATCCGACCAAGCCGGAATTGTGGCTATACGCAGCAAGATGGTCACTCGAGTCGGAAGCGGATATGAACGGAGCACGAAGTTATATGCAGAGAGGGACGAGATTTTGTACAAGGAGCAAAGAATTGTGGATTGAGTACGCAAAGTTGGAGATGATATACCTGGCGAAAATTGCTCTACGGCGGAAGATTCTAGGATTAGATGTGGATCCTATAACAGAAGATCCCGAGGCAATGGACACGATTGAGGAAGGACCAGGCTTTGACACAGGGGCAGATATGATTGCCATCCCGGACTTCAAAGACAACGCAATTCGACCAAGCATGATCGAAGGCGTCAAAGTAGATTCGGAGGCCACAAAAGACCCCATGACGACACCCGCGCTCAATGGTGCTATCCCTCTCGCTATATTCGATGCTGCTCGAAAACAGCCATTCTTCAATGCATCTGCTGCTGGAGATTTCTTTGACATGTTTGCAGCGTTCACAAAAGTTAGGGCACTGTCAAGCGTTCTACAACATGTACTCGATGCCATGATGGAAACAGAAGAAAATGATCCTTACACATGCAATTGCTTTATCCGGCAGGCACTCGTAGGATTGGATCCGACTGCTCCGGAATTCCCGGCAGCATTGGGGACTGCTCTGGACAGGCTCAAGGAGTCATTAGCGAAAACGAAGGACCGAGAGACGCTCATCAAGAAAACGGCAGCATGGGTTGATGCGATTCTTGAGGTTGAAGAACTCGACCCTGGTATCCGGACAGTACTTGAGCACACAATGCGAAAAACAAACAGCTGAGCTAGACATAAATCATAAGATACCCACCAATTACTCAATGACCCCACGCACTTGTCGACCCATTGAGCGATTTCAAAGAGTCGAATAAACTTCAACCTCATTCATGTACCTCGGCTGTCATAGTAATCGATGCATCGGTTCTGAAGTTACCTTTTCCTGGCAATCTCCATGGCACGGTCTCTTCTGCGATAGCCTCTAATATGGTCAGGACCCTCAAAAGTGTTTCGGCACTCATTGCTGTAGGGAAAGTTAGATAAAATGTCTAGCCATCCTGAGAAGAGTGTCACAAGCCAGGGTCCGCAGAATGTTTTACTTGTGCTTGATTATGAAGTTTGCGGACGATTTGGTCGCCGCTCTAGGATTTGCGAATACTTTTGGTGATTCTTGCTATTTCAGTCGCACAATGAAGTACCTCAAGTGAGACAGGTGGCATTTATTATTGACAGCTTTTTTAGTTCGTGGCAGACAAGACGAGATATAGACGATTTGTTGATCGTGCTTTTTGTCAATTCTTGAGAAACAGGCCGCTGATGGGAAGCTGCGAAGTATCTTGCCATATTTCTCTCAAAGCCACAAACATCGTCAAACGAAGAATACGTGCCACCACTGAATGCTAGTCCAATGATGTCAGTGACGGCCGAGTGCCGAGTGAAGTTTCACAACCATGTCCAAACTCAAAGTGAGTTATATACCTCCCAACCCCTCGGCATCAGTAAAAGTCCGCATCGCCTATTCGTTCCCCCATCGCCGATCTTCCCCATAATTTTGCACCTAAAAATCCATAATTCATTGAAACGAGCTGTGGCCGTCAGCTCTCCCTCCTAACCAAAAATTCTTGACTGTTCTTGGCAAGCAAATACCGTGAGGCTTTTTCACTGCCTTTGAAGAATTTAAAGCTAAGTTCACCCTACCACGTTTTAACTCCGTGTCAAGATCGCATCCGCATACGAAGTCTAAACTTTAAATCTCCAAACCAAGAGAAATTCTACTCGTCCACCGTCGTCACGCACAGACTTCCCCAGCATTCAAATGTACCGATAGCGTTTCACCTCGTGAAACACAAAGTCAATCTTTGGCATGTGCGCCTCTACTTTGTTCATCTTATGTTTCCCGCCATTTGGATTTGCCTCTCTACTACGCATATCAATGTGACGAACATCGAAAATGGTTTCGAGCGCAACTACGCAAGCACCATTGGAGGACCTTTCCTCCGACATTCCGGATGAGGAATAAGTCCTCTAGACAAGATTTACTCTAAGTATCGGAAGGGTTTCTATTGCTTTATGTATTGTGTACCTGCATCGCACTTGCAGTGAGCACCTAATCCATGGAACGCATACATATGTAGTCGAGGTCTTTTCCAGCCCTGTGGTTATCAGATGCGGGCATCTCACTTCCAACCAAAACGGTCCTGTTCACTTTGAGAGACCAAACCCCACTATCAGTACCGTCGTTCATCCCCCTCCATATAAAATGGCATCAATATACTCCACTTCCTCACACAAACCATCCATATCCTCCTCCTCATCAATAAGCAAACATGCATCCGCCGATCTCTCAGGCAGCGTATATCTCATCGACGGCAATGGGCGTATGCTTAACCTTCCCATCCCATCCACCTCTCCTCGAGACCCCCTAAACTGGACGGTGTTCAAAAGAGCACGAGCTTTCTTCGCAATGATTTTCTATGCGATTGTGGGGTTGACGATTGTCCAAGCTCCGAGTTTGTTGTTTGGGGGCTTAGCGAAGGAATTCAAACCGCAGGTACTTGTTGTCACTAGATTTGGATTAAAGAACAAATCTGATGAAGGTTCAGGATACCGCTCCTTTCGAGATCGTTCATTTGATATCAGCCCCAACGTTCTTCATGGGCCTAGGAGCATTCATATGGATCCCGCTCTCTGTCGCTGTTGGAAGACGACCTGTATTTTTATTATGTACCATTGTCACGCTTCTGACTACATTATGGGCTGGATTAGCAGGGAGCTTCTATCAACTCCTAATCGCGGTCTCCTTTCTCGGCCTTGCTGAAGGCATGTCAACCAGCTTGGTAAGGAAAACATCCTGACACAGGTAAATATGTTTTAACAAACAAACACAGGTCCTCCACATGGTCATCGACCTAACATTCATCCACCAACGCCCCCTCTTCATCGCTATGATGTGGTCCCTGGTCGGCTTCTTCAACCTAACCATAATGTCCTTCATCCCGCAAATGACCACCGGCCTCCACTGGCGCCCCTTCTACTACCTCTGGACCATCCCCTCCCTCTTCTCCGTCCTCTTCGCATTCTTCTTCTTCCCAGAAACATACTACATGCGTCCCGCTGTCGCCTTCAACGGGCACGTCCTGGTTCAATCCTCCACAGAGAAAATCTGCATCTACGAAGACTGGGAGGAAGTTCCCGGCGGAAAACTACTGCCTGAGACACCCCCAATTTCAAAATTGGGTGGGTTTACCCGTCAGCTGAGATTCTGGGGAACGACACGAGGAGGATGGCGCGCGATGTTATCATGCTACCCGCAAATCCTCCTCTGTTTCCTCAACCCGCTTATATTCTGGGTCACCGTCCTTCAAGCCATCGTTTTCGCCTCTATGCTCTCAATCGGCGAAACATACGCGATGGTCCTGTCAGCGCCGCCTTATAACCTCTCTATGAAAACCACTGCGTTCGTGAATTTGGCTGGAGGATTTGGAGCGTTGCTTGCGTTGCCACTTGCAGCATTGAGTATAAGCTGGGTATCGAAACGGCTGGCGATGAGTAATAATGGTGTTAAGGATGCGGAGCACTACCTTCCTGCTTTTATCCTCCCGATTACTACTGGTGCTGCCTCCTCGGTCCTTTACGGTCTGACGCTGCACTTTCACCTCTCCGCCTTCCTCGTATACTTCTCCTATTTCCTGAACTCCTTCGCCTTCGTCACACTTGCTACTGCCTCCACCCTCTGGGTCACCGAAGCCTTCCCGCGCTGGGCAGCAGCAGCGCTGGTGAATGTTTTTGGCTTGGGGTATATGGCGAGCTTTGCAATTAGTTTTGCTATTAGGCCGTGGGTGGAAAAGCAGGGGTATTTAGCGGTGAATTTGGAGATTGCGGGAGCCATACTGCTTGTTGGAGGAGTGGTGGTTCCGGTCGCGTTTTGGGGGAAGAGGTTTAGGGGTGTTTTGGAGGGAAGATGGTCGCACTGGGGTGTTTGGGAGGCGGGGGCGTTGAGACCCAGATAATGGTGTTTGTGATGGTGCTGAGGTCATTGGATGTATTGTCTAAAAGTTTTGCTTTCATAATAGATCTCGTGTCCTTAGACAAATGCCTGATCTGGTCATGTGCTGTATCGTTCTCGATCGTGGTATGACACCTGCTGAATGAAGTAGGTTTGGTCGTCGTTAAAAAAGAAAATTCTGGCCGGATGGTATTGGACTATGCAGCCATGTCGACTTGAGGTTTCAGAAAGCTAAAGGCTAAGGCCTTCCCAGCGTAGGGATCAAGATCCATGTTGATATTCTACAGTGTTGTGAGTTTCCTAGAAAATTCTTTCTAGATCCAGTTGAACCAGACCAGTCACACTATTACGACGGATTTATTCTCCTGCGAGCTGAACCAAGCTACCCACTCTTTGATAGTATTCTTCTCTAAGCCTTTGTACCCGAGAAATGGTTTCTCAGTAAAAGATTGGAAAGTGCCAATTCGTTTGAATGTTGCCCCATCGGGAGAGGAATTTCGCAGTAATATCAAACCCAATCCCCTGATTTCTGATGCAGCCAAAAGAAGTAGCCACAGCTTTCCTTGCTTTGCCAATTTTCCCTGGGGTAGTAAAGTTACTTCACCGTTGCTGTCGCGTTCATTGATATCCCAGTGAGCCCCTCCAACTTTCTGAGAGAAGCGGTCGAAAATCCAATAACCACTATTCATATGGGCTATGATAAGGGGTCCAAAGAGCTCAATATAACCGCCTAATAGTTGTCCCATGAGATCACTTCCAGCCACATCTATGTGGTAGCGCAGCAGCTTCGAGCATGTCGTGAGGTCAGTGAATGGATAATAAAGCACCTCTCCATCATGGCAGGCCCATGACCATGATGGAGCTCGATACGCCGTCAAGATATTAATGCGCGAGTCATACGCCCTGTACCACAAAAGGTCGAGTATCATGGTGTTTTTCCAGCAGCCCGCAAGGTAATCGTCCTTGAGTACGTGCTGGATCCTTCTGGCTATCCCAGCTATCGCTGGCAGCTTGTCACCTTCAAATGTCAAGTCCCGACAGCTGTACTCGTTCACAATTTGATGCCATAGAGTGGGGTTTGAAAAATAGAAGTCTTCGTCTTTGATCCTTGGGTGAAATACGTGTATGATCGAGCCATTCTCTGACGGCCGAACAGACTGACATTCCCAAAACATCTGATTACTCGCAAAAACCAGTACCCGTTGCGATAAGATTCGTTCCTGAACAGCCCAGCCACGCTTGTATAGCGGGTCTCCATCATGAGTCGAATCGATTCTAGTTGTTGAGTCATTGTAAGTTCTGACAGGTAATCTGGGTCGTCTCCGAGGTATACCAAAGTCAACATTAGGGCTTAGTGCTGCGGCGATGGTGAAGAAGGAGCCTCCGTAAACTTCACTCATCCTCGTGCATTGTGCTTCCCAATCTTCTGTCAAGTCTTGAATAATGCATAAAGCGTCCACCCAGAGGTATCGGATGTCGAACTTTCGTGTGATGGTAATTGCATCTTGAATTGTACTGGGTATAGTGTCCCACGGAATCCCCTTCTGTAGATCGAGAATGTTCGTAGTTGTAGTCTTCAAAGGCAGCCCTTCACCCCAGCAATAGCTTAGAGCGACATATCTTGTAGATACGTAGCACTCTTGGCCTTTGGGGGATGACGAGCGTGCGTGCAAATCGGCGGAGGGGATGAAGAGGTAAGGGTCCCTTGAGCCATCTGAAGATCCAACATCGATAATGCGGGTTGGCAAGCGAGTCTGTGTGCTTTTACACTTCTCGTGATTCTGGACACATTCATCTAGCCATCTATGCGCCTCTTCGAGATAGGTTCCAGCTGGTGACTGAGAAACAGAAAATTTGGACCACATAGATCGCGAGGACCCATTATTGCGTGCCATTAGCGTTCAGACGAAAATCAAGCAAAGCCAAAAAATTGAAGAAATTCGGACATCAGTCAGTGTTCATGATGAAATGTCAACACAGTGAGCGTCAGCCCTTCCTGCAAGGCGTGCAGCTCAGCCACTAGCAGGGCTTCAAGGGATCGTCTCAACACCAGTCATTCGTGTGATCCTGCACAACTGGAATATATCGCCTTAAAGTCAGAAGCTTCGAGGCATCGAAATTTGTAAAGGCAAGATGGAAAGGCGAAGTACGTCACCGAGGTTCCTGCATAGTGGGCTAAAAGTCTGCATGATGTCGGCAGTCGGCGCTTCCAAAGCTGCAGAAAGCCTTTGACCTTCGCAAACAAAGTTTCAATTGCAGATCTTCCTCTCAACTCAGTCTTCTTCTTCTCTTGGACACCAAAACACATAGCACTGAATTGGCCTCTGTCGCAGATTAATTAACCCAGCGTGTTCTCTGCGATTAGGTTTGCGCACAGCCTGTGCACAGCCGCTCTGTGGCTGCTGAGTTGAGAATCGATTCGAAGGTTGGGTGCGTTTCATTTGTGCGAAGACACAATTACGGTCCCACTTCGGCATTCATCTCAAACAGCAGGAGCGATACATAAGACCAAGTAAGCACTTTCCCTCCGCAAAACACCCAGCGTGGTTGAGCAAACAGGAACCCAAAGAGAAACCAAGAGACCTCAGAGGGGGGAATGTGATGAACAGAATTCGCATATCCCAAAGAGACACCGAGAGACTTTAAGAACATTCAAGAGACTCGAGAGATATAAGGAGTAGATGTGACAAGAGAGACGAAAGAAGAAGCTTCCGCTGCAACCACGTCAAGTCCATCGAACCTTTTTGCTACCTTTCCGCGGTTTCTAATTGCATTTTTGTGAGTTGTACCATCCATCTATCATATGTTCTTTTTGATCACTTTTTTGTCACTTTTGGTGGTTTCAAGAAAGGGGCGAGCGTTTGTATGGGCTGAAGCGAGCTCTCAGCCGCAGGGGACTGGCTCTGGATTAAACTATGTTATTCCTTATTGGTTCGTTGAGATGGATACATCTATCATAATATATTGGTCCTTTTATTTTCCTTTCTAACCATGCAAGTTCTCTCGTTTCTGGGTATGCTTCGAGGCTCAATTGTGTTGCCGTTCATGACTTCCCCTTTTATTCTCTGAGATTCTTGACAAATCTCAATGTCAGTAGGTTCATTGAATCTTTTGCCAATTTAATTCCCTCAAAAATAAGAACGAGCATTGTTTCACCCTTTTCGATCGGAGCCTCGGGATATATGAAAGCTATGAATAATGGGATCACATGATCTCGTGCAATGGACCTACATTAATAATCGGAACATAAGTCGGCCCGAGAATCCCAATTTCAACAACCTCATTAATCTTCCGAAGTTCTTACCTTAAATCATCCAGCGGACGAAAAAAAAGATGCACAACTTTAGGCACGCGACCTCTAGTCGATGAAGCAATGCCTGATGAGTACTGCTAATTGTGTGAGAACATAAGGTTGACACACCTCATGACAACAAATCTTGAGCTTCATGCTTCGAAAAGAGGCAGGATGACCCTCAAGGAGATAAGTATATGATCGTGCTTCTAGTCCTTCTGAGAAGGGAAGTTATCTTCGACGCGTCTTGATCGTGTCGCTCCTTCCTGAACAAGTTCCAACGACTAACCCACTATGTTTATACTTCATGGCTCCTTTCTCCCAGCATAGCGGCTCAGGACTGCACTCAAGTTCCCTCGCCAAAAAAAAACTTTTTATTCCGTCTCTTCAGTTATTTTACTCGCGGCTCATTATTAGCAAACTCGGGACCTCCGTCTCTTCTTTTGGGTACTCTACATTCATTCTAACAATATACGTCAAATTCGAACTCTTCGTCCATAATGGCACCACCTGTCGTTCTCAAACCCACGTTCGCTGATCCGTCTGAAGAAGACCGGGGCTCAATTCCGGCGCCGCCAGTTGTTCTTCAACCCACAGTGGCCGATCCATCCGAAGAGGAATTGAACCCAACCCCCGTCGATACGGCCATGAATGTGGCTCCGGAAGCCGGTGCAGAAGTGGCTCGTCTAGGGGTTGGCACGGAAGTAGCTCCAGAGACTGGGCTGGACGCAGTAAATTCGGCAGACTGGCAAGGGTGGCCAATTAGAGAGAAGAAATCAAAGAAGGTCGCGAAAGCAAAGAAACTGAGCGAGTCAAATGCAGCAGCCGAACCAGAGGCACCGACTTCAGTTGAGCCAGCTATGACAGGGCAGCCAGCACAATCAGTATCACCAAAGATCAAAAAACGTCCCAAAGTTCCCAAAGTTCCACAAGTCCCTACAACGAGCGCGACAGGCCCAAAGCCAGTAACGCCTGCGCCGCTCCCACCTAGTAACCCCTGGAGCAGTGTTGTCAAGGCTCAGACTAAACCAACTGCAGTGGATGATGTGGACACCGAGCCAGGCCACAACACAGCTGGTATATCAACAAGTGAAACGGAGCCCAAGCAAGAGCAAATCTGCGGCAAAGAAGCATCATCTACAACGCCATTGACAGATATCCGTAAGGGTACCAATACGGGAGAAGGGATTTTGGCGATTTTAGCCGTGGATGGCGGCGAAATCAGGGACGCAGCTGATGCTACAGTTTGTCTTTTGAGAGCTCAAGATGAGCAGAATTGCGAGCACACCCTTGCAGCTACAACACCCTCGGCCAGCACTCATCCAGTGAACAACAGCGAAGAGGAACCCAATGTTTCCGAAACCACAAGTCAGGCTCATCCAAGTCACAAGCAAGCATTTGATAAAGAACCGGAAATCTCAACAACTATAGCACAGGCTTCTCCAAGCACAAGCGAGCGCAAGAAAGACCAAGAAACCCGTGAAGCTGCAGTGAGTCTAGTCAAGGTTATGAATGGTGATGAAACATTTGCAAGTAGAACAGTCCAGACGGACTCCATACGCCACATCACCGGTCGTGAAAAGAAGCCAGAACTTGTTGAAGCTTCAGTTGACCATGAAGTAATTTCCGGAGGAGCACTTCCGACTCAGAATCTTCGACAGGACGTTTCCAATTCTACGAACACGGAAGAAGAACGTCAAGTTAATTTGAGTAGTGCTTCCGCAAATATCTCTGCCCGCCAGGAGACAGGTTTCGACGCAGTCGCATCCATGGATAGGACGTTGGCAAGTACGAACAAGATTCTGACCGCTCTACGTGGAGCCATCGCTCAGTGTAAGCTCAATTCTATCGAAGGGAATTTGAAAGATACGATTAACAATAGAAAAGCGCGCCGCAGAAGAGGTCAAAACGAAAATGATACATCGGTAAAGCCTATGTCGAAAGCTTCTGTCAGAAAAGCCGAGGCGGAAGTGAAAAAGCCTCAGACTATCCAAGAACGCAGCCAAGAGATGTGGAACAAATGGAAAGAAGAACTTAACAACCAAAAATCACGGCCTATATTGTTTTGTTTCTTATTTGGAAGCTTTTCTAGCGTAAAAAGGGTCGACGGACAACTCCAATTTCTCACATTTGCGCCTGCTTCATCCTTCGTACCACGAGACTCAATCAAGACGAGAGAAGATTGGGACGTCAGGGCTGGTGCAATGTCTAGCTTTATCGACTGGGCCTTCAAGCCGTATAGGGATAGTGTACACAAGGTAAATTTTATGTCATACCTTCAATTGCGGTGCGGAAGCTTTCCTCGTTCATCTTCTGATGATTTTATTTAGTGGTTTACCAGGTCTGGCTTTCAATGTGTCAATTGTGAAAACCCAGCGGCAGGGTATACGTATCATTACAATGATTGTTTATATGAGTGGGAAACCACTTTTACTGGAAACTTGGCTGGAATTTTCCGACTTTTGATAACCCCATTTTGCTCCAGTTCCAGCGGATGTTATAACATTGCAGGCCAAACGTGTGTCGGAGCCGCCCACGAATATGGATTTTATCCTGACCCTGGGAAGTATCTTCGAAATATTCTCGAGTATTATTACTCCCACTGCCAAGGATGCAATACAAAATCTTCCTCTGGGCTGACACTTTGTGGATCTTGCAACACCTCGCCGTAAGTTTTCAAACAACACCCTTGAGCATCTTTGAACTGAGAAAATATAGATATTGCTCGAGAGAGTGCCAGGTTAAGAGCTGGCCTGCCCACAAGCAGTTCTGCAAATCACCCAAACGAGATACTCTTGGAGGCCTAACCAAAAAGTTTGGCCGAGTAGAGGGAAACCTTCAAGCAGCCTTACGAATATTCAAGGAAGCTCGCTCTATGGAGGAGATGATGCGAGAGTCTCTGCAGGGCCTTGAAACTCTTTCCACTCCGCCTACACAAACTCCTCCAGCAGAAAAAGGCAAGCTCTCAGGGCTGCCGATCTCTCAATGTGAACATGTCATGCCAACCCAGAGAAAGGAATCAGCGCAAGTCGATACTGTAGTGATTGTGTCTTCCGGCATAGAAATTCCATTGTCGCAAGTCCAATTTAGATCGTCAGAAGATTATCGCAGGCATAATCTCGATGAAATTGCGTTCATCATGAACATGGAGGCGACTCTTCTTTGGACTTCGAAGAGATGGCCCGCCGTTAAGAGCAAAGGTTGAGCATACCTACGATGCTGAAGGGTTATTCTAGCTTTATGTTGGTGTCTTGGGGCTATGCTTTGGGCAACAAGGAGTCATAAGCATCTGTTTTTGTGAAAGGCTCAGATTCTACAAAGGAGCAAGCGATGGACAGATATTCTTACCCGACGCTTTCAAGTTTTGCAGGAGGCTGCTTGTGCCTTTACATATTCTTGTTAAGCTGAGCGATAATAGAATTGTTTTGTTCGCATCCAATATCTCCTTGTTTTTTGAAATACGGATGCGAGAACCTTGGTGATCTGCCAAATCCTGAACAGGAAATCTTAGAAGGGGGAAGAGTCGTGAGCATACCATCCGAAGAGAGTCCCTGCTGACATATCATACGTTTCAAAAAGGCAACGACTTAATTGCTGTGCTGCTGAGCGCCAGTGTACGTACACATTCATAACATCCCCATGACCCCCACTAACTACTCTCAAGAACCATCCAATTTTCCATCTCTCCAACTCCAAGACTCAATACCGCGAAGAACCACCATGGCAATAACCATAACCATAACTATAATCATATCCAGAGCGCGAGCCACCAAATCCTGGAGGCGGCGGATGCGTCGGCTTCAAAATCCCTCTCCCTCCTCCACCTCCCACGCTCGTCCCCATCAACCTCAAATTCAACTCGACATAAAAATCCCTCTCCTCCCTCTCTGAATAAAACGGCCCCTGCCAATCCAACCCAATCCCTCCTCCACCTTGCGGCCTACTCATATATCCTCCACATCCCTCAGCCAGCAAAATATCACTTACGAAATGTGATCCTCCTTCGCATCTATATCCTCTAATTATAGCGTTGGGGGTTTGAGGATGGGAAATATGGCAGCGGCGCCAACTATAGCCTTGGACACAGGCGCTGGTGGAGGCGTTGGAGTTGAGTTGTTGGAGGGCCCATGTTTCTTGGGCGGCTCGTTCGGTGGGGGTGAGGGTGTCGATGTGGATTTGTTTAGTGGCCATTTGGTGATCGCGGGAGGAGGTGAAGATTGATTTTGGTTTTTGGGATGAAGCGGGTGGCGGGTGTAGGTGAGAGGGGATTTGGGAGGATGTTGGGGGAGGGGGGCGTAGGATTGTGCTGGTTGTTGGGAAGGGTGGGTGCTGTGGTGATGGTAAGATGAGGAGGGTGCTAGTGGGTAATGAGACGAAGATGGTGCTGGTGGGTAATGCGATGATGAGGGTGGCGGAGGGTAGTTAGACATCTTCGATGATGCTGGTGGAGGTGGTGCTATTGATTGATTGATGTATGAGGAAGAATTGTCAAGGTGAGAGGACATCTTCACTGTTGGGAGATGTTGTGAGCCATCGAGGTGAGATGGCATGATTTGTGCTAGACGATGATGTTGTGAGGAAGAGCTACTGTGTTGAGGGCGTTGTTGTGAGAAAGACGGAGGATGGATCGGATTTCCAAACTGATCTGTCTCAACTGCATGGCTTGAAGAAGAGGTGCCAGGATGTATGAAGAAAGGTCGTTGAGACATTGTGCTTGAGTTGATTGCTAGTCGTTCTGGCTTAGGTGCGTAGACAATACGATTTCTTGTTGCCAAAAAGGTATGAAAGAGTCTCTGAAGATCATATCCTCAAGGCAAAGCAAGGAATATTTTATAATAAATCAGGGGACCTGGGGGAGTGATGGGTATGAATGATACCGTGCTGTCTCCACTGTCCGCGAATGGAAGACTGGAAGGAATCACAACACAGGCTTCGAGTCCTCGAGTCCAACGACAAACAAACAGCACCAAAATCGTGAATCAAACTCCAACATCAAGATTCACCTGCAACATTCACTTCCAAGAAGACTGGCGGAATAAGGAGTGAGGGATATAAAACTACCTGTAAGTCTTCTCTCTCCCCACTTTTCCTTCTCTCTCATACACACTGCAGAAACCAAGAACCTTAGTTCCCTCGGGACTACTTTCTCAAAAAGTAGCCATGCCTTCCCGTGCCCCCAAGGTAGAAGTCGATCAATTCGGCAACCCAATTCAGAGCAGCTCGCAAAGCCAAGCAAGTAGCTCAAGTTCCTCCCAGCGTCCTCCTCCAACCATAAAGATGTCTTCTATGTTGGACAAGTCAAAGGCTCAGCAGCGTCCTCAAGCGACTGTAAAGATGCCTTCTACTTTGGATAAGTCTCTTCGTCCGCAGACACAAGTTATGCCATCGAAGCTTGACAAGTTGCAATACGCACCTTCGTCTTCGAAGCAACAGAGCATTGCCCCCTCTCCACCTATATCTATACGTCCACCACCTGCTTCTCTAAAGCAGCAAAGCTACGCACCACCAGCTCCAGTTCAATCGAAGCAGCCAAGCTTCGCCCAATATAGCCAACAGCAACAAAGTGTTGCACCTGCAGCACCATCCTCCTCGAAACAACAAACCTACGTTCCACCGCCACCATCGTCTTCCGCGTATCCAAGTCAGCCTCCTCCATCTTATGCCTCCAAACAACAAAGCTATGCTCCCATCGCTCCTAGTTCTTCATTTATAGCCTCGGTGGCGCCGCCACCACCCATATCCTCAAATATGGCATCAGTGGCCCCACCTCCAGCTCCATCCAAGGCACAGACCATGTTCAAGAGCAAGTATGATGTTGAAATGGCACAAAAGCAGACAAGAATTGAGACACTCACTGCTCAAGAGAGACAACAACAAGAAGAATGGGCTCAGAACCAACTCAATGACAACGCTAGCGCTGGCGCTTGTGTCATGGGCTTCGCTTGGTACCGTCAAGACGTGAAGGTTAACGGCAAAATGACAGGTGGGTATCGCTGCCACGGCGGCTCACACTTTGTCTCCGACGTGCTCCTGGCCGCAGGCCAAGGCGGTTATTACACTCGACCAAACGTCGAGCAAATGCTCGACAAAATCACCGCCGATATTGGAATGCCCGGCAGACTCCCTCCTGGCGTTGAACAACTTGAAGTCGTATGGGTGGGGCCATTTTACGGGGATCCGGTATCTATGCACATGGAGGCGATCATTACGTTGGACCAGCATCATGCTTGGTATGATGACTTGATTGAACAGCTTCTGGTGTGGGGAGCGAGATTGGTGAGGGGACGATTGGTGCCTCCTGGACATTTCCCGTCTGGTGGGCACCATGGAGGTCACCATCACCATCAACATCATGGAGGTCCACATGGTGGGCCGTTTGGAGGTGGTGGGGGATATATCCCTCATGCAGTACCAAAACGTCCATTTGGTCATTGAGCGATAAATGGTGGGGTTTATGAATAAGGGTTCTCACAATCAAGCGGAAGAGGAAATTGACGAAATGTGATGTAGAAATAGGAATGGAAATGGGCCTGACATAGAAATCAAATCGATGACCTATAATTCCTCCTCTTCGTTTTGGTCCCATTACGCATCGTGTGACTTGAAGAAAATTCTTGCCATTCTTGATTAAAGTGCAGAATAGTAAAGTCTTCATAATTGACCTTGCCCTCGATTAATTGATTTCTGTCTATTTTGCAATATGTCGTTTGGCGTTTTGGAATTGGTCTTTTCATCACGAACACTCCACATTTTCTTGATTATATCGTATTATCCTGGAAGTTCCGTGGTACAATTGCTAGACTTATCATTATTTGATTGCGGTATAGCCATATATACGTACTTTACGGTCGTGGGCGGCTTACATTTTTGAGGTGTCACTCTCAAATTGCCCCCTGAGAATCTCAGCGAAGAACAAACTGCGATTCACCTCATCGCACATTCAGGTAAAAGTATCGCCACTCAGTACCAACGACACTCTTTGTTATTGTTTTTCAATTATTCACGATAAGTCAATGTTCAGGGCAAACAATAAATTCGTCTTCAATTCCAACACAAATCTCCTCCACACTTCCATTTATATTGGTCGCCAATATCTTCCTTTCCCATAACGGCACACTGCAAATGTAAAAAATATTCAACAAGAAAAATGAGTTTACAAAGACCCTCTTACTTTCGGTCTAGTACCTCCCCCTCGTCTCGTTCAAACAAAGTCGAGAAAGACCAATTTGGCAACCCAATAACCCCACAACCCAGCAAATCCAACTCGCCCGCCTCCGTGTCTCCCCGCTCATAATCTCAATAGCGACTAGGCACACAAATCATGCCATCCCAATTCGATCGCGAACAAAGTCAACAGCCCGCCACACAAATCATCCCTTCTCAACTCGACCGTCAGTTCAACCAACGCCCCACAACCCAAGCAATGCCCTCCTAATTCGATCGTCAACAAACACAACAACAAAGCTACCATACTCAGGCTCAAGTCCAAACCCAAATGATGTCCCGCCTCGACGTCTCACTCCAAGTGCAAAGAGGCGCTCCCCCTCCTCCAGCCTCTTCAACCTACGCTCGCCCATCCCAAAGCTTCGTTCCTCCACCACCAACATCAAGTACCTACGTCCAGCCCGCACAAAGCTTTGCACCTCCTCCGCCCGCTTCATCGCAGATACAACTGACTCCACTCAATCAATGGCGCCGCCTCCTCCAGCATCTTCCCAACGACCGGGATCACTATTCATGTCCCAATACGACCGCCACATGGCTTCCCAACAAGTCCACATCAACTCCATGCCACCACCGCAACGCGCAGAACAGGAACAATGAGCAAGCACTCAATTAAACAGCAATGCTAGTTCTGCGGCATGCAACCGAGGCAAACCGTGGTATCGCTGTACAGAAGAAATAGCCGAGACGGAAAGGGGTGGTTACAAGTGTGAAGGGGGGAGTCATTTTGTCACAGATGAGTCATTGGCTGAAGGAGGAGGCGGATTCATGACCCGGCCTCTTGGGGCGAAGATGAAGTTAGAGTGGGCGGGGCCGTTTTATGATCGCGATAGTGAGATAAAATACTGGAGCGATTTCGGGGCTAAAATGGGGCTGGGTGCGATTAAGAGTTGAAAGAGATAATGGCGGGGCTTGGGGAGGAGCTGTGGAGATGTGGGAAGGAGGATGCGTGGTATAGGTAGATATATAAAATTCGATGGTGTTCATATGTTGCGATCCACTTAACACTGTCGCTGATCTAAAGTCTTCTTTTTTTCGTCTTCCTCGATAGCAAATCTATCTTTCTTACTTTGCTATTCAACACGCTATAAGTGCTCCGCAATATGTGGTGATTCAAGAAGGCAACGAATCTTCAGTGCGACTCGAAGGGACTATTCAGGGGCATCTCGCTTAATTGACAAACGGCAAACTTCAACTTGGGTATACACTCACGCGATATTCAAATTCCATTAACTCAGGCTTTCACTAATTGAAACATATTAGAGCTAAACAAATATTTTAGATAGGTATGTGATAAAAATTATTGTATGTTCGCTAGAAGCCATGAAACAGTCAAGTGTGCTTCTGATCACGTGCTAAAGCAGGGTCAAGTATGAAGGGTACGTGTTGATTTCTATTTCTGTTACGTATCTCAATAGATGATTCTCTTTCTCTGTGAAACTCATTCAAATATGCTGTGCTGCTTCTCCTGTTCCAGAAGATAAATCCTATCCAATCCCAAAAGTATGTTATCCCTCCCCGTCATCCATGACTTCAAGCCAAACACCATACCAAACCAGCTAGCTCACTAGTTCCCCCAAACTCCGGCGATCAGTGTTGCTTCAACGAGATCATAATAAGAGCCCGTCCTGGAAACTACGGTCCTAGAACATCCATCGTCCGAACCATTCCAAGAACGTCCTGCATGTGAGCCATTTCGCGAGCCATTCCAAGAACCTCCACCGCCACCCCAACCACTCCGTCTCCCATCCAAAAACTCCTCCTACTCCTACTCCTAAACACTCCAAAATGGCCCAAACCACCCACCACCAAGCTCATCAAATTCTCTCGTCATGAAAGCCCCCTCGCCGCTACTCAACATTTCATCACTCATAAAATAATATCCACCCCGACATTTATAGCCTCCTCCTCCTGCGGATGGGATCTCGGCACGGTACCAGGAGTAGCCTTCGACGCAGGGGTGGTGCTAGCGTTAGAGTTGAGTTAGGAGATGACCCAGTCTCCTCGGGCGCGTTGTTGGGTGGGCGTTAGGGTGGCGTAGTGGGGTTGCATGATTGCCATGTGGTGGTCGTAGGGGGATGCGAAGAGGGATTTTAGGCAGGGTTGGGGGTGAGGTGAGTGGGAGCGGGATTAGCGGTAGGCTCTCGGTCGGGATGATGGAGAATGGAAGTCTTGGCATTGAGTTCTTCCTCGCTAGAGTGAGGGAGAGCGAGATGGGAGATAGGTACTTGGGCGGAGAGAAGGGGAATGGAAGTCTTGATATTGGGTTCTTCCTCGCTGCGGAGAGGGAGAACAAAAAGGCAAGCGTTGAGTTCTGACTGGCAAATGGTTATCGTTTGGTCGAGATTGATAGTACCATGATGGTGGTGAGCGAGAGCATTGTCTCTGCGTCGTGGGCTTTAATGAGTCATAAGTTGAAGAGGAGGGGCAGTGTGATGATGGCGGCGGAGAGTGAGAAAATAGATGTTGAGTTCTAAGTGGTGAGGGGTCGTAGTTCGATTGAGTGCAGTAGTATGACGACGCTGGTGAAGGGGAACAAGAAGGAAGATGTCTCTGCGCCTTGGCTTTCAAAGGGTCATATTATTCTCGAGGGTAGTACGATGGTGGTGGGGCTGTGGAACGCTCGTCGTTGTAGGAAGTGATGGATGGGGGGAATTGGCTTTTTCCAGTCAAAGGATCATACTTTTGGTCTCGAAGAAGAGGAAGAAGCTGTTACATTAGGTCGCAAGTTGTGGTGGGAGGACTTCGGGCACTTCGAAGCGTGAGTAGATGATGGTGGTGAAGGGCCATGGTTGCGGTCTGAGGACGAGGAGGCTGGGCCGTGGTAGTACGGACTCTCGATAGTAGGTGGATGTGGAAGAGAACGAGAGTAGTATGAAGAAGATGGAGGATGTGGCTTGGAAGTCTTCGAAGTTGAAAGTCGTATTGAGTCCTTTATTTGTGAGTGAGAATGCGTACCCTCTACGCTAGGACGTTGTGTTCGATCAAGTGAAGAAGGCATGATTTTTGTTCCATGTTGCTGCTGTGTGGAAGAGGAATTGCTCGGCGGAGTAAAAATCGGGCTGTCAAACTGATCCTTTCCGACAGGCCAGTTTGAAGACACACGAGGGTCGGGGGACGAGGGTTTGCGACGGTCCATTGTGTACTTATACTATGAACTTGTATTTTGCTTTCTCGGTTGATGTTGTTCAGTGGTCTGGGAAGAAGAAATGTCCTGTCACTCTGAAGAATTTTGACGAAATAATTATAGTCCACCTGAAGCAATTCCGAACTTCGTGAATGACTTGATAGTCTCTATATTGGCGTTATTCTGTATCTGTGTTGATTCTTGAGAATCGTATCGAGTGAGTAACTGCTAGAAGCCAGTCATCTATTGGGACACGTTAGTTATTCGGGTTTTTCTGTTGAGGATTATGGTACTTAATCCTCAGAAATCTCCTCACAAACGTCCCTCAGTACTCTCTGTCTCCCCTTACAACGAACACTTACTTTCCCAGAAGGTATCCTGCTGACGCTCAAGTAACACTTAACCGAAGCACGATGGACTCGCAAACCCAACGTTCTCCATCTCAGCTCGGCCAATTTCCGGTATTGGTAACAACACCACACGAGCGACTCTCTCGATCCATTTTCACAAGCCCGCGACGATCGAGCGATCGCGAGCGATGTGCACGGCGTCTAGCACATCGAGCACAAGGATACGAAGGTTCTATATAAGACTGTCATTTACCTTAGATAGGAGCTCGTGCTCAACTCAATTGATATTCTTTACAACAGACTTTATTGATTATCTTGTAACGAGTTTACCTCCGAGTAAACAACCCGTTTGCCTGTCACATACTTCTATCAACAATACCAACCAACGAGACGTACTCCTGTTAGTAATCAGGAACCCATATAGTACCCGATCTTTACACATATGCCCACCCAGATTTTGGCCCCCCTATCGACAGCATTGGTTTCTAAGAGCTTAGCTACTTAGGAAGCTTTCACCTAGTTCGCAGACAGGTTTGAATTGACTCTATTCTACCCTTCTACACTCCGATCCGATCCTTGCAACTCTTGAAGAGTTCGGTGGTCGTTAGGTCTCGACTATAGTGTTGCTCGTGAGCTTCGATCCTTTCTAAGACGGTGGAAAGCAACCTAAGCCCCTCGGACATCTTCGGGAGCCTCTTGAATTGAGTCCCAGAAGTTGAACAGTTGTCTACTATTCTGGGCAAGCTGTAGAGCGACAGATACACAAGGAAGGAATGAAAATGAAACCAATAGGTGCGGAAGGCGCTCTCTAGTTGAGGAGGCGCTTATTTCTTTGTAAATAACCAGAATTCGGGAGCAAAGCACGTTACACAGCATTCGCAACGCCCTTGCATTTACCAATGAGTAAAACATAGCCCCCACGCCACGTCCCCCAAAATCGTAACTGCGATTAAATATAGTTAACTACACACCCGTCATTTAACAAAAGCTAAGAATAGTACGCACGCTTTCCTCTATAAGGGCGTTTCAGTTCAGCCCCCACCGACGATTGTTGGGTAGGCTTATTAGTAGTTAGGCCAAATTGAATTTAGTTGAGGATTCCCCAGTCCTCCCATTTACCTGAAGGATGACTCTTGTTTGTTCTTATTTCAACGATGGCCGACACTGATGCTGACTACTCTACGCTAGAAGCAGTTCATCCTTTACAACAGTCAATCCAGACACAAAAACCGCTTCCAGTGGATTCAGGAAAGCAAGTGGTTCCGGATTATGGAAAGCAGGCTTGGCATCCTGCTGACAACAATGGGATTGAGGTTGTGCCAAAATCAGAGCACCCCCAACAAGATGCTGCGTATGACACATATCCAAGAAAGTCACAACGGAAATGGATTATTGTCGGCGGAATAGTTACATTGACTGTTATTTTGGTAGCTGTTCTCGGCGGGGTCTTAGGTTCTCGAAGCAAGAGCGAATCAGGAATGCCATCGTCGACTCCAAGCAGCTCACCGGCATTGCCACAGCACGAAAGCAATATTGCGGCGGTTTCATTTATTTCCAACAATGCTAACAGGACGAAAGTGTATTATCAAGATGGTACAGGCCAATTAATGGAAGCCGCTGATTCTGCCGAGGGAACGTGGACAAATACTCAGCTTGGTTATGCCGCCATGAATGGCTCTTCACTGGCTGCAGCTGTGTCGCGATACACCCCTCTAGTATGCTCCAACCACTTCCTAATTGCATCAGATTTACTAACGAATGGCAGGAAATCAGCGTTTTCTACACGGACACGAACTATGTCATCCATGACGTTATTTACAATTTCAGTACCAACAAGTGGGCCGAAGGCGTGATATCGGGACAGAAATATGTTACCAATTCGAACACAAGTTTTGCGGCGATGTATCATCAGTGTCCCTTATGCAGCAACACCACTGTTATGGCATACCAGGATATAAACGGATTTATCCAGTTTACCAATCTCACTACTTTTGGATGGAAATTAACACAACTGAATGTCGATCCCGTTGCGAATACTGGACTCGCTCTCCAGCCGTTTCTGCGAGCCGGCATCATGGATCAGATTAATCTGTATTATCAGAAGTCAAGCCTGAATCTGTCTTTGGCAGTATGGTCACCCGCGCCGATCAATGGTGGAGGTGAGTTTGAGTAAACTATTCTGCTTCAATTCGTAGCTAAAAATAGTATAATAAGTTACTGCCTGGGTACCCAGCACCCAAATATATGACGTTGCAACTTCGGGAACCCCACTTGCAGCTGCCTCCTCCCCCAACACCTTTCCTGGCAGTAATGGCTATGAGTTATGGATTGAGCTCCTGTCGCTTTCTAATAGAGGCATAGAAGTTGACACCTGGTCGGGTGCCGTGAACGATTGGCTTCAGCATGAGAATCATCCCTCGGTGATGGCGAATTCGACAGAAAATAAACAGATATATAGGTCGATTGCAATGACAGTTGCAGGGAAGGCATTTGCTGTGGTGACATCTAATGTGACGGAGATTCAGTCCTGGCAAGTCGGTGATGATATGGTTGATTGGAAGTCGATTGGCGTAGTGGATACTGGAAATGTGTGGAGTTGAGAAATATATCTTAGGATAATGAACTTTCGATTTTTAGAGAGGTTATGATTATACGCTATCTCTATAATATATAGATGTGATTCTGTATTTGTTCTGGTTTTGGTAAATTTTCGAAAGGAGGTCAGAATACAAGCGATTATCCTTTCAACTCCAATTATTTTTTCTTCTCGTGTACCCAGTCGTATACAAATGACCCTGTGAATCCGAATAAGGGTTAAGATTTTAGGGGTGAAATTCCTAGGCTTTAGTATTTAGACTTTCTTTAAAAGGCAAATACTCCTCCTTTCGATATCCTTGAATTTTACTATAATACCTTAAGATATAGATAAGAGAATAAATCTACTATATATAATATTTAATAATAAGTAAAGTTTTGTGCAAGAGAATCGAATGGCTAGTGAACACACGAAATATTGCTTGGCTATATTTGCCGTTTTTCATTTCGGCCTCAGGCATAATTGCTCAGCCGTGGCCGGGTAAGATTCCTTTTCCTAAGGCTGCCAAACGTTACTCCTTTTTAGATCAAATAAAAAATAAGTAGTAGAAGTTAATTAGGCTGCTTTAATTTAGTATACCTAGAGTTTTAAGTTCAAGAAAATCACTAAGAGGAGGATAAAACGTGATCTAAAGAAGTGAGCTACACAGTGAATAATAATTGAACCACAATTTAATAAGCCTTTGCATAAGCTCTTTGGAAAGAAAATACGCAGTTTAGAATCATAAAACATAAAATATGAAACTAGAACCTTGTGAATAAATATTTGCGATTTTGGTCGAATATTTGGTTGTACTACGGGACTTTCGCCTCGCATGGATGTCGGTTATAAAAACGAAACCTCTGGAAGCCTGGATCGCAACATGAAAAAAATATAGGAGAAATCATGGATTGCAAATCATAGACTCTACCAAGCAGACCATCCACCCGTCCTATAATCAGCCTCCAATGAAAACCTTTCTCTACATGGTATCAAAATCTCCCCTTAAGTCCGTTCACCGTTCACCTTTACCTATTCCCAAATGAACGCCGATCCTGTCCAAATTCAGAAAGCCTACCTCCGGCAAATCCAACTTTTCTCCTCCAGAGAGTAACTTATTTCTTGTCCTCAAAGTAGAATTTTCCAAGACCAGCTTCATCAGGAGATCCAAGAGGTGGTTTTCGCGACTCGCCTTCGTCTAGACGATCTCGCATGATGCGTTCTGCTGCTTCGGCTCCCACTCCGCGAGGAGCTGCAACTCCACGACCGTCTCGAGCTGCAGTATCACCATAGCCAGCCGAAGGCTCGTCGGCAGTAAGCCCATCAAGCATTCTCGCGTCCCTCCGTTGCTGCTCGGCCGTAGTTGTGGTAGAAGCACTTAGAGGGGTTCCCGGCCCGCTGCCGGTGTGCAATTGACTCGCGAGAGTACGATTTCCCACAGCTGGGCTTGCAGCAAGATCCCTTCTGCTATAGATCGGCCCACTGACAGTAGATCCAGCGCCTTCTCCAAAGCCGACCAAGCTTGTATTGTCACTCATACCATCGCCGTCCATGTCCTCATCCATCGCTGAGTATCTGTCCGCTTCCATATCACGATAATTAGTATCCATGCTCATCTGATCCTCATCATCTCCCTCTGTCTGCCCCTTTGCGCTCCCGCTTGCCCACGTTGTGGTGCGACCACCAATCGAGCCCGTCGCAGACGCAGAGCCCACAGTCGACATCTTGGTAGTATAAACAGGATTCCCATTCTGATCGAAATAACCTGGAATCTGTCCAACACCTGGATTATTATTTCCCGCCGCCCCCCCAGCAGCATTTGGATTCGGCGGACGAGCAGTAGAGACGCGCTCAAGACCTGCTAGGCGGGAGATGCGATCCGCGCGCTCGGCTTCGAGAGTATTGCTAGAAGGGGTATGGTGGTGGCCGTGGCCTTGGTGCGGAAATGCGTGACCGCGATGACCATCTTTGATGGCTATTGTAGATAGGGCGGACAAAGAGGTGGTGGTGGAGTTGGGCGTACCACTTTTTGGAGTCAGCTTGCGACATGGAGTGATCTCCTGAATTGACTTACGGAGCTTCTGTTGGAGTGTCTGGGTTCGAGGGAGGCTCAGGCATGCCGATCAAAGTTGGAGTGGCCATGTTTATGTTTGGGGATGTTTGATGAATGTTTCTGAGGAGTGGGTGGATGTTGAAGCTGGTAAAGGAGGATGTGGGTTGATCTCTGAGTGAGGCTGCAGTTAAGGTTTCAGTGTCAGCAAAACGCGTGCTTTAAGTCCTCTCAACGTGACTTTCTTTGTTTTCTTCTACAAGAGAAAGGAGTAACATGCAACTCACATTTTCACTTGAAATTGGTGCCGATTGTTCCTGTAAATGAGTTCTATGCGCTGGCTTTGTTGTGGTTAATGCCCCTCTCCCTGAAAGTAGGTACTTGCTGTCCGGCCGCCCTTCAGCGTACGTCATTTCTAGGCTAACAAGGTTAGTCGCATGTCTTGGCACTCTTCCCCACAGTTGGGCTTTCAGGGTCCGATGCAGCTTAGTGGGTGACATTGGGCTTAGAAATCTTGGAAGATGTTTCAATGATGCGGTTTGGACTACAAAGAGGGTTGCAAGAGCGAAGGCCAGGACAGTAGTCAGGAATAAGGAAGAGCAACGAGATTTCAAGATCAAAGCATTTTTGTGGTCTAAAGTCTTACGCCTACACTTGATGTACATCCTAAGTAATTATTATGGGCTTCCTATAGCCGACGAGAGAGTACAGTTCGCTCCCTCCAAGAGAACGCAAAATGGGAACTCCGCATGGTCAACGTAACATTTTCGCCGGCACGATATGCCTGGTCCATCTATCAACGCCAACGCCTTGTTATCCTGTCTTCGCCCATTCTATCATGTTGCCCAATCTCATAGCCCAGCAGCCACGGCATTCGTACCATTCACCTGGTTTTTAGAGGGCGATCCCAACCCTGCCTGGGCTTGGCTTCTCGCTTGTTGTTGAGCCGCAGCCTGCTGAGCGGCTAGTTGTGCTCGCTGACGTTCCATCATACTCGATTGCTGTTCTTGTGTCATGAAAGTGCTATAGTTTGTCATTTGTGTTGGCTGGTGAGGATTATATTGGGGTTGAGTTGGCTGAGGAGTGGCTCCGTTCATCGTGGGAGTCTGGAAATACTGTCGACGATCTTGTGGCATAGATGCAGTCGGTGTTGAATATGATGGTCTTGGTTGAGCGGCGGTTGGCTGAGGGCTATACATAGGCTTCTGAGGAGAAACCTGCCGTGGCATAGGCGCAGGAGTAGTCCCATAGCGGTAGTCGATGCCATTTTGAGCCGGTGGTTGTTGTTGATGCGGGTATGTAGGCTGGGTTGGGTAACGACCATTCATCGACTGCTGTGGCACGTTATGAGGGGTGTTTGGATAGCCCTGACTTGGTGTCCGCATATAATTCTGTGCCCCCGGTGTCTGTAAGTACTGTGGGGGATTGGATGGCGGATACTGTGGTTGAGCAGGACGCGGAGCTTGATGCGGGTAGCTTGGTGTATTGCCGTAGGACGTTGGTCGGTAAGGCGCTGCTGCAGCGGCTCGCTGAGCTGGATAAGGCGCTGGAGCAGTGGCTGGGGGACGCTGCATCTGGGGCTGAGGAGGGCGTATCGGGGTTTGCTGATTTCCGTAGTATTGATGGGCAACAGGTGCTGCAGGACGAGCCGTCGAGTACTGGCTTCCGTAAAGCGCGGACGAACTACTGCGATGTTGGACAGTCGCAGGTACGGGCCGAGGAGCTGTGGAACTTGCTGCAGCCGCTCTGGCTCTAGTTGCGGCCTCGTCTTCTTCCATAACACCACGATAGCTATCCGTCTGAATCTCGATCTTGGTGCTGATGGCCAAGTCTGCAAGTCGATCCTGATCCAATTTGGACACGAAATAAGGGGGTAACATCTTGATCATCAATGTCAATTGTGCTTTTAGCACCTCATATGTTGCTTGCTCCGGGTCGCTAGGCTTTGTAGAAGGTCCCAGAGACGACGCATCAGAAGCAGAGAGTGAACCTGCTGGCTTCGATGATAAAGTCATGAGGCGAATGCGCTGATATGAATTCAAGGTTTCCAACAGTTCGGAAATTTCTTCGAGAATTTCTTCGGCTTCCCTGTCCTTTACTGGCTTTTCGGCAGATACATCCAGGGGAACGAGACTTGGGTCTATTGCCTCTTCATCCCAATTTTCCACCATTTCCTCAAATTTCTTCAGCTCTTCGTCATCTGTAGTAGCTTCCTTGCCCTCGTCCTTTATGGTGGAAGCTGCTTCCAAATTCAAAGCATTCTCAACCACTCTTTGAAAGCCTTTCTCTCCAGAGGTCTGCCACCAAATCTTTTCCAAGAGGCCCGTAGGAGCAACGGCGGCGGAGTCATCCTTCGTGGGAGCGAAGCTGGAATATGCACTTCTGAAAAGCGCCTCGAGCTTTGCAGACTCCTGCTCGGCCGCTTCTCCATCAGCCTGGGTTGCTTTGATGCCACCAAGGCTCAAAGTCCTATCACGCTGTCTCTTTTTAGATGTTTGAGGGGGGCCTGCGTTGCTGTAGTCCAGCCATTGGCCACAAGATATCTGTGCCTTCGAATATACTGCCCCCTTTGGAAATGGGTCTGCTGCTACAGGTTGATACCAGCCAACATTCAGAGCACGCGTTGTCGTGATCTTTGACGGCTTCGGTGGCTGCATCGCTGGCACATTTGCAGGGGTTGGAAAGACCTCGCCCATAGTAATCTGTTTGCTCTCTTCAACAAGACTCGATGATTGGATAGGGACGATTTGAGTAGTATTGATACCCGTTGGCAATCCTGCCTCTCGTATATACTGTTTGACATCCTTGTTTTCTCCATCCACTTTTGTAGGAATTTGAAAGCTCGAGAATAATTGTTTTGGTCCTGGTGCGTTTCCATACAACGTCAAGACCATTTTGTTTTCACCAGAGCCTGCATTGATTTGAGTGAAGGTATTCGTTCCAGAATTGCCGTTAGCCTTGTACGCGGCCTTGTTGGATGAGCCATTCATCTTGTTATCACTGCTCTGGTTATTTGATGTTTTTTCCCTTTCCACAAGCTCATGTGCGCGCTTTTTGAATCCTGAAATTTTCAGACTCAATTCTGACTGACTGGCTGCGATAGGGATGAACTGGTTGCGAGCAGCACCATTGGGCAGCTGCATTTTCTCTGTGATATCGGATACCGCGGTGTCCACATCTCGAAGAACGTCATCTAGGGTTTTGTATGCATTGGAATCCGCCCTGGCCAGAATGCAACTCTGAAGTTCAGCTCCATCCTCAGCTTTCTGTCGTTTGGCCTGGGGTTCGGCGGAATCGCGTTGGGGAAGGGTTCGTGATAATATGGAGGGAATCGTATCGTAGCTAGCCGCAGGGTCAGTATTTGAGATGTAGGTGTTGCGGAATGGGAGCAAGGCTGCAAAACAAAGTGTGCTGTAAAAGGATTCGCGGGTCATTTGTATAGCTGGTTGGTTACTTACGTCTTGAGTACATCAATCAAATCTCGAATAGAGGCTTGTGCAGATTCATTCGGGCTATCTGCTGTTTCTGTGCCCTTCGGGTCGACGCTGCCATTTCTTTGGTCGTGACCCTCAATGCTGTCGTCGCGTTTTCGCTTTGCTGAATGTGTGAGGGCGTCGTCTGCAGGGCCGTGTGGTGGGGGCGGACTCAGAATGCCGTTCACGGAAGCCATCGTGAATCTGTAGTCTCTCGTAAACCCGTCTTGATGTATTCAGCGCGGTTTGTCGCGAGTCGCGATCGCAAAGGGTAGGCGAGGTTATGTGTGACGAAGGGGAAGTTTCTGCGGCCCGCGACAGTGAATTTGCGGCGGACAAAAATATGCGCGGCGCGGGGTGAATGAGTGTCTTCTGGCGCAACGAGACTTTCTCTCCAGCTGGTAAGAAATTCTCGCGAAATGTGCAGTCCCTCTGCTCGGAATGTTCAAGATTTAGAAGCAGATGAGCAGCCCATGGCACTAAGGAATTCACATGGCATGTGATGCCTGAGGCATACATCGGCTGCAAGGCTTCAAAAGAGTAATTTCTGGAAGACTGCAAAATCACCAAGCTACGAAGCAGGCCATTTCTCAAAGCCATTGATTTACCAACTGTCCTTTACGCAAATTCGCCGCTCTCTGCTGAAATCTCCACGGACTTCTGTTGTCACAATTCCAACCGACCACGTCAAGATCAATGCTATAAAACCCCGTCTGCAATTTGGTCGCAGTGCACGAATCCATATCTTTGGACAACATGAACGAATGCAATTCCGCATACACTCCTTGAGATTGAGGACGCCGTTCCTGGTGGGCTCCGTTGGCTTTCTATGGGCTCCCTTAGGCAATGTGAGTATGATTCCATCCTCTGAAATTGATCTTCAATTGCTAATTTATGCCTGCTAGTTACGATGTGCTTCCTTCATACAATACCGTAGGCAATCAGTGTGTGCTACAGCCAGCGCATCATCGAACGAATGGCGTAAAATCGAGCAGAACGAGTCCTCTCCACGGACAAAATCACAAGATACCACAGTTGATTTGTCAAAGCCTGGCTACACTGTGCAAGATTCACGTCCTCTCGTAAGAAGGGTAGTCGAGGAATATGGTGACACGAGCAGTCTTACAAGCCCAGAAGGCTTTTCTCCCCACGTTGCATTCTCGCGCTGGATGACTCTCAAGGATCCTATCGAAAAGGAAACGTTTTTGAAGGAAGTCCAGGAACGGTTGCCACTCCAATCAGTTTATACGATGATTGTGCAGCATCTTGCCAATCTGTCGGATCCAGCTGCCGAACTCGAATCTTCTACGACTGATCTTTTCCAGGAGATCCTTCTAGCAGCGAAAGGGTTCACCAAAGACGATTTATCCGAATGGGCTCGAATATTGTCAAAGGATGGAGGAGATCAAATGCTAGAAGAGTTCTTTGCCTCGCCTGCCAAAAAGCCGCTCTTTATTCTGACAAGAATTATCCGCCAAGACATTCTAAAAGTTAGAAATATCCGTATGGTTCTTGCACATGTTTGGGATGAGATACTTAAAAGCCAGTTACATCTTGAAGATAACGAGCATGGGGATATCTCAATCCTTCCGAACTCGTCAGAGGTCGAACAGGCGCCTAACATCAACCGTGATGGGCAGCACGATATGCATTTGTTGAAAATCATATCCCTCCTGTTATATCACGCGCGCAAAATCTATGCAGCGGCCATGCCGAGCATCGCGTGTATGGTTGAACCTTATATGCATTTACTCCTAGCATCGAGATCCTGCCATCCTCAAAAATTAGACGAATACACGCACAAAAGGCTTTCCCAGGAACTCAACACCGTTCTTCGCCTTCTCGCTCTACCAGCCTCAGTTGAGCCCTTGAAGTCGATGAATCATAATTGGAATGCGCAGAAGGTCTTGTTAGAGTTGGGAGAAAAATTTAACCCGCCCCTCACAATCGACGAAAGAAGTTATAGAGCCGTGACACAAGTATTGGCAGCCTCCAAGAAATCGGTTCGTGAGTCAAAGGTGGCAACGCTCCGGACGAGAAGCTGGCCTCCCTGGCGAGTTCAGCAGGATGGTATTGACGCACAAAGCTCACCGGAGGATGATTTGACTCGGGTTATGTTGGCGATCTCTCGAAGAAATGCATCTGGATTTTCAGGCAGCCATCCTGCAGATGGGGTCCTCCAGATCATTGGCGGCCAGGATGAAGACGCGACTCCCACAATTCATACCCGCAAACTGGTCAAAGCTAGATACAGAAAAGATGGCACATTCAAAGAGACGACCGTCGCAGGGCAATGGGCAGCGAGGGTCGAAGCCACGCGCGACGTTCAAGAAGCATGGGGTGCGTTTTCCGAGTACAAACGTCAAGGAGGGAAGCCCAACCTCCAAATGTATATGGCCATGTTTGTCAAACTCAATTACGAAGAAGCCAGAATTGCACGAAAGAGCAAATATGGCGGTGTCCCAGGAGATGGTAAAGAAGTTCTTGCTCCTCTGGATGATAACTTCAGCAGTTCCTACAAGTCACATCTCCGACCACCGTCTCTTGACAATCTCTACGAGGAGATGATGGTGGCAGGTATTCGCCCCTCCGGACGATGCTTGACCTTTCTCATAGAGCACGCTAGTTCAGTAGGTCAAGGATTGCGCTTTCTTCGTGACAGTAAAGTCATTCATCGTCACACTGCAGCATATCTTGCTGGCGAGGCACATAATGTTCCTCCTGCTAAAGCCATTCGGAGAGTACCACATTTGGTCATGTCGGCCTTTATCAAGCTTCTATGTCGCTTTACTCCTTGTGCCGTTCCAGTTTCTGGGAGCAGGAAAGAAGCTCATCGCAAGAATTTTTGGATCAAGGAATTTATGCAAAAATCTTTCAAGTTCGATCCCTTGCCACATGCTCTCCGATTGCTAAAGGAGAGCTACACCACCTTCAGACCAGCATGGTACTCCTTCTTTCGTGCTCTTGCCAAACCAAATATTGTACTGGTGCCGCCTTTCGCGGGACAACCAAAGAATGACGTCTTGGCGTGGAAAGTCTTGAAAGCAGCCCTTGGCGACTTTCACAGTCGTGGGCTGGAGCTGGATCCTCATGGATTCCTGATTGTCTGCCAAGGTTTTGAGAAGGCATTTAGAGCATCCGGCGAATCCGAAGAAGACCAGGAAGAGTTTTCCAACTTTTACCTTACAATCAAAGAAGAATTTACAAAGTTGTCTGAGACTACAGATGGAAGTCATAATCTCCCAAAGCTACTACACTCCATTAGCGGACCTCACATCCATGGATACATACGAGTCCTTGCAATGGCTGAAGACTTTCCCGAAATCTTTTCGGTTCTTCGATGGATGGTCGAAAATCATGAGGAGCTAAATGATATTGCGGATCAGGCTCAGAATGGTCGCAGACTTATTCGAAGAGTCCTTGTCGCTATTAGAACCTTCTTAGCTGATGACGACCTGGCCTTGAAAGCCTGCAAACTGGTAGGGAGTGTTGAGAGCTGGGATGGGTGGCCTTCGGACGATGAAGTGGAGTTCTATATTCACGGTCCCTCGCAATCAGATGAGCAAGCAGAAGACTATGTTCATGGTTCTTTACAAAACAGCAATTACGCAAATTAGACGCGAAAATGACATCTTTCTCAGCCTATCACTATATTTCACCGATTGATATACTTTAGAACGAGATACCCCCTGTATACTACGATCATGTACAAACGCTCATACAATCATCTACATATGATTAGACGAAACTGTACATATAATGCTCCCAATACATACAAACTCTCGCCCTCACTTTCCTGTGGCACAATGTTCCCGCTGAATGTCAACAAAGGACATGACAGAAGGTAAGTTATGTGACAACAAACTTCAAGGTCGTGCCCTCCCTACCAGCATCAGAACACTAAAACGCTTGATTGTCCTCCCATTTTCTCTCTCCGTTCCATGTCTAGTTCTCAATCATCACTTGCGCCAGCACGCAATCTATATTTTAAAATGTTGAGTCATATTTTCTTTCATATTCATGTTATTATCTATTTCTTTCTCAATAAAGGTGATGTTAGGTAGAATCTTTGTTGCTTGTTGGCTTCTGAGTATAAATTGTGTTTAGGACGTCGTCTCGCTGCAGAGATCTGTGTCTTCTTGTTTGTACAGAATTGCCTAAATCTTTGGGAGCTTACGACATCATGGCTTCTTGGTTAGGGGGTGGGAGTAGTTATTGAAAAGGAAAAGAGCCTTCTCATAGGTCATCTCGCAGCTACACATCCTCTAGCAGACAGCCCACGTATGGCGAAGAGGTGTATAATCGGCCCGCGTCATCTCGCAATGATGAGTCCTCAAGCAGTCATTACACAAGAGGTTCTACGAGAAACGTAGAAAGAGATGTTTACGCGAAATCTTCTTCTCGCGACAAATCACCACATAGACGTCGCAGGAGGCGTAAAGCGGGTAGAGAGCATGGTTCTTCTCGAGGCACTAAGACATTGGATAGGCCTCGCAGAAATGACCGTAGGGATCAGAGATCTTATGAATCTTCTTGTACTAAAAAATTATCTAAGAGTCAGAGGCATAGAGAAGATAGGTATGAAAGGGAGAGCAGAGAGTACGGATCTTCTCACGAGACACAAATACACGTTCCGGAAGAAGAGAGGAGGGAGAGAGAGAAGAGAGACCACCTCCAGCGTTTGAC
Organism: Halenospora varia; assembly: GCA_020726485.1. NCBI lineage: Eukaryota > Fungi > Ascomycota > Leotiomycetes > Helotiales > Solenopeziaceae > Halenospora > Halenospora varia. Next base: position 998,016 of record JAHEWH010000007.1, read on the forward strand.
AGATCAACAAAGCCATCGAACCTGAATAACATATATCCCGGCGAGAACGAGAGATTCGGCGCTGACAAGGAATTATTGGACAGCGATGACGATAATTCAAAAATAGGACATTCTTCTGTCTCTTCTATCCAAAATGTCGGATCATGGTTCAGCAGATCATACCCTCCACAATACTCGTACAACATGAAAGATGGCGAGCAACTTCCCACTCTGCCCTATTCTCTTTCCTCCGTGGACGGGAAATCACCCGGCGAGGAGTTATCCAGTTCCTGCTCCCAGAAAACGTCCAGAGAGGCAACTTTGGGAGACAGTCAGCAATTAACAGCATTCAGAGTTACTAGAATCTAGAATGGAAGAAATAATTTTGGAGGACCACGGGAAACAAGAGGAGTGGGTACAACTTTATCTGAAGAAGACTCAAAAAAATGCGAGCCGTGAAATTTGTAATAGACTAGATTACATATGGGAACGCGAACTCAATCAAAATGTCTCAGGATACTTACTTAAAGAAGAGAAAGGTAACACTGCTAGAGTTTGCTTTACGTCGGATATCATGATTAAAGAAGCGTTTGGCGCTTACTTGGCACCATCGTCCCAGAGTTCTGACACCAAAGTGAAATGGGTCGGACAATTTTACAGTAGATGAGCAGAGGATGAGTTTTTGGCATGGGAGAGCTGGCATTGGGTGATCGCAGAGCAACTCACTGCTCAGAGACAGAAAGAGAAAGAGAGAGGCACGAGAGGCAATAGTCGAGGGAAACTTGATAACTTAGTCATTTCGCTAGATTATTATTCCGTCATCGAATGGTACGTGAATAGATTACGAAGAAATTGTACAAAAAGTAATTATCACTGTTTTTCTCATCTAACTTCGTTTCGAACCACATCAGACTCTTGGCTCTCAACAAACCAAGATCTTTCTGATAATTCTAGTCGTGAATCAGCCCAATTGATGCTCGGTGTTTTGAGTCATAATCTGAGTTAGGAAGAGAATGTTGGTTGGAATTATTCACGACAAAGACATTGTTCTTCCCTATTGAACAGTAAATATCTAACATGTCCTGCTGTGAGCCACAGACAAACACCACAAAGTCTTTCGTAGCACAGAGAACCCCATTTTGCTACAATATCAACGTATCACGAAATCATGTCAACAACTATGCCAGAATGCCAATTCGGCCCACTGAACCAAAATGCAGGGCACATCGGAGAGGTCCAGGATTATCCAATTCAATATCGTTACAACCCCAAGGATGGAACAAAATTATCAGGCGTAGACCCAATACATAAGCTACCACCATATGTACGTTGCGTCAAGGGAAGTCATCAACCGAAGTCCATAGGAAGTGGAGGCACCAGCGCATTCAACTTCTTAAAGAAGCCCAAGGATCACGAGATGGCTAAGAAACAAACCAACATCCGTCAAATGACGGGGGTGGAGAAGGAAGAACAAGAGGAATGGGCTCAACGTCAAATCAGAAAATATAAGGACACTCGCATTCGTAAAGTTGAATGGCAATACTATTACAATAAGGAAAAGGGGTTTGGAGGCTATATTTTCACAGCCGACTACAAGAGTGATGAAGATGGATACTGGCTCTTCCTCCCCGATATTCTGATTGCTGAAGGACGTGGTGGGTACATGATGAAGTCGGGCGTGTCTCATCGGTCTGCCAGTCTGGATGATACGCTGTGGGCTGGCCCGTTCTACTCGGGTGAAGACGATGCGGCATTTATGGTATGGGAAATGGACGAGTACTGGCCACGGGAATATTGGATGCTGGAATGATCTTCTTCACTGGTCTTCTCGGGGTCGGGTTACTTGATGAGGATACTGTACTGAACACGTAATAACATTCCTTTCATTTTCCACTCGGCTAAATAAGATTGACGGTATCTTTTGAGTATAAACAAAGGACAATGACATAACGCCAAGTTTCTTCATATGCCGCCCAAGCATCTTGAGAGGTCCCGTATCCCATCTAAAGTTTAATAGCTAAGTTTGACCCTTAGAGGCATCATGCAGGAGAAAAAGGCACCCGCTTCATATGAAAAGCTTATTTACCTGAGTGCTTACATATCAATGCGTTTCTTTTTTGTCGTAAAACCAGACAGACAATCTGAATCGTCGGGGTTGAAACTACAAGCGAGCGAGCCATGTGACAACGCACTTTTGTGACCCATGAAATCGCTTTTAATATTCGAAAATGCAAATCGCTAAGAATCTTATCTACTAGACCTTTTGTCATCTAGGGTCCTTATTAAGTCGCAATCGCGGTGAGTCTGCACATAATAAAGCAGATCTTAAGTGTCTTTGACTAACACTCGCTTTTCGATTATAAATAAGCGAGCGATTCCTGATTACTTCGCAACTACATTTATTCCCCCCCCCCCCCCTTTCTCTCTCTTTCAGTTTCGCGTATTTCTTGGTATTCCGAATGAAATGTTGACATGGTCTGCGAGCTTTGGCAATGACAAGATGCTTAAGCTCAAGGCGCGCCGTGAAGCAAAATTGATCTTCTGCCACCATCACGGCCATCAATTATTGACAAATTTGAATTCTCCATCGACATTCTCCCTGCCAAATCACTTCACAGAAGGTCATATCTCCATTTCCAAATGGACTCATCTCTTGAAGACGCCCTCTTTTTCATCGAGAATAAAGAACACTTTGTTGCTTCCCAACCTCGCCTCCGACTTGAATCCCTTTGACTTCGAGAATGATTCACAGACCCTTGATCTATATTTGAATCACAACCTTACAACATCTATGGCAAAGAGAAAGGTTTATTCACAAGCTCTACGGTAGACAATAGCGCATAAATGAACATGCTCTTGATGATTTTTCCGTATCTACACCTTCTTTCTTCAGATCCAGACCTAGAACTAGATCAAATTACTTTCAAAACACCAAGCTATTTTAGCATAATGCAATCCTCCTAACAGGCTCCACCCGAGCCTCAATGGCCAGTGCAGTACTTGTACGATTACATCACCAGGAAGCAACTATCGGCCCCAAATGCTCCTTGTGGTATCGATAAAAAATGGAAGCAATTGCAATATGACCTCCCGGCAATTCCACATCGTCCAGATGGAGAACCTCTATTTCGAATTCAGAGTGGACATGACAACAGACAAATGGCAGCTAACCAAAAAGACCATCCGTATCGGTCAGAGCATTGGAATGCGAAAGACAAAGTCCAAGAAGAATGGGCTCAAGGCCAATTAAGAGAGAATGGTGAACATAGGTCTAATTACCCTTGGATCCGTTGTCTATTCTATGGTGCCGTAGGCACGGAGTGATGATACGCGACTAGGGGTTGGTATACGTTTCGTCCCTGACCAGTTGATCGCAGAGGGAAAGGGAGGTTATGTGAGTTATTGTAAAGACATGCCCTCTGGATGGGCCCGTTCTATTTAGAAGAAGACGAAAGGGGTTTCATAGGATGGGAAAGCGAGAAGCAAGATCAATTTGACGGCCTGGAAGAAGATGCTCGCCGTGTGTGGGAGTTGTATTCTGACTAGTAGCCAGATTAGGTTATTAACGTGTTGGGATAGTTGTACTTACTTGTTACATTAACAAATTGCATGGATTTTCAAGGCCGTTCACTTGTATGTCAACTTATTCCTTGCCGAATGTCCTAAATAATATGTCAATCTTATTTCAAGCGTTAGCCACTTATTCAAGGCTTTCCCTCCTTCAATTCAGAGAGTATTTATCGCCGTTAATGGCCATGCCGGCAACCAAAGCAAATCCTCAAATGCCGTCCTCCAGATGGCCAACGCAATGGAGAATTTCATTTATTCAATGACAGCTTCTTCTTCTTCTCATGATATGGTACTTGTCATGCCTAACTTTTCTATCTACCAGTAAAGTCTGGTCTTCCGCAACATCTCAAATCTGTTCCTAGCGACATCGGCGCCTCAATGCACGAGCCGTAGACTTCTCACGAAGAGGAAGTGATGGCAGATAAGCTTGCAAATAAGTGATTAACATCATCCATTAGCCAATGGTAAAAGTCGGGTATTCACAATTGTGGTACCCACGAATCACTTGCGTTGTGAGTATAAATCTCCACCACATCTCACACTTCTTCTATTCTTCACCACTTCCAATCCACACAAGACAGGATCACCTCTTGGACATACCTCATCGACATGTCTCGCCCCAAAAGATCCTTACGTCCTGAGAGTCTGCGACCCAAAACAGTTACCATGCCTAGTAACCTCGACGGTAAGCAACAGCAGAGTCCCGGGAGTCTCCGACCTCAAACAGTTGCCATGTCTAGCACACTTGACAACCATCAACAACAACGGCCTCCGACCCAGTACATGCAGTCTTCGTTGGATAAGTCGTCGAGACCAGGTCAATTAAGACCTCAAACGCAGGTAATTCCGAACAACCTAGACACACCTAGAGCGTTAAGACCCCCAACCCAGGTAATCCCAGATAAACTTCTACCGTCAATTCGACCACAAACCCAGTCAGGACCTCAAAGCCAGGCAATCCCAGATAACCTTCTACCGTCAATTCGACCTCAAACTCAGTCAAAACCTCCAACTCAGATAATCCCAAGTAACCTAGATAGACCCCCAACAATTCCCTCCTTGAGTTCGCAACCTCAACCACCCCAGCCATTCGCAGGCCCCTCCCGTCCGCCGAAGATCGACTTCAACAGAAATTATCAACTGCCGAAAAAGACCAGCGGCCCTCCGAAGTCATCCAATCCATTCTACGAACCCGTCCAAACCTTCTCAGGCGATTCTTCAAACCCCCATAAGGTTTTTCGCCCACGCGGATACGAAGAAGCATCAACATGTCCACCAAGCCTCGAAAGACCGCAGATGACATCTGTCAATCGAACAACCTACGATCGTCATATGGCTAGTCAACAACGAAATATCCAGAATATGCATTCAGAGGCAAGACGACAACAGGATAAGTGGGTTCTGGAGTATATCTGTAGAAGTAACAGCGGGTGTATTAATACATGGCCTTGGTATCGCTACCGCAATCCTAAAGATCGGTCTGGAGGGTATCGTTGCAAGGGAGGTCATCACTTGATAACTGATGACTTGATTGCGGAAGGGAAGGGTGGGTGGTGGATGCAGAGCCTCACTTCTGGGAGAGATGATCCTGCTTGGGTGGGGCCTTTCTATACTGGAGAAGAGGAGTTGGCATATCGCTATTGGGAAGATGAGAATCTTAGCAGGTACGCAGCTCCGTGGTATGAATTCTGGGCGGTTGGGTGCGAGGGACCAGCTCTTGGGGTATAAGTATGGTAGCAGAACGGGTTGGATATGCATGGTGTAAGGATATTTGCTGTAACTGAAAAATGAACGATGCTTTACCCCAAAACCTTGGTGCAATGGGGGGCGGTCCCTTGGAATTGAAGCAAATGTGCCAAACCATACCGGAGGATGGGTATGCTTGGATCGATTGGGAGGAGCATTCTGGTAATCCCGGAGCTACATGATACGAGTCTCGCAGCTCCAACGATATGGTTGTAGAGTTGATTGCTAAGAGTAGCGTTGATCAGACGGAGGTCGTTAAAATGGTCTTTTCTATTAAGGAAAGATGATGTATATAATATTCAGATGTTGTTGTTCATATCCATATCGACCTTTTGGCTTCAAATTGTGATTGGATCTCGTGATTTTCATGGAAAATTGTCCCTTCAAGACATCTTGGATTGTAGACAAGGAAACGGGACCGAGTTTAACTTAAAATGGCCTGGACTGACTCGTTCCAGACACGAGAACTACTCAAGATCTCTCATAGACGGCTCCTCACTCATTCTTAAACCTTTGGGGATGGTCGTGCAATAGTTACTTTCTCGACATCGTCTCAAGACATACAAGTTCAGTCAAGCAAGAAGTAGTCGTAATCGTGTCTCCTAGAACGGTTGTCAACTGACTCTACTAGAGACTCGAGAGTCTTTGGAAGCACCAGCCACCTGTAGTGGCAACTTGGAAGCTCGAGCTGCAGGCAACCGCTCAAGGGCCTTGGCGATCTGCCGGAGAGCCACAACGACCCTGTGTAAGAGCGATCATAAAATCCTCACGTGCGAACAAGCAACATTCTGAATAGCCTCACCTGAGGAAAGGTGCGATCAATAGAAGAGGGTTGGGGTTCAGCTCCTATGCTTGCATAACTTGTGATATTATGAATCTAGGAACAATGCATTGTGGCTTCGGATGAACGTTTGGCAGAGTCCGAAAGCGGCGTAGTAAGAAACCTCAGCAAGCTTCCTAAACAGCCCAAGGAGCATCTTCTATGCCACAGCCCCGTGTTTTCATTGCCTCGGGTTGGTCACTGGATCGCTCCATCTCTCCATCAACCACTTTGCCGCCCAGCGCCCACTCAAACAGCTTGGTTGCGCTTGCCCTGACCGAGCTCCAGGTTCGTCATCACCTCCCGCCTCGTGCTCGTTGCCCGCAGGCTTCCTTCCTCTTCCTTTATCAACAACCCATCAATTCATCAACACCGGGTTGCGCATCAACACCACACACCTTTCCCCACAATCATCCATCTGTTGCTTTGATAGTGATAGTCTCGAATTAAGCCGCAATCATGAAAGGCGCACTTTTCGCCGCAGCGACGCTGCTGAGCTCTGCGAGCGCCGGCATCCACAAGATGCCGTTGAAGAAGGTCTCTCTGTCGGAGCAGCTTGCTGGCGCCAACATCGACACCCACGTCAAGCACCTCGGACAGAAGTATATGGGCATCCGACCTCAGAGCCATGTCGATGAGATGTTCAAGGAGACCAGTGTTCATGCCGATAAGGGAGCTCACCCAGTTCCAGTCAGCAATTTCTTGAACGCTCAATGTATGTAACACCTGCCATGTGAAGATGTGCAACCACTGACGATAACACAGACTTCTCCGAGATCACCATCGGTACGCCACCACAATCCTTCAAGGTCGTTCTTGATACCGGAAGCTCCAACTTGTGGGTGCCATCAACTGAGTGTGGTTCGATCGCCTGTTATCTCCACACCAAGTACGACTCATCAGCCTCGTCAACATACAAGAAGAATGGTACCTCATTCGAGATCCGATATGGCTCTGGCAGCCTTAGCGGTTTCGTTTCTGAGGATACCATGACAATTGGTGACTTGAAGGTCAAGAACCAGCTTTTCGCTGAGGCTACTGAGGAGCCTGGTCTTGCTTTCGCATTCGGCCGTTTCGATGGTATCCTTGGTCTTGGATATGACACCATCTCCGTCAACAAGATTCCCCCACCATTCTACAACATGGTTGAGCAAGGTCTCTTGGATGAGCCCGTTTTCGCTTTCTACCTTGGCAACACCGAGGATGGAGACAACTCTGAGGCTACCTTCGGTGGCATCAACGAGGACCACTTCACCGGCAAGCTGACCAACATCCCATTGAGACGCAAGGCTTACTGGGAGGTTGATCTCGATGCTATCACCTTCGGCAAGTCGAAGGCTTCTCTCGAGGGAACTGGTGTTATCTTGGACACTGGAACTTCCCTCATCGCTCTCCCAACTACTCTTGCTGAGCTTTTGAACAAGGAAATTGGTGCCAAGAAGGGATATAACGGACAATACACCGTTGAGTGTGACAAGCGTGATAGCTTGCCAGATATGTCTTTCACTCTTAGCGGTTATGATTTCGCTATTACCCCATACGACTACATCCTGGAGGTTCAAGGTTCTTGCATTTCCAGCTTCATGGGAATGGTAAGTCATTTCCCGACTCAACTGAAAATTAGTACTAACATTTCAATAGGACTTCCCAGAGCCCGTAGGACCATTGGCCATTCTCGGTGATGCTTTCCTCCGAAAATGGTACTCCGTCTACGATCTCGGCAAGGGCACTGTCGGTCTTGCTGCCGCCAAGTTGTAAACAATACATTCGAACCATCGCAAGAAACATAAATTGGATACGATGAAGACATTGCTCTGAAGTAGGATTTTCTTACTCTGTACTCTAGGGACTATAGGATATCTCATATTGAAATTGCTGGAAGTCTCTGTGCAATCAGGGGATGGAGGCAGGAGGCTTCAGATACGGATACAGGCATTAATGCTCTCGAAATCAGATCGAGTTTAGTTTCTTTTGTTACCTAGGAATGTATTCAATGCACATTGATCCCATGGTTTTGTCTGCTTGCATGTGTGGACTGGCATGAGTGAAAGCGCAACTAATTCATTGTTCGTCATTTGCCCTTCGACGCATCGTGGAAAGTGACCAAAGACGAATGAAAGCAGATCCACTGGCCTTCCCTTGCAGTCCCACACCAATAAACCCTTTAGCCTTTGCTTGATTGGTCTTGATTATGAAATGCCCAGCGCGTAAGAAAGATGCGGAGTCCTATGACTCCAACGAGCTGGAACTTGGACTATCGCATCCTGTGTCAGCCTCTGAGGAGGTTCACCGAACGGCGAGACATTTCGGTTTGGCTCAATCGTCCCTAGAGAAGGTAACGAGCTAACCGGCGTTGAGGAAAGTTCAAAGTACCGGTAGGCAGGCTCAACCGTCGTGTCATATGTGCGGAGAATGGTTTAGATTTGGTGGAAGTACAACATCTGCGGGCAGTGTTCGCAATATCCAAAGGAGAGGAAGCGATCAAAGAGCCTATCGGGGAGGGTAAGAGGGTAAGTGGAGGAGATTACCATTGGATAGTGGAGAGAAGTTCTCGTTGCAAATGCTACATGCTATTATACAGTACATGAAGGCATGGTCTTTCACCGGTCACAAGACGATATGGATTGTCCAGCCTCCCTCAATGCTATTTCCCCCGTCTATATGTTCAAGTGAAAAACATAGCCTGCTAAATTGCAAAGCTCTTGACACTAAGCTGTCGGGCCCGTTCAAATTGGACCTTGGCCACTCACACCTTCAGGCCCTGTATGTATTATGACTTTCCAGGCGTCTTCACAACGGCAAGTGATATCTTGTCCCCCTAGCACTATCCTCCACTCTCAACCCCGGCCCCTCTCGCTTGTTAATCCTCTGCGCCAACACTCTCGCGACTTTGGCACCACCTAGACTTGCTATGGACTCTTTGTGTTGTGCACTGCATTTGACACTTCAGAAACAGAATATTTTCGCTTCATGTACAGGAAAGCGACCTTTTTGTATGAATATAAAGTCATAAAGATTATAGTTCGTGAACTGCTTCTAACTGGATGTGCGCACTTTCATCTACTCACCTACGTGTGGTCTTTTCAATTCTGCTTGGGAGCCACCAATGAAGGGGGTGCTTCTGATCCATCCATGGTGTAAATTTTCTTTGGTGGCGTGTAGGAAGTGCAGTTGTTAAAGAGAAAGCGAACTTGCGAACTCGTGTAATTCTATAGAGCTGGGAATTTTCTTTCTTTCGAAGTCAAATTTCGGGCGTTGAGTCTTGAAACTAATAACATTTGTTTACATACAAATCTTCTAATATAAGCGATGACAGTGTTTATGCCGCAAAAATTGGTGCTGTGCGAGAGGAAGGCCATAATAGGGGAAAGCAGGGCCAATATATCACTTGCCCTTCAAGACCGCTGCTCTCTATTCAGGAAATATTGTTGGTTGTCAGGAACACAACCTGTACGGCTGCAAATCTGGGCTTAAGTTAGCTGACAGCATTCCATTTGTGATGACTTTTCGGGACATCTACGCTGAGGAAGCTGTAAAGATTTCCACTCTTCTCGCTCTCGTCATCAAAGCCAACGCACAGGAGAAGAGCCCAGTAAATACAATAGTCAATCCCAGACGGACAACAGTACTAGTTACGAAATATAGCACCACGATTGAGACGATCGGCAGCACTGAAGCCATGACCGTGCCCAGAATGTTGACCGCTGCTGAAAGGTGTTTCTCAGAGTATTGGCCTATTCCTGATTCTGGATCCTCAGCGAGAGAGTTTTTGAATTTCTTTCCAAGGATATTATGGAAGAATGGAATGAAGGAGTCGCTGAGCCATCTTGAGAATGGATCGCTGCTTTCTCGCCGTGCAATGGCTAGTAGGTCATGTGTATACTCCGCCGACCACGAATGCTGGTCAGGCCCACGGAGAGGAAAGTTGCCCATCTTAGGTCGCTCCAACCATTTGTGAAGGAATTCCAGATCGTACGCTTTCGGTTGTCCCAATCCTGTCAAGAAGGAGACCCGCGTCAGCTGTTCATCTGCAAGCACAGCTAAATTAGCCACTCGTTCCTTGAACATTGAACACTCTGTTATTCGACGCTCGGCAATAAAGAGGAGAGCTCATCAAACAGTATCGTACTGTATTCTTCCAAAGTTTCCCGGATCTCAAGTACCTTTTCCCATTGTTGTTTTTCGCAGTCGTTCTCGGTCTTATTTGCCAAGGACCACCAATCCTTGCTGTAGAATTCCCTACCAGGCTCATCCTCATCATCGCGCACCAGTCTTTCCAGATCTTTCTCCAAGTGCGTCAATTTTGCTTGCAGATATAAAATGTTTTGGAAATTGAGACGGCCGAAACGTCGAAAGATAGCAAGCTCACTGTGATGACCCATCAAGTTGGCGATCTTGGCGTAGCCGTTCATGGCTTAAAGATGACGCCTCTGAGACGTTGGCCAATGATCGCAAAGGAGGGTTATATGTCTGAACTCAGGCGGGGCGCTTGAAGAGAAGATGTCTCCCGTAAGTAATTCGAATAATGGTGAGCGGGTTTTGGTCAAGATATTTCAACCTCATTCTTAAGCCTTGTTACAATGAGGCTGCGATCAATTTGTAGCTATGCAACCCGCTGATACACACCTGTCGTGCATGGGTATTCTGTATTGAAATTTACCCTTCGGTGCTGGCGCATGTGTAGCATAAGTATTTGTCCCACCCTCATAGTATTGCTTGTGTTGGTTTGTTCGACTTGAGTTCGTTTCTAGTGGCTAGCACGTTCTGCCTCGCTAGGTTGGACAGCTTCGTGCATAATGTGGCATCAGGTGGGTGCCAGTGCAGTCTCCCAAGCGTTCAGTGAGGCTCTTTCTCGCAAGGCTGGCAAACGTCGTGCATTTCGTGTGCCCTCCTTCTCGAAGTCGGTGTAGTAGAGGTCAGTCTAGTGGTGTCTGCACCAGAAATCCGCCCTGGGCGAAGCATGTCTACGCCTAGTTGGGCGCGTTGGGCATGATTGAAGTCGGCACGTCTTCACTTCATGTCGGAGATGTTCGTTCTCGCTGACATTGAAGAAGAGGGCCTGATCCACATTCTGCCTTCCAGAAGAACCCCTCCAACACTAATTGATAGGCGGTCTTATGTAGTTGTTGATAGATGAGCATCGCTCCTTGAAACATGTCTCAACAACCAGGTCAAAGGCCTAGTGATGATGATCGTTTCCGAGGAGGATTTCCGCCTACTTCACAAGGCTCTCAACACATATATGGGAACTATTTCAACAACGTCATCAGCAATACCGATCACTTGAACCAGGGCAATAGCTTTTCCGGGAACAGCAGTCAACACCAGTATAATAATCCCCTGCAGTACTTTCCGGGCTCTCCGCTGAGCTCAAATTCAAGTGCAGATACACGATCATCAGGCGGTCCCTACACACCTTCGCCATCCTGGACAGAATCCACCGTCGACTACCGCCATGACGTCGCTGGGCTTCCAGGAAACCAGGCAAATTATAGCAACAGAAATGATGCCTCTCCAGGTACCAACCAGAGTGGAAACTGGGGTCAGGGTGGAATGGCTGCGCCGAGCTCTTCACAGTTGCTGAGGAGCCTCGCTATAGTACGTCCAAATGTGAAAGCGTTTTCACCACCCTCCTTCAAGAACCGAAAAATGAAGGAAAACCATTCACTAACACGGAGAAATTTAGCACCCAACTGTCAACATTCGCATATTCTGTGCAAACTTCCAAGACGAACCGGAGAACGTGATTGCAACAAAAGATACTGGCACAAGAGAGAATTGGATCTCGAGTAACGTTGTTTATCGATGCGGACTCGTGCCTAGAAAAGGTCTTCCTCAAATCTATGAGACCTTCGATGGAACGGTGCTAGAGTCTGGCGAAGTCGTGAACCCATCGTGGTTCCGTCAAGGGACCGGCCAATCCCAGAAGACAGAGTTTCGAGTGGTTCTAGATCCACCTTTCGATGTGTTGTTTGGAAGGAATTTCCTCGCTCACAGCAGTCATCTTTTGGACGATACGCCAGACCCTGTCCAGCCACTAGTCCAGAGGAAGATTAAGGTAATTCAAGAACATAGTAGAGAACCCTCATCGTGAAGCTGACAGTTTACAGAGCGCTGAACAGAAACAAATTGGGGAGGACCGAGCTAAGGCGGACGCCGAATCTGCGCAAATTCAGAGCAGCTACACCAGGGGTGAAAGTAGCAGGTCCAAGGACAGTTCCAAGAAAAGGAAGCATAACAGTTCAAACTCGAAAGGAAGCAGAAAAGAGTAATTAGATAGGCTACAGACCTGAGTCTTGCTTCCGTGAAGTGAGGAACGAGAGACCTGTTTGTCGTAGTCAGCAGCGGGATTTTCTTGTGTTGTGGGTATCAGAGCGCCACAGAGTGGCTTTTTTGGGGCGATCCGCCTCGGCAACTTCCGTAATGTCAATCAGATCGCGAATGATCTGCTCGTTATAAACTGCTCTCCACTAGCAATTTTCTTGTCCTAGCGTCGCAGTATTCTCTCGCTCATTTGTTCCCTATTAATCGGTAATATACAATTACGGGCATCTGCTTTCTCAAACTATTCGGAGAGCAAGCGACAGGGACAACATTGAGTAGCGTGATTTGGCATGTGAATGGTAGAGGAGGTACCTCCGTATTTGACGGTGCCATTCGCAGGAACCCCAATGGCGCCCATGATCGAAGAAAACACCTAATACTCGTCGGCCTGAGGATGAGGATAATCCGGGTCATGACACCAATAACAATGCACCCGCCTGGAACTTTCTAGAAGCTATCCGAGAACGCCCTCATCCTAACATGATAGGTACTCAACAGTTCGCCCCCTGGTCACTGGGTGCCGGCATTGATGCCGAATTACTGTAGTAACTCAGCATTTTCGAAAACTGTGTCGCTCACTGTTGCCTGTGGAGGAACTCGAGATTGTGATTTCTACATACATTCCCGCGCCAAGATCCAACTTCTATACTAATTGAGTCTAGCCGTGATAATAATGTCAGACTTTTGGCTTTTTCTAGAATTACAATCCGACCTTTGAGCGAATTGATGCGGCAAAAAATTCAGAGAAAATTCGCTAAGAAACCCTTTGTTAACGAATTTGCTGCGCCACGATTCAAGTGTGGAATGAGGCGAGCCATGAGTCCATACATCTTTGTGACTTTCAATAATCCGTCAGAGCGCATGACACATCTCTGATCTGAGGAGGAAATGCGGTCGTCTTCCTCCTTCCAGGGGATTTTATCATGGTTGAATTGCCCTGGCGAGAGGTTCAAAAAATAATTCCAACATGTCAAATGACGGAAACCCTTTCCAAGAGCTAGATGGCATGGGAGTTTTTAAAGTAGAGCCCGTGCTTCTATTAGACTTAACACACAATTTGAATCATCGTACGGAGCATTCACCATCAAAAGAAGGCGTCGGCGTTGAAGTTGAGACCCTGGAGAGCCCTTGATATGGTTGTCAATGGAGGGTCGGTAGCTGTGGAAAACGAGCGGTGTGGGGTGCATGGCAATGTCCCAAATGCACGTCCTCGGCGCCGCCCCAATCACTTTATCATATCGCGTCGCTCGTATTCTTAGCAAGAAACACCTCTTCCGCGCAACAGCACAAAGACCACAACAAGAAAAAGGATCAAAGCAAGTAGTCCACAAGAAGGTTATTTCGAAGCTTCTTCACACTCTCATTAAAAAATCCCGGTCTTAAGTGTAAGTTTGGGCGAGATATGGGTTAACTGGTAGCAGAGGAAAAAGTTCGCTAGAAGTCGTTTCTGCAGTAGTCGATGGATGCCAGCCGACGCTCCAGACCCTGCAGCGTCTCGACGAGTTCCTGGCTCGATCGACGCATCAAGCTTTCCCCTCTATTTTGTCCTTCCTCTCTCCTCCACTTGGGTCCCAATTCAAAATGCTAGCTGGTTTGAATATTACTAGCTTGCGCGCAAGAAATTTGAATTACTACCCACTGTCCGTTTTGCATCTGATAGACTACAATTGTAATAAGGGTTGGAAGCAATCATTCATGGCAACGGCGACGTCACCCAGCCTGCACAGGTGAAAAACAGCAGGCAGGGATGACAGTGACCAGGGGCAAGGGGAAGTTTTGTGGATTCCGCAGCGGGCGACGGTGAGTGGTTGCGTTCTCCCTGTCACCCACGAGCACCTCCAGGCGCGTTCATAGTCGTGAGACAGGGACTAAGGCTGGTGCTGGTGCAAGAGGGCGCGCGCGAGCAAGACCATCGATAATAAATTGTCCGGCCGCTTCTTGCTGCACAACAAGTGAGACCTTTCTTCATCCACTACGTAGTGATTCATTTCCTCTACAACTCTCCCAGCCAGTATTCCTCATCTCGAGAAGAACGTTAGCAGTTAATGTGAACTTGAATCATGATACAGAGGCATCCACGGATTGGCAGTCAAGTCACTCGCTTCTGACGCCATCATGCCTCTTCTCCAACCAAAAGACTACTCGGGGGGCCCCGACAACCGACCTTTGAGCGCAACGGAATCAACCCCACAATATCCACCACGAAACAACGACAACTTTGCAGTCCGAAAACCGTATGGCAGACACTCGCGCTCGCAGTCTATGCCCATCGACCAGATAGAGACGCTTGACCCTGGGGCAGGCACAAAGGACAGTGGGGGCCAATGGGATTTCCTAGAAACGGCACAGTGGAATACTCCAGGGGACCTACAACCTTCGAATGGACAACCAAACAGAAATAAAGTCAGGGAAGGGGAGCAAAATAGAAGGAGAACATTGCAGGCGGCACCGAGTACATCAGATCCGGCAGAACGCGTAAGTGAAAATGGAACGAATGATGCATATACACATGAGGAGGTATGTAGCGCCCTAGTGCCATTTTCCTCTGCAGTATTTGTACTTACACGTCTAAATACAGGACGATGCTCCATCGACTGATGGCCAGTCGGAATCGACAATTCAGCAGACAGCAGATCGAGGCCCCACGGCACAAAACCAGGAGGTAGAAGACAAAATCAAGGCAATTGGGGAGGTGCGCGACCCTGTGGAGGGAATCATCCATCGATCTTCTTCGTTGTCGCAACCAGCATTCTTAAAAGAATGGGATGACCACAGAAACGTTGTGAGACGTGGCTATCTGGAGAACCACAAATGGTCATTCGGGAACGATGGGATCATCTCCTTGACATGGTCCGTCAAAGGAGGACTTAAGACAACACCAGCAAATTTTATCGTGTCAGAGAGCATCCCTATAGATTTTTTTATTAGTAAGGCTTCCAGCAGCGAGCTTGACAACTACCATGCGCGGAAACAACAAGGCACTCCCTCGTGTAAGTACTTGACAAAGTCTCTCCAACTTCGCCATGACCTTTGAGAGCTAACGTTATCGTTCCTAGCACCACGCAAAGCCCACGACGGACCTGCATTGCATCAATATCCCCCAAAACTGGAACTACATCAGTATCCTTCAAAGCTGGAATGTTTCTTCCTGGTTATTGTCTGTGTCCTAATTATCTCGACTGGAGCATGCCATTTGTTCAAGGAGATCTCAGATCCCAACTTCTTGCTTCATGTGAAGAGCATTGTATTCGTAATTGTTTGCATAGCATTAGCTATGCTATTAGAGTTGGTAGGTGTGTTGCTTCACTATCGAAAGTTGGGCAAGCATGCTTTCGCGTGGGTTGTGGCGTGGTATTCTGAAGGCATTAAAGGGAATGCTGTTTGATTATTTTGGGGGAACTTTGCTGCATTCCATGGAGTTATACGTTGCATTTTGTATCGACGGTCGTCGGGTAGCGTGGATTTTTAGCATCTGCATGGCGCAAATGAAGGCTCAACCATGCTTGGTTTTGAGCGGGGCGTTCCCGGTAGCTGCACCTATCCATGTACAAGCTTGTATACAGTGCGACGACCAAGGAAAGAATATCTTCAGGTCGCTGTATCATGCTAGAGGAGGACATGATCACATCAAACTATGTTCAAATGAGATGAAAGTATTACTCACTGTCACTACATCTCCGAGACGTTGCCGGCAAAAACACCGCCAAAAGGCGAGTATTGCGAGTTAGCACCCCATCCTTCTCACAGTAAGAAATCTTCTAGACGTTCCAGAATTTATACCACGCCGGCTCTCGTTTCAGCAATCATGAGACAACGATTCACCCCAGTTCCTCCCACCTTAACAGTCGAAATTAACGATGATTGGGCGAGTTTTGAGACTGAACATCTAACATAGCAAACTTCAACATTTAATCCTAATTAAAGTCTAAAAGCCAGTGTACAAATGTTCATTTCATTATCGTCGTGGGTATCTAGATCTACAAGCTTAAGTCTAGTCAACCTTCTCCATCTGTCCATCAGCAAGAAAACAAACAAGAGCTCTCAACCTTGACATCGTGTCTGTCTCTTGCTCGCCTTTCTCGTCCACAGGCACAAACGCACTAGTCGCCTCCATATTAGCACCATCGCACCTCTCCGTCTTACTCTTATTTAACGCCTCCCATTCTTCAATGGTTATCTCGTTCTTCGCGCTCTCGATAACACACGCAGCAGTAACATCTGTTGCTATTTATGACACCAGATTTTAGACGCTTTATAGCTTCCCAAGACTCATACTCTGTTACATACGACCACAGACTGAGGAGACTTGGGTTATCTCGACAACAGTTCGTATCCTAAAAATAGGATCTCCGAGAAAATAACAGGGAAACCTCAGATACAGGATTTTACTATCTAGACTGAGTAGCGCTATTTGTATCACCGCCCCAAAATTTGGACTTCGGCTTAACTACGTGCAATACCCCGCAATTAGTATAGTAGTCTCGATTCATCACAATTCAACTTCCCCCCAGGTGCCATCCACTTCGCACAAACGCTTTCTTAATGAATTGTAATTTACCACTTCCTCGGGCCCGGGTATAGTAGATAGAGCTGAGAAGTATGCATCGAGGGCTAAAAAAGGAACAATAAAGCTATTAATGACCTCATTAGTCTCTAGCTCCTCCTGATATAGCTCTCTGAAATTGACCATATCAGAATACCTCCGACTCTCAACATAATCATAACACCTAGCGTTTGAGAAGAGAATCAATTCTTCGAATGCATCGCTTTTCACGGGTAGAATGTCGCCATAACAGAGAACATTGACATCTATGGTTACAACGCGGATTATCTCGCTTTTCCAATTGTGGAGGTTCATAGCTAGACTTTTTAAGTGAATGATTTTTAGCTGGCTAATGAAATTGACTTTTTCTTCATCGTCAGTTGGGTAGAGCATGAATGTTTCGGGGTGTGAGAGGCAGATTGTATCAGCTGCTGGATTGATGTAGATTTTTGGTTGCGAGGACGGGGCGGCATCGACTTCGTCCTTCGTGGTGCTGAAGGGGAGAATATAGTGTTTAAAACCTTCGGTTTGGGCGCGCGTGGGGGACTGCCGGAGAGCAGAGAGCATGATCGGGTGGGCTTTTGAGCCACCCCCTCTTGCTCTATATATCGACATTCCGTGGAATAAAGGATACTATCTCCCTAGACCTGCAAACGCGGTTCGAGTGGAAGGCGTTCGCCAAACGGGAGCAATGTTCTAGGCATTGTTGATATCTTGATGTTGAAAGCCTCAGATGATTTGGTCGCGTGTGAGCGCGCGTATGCTGTTCACCGATTAGGACTCTTGATTGAATAAGTATTCCAAAAGCATTCTAACGGGCAGGATTTGAGAAGACTCATGCATAAGAGCCAGAGGCGTAGGACAGGAAATCATAACGCTAAGAATGTCGAAGATGGGAGAGAGAGCTGAGATACAGTGGAACGCGAGATATCACTACGCGGCACGGTTATGCGTTCAACTATCCAGTTCACGAACATAACTTTCAGTTCAACACAACTTCACCTAATGATTGACCTTAGCTTTGATATTTGTTGGTATGCAAGACTTAATTTCTAGCTTTAATTCAAGTGTAAATTGACCTTATAGGAATTAAATATGAGAAGTAATTCAGATCCCCGCGTAAGAGCATACAGCATTCCCTTTACAAAGAAATATAAACAGCTGGCATCACTTCAACAACTAGCTAGTAATAACAGTTCAATTATAAATGGTAGGAAATAATGTTTAGGTTATTTTATTAATTTTATGGCGGATCACGATTTAGTATCCTCAAAATGTTTTCTCTTACATCCACCGAAGAAAGTCCCCATGTTGACGATTCTTATATGTAAGTCTAGAATTTGGCGAAATCGTCCATGTTTTGATCAAGTATACGATTGACGAATGGGCTAGAGCAGTTGTGTTGCTTCTCTTTTACGATGGATGAAGGGTCGATGTAGCTCGTCAATCACAACCAGGACAACTAGGGAGCTCACATGTATAATATAACATATCTTACACACATTTCTGTCACATACGGCCACAGACTGAGGAGAATTGGGCTATCTCGCACCTCTGGACGTACATCAGTCTCAGATAGACTCGGTTTTCTGTTTTCGGTTTTGCTTTTAGAATATCCCTTACTTGTTTTAAAGGACAAGCCCTTCAAAGCGCCTGAACGACAATCAGTAGTTCGTGACAGGCCCCGAAAATTACCCTTAAATGCTGAAGGGTAATCGGGAATCCCCCGGAAAGTAGGAGTAGGGAAGTGGAAAATGGTGTGTGGCCTCGGAGGGTGAGCTTGGAGTTGGAGCTTTGAGGGGAGAGTGCTGGGAAATAGAAATCGGCAAGGCGCTGAGTACCGTGGTCGAGAACATTATACAGTACTAGCGATACAGAACTGGTACTATAGGGTACCTGCTTAACTATTTTACATTATTAGTACCTATGCATTACTCTAATCTAAGACGGACCCTGGCTTGAACCCAACCCAAAAGCCACTTGCTACTTTCTACTTCGTACTTCTAGTTCGTACGCCGAGATGACATGCATTTTTGTGATCTCGTGCCTGGTACAACAAACGTGAAGCTTCTAGAGTATTCTAGAATAAGCGACCAAGCATACTTAGCAACTTACTAAGAAGTAGTGGCGGCGTTCTAATATCTCAATTACAATATATAAGCATGAGCTCTTCTAAGCCCCTCTTTATCAAAGTTATAAAAATATATAAGATTATGAATTATACTACGAAAACAACATTTGAAGCTTATTAGAGCCTTTTAGCTTAGATGCCCTATTCACAGCCAAGACCTGTTCTGCGTCCTTATATAGAGTTGATTTTCGTTCATTACAGCAGTCTAGCCACTTGGTTCTCTACCCGTATATCTGCTCCCTTGCACAACAGTTTAACGTTGGCCTCGTGCCTGTTCGTGGCCGCCTGTATACTACAGATCAGCAGCACGAAATCTTCAACAAGATCCCCGAACCTTCTTTACTTCCCGTTTTTTCATCTCTTTTCTTTTTTGCCGGCCCATTCCTATATAAAAGCTTTTGATTAACTACCATATCCGCATTTAGCTCGTATCCGTTATAGCTTTCCCTACCTACCGTATACTTACTCCGTATAATCGCAAGGTTATTTATACTCATAAGCGTGGACGGGTGGTCGTCGCCGAGCGCCTCCTTCATTAGCTCGAGCGTCTGCTGCTGGAGCGTCTCGGCCTCGGCGTACTTGCCCTGCCGTTCAAGTACTATCGCGAGGTTATTCATGCTAGCGAGCGTGCCCGGGTGGTCCTCGCCGAGTGCCCGCTTCTTCAGCTCGAGCGTCTGCTGCTGGAGCGTCTCGGCCTCGGCGTACTTGCCCTGCCGTTCAAGTACTACCGCGAGGTTATTCATGCTAGCGAGTGTATCTGGGTGGTCGTCGCCGAGCCCCCGCTTCTTCAACTCGAGCGTCTGCCGGTGAAGCGTCTCGGCCTCGGCGTACTTGCCCTGCCGTTCAAGTACTACCGCGAGGTTGTTTATGCTAGCGAGCATATACGGGTGGTCGTCGCCAAGCCCCCGCTTCTTCAGCTCGAGCGTCTGCCGGTGGAGCGTCTCAGCCTCAGCGTGCTTGCCCTGCTGTTCGAGCACTACGGCGAGGTTGTTTATGCTAGCGATCGTGTCCAGGTGGTCGTCGCCAAGCTCTCGCTTCTTCAGCTCGAGCGTCTGCCGGTGGAGCGTCTCGGCTTCGGCATACTTGCCCTGCTGTTCGAGTACTAGCGCGAGGTTGTCTATGCTAGCGAGCATGTAGGGGTGGTCATCGCCGAGCGCCTCCTTCATTAGCCCGAGCGTCTGCCGCTGGAGCGCCTCGGCCTCTGGGTACTTGCCCTGATGTCGGAATACTATCGCGAGGCTGCTCATGCTAGCGAGCGTGAATGCGTGGTCGTCGCCGAGCGCCCGCTTCGTCAGCTCGAGGGTCTGCCGGTACTTATTCTCTGCTTCTATATACTTCCCAGTCTGGCAGAAATATTCTCCCGTGTTAAATAGCAGAAGCCATAACGACTCTTGAAAAGCCTCTGGAAAACTTTGAAAATTGAGGATACATTGTACATGAGGAAGATATGCAGTGCACTCATTCTTATTTTCATGTTTAAAGAACGGAAATATTCTCGAAACTTGCTTCATAGTCTCGCCACTCCATCGTTGGAGTTCACCCTTCTCTCGTAACCAAGTTCGCACAGCAATTTGAACTAGTCGATGGATATCGTAAGAATTTCCTTCTTTAAGTTCTGTGATGAATGCATAGGCTTTTAAAGTTCCAATTGCTCGAAGTTCGTTCAGTTTCGAAGATGGTGGTAGGACAGACCGCGGAATGTCTCGCTGAGCGACGCATGACATGATATAGAGATATTCTGCGGCGAGTTGATTATCTTTTTGAATATGGTAGAACGAGATCCACCAAGTTGAAGCAATAGGGTTTCTCATAGTTTTGTATCGCCCTTGATCCTCAAAATCGATACTTAGTAACTCGACAAGCTCTTGATCGCTTGACTCGTAGATCTCCAGATACTGAGAAATAGATATCTTTTCTTGGTTGATGAAGGCTGCTGCTTGTTTGATTGCGAGTGGAAGGTATGTGAGATGGCGAACTAGCTTCTTCGCATCATCCTCTATGACTTTGCCTTTCTCAATCAAGCTCTTCTTCAAAAGCTCAAGAGACTCTCTCTCTGTCATGTCTTCGATGGTAATAATATTCGTGCCTGCTTGATTCACTGCTGCCCTGTGGTTCCGTGTTGTAAAAAAAATCGAGCCCTTGCGGCTAAAGGGAAGATAATCGACCGGAGCTGGAGAACCAACACTCTCTTCGCTTTCCTCGACTCTCTTATACAGCATGTTGAGATCATCGGCGTTGTCGACAATCAACAGCCACCTCCCAGCGGTCTCTTGGCTTAGATACGCCTGTATGAGCGATTTGACGTTCGCTTTGTCCTCGTCGATGCCAGGTACTTGGAATTTCCGACCAATTTCGAGAAAACCAGCTTCAAAACTTGGAGTGTTTACGGCTGAAACCCAGAATACTGAGCAATCCGGATGTCTTTCGCGAATTTGAAAGGCAGCCTCGAGGGCAACTTGAGTCTTGCCAATGCCTCCAAGGCCTGCGATCGCGACCCGTTGACAGTCTTTTTCATATTCCTCGGGAGCAAGTTTTGTGATAACATCTTTAAGTTGCTCTTTTCGACCAACGAATTGGCTATTTTGTCCAAATGGAACACACCAGTGCGCTTTCGGGTAGACTAGGTAAAATCAGTATATTTTCTTAGGTCAAAATAAGAAGCTAGGTCTCCACACTCTTGATTCCAAAGCCCGGAACAAAATCAACAAAAGAGAACTATATATTTAGGTCTCGAAAATCTCCTAAAATGGCCCGCGCATGTTGTAATAGTCACCAATATACGCTAAGCAATGGTACCGTACGAATAATAGCCTCCATGCAGTATAGAGTCCAGCGTTATACAAAAGACCCTCCGAAACATGTTTTCTACCAGCTTCTAGATGTATTACAAACAACTAGATTCATTACCCGATATCGAAGGAAAGTGCTACTCACTTTTGAGTGCTTGAGGACTGATGATACACAAAAGCATCTTGGCATATGCAGCAGCCACAGAAGCAGCATACTGCTGCCACCTCTTATGCTTATGCGCGTCGGCATAGTCGCATATTCCCCGAATAACAGTGCAATTGAAAAAGTTCATCAACCCAGCAGCTTCCATCTCGACGCATATAACACCTTCTTCCGTTGCAAGACGATAGCGCTCTTTGGCATTTTTAATGACCGAGTTCCCAGAGCCAATATTTCCATAAAAGCACTTCGGATGTTTACTTTTCCTTTCCTCTCGCTGTACGATTCTTTCACCTCGAACACTGTCACTGACAAGCTCATTGGCGTCCTCGAATAAGATGTCCTTTTCCTTTTCCGGGAATCTCCATTCTTCGTCGTCCTCTTCTGCAAATGCTCCATTAACTATTGTCGTAATCTCTCTTCCAAGATTTCGAGTCGCTCTCAATTTTGCTATCGCTGTCAAAAGCACTGCTGGGGGCTATTCAAGGAGCCCGTGCGGCGGAAACCGCTATCCTCTTTCTTTCCCATGTCGTGTTGTATAACTCCACCGGCCTGCCCGCTCGGCACCGATACGGCAATGTCTCCTAGTCGGATATCGTTTTCAGAGCTAGGTATGCCCCCGCCAATGCCAACCATAACGCCGAATCTTAAGTTCGAAAAGGTTCTCTGCATAGATATGCCCGCGACTGCGGCGTCGTTTGTGCCGTATCGTGGGAGGCAGGCCATGACGACGTTGTGACCTCCAATAGCTCCAAGAGTGTAGTTGTTTCCGTCGTCCTTTGGCTGGGATTTGAGTGGTCCATGATGCGTATCAAGCATGGTAATTGCAGCTGTTAGCTCAATTGGAAGCGCACAAATCCACCCCACGCTGTACTCCTCTGGTTCAAGACTCAATGGCCTTTGGGCAGTACCTTGAGCATTTGCCATCTGGAGATATCCGAAGTTCTCTCAATAAGTAGAAAGGTTGTTAAAGTCGAAAGGATTTGTGCACGACACTGTCGCGGGAGACGCATGTTCGGTAGGCTCCCAGCCTCGTGAGGGATTGGTTTCTCCTCGATCGCTTACTTTGATGATGTATATTCGATGAGTGGTTCTGTACTCCGAAGAAAATGCACGCAAGAGAAAATATTCTTTGGTAGAAACAAAACCGATTTTTCCCACTGGGAGTAGATATTATTGTATATGAATGAGCGAACAGTCTTCAGATGGGCGAGATTGCGAGCTGAGGCAGACCATTGTGGCTGGCATCCTTGCCCTTGCACCCAGTCCAGTCCGCCTTACAAGTCACGGATGGCGATTTGGCGAGCGTGGTATAGCGAATGAGACTTGCTTGAGATATTCGAATGCTGGAATGCATATTTTGGGAACACATCGTCACAATTCGTTGATTAGCTGCGACTATGCTGCCAGGCGCCGTATTGGGACGTCGCAGGCTTCCATGGCGATCGGACGACGGCAGTCACGGGGTTAAGGTAAATGGTCAAGGATAATCCGCGAGGCGCCCTGGCGAGTTTAAGCCGCCCCTTCTCCTCCCTTATTTTACGCGCGCGTACCACAATGCTTTCTACTGCACTATAATGATTACTACCACTATAACAACAAGGGAACAGCGCTTAGATTTGTTCTTGCATTATTTATCGCTGACCGTCAGTGATTGATGCAAACAGTGGCAGCTCCCTAATCTTCGATCACCAGGGGTTGGACTCACGCATCAATTGAGAATTTGCGCACTCAATAACTCAACCACAACGCAATAAAAACTCGTAGTTTTAGACATATTCGTCTCTAAGGCATTTAGAACAGATCGCACTCTTACGAATTTTATCTTTACTGGTTGTTCGTTAGGAGTATTAGGTGATATCTTAAAAGTGATCCGTGAGTCTGTGCGCCCCTGTCGATCAATACCCCGTCTTAACTTGCTGCTCCACTCTTCCTCCACCCTCCTACTAAGTTCTTGCCTTGTCTCACCACACCTCCGCTACTCGATTTCTCGACCACGAGGGATGTAATTTTTCGCAAGCACTCTCGGCTTACTGTAGGACGTAGGAAGAGGCTTCGTAGATCTACATGCTCGATTCTATGTTCTCTATTGGTGAAGCTCTCCCAAAAATGAGCAGCGAGAAAGGTCAGTCCCAAGCAACTCGCTGTAGGTTAAGCCATCTCAGATTTGAGCCCACTGACGCACCGCAGACTTGGGAGAACTGGGACAAGCTTGCTGCTCGCATCCGCAGGCAATGCAAACGCCACCGTGGGAAACCCATATGTATTCAAATAAGAGCATCCCCTTCACATACGACCATAGACTGAGGAAAATTGGGCATCCCGTCCGCTCTGCCACACACAAGCCTCAGATCGGCGGATCAGTAGTCGAGTGGGTGACCATCGGCGAATCCCCGCTGTTGTATGTTTTTTATTTTTAGTTTTTGTTGTCTTGGTGTTGATAATTTGTGGTGGTGGGTTACGAGGGGTGGGGGCGGAAAGTTGATGGGTGGTGGAGATGTTGGTGCGTAAGAGGAAACTAGATCTCAGTAGAAAGAGTAAAACAGAGTGGGAGGGAAAGCAGCAGGAGAGGGGTGGCAATGGGTGTTGAGATTCGTGAGACCGAATAGCTGAGAGACGTTCAGTGAATGAAGTGAGAGCAATAAGAAGGCAAGTATATAGAGTATGATTTTCTAAAGGCTTTCAAGTCGCTCCATAATATCAGGACTCTAATTTTGAACCCAATCAGGCATTGTCACCTCTTCCATTGTTTCCTGCTCAGAAAGAGAGAAAGGGACCTGGATGAGCTTTTTGTCCTTAAAGCATGATCTCCCATCAACCTATAGCTCTCCCCCAATTGCAGAGTGCATCTCTTGTGCCATTAAATTTAGCGGCAAACCCGCATGTCGACGCAACCATTCTCTCTTCTTTTCCGTGGAGCTTGACGGCATCTCGGTATCAATAACTATCCTCTTCAAAAATTCCTCAGGAGGGCCCAGTCTTCCTCCACGCCCCCGGTTGCAAAAACATAATAGCAATTTTAATATGGCGTTGTATCCAGACGATGAGGGAGGCTCTGTGTAGCCTGATACTATGTCTGGAGTAGTTCCAGATATGTCATAACAGAGGGAAAGGTATGTTGAGCGCAGATGACGATGTGGGATGATTATGGTGACGGATTTTAGGCTTCCGGCGCATGTCTAGTTGACGAGGTATTTGGAGGTGAATGTACAGGTTGGTGATGCCCTGATTGCTAGGGGTTGTGCTTCTAGCTCTATGTGTTAGAGGTCACGGCTTAGTTGTGAGAATAGAGAAGTGTGGTCTGAGAGGTATGCGAAGTCGGTTGGAAATAGGCGGAGAGTGCGGGTTTGGAAAATACTGCGAAAATGGGTGCATTCCGAATAGACTTGTTTGCAGGTGTATGTTATGGAGAGTGATATTTTGGAAACCCAGAGGTAGTCATGGGAGATTGGGTTGATGGGGATGATGTTTAAGCATGCTCCTTGACGTTGTAGTTGGGCGTCGGGACCGGAATTTGGAAGAGGGCTATCCATCCAGCAGATATACTGTGTTGGTCAGGCATAATAGAAGATATGTGTATATTTGGTCACGGATTTCTCGAAGGGAGGCGGTTTAGGAAAAGGCAAGACATGGGTGAAGCGGTCTTGTTGACACTTGGTGGTTGATTATAAGGATTGGAAATATCGGTGTGGGTTGGGACATGCGATGTTGATTGGCGGGTATCTACAATTTAACTTCCAGGCAGGGTTTGATTTGACAAGGGTTGAATGAAAATGATATGCTGCTGTTTCTGAAGTGAAAAGTATCTCGATGTATGCTACGAGTCCAAAGAGCTGTGGAGGTTTCGACTTCGATTGGTGAGAATCAAGAACGGTTTCCTAGATGGTAGTCGGCAGAACCGATCACATATTTCCACGCTGTCCTTGTAGCAAAGTATTCCTTCTGCCCACAGCTCTCCTCCAAAATGTTCGTACAGACTGCTCGCTACAACTTTCATGTTGAGTGTTGATTCCTCGAAAGCCATCTATTTCTGTTGCTATCGCGACCCAATATCTTATCAATTCTGATTTGTCTTAAGCACCGGGCGAACAGGTTTTCTTGAACCACTGGAGGGTTCCTAGAAGCTCTTCAAAGTACTGGTGCGCTGCAGTTGCCACGCGGCACATATAAAAGAAAGTTGAGTATATTTGTTCCTCGGTGCGGGCGAAAATTATGGCAAGTGATTTTAAGCTGCTATTGTGAGACCATTCAGCAATTTTTTGGAGAACGATTCTGGTGCTTCTCAAGGCAGGCACGCCCATACGCCCGCAACTGACATCTCTTTCCACATGGCGAAGGTTCTGGCTGACTGAGCCTACAGCAGGATTCCAATTGATGAAGTCTAGAAATGTTATGGAGTGCAAGCGAAGTACATTACTTCCCCAAAGGATATGTCTGGATTCGTTGTGAATTTGCTTGCAAGTTCGGAAGAGACCCAATTCTATTCTCGGGCCCCCCATGCAGCTCATGTGTGGTAGTGACGATCGGCCTCACCGCAAATGTCGGTCGGGCTCTCCTCTCAGCCTTTTGCCTCTACCTCCGTTCTACAGCTGTGGATGGATGATTTTCCTGCTTTTTAAAATAACGCCAGTTGGAGATTCGAGAACGTGAATGTAAATATGTACTCTAAGCTCCAGCGGTATTCGTTGAAATATTGAGGTTTCCATGATTTACTGTCAGAATCCGAATCGCATGGTGAGGTGTTGTCGCATTACTTTCCAGGCGAGGAAAAGCGAAAGGGGATTTTGTCACGTGATGAGTAAGCTAAGCTACTTTCTCGATAGCGTGCCCGGATTTTCCAATCGCACTCGCGAGAAAAAATCCAAGAGCTTCACATCGAGAAATTTCCTAGCAAGAAGCACATACTATCGCACAGCCCAATTCCACCACAGCCGCCGCAAGATCGACTTCGGAGGTGTTGCGAGGTCTACGATCAGGTGGATAATACATAAGGCTTCTCAAAATGTCAAGCGCCGATTATTTGCTCCATGAGAGCTCGGTGGGGTATGCCGTTTTCCAGGTCGTCCACCAAGCCGATACTGTTGGCAATCGATTGAAGGAGGTGCAAGATGCAGGCCAAGATCTCGCAAAATTTGGAAAGATGGTTAAGCTTGTGAGCTTTGCGCCATACAGGTTAGCGCAATCATTGTAATGCAATCTCGTACCAGAGCTAACGTCTAGTTAGAGGAGCTGCTGAAGCTTTAGAAAATGTCAACCTTGTCTCTGAAGGTGTCCTGTCGGATTATCTCCGATCGACCCTCGAACTGAACCTCCCGAAACCATCCAAGAAGAAGAAGATCGTGCTAGGTGTGCAGGACAAGAACTTGGCTGGAAGTATCAAGGCCTCGTTCCCTGGTGTTGAGTGCGAAACTGGTGAAACTTCCGAAGTGGTTGGGGATTTACTTCGTGGCTTGCGACTTCATGCGGGAAAGTTGCTTAAGGGTCTTCAGGAGGGAGATGTGGAGAGAGCACAATTAGGTCTTGGTCACGCATATTCTCGCGCGAAAGTAAAGTTCTCAGTCCAGAAGAACGACAACCACATCATTCAAGCTATTGCAACATTAGACCATCTCGACAAGGCTGTCAATACTTTCTCCATGAGAGTCCGAGAATGGTACGGCTGGCATTTCCCCGAGCTTATTCGAATCGTTTCCGACAACCACACATACGCCAAGCTTGCGCTCGCAATTGGTGACAAGCAGACTCTAACCCAAGAATCCCTACACGACATTGCCGCTATTGTCAATGATGATGGAGATATCGCGCAGGCTATCATTGATGCTGCGAGAGTGTCTATGGGACAAGAGATTTCAGCGACTGATATGGAGAACGTATCAGCATTCGCGAACCGAGTTGTCAAGCTAGCCGAGTACAGACGCTCTCTTTTCCAATACCTCGTCAACAAGATGTCTATTGTTGCACCCAACTTGGCTTCTCTTATCGGAGAAGTAGTTGCAGCACGACTTATCTCCCACGCTGGCTCACTCACCAACCTCTCCAAATACCCCGCCTCCACTGTCCAGATTCTAGGTGCTGAAAAGGCACTTTTCAGAGCTCTCAAGACTAAGGGCAACACACCAAAATACGGTTTGATCTACCATTCAAGTTTCATCGGACGTGCTGGTGCCAAGAACAAGGGTCGCATTTCTCGATTCTTAGCAAATAAGTGCAGTATTGCTTCTAGAATTGACAATTTCTCAGAAGAGCCATCAACGAAATTCGGCGAGGCATTAAGGGCACAGGTTGAGGAGAGATTAGATTTCTACGCAACCGGACATGCACCAACGAAGAATGAGGATGCTATGGTAAGGAGGATTTATCTCACATGTGATGGGGACAATGCTAACAAGATCCCAGAAAGCAGCAATGGACGCTGTATTAGGCGATATAAAGGTCGACAACCCAGCCGATGACGTTGAAATGGCAGATATCACACCCCGCGCCGTCCAAAAGCAAGACAAGAAATCCAAAGACAAGAAAGCCAAGAAAGAAAAGTCAAAAGACAAGGAAGAAAAGAAAGACAAGAAGCGAAGACACAGCGAGGTGAACGGTGACGAAGAGGTCGTCGAGAAGAAAAAGAAGAAGAAGAGCAAGTCGTCGGAATAAGTTAATTGGTTATCTTGATCTGATCTCTTGTGTACATCTTTCTGGGGTTTTCTGGGCGGGCTTCTGGCGAGGTGTTGGCTGATTTGAACTTTGCCTGTGTTGAATAAATGTGGCGTTGTGGATATATCTCCTGCACGTATGGGAAAATGGCTCTCTTATTGTTCTTCATTGAAATGGCATTACATCACGAATAAGTAGGACAAGTGAGAGCAAATAGATAAGAGATATTTGCAATTGTATGCCTTTTCTGATTTTTTTTCACATGACATTGGTGCTACTATACTTTATGCGACGTCTGCGCTCTACGCGCTATCTGCCCTCGTTTCTTCTTAGAATCCAGAAAAGGCAATGCTTCATGAACTCATTATTTCGCCGAACGCCGATCTCGCCATGCTTGAAACCTGCTCTCGCTACTCAGCGTAGATGGATCATGAGCCTTCACTACCAAACTCCGCAGTCCACTCTTCGCTCTTCTCGATATCTCCTTTCGAGACTGTTGGTCTAGCGCCCTTTACGGCTTTAACGAAGTCCTTGAGTGTGAGGGGTGGCTCGAGGAGTTTGTCCGAGTCGACTTCTGTCCAGTTCATTTCCATTGCTCCATTATCACCAGGTGAGCAGGGTGTCAGTTTTTCTACCGTCTCGCCTTCTTCCGATTTACACATGACCTTTTGTCGAATTAGTAATTTTCCAATACGATTACACTGTTTTACATACCTTCTTGTAATGTGTAGCTGTTTGAATTAACCGCACAGGCTGCATAAGCGCATCCTGTACTGCAATACTGATATCACTTCCCGAGTATCCCTCGCTCAGATCTCCTAACCTCTTGAAGTCCGCTTTAGTAAGGTCACATGGTGTTGTGCCAACGGAGATCTCGAACATGGTTGTCCGTGCTGCTGCGTCTGGTAATGAAATGTGTACACGTCTTTGGAAACGCCGACGGATGGCAGCATCTAATTGCCATGGAATATTCGTGGCACCGAGAACGAGAACTCCTTTGCTGTCTCGACCTACACCGTCCATTTGTACGAGCATTTCGGTCTTGATACGTCTTGAGGCTTCCGACTCTCCTTCCCCACGGGGACCACAGAGAGCGTCAATTTCGTCTATGAAAATGATAGAGGGTTTGTTTTCTCGTGCCATTGCGAAGAGCTGTTTTACTAATCTAAGCAGATCTTGTTAGCTATGCCCATATTTCAGAAAATGATATGGCGTACCTTTCAGACTCTCCCATCCACTTGCTGACCAGATCCGAACTAGAAACACTGAAGAATGTGCTGTTTGCTTCCGTAGCCACCGCCTTTGCCAGATAACTCTTTCCCGTACCGGGAGGTCCATATAACAGAATCCCCTTCCAAGGCTGTCTCTTCCCCGTAAACAGATGTGGAAATTTTATAGGAAGCACGACCGCCTCCTTCAACGCCTCCTTCGCTCCCTCCAACCCAGCAACATCCTCCCACCTAATATTCGGCTTATCAGACAGAATCGCCCCCGCAAGAGCACTTCTCAACTTCTTGCTATCCGCATCTACCTCTTCCCCATCCTTGTCCTCTCCTTTCCCTGATCCGCCTGCACTACTACCATTTACGCCTACCATTCCAGGTTTTTTCTTCTTGCCGTCGCCGTCTGAGAGATGGGTTTTTAGTTTTTCGGCTCGCTCCATGTATTCGCCTGCTTTGGCTCGTATCATCTCCTTCGATTTGTTGTTCTTCTCCCATTTTAATGCTAGCATGAACAGTTCCAGGGATTGGTAGTATAGTTGGTAGGCTTTTTCATAGTCGGCGGCTGTGTCTGCTTCGATTGCTTTCTTGACCACCTCTATGGCGCGGCCGAGGAAGTCGGTATTCGACATCTCTGCGAACGGAGTGGACTATTCGCGGGGTGTGAGATAGTTTGTAGCAGACTACGAGGAGAGACAATTTCGAGCTCGAAGTCCGTAGTACTCGACAAGGAGATTTCGTCTCCGTGGTCGGCCAGGCAGCTGTTACAGGAGTCGTTCTCGCCGCGTTGCTCGCAGATGGGAACCTGGCCAAGAAGCACAAGACGCAGGGGAAGCTCGCACGACGTCCGTAAAATGCGCAGGTAAACTTTTGGCTTCTGACGACTTGAAATTCGACCGTGAGAGTAGACGGTAGTGAGCAATTTGGGCGCCAGTAGACAAAACTTTTGCACTGTTAAAGTTGCAGGTTGTTTATGACGGTCCAGCTTGGTTGGCGCTCGGACCAAGTTGCCCCGCGACTTTTGCGCTAGCAACCGAATAAGTTGAACGACATCTAGACTTTGAATACCTTTATTTTGACTGATTGATAAGTCAGAATTTACGAAAGCTGATAGATACGCATTCCAATATCTTCCGTAAGATACGCGAGTCATCATCGATCACTTAAGTCTACTGAAAATCAAGCAATTTTCTTTTCATACCGCCTACCCTATTTTTGTGCCCCGCCATGGCAGACATACAACAACGGCTTCAGGCCTTAAGTACGGACTACCAAAATCTACAAACAGGTTCGCTTTTGCACCGCGCAAATTCTCCGCAGTTTCAAGAGTACTGACAAGCCACACAGAGCTACAAAACCATGTCAATTCCCGGCAGAAGCTCGAGTCGCAACAGCAAGAAAACAAAGCAGTACAGAAGGTTGGGAGCACCGAATTGCGCCACCCAAATGATGGCTAAGAGGATGTAGGAGTTTTCAGGGCTAGATGAAGATGCAAATATCTACAAGTTGGTTGGACCGGTACTGCTGAAGCAGGAAAAGACTGAGGCAGTCCTGGCTGTGGATGGACGATTGGAATATATTGAGAAGGAAATGTATGGTTCCCCGATTTGACACGGACTAGGGAAATACTGATTTTGCATAGCAAGAGAGTCGAGAAGCAGATCAAGGATGTGGAAGATAAGAGTGATGATGTGAGAGCACAGGTAAGCACACCACAAGTGATGTGGTGGGTCATTGCTGATTGCGAAAAAGATCATCCAAGTACAGTCGGAGGCACAACCACAAGGCCAAGGACCTCAATCTCAAGCAGTAGCCTGATTGCTCCTCATACTAGTACTTCCCTGGCGTTATGGCTGCATTGCTCGGCGTATGATACCAAAAAGAATCTTCCTCGCATTCCCTCCTATCCTGATAATCTTTTCGCATGTTTCACCGTGTGCCTCTGAGTGTTGAAATCGTTGCCACCCTTCTTTCGTATGAAGACGTTCACTGCGCTACTGCAAATAGAAGGTGGAAGAAGTCTTCAGATCGCGCTTTGAGCTTGGTGTGTGTCGAGACTGCACTACACCATCTCTTTGCTTAGCGAATTCTCAATATATAAAAATCAAAAATCAAAACCAAAAATCAAAAGAACAAAAACACCACCTCGCGCGATTGCGCGAGGATCATGGGTGGAAACCAGACGAACTGAGTTTTATATGATTTGAATTCCGCATCTGAATGGATCTTATCTGGCCGGAGCCGATAATTGCTGATTTCCTGCATAGAGAGAGGTGCGCCCTTGCTGCTTTGGAGGTGTCTTTATCCTACGCCTGACGCGTCTGCTTACACCTGGCGAATCTCTTGCTTTAATTTATAATGATTTACTTAGGTTGTGCTGCGTTGTGGTGACGTGATACCAGTTAGACCATTGATGCTGAGTGGGCGTTTGTTTGTCGTGGGTTGGATTATGCTTATTCTGCTTTATATGGGAGGTAGGGGGAGCGGGGTTTTGCCGGGAGTTCGGGTGAGAGTTGTGGGGTGAATGAGCGGGTTTCGCGTTCACCTTCAAAGTTACTTCTTTTTGGTTCTTCCGTTCAATTTCTATGCCGATGCTCTGGTACCACTGTTGTTACTGGTGGTGTTTACTTACTGGAATTCTGAGGGATCTTGCTTGTTCTTTTGTTTTGTTGACCTACAACCAGATTCGGGCGTTCCGCGAATGGAAGTGCGTGTCTCAAGACTAGGGCTCTGCAGTTACTAAGGTCTACTTGACTGAAATTCCTAGAAACTTGCACTTCCCTATGTTGCGCACAAGCAATTGGGGTTTTTGAGAAATGAAGAGCTTCGCTCAATTTCTACTAGATTACAGGAGAGAGAAGCTCCCATACGTGTGTCCTTCAATTCTTAGTCGTTCTCTTATTAACTCGGTTGCACGACCAAGCGAATGCCAAAGGGTGTTCTGAAACGTTCACACCGCTTTGTGTAGAGTTTATTCATTCTTGTGTTAATAAATAATGACAGACTTTCCTACAACCATGAGTCGTGAAAGCAACAACATTTCGGAACCATTCTGGCCATTGGTAGCCACAGTCACATCTGCAAGAATGAGAGATTACCAGACTTGGAGTCGCCGGGAAGCAGATCTTTCCACTTATCCGAGGTTTCCGGTAACTAAATGTCACTCCTTGGTTTGATGGGGAGACTGCCTAGGCCCTCAAAGATCAAGTCAACAGACGGTAGCCAGCCAGCTGAATATGTACCTGGAAAAGACCTTGCCACATTTACAAACTTTGAGAAATTACCACCGGAGTTGAAGTACATGGTAGGCTTCGAGGTTGGCTTCTCCTCACGATTGAAAAACATTACTAAAGATGGTGATCACGATAGGTATGGATGTTTGCAGCCAAAAACGCCCCTCGGATAGTAGATGTGAAGACCTCCCCGAGGGTATATTATTTTTCCATCGCGAAATTATTCCCCCAAGTGGAAATAAAATGGGAAGAGGGGGAGACCATCCGCATCTACGAAGGAATGGAAATGCCTGCTGTTGCTCTCGCATCTCGCAACTACACTGGCCAAATCGAGCGCGACATCTTCGATCCGTCCACAGACGTTGCCCTTATCAAATCACCTACGATGCTCGATTATTCTTTCCTACACGAGTTGCCAAGCCAGACCGCTTGCCTCAATCGAATAGGTTTTCTCAGCCTTCGCTCTCTCGCATTTGAACAGCTTGCTCTCGAGGAACCAAAGATCACAGGCAATACTCTCGACGGGTTTAAGAAAATCCTCGAGTTCCTGCCTCATTTTCCATCCCTGGGCACTGTTAGGGTTATGCGTATCTGTCGCACCCGGAAACGTCGTGTTGTCTTTCGTCGATTAGATACTGGAGTTTGGTGGAGACCCAACTTAGTAATGAGCAAGTCGGGAACAGCTAAAGTTGTGGCAGCTGTGGTAGAGAATCTCCAACAGGAGATATCGAAACATCCATCTTGAGTTCCGCCGAAGATCGTCTTCATGTCCTATTCCGCGAAGTTACCCTCCTCCGGTATCTCTATCTGAGGGGGCTGACGAAGGTGAAGCTGAAGTCGAAGGTCAAGGTCAAGGAGAAGGAGAAGGCGCGGACTATTCCACGGAGGAATGACTAGAGTATCGATAAGTAGAAGCTTCATAGTGATACACAATATGGTTTTCCGACTTTGGAAATCAGAGTATGACGTGCTAGAAAGCTCCATGCTTCACGAGAGGAAGGGACATGGTTAGTCCTTCTACAGTCGACGAAAAGGGTAGAAACGCGTCACAAATTGCTTCTTCACTTTTCCTTCTCGCTCGCCCACTTCCTTTCCTTCTCAAAATTTTCACGACACCCACTATCTCTGGAAACACATCCACGCACACTGCCTTCTTTAGTGTCTGTGTTTCACGACAGTCCCTAAAATACTCAACGATCAGTCGTCAGCCTTTATTTAAACGGCAAGACAGCATGGATTCCAAACAAAGCGCCACTGAGGAGGACTCTGGGCTGTTCGGTTATGAGGTAAGCTGCAGTCTTGTGGTTTAGAAGTTTAAAGCTTACGATAATTACAAAGTTTAGCAGACCAACAAAGTGCCATGACCCGTGGGGTTACTGAATGTGGCAAAATTAACAATGAGGTGAGAGCTCGTGTCCTTGTGAGAACCTGAGAGAGATCGGGTTGTTAACTTCTCTTGGAGCCTATCGCACCCGTCAGAGAATCAGACTTCCAATTAGCCACAACTCTACAAGATATAGAACGAATTTCAAAGGACATTCAGGCTGTTGCTGCTGATGCTATCACCCTTTTTCAAATGACACAATTTCCCACCCGAGGAATGATGGCATCACTCTCCGCTCTGCAGTCTTCCCTGGAAGGCATGCGCTCCAAAGCCGTCACGTTGGCATCGTCTCCTGGGACTAGAGAATTCGGTCTTTTCCAAAAGCTGCCGACCGAGATCCGGTTCAATATTTGGAAAGCAGCCATGCCTGGACCGAGGATTGCTCGTATTGAGTTCGTCAGAGATCACGATCAAGAGTGTCGAGAATTTGAAGTGAATGTTTTGAATGGCACCTATATTGATTCGATCGGGGGGTGGAAAGGATGTTGAAGTCAAGGGCGAGGATACAGCGTCAGAAGGGGATGGTGGCTCAGACAACAGGGAGTCGAAAGAGTACGATGCTCGCGAAGTGTGGAGGATGATCACTAGAATGAGAGACAAAGTGCATACCGATCAAGGACCTCCTTCCTTGTTACATGTCTGCCAGGAATTTCGACGAGGAGCATTGAAGAAATACACCTTGCAGTTTGGCACTGCAGCATTCCAAACCTTCATCAGAATCGATCCAAACGAGGATACACTATACTTTGAACGTACTGGTGAAGAGTGGCACCAGGAACTGCTATTCCAAGGACTGTTTACAGAGGATGTCCTCGATTCGATCAAGCATATATAGCTATGGACCAGATTAACTTCGGGATCATGGAATCGGATTCTGCATATATGTACCCTCTCAGACATCTAGATAAACTGGAAACTCTGACACTACTCTTGCACTATGACTATCTAAAGTATAAGGAGACACCTTGCCAAGCAGGTACATGGCGTCCGGATCTCACTTTCCACCCCATGACCTCTGAGATCCAGGGTTTCGAGAAAAACAGGTACATCTATGGCTTCACTAGACTTGTGAGAGATTACAAAAAGTGGGAGACGAAGGAATGGACTCTACCTAAATTGAGGCTCGCGGTCTTGTGTTCGGAAGGAAAACCATGCTGTATTCCATTCGATGAGTTACCTTCACTCGAAGTTTATGAATGTCGGGAGAGGATTGAGCTCGATAGCTTTGGGGCTGTTCTGCCACAAATTGATTGACAGAACACTGCGGAAAAATTGACGATTTGCTCCAGAATGCGTTGTGTGGGAACTCGAAGGCCACAAAACAAATTCTGCATCGCTATGTAGTATCAACCATCACATTAGATGATCTATCTTAGCTACTATTGCATAAAATACAACAACACATCAACACCACGGCTATACCATCCAAGCAGATGTCTCTATGACTGAGCCCAGCCCGCCAACATAACCCTAGCAGCTACCCAACCACCCACCCAACCCCATGCATGCTTGCTGTAACTAACATCCCCCTCCCGCCTCCGTCAATGCTATAAAATATTCCGATGAAAAAGACTATCGCTCTTGCCGGTATCTCAATCCCAGAACCCTTCCATCCTGTTCCATTCCGCCAATTCCGAAATACGATTCTCTCTGAAGTGCCCCAAAACGCCAAGGAGGGACTCTGATCTCTTAGTACATGCAAATCAACACGTTGCCGCTTCGAATCCGAAACGGCACATGGAAATAGTAAAATGATCAAAACAGCAAGCCCATGATTCGATCGCGTTCTCCGGCCCATATGTACTGTGATGTGATGTGAGTGCAATGCATGCTGCGTCAAATTCGTAAGGAGTGAGTGAGAGTGTATGATGGTGTATCTGTGAATAAAGGAAAAAGTCGGTGCAGTGCTACTCGTCTTCTGATTGGTGAGTAAACTAGGTGATAGAACGATTGATATCGTCACCGAATGTGTTGTAATTATGCATGTGCGTATGCAGATGCAGTTTTAGTTTTTGTGGTTAGTGAGAAGTGAAATCGCTATGGTTTATTATCGCTCTATGCTTTCGGGGCTCATCATTCCAACTACTGAACCATCATCTTTCTCGTTCTGGCTACCTTGGCCGCTTTCTACTCTCTCCATAGAGACTGGACCGCCGTTCGGTAAGCTCACTTTCAACTTCTTTGCGGATGCGGTCAGAGGGTTTAGTTTCTCGGGGCTTCCGTTGATGCCGCCGCCTTTGGTGTCCATGGCTGTGCCATTGTCGAGCTTCTTCTTCTTCTTTGCGTTGCCGGTTTGCTCTTTCAGCGGACGTTTCCGAGGACTGGTAATCTTACCAGTTGCAGGCAGCCGTGGTCGTTGAGGCCGTTGTTTGACAGGTAGCTCCTCGTCTTCCAGTAACGGTTCATCGTCATTGGCATGTAGCTTAGCAAGAAAGAAGTTCCTGACGAGGCCGATTTGGTCTTGAAGGCTTTCTTTAGTGACAGGCTCGAGCGGTGGTAGAGGTGGGAAGATATCTGCGGTTGCCGCTGCAACGACGGGCCCAGAGTATGTATCGCGGAGTCTTGTATGAAGGAGATGCAGAGGTACCGAGAGGCTCGACATGCCAAATTCGGAGTCAAGGCCAAGTGCTTTGAAGCCGAAGAAATCTTCGCCTAGTTCTTCAGCAAAATCACCACCAACGAACTGTTCGCTGCCATCATTAAATGCCCCAGATCCATCAGCGCCACCATCGGCAAGTGCTGGTCGAAGAAGATCCGAAAGATGAGCTTTCATGCGCTCGTGCATGACTCCAAGTTTGCTGCCTACACGCTCAACGTCATCCTTCACATAGCTTTCTAAGGCCTCCACATCGAGTCCAGATTCGTTAAGGGAATGTAAAATGACTTCCTCATCAGTGAAACGTGCCTGCCATTTCTGTTCGGATTGTGTAACAATGCTAGTAGCAGGAATTTTAGGTGTTTCTCGATAAACTCCGACACTTCTCGCAAGTTTGGTGAAGAAATCGCCCGCGATATCCGTGATGACATCTAAGGCGCTAGGCTGAAGTTCTTCGAATCCAGCGTGATAGCAAAGCTTAGCGACAGAGCGCTGCAAGGCAGCCCTACAAGCCCAGGTAGCCATAATCGGTCCATTATCAGAAGTAACATGTGGCTCTATATCGGCTTCAATGAATGGCTCTGGCTCGTATTTAGGAAATTGATTGTTGTACATCTGATTCTGTTAGTTTCATGTCACCAAAAAAATACATATTTAACCAACGTACCTGAGCTTGGATTTGCATCTGCTTGATGACGCCAATTTTTGAGCACAACTTTCTGGTCTCCTGCATCTGTCGCATATTCGCTTCAACCTTGGATGTCAAGGAACTCTTTGGAGCCGTGAAATGGCCAGGTTCGACCATTCGGAGGAACTCTCCAGATTGATCAACAACATGACCTTCAGCATCTTCGATCCACTGATGCCTAAGAGGAATATCTGGGATGGCGGAGAGAGGATCATAATAATCAGGTAGGACCCTTTCTTCTTCACCTTCCATACCCTCTGCCAAAGTCTCTGGACCTTTCGGTATTTCCGTCCCATCTTTGCCAGTAGTGTCAG
Source organism: Halenospora varia (assembly GCA_020726485.1). NCBI lineage: Eukaryota > Fungi > Ascomycota > Leotiomycetes > Helotiales > Solenopeziaceae > Halenospora > Halenospora varia. The sequence continues at coordinate 1,036,158 of JAHEWH010000007.1, forward strand.
GTCGAGATATGTCAGTTTTGCCTTGTTTTTGTTGACGAAGCCACCTTCTCATACCAGCTTTGGATCTTAAGAGAGCCGGTTCATCTGGGTTGAGCTTATCTCCTTTGAAGAGTCGGTTTCGTTCCTTGGCTACAAGTGCTCGGTCTTTCTTGGTCACTTGTTTCCAAATCTTGTACTCCTCATCCTCGCGGAGGTTGTCAGCGGCTGCACCAAGTGCTTGGCCTAGTGATAATCCGTTTATGGATGGCTCGTCCAAACCATCAGCTTGGCTTCCAGGGATGCCATTCATTCCACCCGGCGTTATCGATCCAATAGGCGGAGTAGCAAATCCGTTGCTTCCATCGAAACCAGCATCAGAACCTTCATGACCAAGACCAAGAAGACCATTCAGCTGAAGAGATGGCTTTTGGTCAACCCCAGGTGTGCCTTCATCTCGGCCAGCAGCTTTCCTCGCTTTGGACCCTTTGGCACCAGCCTTGCGACCTCGAGAAGACATGATTGGTTCATCATCACTGTCTTCACCAGCATCATCTTCTCCACCGTTCTGTTTTCGGCGTTCCTCAGCCTCGACCTCGGCTCGAGGCCGTATGACGAGATCGGGTATTAATGGAACAAGCTTTTCTGCTTCTTTTCTCATGGAGTTGGCGTTGCGCCGTAATGGGTGCGCGATATCAGCATTATACTTAAGGCAATTACTCCATATCAGATCTAAGTCAGCAACGAACTCGGCTTTTGACTTATAAGTCAATGTTTTGAGTTTCTTTGTCATGGTTCCAAGATCCATTGGGTGTTTGATGACTACTCTAGGTTAAAACAGACACATCATCAAAAGAGTGTAGACTTACTGTTGTAATAATCCGGAGCTTCTCTCTTGTTCACTCTGGTGAGAAATGGGGCAGAATACTCAGTCATGGCCTTGAGTTCACTCAGAACTTTCTCAGCGGCTTCATACAGCTCTTCCTGGTGGACATTTTCCTCACTCGCCCATTTACTCCTATTCTTCCGGACTTCATTCATCAAAGCACGGAGCTCGGCATCCGAAGCCTTGACCTTTTCGCGCTTAAGATCTATCCGGGCAATAAGATGTTTTAACGTCAGACTTGATGCGCCCAAGTTGGCGCTACTTAGAGTGCCGTGATGTTCGCCGTTTGTGCCATTCGCATTACTTGTGTTTCCATTGTTGTCCATCTCAGCATTTATCTGCTTCTCGGCTTCTTCCAGTCTTTGCTGCTCAAGCATGGCAACTCTATCATTTTCCAAGGTATAAAACAAGGTATGAAAGCTGCGCTTGGCAGCCTCTTCCGTAGCTTTCTTTTCCTCCTCCAGCTGCTTGCGCGCATCGTCGGAAGATTTGGGTTGATCTTGTGCTCCGTCTTCCTTGTTCTGGTCCGCAGGTTTGGATGGAGAGACATCTGAGGAGACAGGGGAACTGCCAGATTTGCTGGGTGACAATAAGGCATTGGTGCTCTTATTCTTGAGGTTCGATATTGGCACATCATCTTCCTCGTCCTCATCTTCGTCATCATCGTAGTTATCCTCGTCGATAGCGCGCGCTGGCTTCTTGGGTGCTTGTTCCTTCTTTAACTGCTCGGCCGCTTGCTCCTGTTCCGCCATCTGCTCATCATGCGCCGATATATCTTCCCCCGGGTCCTCCTCTCCCAGTATCTCCCCCCCAAACAGCTCCGCGATCTTCAACTCGCTGCGCCGATACAGCTCCTTGAAGAGCGCCTTCTGCTGCTCATCCTCCGCATTGTCACCATCATATTGCGTGGTGGCCTCAGGCATGATCCCATCATCGAACGTATTGGGGGTATTGGAGCGCGCTGGCGTATTGTCGCGACGGATGAAGCTATTCGCTTTCAGACTTGATGATGACTGCGGCGGCCATGATGGTTTCTGGGGATAATTGTGGTTGTTGGCGATGATCGCGTTGCCAAAAGGCCCGCGATTCGAAGACATGGCCCCCTACGCGCGACCGACCACGGAACCTTCCAAAACTGCTTCGACAGCGTTCCTACGTCGCAAAAGGGTGACTATTTTCCATTTGTAAATCTCTCCTTCGATGGAGCCGTGGAGAGCGAGCCGTATTTCGATGGTTGAGGTTGCGAATTTTGATGAAATCGGAGTCGTCTGGGTCAAAGAGGTGGTTGCGAAAGATCGCGAAGGTTAGCTACTCGTAATGGTGAGTGCCAGCAGATTCGCCCAGAGGGCCGAAATTCATAGTAGGCGCAATATTCACGGGAATCATTTCATGGTCTCACAATCACAAAGTCATTAATCACACATGCATTTGAACTATCTACAGAGGTCTGCCAGCGAACGTGGAGGTTGAGGTTGAGGAATTGTTCTCCGCATGCGATACTGCGCCGAGCTCCACCCAGTCGCTACGAGGCATTCGTCATCACGTGTTCGACGCCGTGCCGTGTCACTGATCTGCCCAGGTGAAGACAGCTGTTGGAAGCTCCCCAGTGCACCCTACGAAGCTTCTCGATAAAAGCAAACCTATGAAATGAAAATCTCGATATCTAAAAGATAATACACAACCACCAAAATGCGCATAAGGCTACCTTTTGCAGGTATATTCCCATTCATCTGCAGCCTGCCATCAATTCCTCACCAAGTCTCAAGTTCCTAACTGACATCATCTACCATAGGAGCCTTCCTCTTCCTCGTCGCAACCGCCGGCTACGCTGGTCTTACCTCCATCGACTTCTCCACCGTCCCCGTTAATGACAAAGTCTTACATACCATCACCTTCTTCATCCTCACCACCTGTTTCTACTGGATTCTCGATACCTCTCGTCGGCGAAACCTAAACTTTACTTTGCTAGTATGCACCGGTGTCCTTGGAGTTGGATCAGAGTTTCTGCAGGGCTTCCTACCGAATGGGAGGACTTTTGACTTCTATGATATTGTAGCGAATGTGGTAGGGAGTTTGGTCGCTGTCGGATTGAGCAGTTGGTATCATCTGCGGATGTTGGAGAGAAAGAGGTTGGCGAAGCATTATCAGGTTGTCCCCGGAGAAGAAGAACATGATCTCGAACTGGGTGAAGGAGTTGGCGCTGGTGTGGGAGCACAGGAATCGGGGACAATTAGTACCGCTCCTCGACCAACACTAGATGAAGAAGTGGACAACTGGGATGAGAATGTCGAGGACAATTGGGATGAAGATGAGCATGATATTACGGACGAGGGTGATGGACCGAAGACTCCAAGTGCTAGTTCTGCCGGAGATGTGGCGGAGGATTCGAAGAAATGATGGAAAGCCTGATGTGTTACGATAAGATGGGTTTGCTTTGGCGTATACGGGAGCGAGCGGAATTGAGCGGATGTGCTTTTATTATGGGCCAGTGGGATTGGATGGTGTTATGAGAAAGTTTACTTCTTTCGGGCTTTGATGAAAATGATGGCTCTTGCAAAAATTGCACTTCTAGAGCTGCGAAAATGGATTTCAATGGACAGATCACAAGGTTCCATTGAAGTTATATACCACAAGTATGAGACCAAAACTATTCTACTCTATCTCTACCTTTATTCTGTGTTGTGTCTTGTCCATATCCAGGAGCCCCGAATCACGTTGTGGAATATGCCACCTATGTATCGGTCGTTCTTCTCTACGCCAGAAAGCTTATAGTCAACTTCACGATTTGAAAAAGATGAGATCATACGATCACATGTGTTATTTTTCATGTATCATTACTGCCAGGGCCCGTGAATAGTCTACAAGAATTAATGAATATTTGTAAAGGAAAGAAGGAATGAGAATACACGCCTCAGAATTTGAAAAGGAACAAATTTGTTAAGATTTAATGAGAGGATCTTCAAATTTGGCTTACCGGCAACAGTTCAGACGAGAACAATCCCAATTAAAAACTACCAAAGTTTTGTTGCTCATCGCACTTCAAGAGAATTTTAAAATCTCTGACAGGCCTAAGTAATTTTTACCTAAATTATAAAAACTTTTTATCTAAAGCCTCGAAAATACAATTTCAGAATATAGAAGTCTCGTTAGAGTTTATGTATAACGACTTGATGGGTTTCAGAACTTTTCTCTTTTTCAAAATAATGTCTTACTCTCTGGTTAATACTAAATAATAATTACATTTTCGAACTCAGTAACCTACATATCCGATGTGAAGTTTTCACTCAAAATGAATATCAGATGAAAAATACTTAAATTTGGTAATACAAAACTTTTGTTGAGCATCGCACCCCCTGAAATTTCGGGACGTTGTGGAATATTGAAGAAATACTTGCCTTAATGGGATCCTTTCTCGTCCGATCGGTAGCTATGTAGAAATTGAGATAGGGTGGAACGAAGTTCAGATCATCCAGCATTGCATAAAATTTCTCGCTTGCTTTAGGACTTTCATTCCTTAAACCATTCTATTCCTTTCATATCTCCCCAATCTCCATCTATCTATCCCAAACCCCAAACTCCTTCACCCCAAGTCACAAAATCACCACCCAAACCCCTCATCATGCCACCAAACATCCCTCCCCCTCTCCATCACCCACCAACCCACATACTTCCTAACTTCCCTCGACATCTCCACCGGCCCACAAACCAAGACGGCAACCCTCTCCTCATTCCCATACCTAAACACCTCATCGACTATTTTCTTCAAATCCGGTCTATCCCTTCCTCCCGTAGCCTTTACCACTCCCTCTTCCTCACTCTTATCTAGTTCATCAAGCTCGATATCGTCTTGAATGCTGGAATCTAGGGGGGCGGTGGAGTTACGTGTAATATAAATCTTAAGATTTTCATCATCATCGAGACGAAGGCGGGATTTATGGTCTATTGCCCAAGTCGCTTCAGACGCGGAACGCATAGACCAGATGAATGTTGCGCGATCTGGGCTTTTCGCTTCGTTCTCAAGTTGTTCTTGGATATGCCGGTAAATTGGTAGAACGAAAGTTGCTCCTACGCCTCCTGCTACGAGAAGTATTCTGTCATAGTTGACAGCAAGATTAGGGAAATGCTTAGAAGACCCAAGGGGACCTTCGATATTAATCGGCGGTTTGGCTTTTGGTAATTTGGAGAGATTGTCGATGGCTTGAGTCGTTGGTCCATTGAGAGTTCGTAAGACAAGCGTAACGTCTTTCGATGACACTTCAGCGACGGTGAAAGGATTGAAGAGTAGATCGTGGATGGAGGGCGCTGAAGTCGATTTTGGTGTACTTTCCGGAGGAATGGACAAGTAGACATGCTGTCCAGGTGAAGCATAAAAGCGCTTGAGCTTGGAAGCTGGAACGGGGATTTTTATCTTGACAAGCTTTGAGCTTGGAATTGGGGTTATAGTTGCAAATCCAGTGACTGTGTCGAGTTTTCGACACACGATATCGAAGATGAAGAGCGCGAGGGCTTCGAAGATGTAAATCCGAAGGGCGGGAGCGTGGAAGAAGAGAAGTGGGAGTACTGAAACTCCGATGATGAGGTGAGTGACGAAGAAGAGTCTGTAGCTCCATCGTCGTACGGTTGCGAGACTGCTTGATACCAAAATCGTCAAGGAGGTGAAGGCTAAAATGCCGATGATGACTACTGGTGCTGAGAGGCGTTTTGAAAGTACGTTGGCTTGTACGAAGAAGTTGAGATACCATGTTGCGTGAAGACATAGCATAGAGTAGATAATTCGGCCGGAGAGTCGATGCCATGGGTTGAGCTCTTCGTGGGAGGCTTTGAAGGTGAGGGATAGTGGTGAATAGAGGGATTTCATGGAGAGCATGTAGTGGAATGGGAGCTGGGATGCTGCAATTACGCCGAAGCGCTTGGTTATATGGAGGTAGTCATCTAGAGAAATAATTAGAGCAGTTCAGATGAAAAATGAAGATAAAATGATGCCCATAAAATAATGTGAATTATATCTTGAATTATATTTCTTGGTCACAGGAACCATATGGGTTATGAGATTATGAACAGGATAGATTGTGAATTTGTGTATCTTTCGTGGAACCAGTAAAGAATATAAAATGAAATGAAAAGACTTACCACCGGTCTTATGCGTACACAAGAACAACAGCCACCCCATCCACACACCCCTACAACCCAAATCTTCCTCTCTCCCCATCCCTTCCCAACCTCACTATCCAACCACCACTTCCCCGCCCTAACCCTCTTCACCACACTCCCAGTACTCGCCAACCTAGCATGCTTTGCCCTCGGCGAGCTAGGAACAGCATCATACTTAACATCCGCTCTCTTCCTCTCCTTAACCACCCAATTCCCAAGTCGATATAACAGAAACCCTATCACAGGAACCAAAGCAGAGAGCTGAGCAAAAACACCATAGCGATCAAGGAGGATTCTCCGCTGGTGTTTTTGTGCCTCATTGAGATCGACAAGGTGGTATGGCCATGCCATTTTGGCCAGGGAAGCACAATTATCGGACGAGAATGACGGTGTTGTTGTCTCGGGTTGCTGCTGGTTGGTCGACCTTCAGCCCTCGCAACGGGTTTCAGGATTTCCGAAGCGGCCGGATCGGGATCAGGAAGTATCCTCCGGGTTGGATTTTACAATCCGAAGTGTTAGAAAAGAAGACAGAACTCTTGAAATTGGGGAAGATTGAGATATTTAGAAAGAAAGCACACGGAACATTTAAGGATCTATTGACGACGCCGCAGCCGCACACACAGCCAATCAATTCCCACCAAAAGAAAGCTCCGAATCTGTCCTGTCCGAAAGTCAAGTCAGGATCACAAACGGATTTCAAAGCCAGCCCCAGAACCCGATCGGTCCGGGAACGCTAGACATCCTTGCTTGATCTGCATCGTGAACGTCACGTCTGATTGGAAATTTGCGAATCTGTCAACTTGCACTGTATTTTTACAATTTCGAGTTTTTTTACGACAACGACGCTCCTTTCAAGCACGATACCCATGAGATGACAACCCTCACCACCCGCGGTCTGCGCACCGCTGCTCTCTTCCAATGCGCGCATCCCTCCCAATTTCAATCGCAATTAATATCAATACCACTCTTCTCCCAATTCTCAATATCCAAACCCCCCCTCCAGCGCAATGCCTCAACCTCCACAACCACCCCCTCCAAACCCACCGCCACCTCTCCCCCACGTTCAACCCTCAATGGACCCCTCTCCACCCTCCCCGCGCCTCTCATCCTCCCAAACCGCTCCGACTTCGAAAGCACATTCAAATACCTCTTCAAACTCGGCAGCACCTACGGCTCCTTCTACAAAACCGGCGCCCTAAACATCTTCACCAACTTCCGCGCCTCGCAAGCAATCCAAAACAATATCGATTCAAACTACCAATCCTCAAAAGCCGCAGCTGTGAAAGCTGGCGCGTTGAGCAGGGCGGACTTTCAGTTACTGCATAGAAGCTGGCACGACATCAAGCGCCTCCCAATATTCGGCCTGGTGTTTATAGTATGCGGGGAATTCACGCCGTTGGTGGTTATTGCGCTGAGCAATGTTGTGCCGTGGACTTGTAGGATACCGAGGCAGATTAATTCTGACCGGCAGAAATTGGAAGATCGGAGGAGGATTTCGTTTCGGAATTTGACCGCCGCACCACCTACGGAATCCAATGTTGAAGGACTAGAGAGACAGCAGTTGATTCATATTAGTTGGAGTTTGGGGTTGAGTAGCAGTGTGTGGGATTGGTTAGGGGGACAGTATCCTGGGTTGCCGAATGCGGTTTTGAGGAGGAGGGTGAGGAGGCATGTGGAGTATTTGGAGATGGATGATGGGTTGTTAGTGGGGAAGAAGGGGGGCCAGAAGGGGATGGAGAGGTTGAAGGGGTTGGGTGTGGAGGAGGTGAAGATGGCGCTTGTGGAGAGGGGTGTGGATGTGTTGGGGCGGAGTGAGAAGGTCTTGAGGGGGGACTTGGAGGCTTGGCTAAGGAGTAGAGAGCAGGCGCCTGTCATGAGGCTACTATTGACACGGTAAGAGACTTCACAACTCCGTATCAAATTCCGCACATTATGCTAACAAACTTAGACCATCAGTATGGCCCGTCAAGGCAAAGGGACTTGAAGGTTAGGATTATCTATTCCGTAATTTCTGCTCCGGCTATGTACAAAGTGTAGAATATGCATCATCTCTGCATAGAGTGGCGTTTGGAGAGGTCTGGAAAATTACACTCTTGTACCACCAAGATCAAAACTTCTCTCATGTATCATATCAAAAACGCTGCTATGGCGATGGCACAGAGAGCCACTCGTAAAATAATCTAAACAAACGCAAAAGAATACCATCTTGTCCTGAACGCCAGAATTATACGCTCCTGTTCTCCGCAAACGCCTGTTCACCTCCCAGCCAATTGACAAAAATGCTGAATTATTGGCGGAATTTGGCAAGCTGGGCCATAATGTTTTGGACTTGCTGGGCGCTTTGTTGTGGTTGAGCTTGGGTCGCTGGTGGCATGCCATGACCTCCGAGTAAAGATGCCAAGGCAGGATTGTTTGCGAGACCGGCATAGGGATCAGCAGCGGGTGGTTGGGCATAGCCGTTGTTTTGTGGATAACCATTTTGCTGCGGTTGTTGTTGTTGTAATCCGCCCAAAAGACCAGCAAGGTCGATCACAGAATTGGCAGCAGCAGCTGGCACGTTTTGTTGCTGTGGTGCACTTAAAGTACCTAGTAGCTTTTGTAAAGAGGCATTGTCTAGTTGACCGACTAGATTAGCTAGATTGGGTGCAGCTTGCGCAGGTGCTGGGACGGGCGCAGGTACCGGAGCTGGAGGTTGGTATGCTTGGGGTACTTGGTATTGTGGTTGGGTATATTGTGGGACCTGAGGTATTTGTGGTTGGGCTGGAGTTTGCTTTGCGCGAAGGACCAACTCTGCTGCGATTCTAGGCTCGAGGTCCTGATATTCATCAAATCGGACATTGTCAATCCCCCCTTGGCGATCGAACACTTGAAGAGGAATCTTGCTGCTACTTTGTGATCTCATGGTGACTTGCGAAACAGCGTGAACGCCCTCGAGAATCTGTCTCCGAATGACTGCTTGCAGAGGTAGTCTAGGGCTGAGGAATATAACATCCGTCTTAAGACTGCGTCGATGAAACTCACTCTCAACCCAATCTACAAATCCTTTGTCGAGTTGATCCATTAAAATAATCTGCACGTCGGGAATATTCTGTGGCAAGCGACGGGGTATCGGAAGACTCTCGTCCTCTGTTTCCTGTCGTGCTCTTGGGCTTGGGCTTCTCTCTCGGTATCTCATAGTGTCCCTATTGCCGTTATAGGGAGATCTAGAACGGCTTCTCCGACGATCCCGTCCGTCATACTGGTCTCTACCACGGGGCATATATTCGTCTCGACCTCGAAAGGCTCGTGGTGGGGTGGGTGATCTGACGGGTCGATAGTCATCTCGAATGCGCAGGGGCCGACCGTACTCATCATGTCGAACGTTTGATCTGCTATCATAGTGATCGCCAGGTGGCATTCTTCCACCTTGTTGTCGGCCGCCACGATCTGGTTGGCCTCCGCCACGATTGTATTCTGGTGTGCGGTTTCGAGGGGGAGGAGCGATCGCCTGTGTATTTCGACTGTTCTTCTGAGGCTTCGATATTTCGAGGTCTAGACGCAGCATTAGCAGATGTCTAGTAAGGGCAGCAATGTCAAACTTACGTAGCTTTCGTTCCCTCACTTCAACATTTTGTTCATTCTGCAAGGCTGCGTGGCATGCAGCGGCTTCATGAAACTGTATAAAACCGTATGCTTGCTTAATTGAAATCTGAGCAAGCTTTCCATACTTGTGGAAAACATGGAAAAGGTCTCGCTTCGTTAATTTCTCGGATGGAAGATTGCCTGTTTGTCAAGTTAGACAAATTTTAATAGATCACACGGATGGGACGGTCTTACCAATGAACAATCTAGATCCAATCGGAAATCTATCCCACAATCCCTCGGTGACATACATACGCTCCTCAGCTAGGAAAGTGTCGTAGAGCTTTTGTATATCGGGACCCCATTTCGCATCGAAGTCATTAGCATCATCCCTAGCTCCAACGGCGCCTGGTGAGCCTTGACCAGGAGGTCCGTTGAGCGGGTTATAGGATGATGGACTAATGGGACTTGCAGAGGAGGGATGTTGCTGGTTGAAAACTGCTGATGGGGGAGGGGGCAGCAAACCTCTTGGATCAGCGGAATACCTTAAACCATCTTGCATAACAAAGTTTGCACCAGGAGGGGCAGTGGGAGGATGTCTGTAAGAGTTGGCTGCCTGAGGAGGAACACCTGGAGGTCCCGCATGATATTTTTGAATGTCATCGTCGAATGTGCTATTTGGAGGCACTTGTGGACGTGGTGGGAGGCTTGAATGGGTAGGTAAAGAAGAAGTGGTAGGAGTTAGGGCAGGAGATTGAGTAGCAGCTTTTGCCGCCGCGGTTTTCTCGCCATTGGCAACGATGTTATCGAGAAGCAGTTGGATCGTGTCTATCTCACCATCTGCGGGAGCCTCATATGATTGGGTTTGTGGAGTCGTCGTAGGAGCTTGAGCTGTAGAAGTGTTTGGGAGATTGGCAGCGGCATCAATACTCGTTGGGTGGGGAGAAGGAGGGGTGGCATGAGTGGGCTCTGTATTCTGGCCATTTTGAGGCACGTTGTTGGTAGTAGTCTCGACAGAGGACATATTGTTGGACGGCACGGTGACGGGCAAATGCTGCGTCTGTTGTTGGACATTCTCCTGTGCTATACCCTGACTATCTGCCTGATCCTCTTCATCAGAGTCAAATGTCATAGCGTAATCATCGCTGACCTCAGTGACTTGCGCAACCATTCCCTTGACTCCCTTCTCTTCAGAAGGCTGCTCTTTGTAGGCGTCAGAGAAGCTCGAGTCAGCGGAAGGGGAGTCTGCCGATGCAGCTGGGGTAGCGGCAGCTTGTGTATTTTCAGGTTCAAGGTGTGTCGAGGTCATGTTGAAGAGCGGATCGATCTGGTTTCGGAGGACTGGGATATTCGATGGTTCGGGAGGATGAACTGGTAGGGGAGAAAGCGGTGACAGTGTCTTCGTGTGGAACTTGGGCGCCTCTGGTGTCATGAATGCCGCGGACTCAGATCATGAAGAGAAATGGATGGGTCATCAGCAAGATGCAGGTGGGCGAAAGCGAAATGGGAGTCCTGCTGGCTTTACAAAGAGAGCATAGCAAAGGCTCAGTATGAGAAGAATATGGTGTGCGACAGATGATGGGGCAAGTCGGAGTTGAGATCGGATTGAGGCGCAAGGCTCAAGGAATAGGCGATGGAATAAGGCTGCGCGCAGGTGGTCTGATGGGAAGAGACTATCGTGAGTTTGTGGTCAACTTTGGACAGCAATGGTATTAAGTATTTCGTATGTTCCTCGCGATCGAGATGCAGAGGTGGCGTGGCGGAAGAAGAGGTGTTATGAAGTTGTCGACGCTGCGAACGGTGGGAAGGTGGGAAAAAACCGAGATATGATGATCATCGATGAGCCTTGGAGTTTTTCTTAAGCGAGCATTCCACGCCATTCCTAATCGAGCTGTTGCAGACGCCCGAATTAGCCGCAACGTCTCTCCATTCAATGTTGCCCTGGACACCAACAATGGCTGACGCAGGAGAGCGTGTCTGGAGCTCCAACGTGTAAGCCACAGTTGCCCACAGCCGCTCGAGGCGCGGGGTACAAACTCCCTGTGCAGGCAGGTGAGACGTCACCCAATCGAGGGATACATAGGCTTTCGAATTGCTTTCTTCAAACTTTCCTTCAATCATTTCGGTTTGAAATTAGAAATCTGCAGTTTTCCCCAGACTACACTCTCACACTACTGATTGCCAACACGATTGACAATCACCACCATGCTTCAACTTCAGAGTCTGAAGCTCTATGTTGCGACAGCCCCTTTGAGTGGTCAATTGGCATTTTTACAAAATTCCAGATCATATTCATCACGACCTAGTGGAGACGAGGAGGAATTCAAAGCGGCTCGAGAATGGTTTCAAAAATTTACAAGGAACAGTGTCCCCGAGAAGATCGCAAAAACAAGCTTCGTCAGATCCAGTGGACCAGGAGGTCAGAAGACAAACAAGTAAGTGATCAAATGCCACCATAGCCCGGATCTTGCTAACGCCCGTGTAGAACGAGTTCAAAAGCAACAACAACGTGGGATATGAAAACCTTACAGGCACACGTGCCAAAGGCTCTTCACCCAGGCCTCCGTGGCAGCAACTACTATGTTATGTCATCAGATTCAATCAGAATCGATAGTGATATTTATCGAAGCCAGAGCGAGAACAAGGAAGAAACTCATCAGCGCCTCAATGAGATGATAAGATCTGTCTACCGCAGCATCGTTCCCGGCGTCACTTCTGAGAAACAGAAAATGAAAGTTGATGTATTGTAAGCAACCACATTTTCCTTACAGTAATATACATCAACAGCAGCACATGCCTCTGATAAACAGCATCCGGCTTCCAGGTTGTCAAAGCCTAGAGACCTGCAACAGTTCTTAAAGCAAAACAAGATGGACGGAGATGCAGGCAGAAAATTCTTAATTGCTGTTGCAAAATAAGTCGATCAAGAAGAAACAAGCAATAAAAGACAACAATGAGAAAGCCAGAGCTTCCAGGTTCTCTTCCAAAGGGAAGAAGTAACTGCAAATGCCGACAGTACTCACAAGCTACTCAAATAATGGCCATCTGAGGTGCTTCTTCTAGCGCGTGATTTTCGGTGGACAAATGCTAATATAATTTTCACAGGAAAAAAGCAGAGAACACCGTAAGGCTCAAAATGAAGAAGATGCACGGAGACAAGAAACGCTCACGAAAGGGAGGTGGCTTCGATTAAGTAGTCCGGGCATCAAGGATGATTTAGTCTGTTAAATTTCATGGATTTTCAGTGGGCAGATTTGGGAGGGAATTCTTGTATATGCCATGTGTAAAAGTACAAACCTACTTGAAGGCATCCTTGATTGATGGAAAATAGAGGTAAGAGCATTCATTCTACGGCGCCTTGGTTTGCAGTTGCCAATTCTATGCTAGATATCAAATAAGTCCACGCCTGGGCTCATCCCACATTATTCTCAATCAAATAGAGGTGGGCAATTAACAAAAACCTCTTCAATCAGATATATTATCCATCATGTTCTTACATAACAATGAAAGTTAAAATACTCCCAAAATGTTTTTCCAGAAGTCTATATGCCAGGAGCATCAAGAGATCTTCAATCAAAAGTTGACTCATTTGAGAATCGACTCAATGCACGAAAAACGCCATCATGTTTCATCCATTTCCGTCCCTATCTACCCTCACTTAAACCAAAGGAACCAACATAGTATCTGCAAAAATATAACTTCATAAACTACTTCAGAAATAGTCTAATTCTCAGACAAAGTATCACGTCTTCTTCTTTCACCTCAATCTCTTCCGATTGAATATTTGCTTACTACTTAACATTGGTCAGGGTCGAGTCCACATCCAATCACATACGCACAATGGTATCCTAAATTAACGTTCTCGGTATCTGGGTCGGCTGAGCAGAGTTGAAATTTAGTTAGGCATAAAGCACGAGATACAGCCTTCAAATATATTCTCTTAGTCGGAAGCATTTTGGAAGGGAGGGTCTCTGGAAAGCTCATCGCAAAGATAATAGAATTTCAACATTGGTAGGTTGTGAGGAGGAAAGAAAGGCTCGCAAAAATATAAATTGGGCATGGTGTTCCATAGCGCGATGAATTTTCAACCTCTGGGATCTAAGCAGCTTTCATCTAATATGGGTAAATCATATCGTCCACCCCCGAGATTCGGAAGTGAGGCATGAAGGATGTGGTCACACGACCTCAGGATAATTGCTTCGCATCAACATACCCTCGAAAAAGCGCCAAGCACGATATAAGAGTCGAAGTCGTTGGGCAAATGGTGGAGAAAAGTGGTTGCATAATGTAGGTAAAAGGTAATAGTGTGCCACAGTGAGGTGAATTCTCGAACTCAGGGGATTTTGAGCCTTTTGTCTGATGTGGGTAGGTGGTATGGTGGCAGATTGTCAAGAGCTGAACAATAAGTGCGAGAATTGTATTTACAAAGTTTAGGAGCGATCATCTTGAAAGGAAAGCTGCGTGTTTAAAACACTTTGAGCTGGACGTGCAAGTTGAGGGTTGATGGCGATCTCCTTGTGCTTTCCAAGAATACCATCGAGGCTGGCATAACTCGCACAGGTGCCAGAATGTGGTGTCTCGAATAGGAAGCATTTCCACGAAATCTCATCACAGCTGACTTTCAAAGAGTTCGTCCTCTATTGGTTGACATCAACGTTGTAATGAGTCCAGAACTCCGGCGCGTATTCGAGTGACGAACACGTCAAACTCGATCCTCCCCAAACAAACCACCACGTACACCTTCTCCATCGGTAAAGCTGAAACAACATTCGTAGATGTTGCAAAAATGCGATATTGTAGTATAGCCTTGCTTAGATGCATCTTGATAGATTACAAAATCGAAATAGAAGGATTCCATGTTGTGGTTGTTGATTTGAAGGATGCGATCCTTCTGTTTGTTGTTCTCTGCGCGGCTTCGCCAAGGGATTCGGACGTGAGGAAAATCGCGCATGGTGTTACGAGATAGTTCTCAACAAAAAGTCGACCATGAGAATTTGGAATTCAACAGCATCGTGAGATGATGGATATGAAGGGGTACACGTCAAGCAAATGTGGATATGCAGCAGTATTCGTTGATTTCAGGCTCAAGGTGAAGTGGGAGATGATTGCCGGTCGCACTTGCGTTTCGGAAGTCAAGGTGGACTTTCGAAGATTCAGAGCCTTTCTTTTGGGTAATGGCTTCTTGAAGACTAAAAGAAAAGTGAAGGAATCTCACAGTGACCTACCGGTCTTGAAATCGTTCTTGAGAGAAGCCCCGTCCTTTGCGTGGTGTCGTGGCACAAGTCGCGGTTGCCTGCACAATCAACGTGTACAGCAAGACGTTGTTTCCTCAAACGATAAAAGATTCGAACATCTCAAAATGAAGCAGTTCGTGATACTATGGCTCTGTAGGACCTTTGTGGGCTATATTTTGAATAGAATTGATGAAAGACTTTTGGTGTGGAAGAAACTTTCTTCCGTCGGTCGCAATCTAGATTTTGAGAACACGACTTTCGACAGGAACTCTGGCGCAACGCACACAACCTGAAAATTGCAATTTGAACTATTCAGATTTGAAGTAATATAGTTAGGAATGAATCTTCAAATGAAATTATGATGATACAATGTTGTGGTGGACACTTATCGTTGCTTCATTTCCGAGGTTGTGAAAGTCGTGATGGCTTCAAATTCCACGTCGCGACCGTCTTTCTTGCATGATGCACTCACATCCAACAACGCAAATAGACAAGAATAATTTTGCAGGAATCAATCATTCAGAGGTCTCGCTTTCATTTGAGCTAGGTTTTAAACGCATCGCAGTCTTGTACAAAGTAAACGTTATGAATATGGCAACGCGTCGCTCTTTCGCATCGACTGTTTTTGACTTTCAACACTTTTTGATAACAGTCTTGCATGTATGATATTGATATGTATTCTTTATTAGATGCGCATGTGGTTACAATGATGGAAAAGTCTAGCAAAAGCAGAATAATCGATGACCTGGCATTTGCTTTCCCTCAGGTGTGGGAGAAAGAAAGTGTGGGAGAAGGGCGATGGGACTTGGGGTGGTCTGCATGATCCGAACGGGTATGGATGCGACGACCGAAAGACATATGAAGGAAGCTGCGACCAATGAGAATACAGAGTTTAAATCGGTCCAGTTGCAAGCTCGCTTATTATCTCTTTTGAGTTCCAATCACCAGCTTTTTAGCGTAGTCCTCTGGTTTTGCTTAAATTCTCGGATCCCCGCTCTTGAGAGCATTCCTCTCTCTTTCGCCTCTGAACTCAACACAACGCCCACGACTTTTCGACACTCCACACCCACCACTCTTCTCGGAAATCTTCGATTCTTCGATCCCCAATCAATAACTTATCTATCATCCCTATTCTTTAATAGAATAACCAATTCCTCAAAATGCCACCAAAGGCTGCTGCACCAAAGGCCAAGGCCGCTGCTCCCGAGCATGCCTCCTACATTGGTAAGCTCTTTCTTCACCACCACAACATCGCGACGCGATCGCATGCATATTTCCTGGGTCGCGTAGATTCGGCGCACTTGACGATGTGTTTGATTTGGAAGGAAAGCCTTTATTGACGCGATATTCCAGACATGATCACTGATGCCATTGTCAACCTCAAGGATGTAAGATGACTTGCCCCCCATATACCTATACGAAGACACGCCTGCTAACACCTATCCTTCAGCGCAACGGTTCAAGGTACGATACCATCCTTCGACGCGCCGAGTCCCGAAAATTATACCTCGACGCGTCCTTTGTTTACATTGGACAGTGAGACTGACTGTCGCGTAGCCGCATGGCCCTCAAGAAATATGTCCGAGCAAACAACAAGATCACCATCGGTGACAAGATGTTCGACTCTCTGTTCAACCGCAGCTTGAAGTCGGGTGTCGACAAGGGAATCTTCGCTCAACCAAAGGGTATGCGCTGCGCCTCCAACCTCCATTGGACAATATCTAATGAACATCACAGGAAGCTCTGGTGGAACCAAGCTCGCAAAGAAGGAACCAAAGGCTGCTGCATCCAAGGCCAAGGCCGAGAAGCCAGCCAAGGTTGAGAAGAAGGCTGCTCCAGTAAAGAAGGCCCCAGCCAAGAAGGTCGTCGAGAAGAAGGCACCTGCTGCCAAGAAGGCTGCTCCAGCAAAGAAGGCCACCAAAGTCGCTGCACCAAAGGCCAAGGCCGTACCAGCGAAGAAGGCTGCTCCTAAGGCCAAGAAGGCTGCTGCCCCCAAGGCCGTAAGTTTATATCTTTACATGAAAGTAGCTCGTAACTAACACATCACAGGCACCTGCTGTCGTTGAGAAGCCAACAGTTCTGAGCAAAACCAAGTCGGGACGTGTCACAAAGTCAAAGGCAGCACCAGCACCAAAGAAGGCCGCACCCAAGAAGAAGGCGACTCCAAAGAAGGCAACCCCTAAGAAGGCTGCTGCGTAAGGAGTTCTATTCACGCGTCTCTTTGGTTGTTAATACGGCGTTGGGGCTGGGAATATCATGACGTGAAGGGTCTAAATCACGCTGTTTTGGTCTTTAACGGATGTCACTTGTTTTCGGGATAGCTTGCTTTATTATTTGATGATGGCTTCAGGGGTCGGGTCCGATTCTTATCATCCTGTACAAAGGGAGGCTTCTCTGTACACGGTAATGAATGGGGCATGCTCTTGCTAGAAGGGGCACGAAATGGGAGGAATTCTGGCGCAGATGCAATGCTACACTGGAGTAGCTGTATTATACCGGATCATGAACAAAACTTGAAACCACAAATAACTGCGCTCCCCGAGCCTCATCTTGAAACTCCCACCAAATCTTTGGAACATCCCCCCAAAAATGAAGTCATGCTCATGACGCGTCTTGCGATCGCATTGTTATGATTTCGAAATCGCGCTAGCCGAATTGGGGTGAGGGGGGCAGATTCTCGGCTTCTGTGCTCGCGAGCTTCCTCGCCCCGCTCCGACCCTGATCTTCGTCTCGAAAACGGGCACTTGCAAGGAGCTTGATGGAGCTCTATAATTGGTGCATTTATGTGGGGCATTCTCCAACAACTGACAATCCCGTTTGCAACTTTGCGCTGGCAAATTTCAGATTGCGACAAACAAAATGGGTCACCAAGAGAAGTCTGAAAATCAGATTTCGCTATTTGAGGGTGTTCATTTCATTTTTCCATAATCACGAACATTTTGGAATTTACGTTGAGCTCTAGTAGTATCGCAGAAGACTCTTTTGATCACATCTCACGCTCTGCACGAGCGTTATTCACCGAAACT
Organism: Halenospora varia; assembly: GCA_020726485.1. Taxonomy (NCBI): domain Eukaryota; kingdom Fungi; phylum Ascomycota; class Leotiomycetes; order Helotiales; family Solenopeziaceae; genus Halenospora; species Halenospora varia. Next base: position 1,053,992 of record JAHEWH010000007.1, read on the forward strand.
CGATCGAGTCGTCTGTGTTTTCTTTTTTTCTCCGCACTCAATTTGGGAGGTAGAATACTGCAACAAATTGCTTCTCACCGGCAGTCAAGTGCTGTAACGTGTGCATACCGTTGACTGAATCTGGAGTCGAAATCTGCATTTCACGTCGCGAGGTTCTCCATAAGCACAAGTGGAGTGGCACCACCTGCATACCGTACCTGCTCTTCAAATCTCGGAAAAGCACAATGCTCCAGAGTCATCGTTTGATGTTGTTGTACAACATTGTGGCGTATAAATTTGACCATTCCTAATCCGATCACCACCCTTCAAGTGGTTGGGTGGAACTCACCGAGTGGTTCGATTCCCGATGAAGAAATCAGTGCGTCAACTTCAATGCAGGTGATATATCTCAGCATGCGGACTTTTTTTGGAAGGGTGCCGCCAACCTACTACTTCCCGATCCGATAATCGGTATCACCGTATGATAGGTCGCACTTCGCATCCCGTGAGGTCGACGCCCTATTCGCCTTGGGTTGATGCCTGCTCTGCCTGTTGGACTTGTCTCAAAAGGAACAACCTCCCCTCATCGGTCCAAAACATTTCGTCGTCAGAGGATCCTTTGGCTGGCAATTTGGGTCTGAGAACTCCTATGATCTTCTGGCTTTGTCTTGGTAAGATCAATGTGCGTTTTGAGTGAAATACAAGCTGATTATGAATTCCAGTTCCGCAGCCTCGTATAGGTTACACACTACAACCGAGCTTGGTCAAAGCATCCAAAAATTTGGATAGAAGCTTTTCAAAGCCAGACTCATCTTTCCATCATGGTTACTATCAAGCACGAGATTCCCGTCGAGCGGAAGGGTAAGTCTGTCGAAGAACCACCTACTGCAAATTCATCGAGGGCCTCGTCGGTCACACTACCGCTTGAGTCCGATGATGAAGATTACGATGATAGAGGCATGGGGCTTGGAGGTTTGAGGGCACAAGACAACGATATTCAACAAGCTCGACAATTTTTCCAAGGACAACAAAACGAAGAAAACCATCATCACAATCTGAAAAGAAAATCGCTCGACAATGCATACGGCGATGTAATAACAACTCGCGAGCAAGAGTACAAGACAACACTAATGAGACGAGGACATTCTGAAGATGTTGCTACAAATATGGCTCGCGATATCGTGCAAGCAGAAATGCAAGACTACAATATGCGACTGCTGCTCCTCGAGCAACAAAACAAGAAGAGACTCATGATGGCACGAAATGAGCAAGACGATGCCATTGTCAAAGCCAAAGAAGTCAAAACCCCAGTACTTAGGCAATCTCACGAGATTTCAACTGCTGCAGAAGAATTAGGGTACTACGAATTCCAGCTCCTACTTCTCGAGTTTCAGAACAAGAAGCGGCTCAGAATGGCACGAAATCAATGTGATGACGACGGATCTGAAAGAGCTCAATGTGAAGAGCGGAAAGACTGGTACGAGACTCAGTTGCGTATTATTGAGCTTCTGAATGAGCGAAGACTGGCCATTCAAAGCAAGACAGAGAATACAGGAGTAGTTCAGGATACATTTGGACTGTATGGACTTCAACGAGAGAACGAGATATTTGAAAAAGCAAGGCAGGATTTACGATGTCTAATTCAGAAGCAAGTACTCAAACCGAGAAATGTGCAGCAAGGGGCCGGACCCGATAGACAACCTTTCTACCGTGCTACCCAGGATCTAGATGGTTCCTTCGAAGATGACCTACCTGGATCTCCCAGCTTCAAGGCTCAAAACGTTGCTGTCACCGAAGATGCCACACCAAAATATCCAAACTTCGAACCATGTTTCAATCGAGCTCTTGTCGATTACCAGATCCAACTCATGTTACTAGAGCTACAAAACAGAGAACGCCTCCTCCAAAGCAGAGTAGAACAAGATGCCAATTCATTTGAGAACCCAGCGAGCAACAAGATCCGGGATTATCAGCAAGAACTAGCATTGCTAGACCAGGCAACTCAATCGCGAAAGTCATACGACCATTTTATTAGGAAAAGACCTTATTCAATTCAGCCCTCAGCATTCAAAACCCATCCTATCAACCCTGAGATTGGAACACCAGCCCCATCAGACTACGACGCTATACAAGCCTACACAACCCACATCATGTTAGCGAACCTACAAAATAGACTTAAACTCCTCGCAGTCCAACCAACAGCTCACGTCAACCACTACGGCCCACCTCTACCTCCGCCGCCACCAACATGCCTTCTCGCCTCACTTAACCCCGCAGCATCTCAAGCTCTTCGCGAATATCAATCACAAATTCTCTCTTTACCGCTAGATCAGCTGCCACCCCTGGACAACCTAACGATACATCAGCTAAAAATTCACGAGGAAATCCAGAAGAAGTTACAAGCACTTGGGGATGTTCCATATCCTGATAATTTTCAACATCCCGCTAGTGGGCCGAATCGTAATGGGCAGGATTATTGGATGATGTTGATGTTGCTCGAGCAGCAAAACAAACTTGTGCAGAAGTTAAAGGAGAGGATTGTGAACCCGGCAGCTTCTGCACCCTCTCCAGACAATGACAAAGCTGGGAATTCATTCGTAGCCCGGGAGAACTGCTTGATTCATCCAGTGGAATCTGAGACAAAGCCTGCTTTGCCTAGTAATTGGGGACCTGGATCTGCAGCGAGCGTCAATCACCAGGGAATTTTCGGCCCCACCACTCCCCAGAATTTTCAGGGTTTTCAGACAAAACTTGCTGTAAAACGTGAGCAGCAGCAGCAGATACAACACTGTATGTACGGAGTACCTGTGGCCATCAACCAGAATAGCGGTATTGCAATACATCCCCAGTATGCCACTGGCAATCATGCTTTGCAGGATTATCAGATGCAGCTGATGCTACTTGAGCAGCAGAAGAAGAAAAAGGACATGCTAGTCGCACAGGTGCAAGAGAATGCGCGAATTGCACCACAACTACCCATGACGAGTCATGCACTTACAGACTACCAGATGCAGTTGTTGCTTCTGGAACAACAAAATAAAAAGAGATTGATGATGGCCCGACAAGGTCGACACTCTTCAGCAGCCGGTGAAAGTTCGAAGGCACCCGAGAATCAAGCGACACAGGAACTTCAAGCACCCCGTTCAGGAGAGGGGCAAAGACAATTGGCTCCACTGGAGCAACAAAACAAACAGAGATTAATCATGGAACGCCAAGAACTTCACCACTCCAAACCATCACCCAAAATTTCCAAAGCTCCTAAGACTCACCTCGGCAAACCATATTCTAGCTCGGAGCACTTTCAGGCGTTACAGCAGAGCATGGAAAAGGCAGGCTGTCAAACTCAAATTGCCTACCAAGATCCACATGCAGAGACAACCAAAGAAAGCACGATTCCCGCGGAAGGTAGAGGTTCACTACAATATATGGGTTTCCAGTCAATTATGAATAGGCCTTCTACGTCAAGTTATTATCAAGGTGGTCCCACCAACAGTCATACCCTTCAAGATTATGAAGCGCAACTCGATCTCCTCAACTTGCAGAACAAGGAAAGAGCAATGATGACGACTCGGTGTCAAGAGCCAGAGAATGGAACGGGTGAGAGCTCGACTGCTGTCGATCCTGCACAGCTGCGAGAAGTTCAGCAGGAGATTGGTGCTGTTAAGGCAAGGAAGAGGAACCTAGGACCACCTGTTGATGATGACTTTTACGAGTTCAATCCTGACGAAGAGCACGAGGAAGAACTTTGAAGCGGTGTTAATGGGGACTTTCTTACTTGTTGGAGGAACCTCACTGGCGTTGTAAATTTCCTTGAGGACTTTGAGTGTGCTTTGCTTTGATTTCCAGTTCGGTAGAACTTTCCATGATCCGAAGATATAAGGCATTAAAAGGTCTACCTTGCATAATTTCCTGTGAGAGATACTTCGGCGAGAAAATGTCAATAGGCTACAGACAACACTAGCATTGATTTGGGGTCGTAATCTTGCGTTGCTTGTTACATGACTTTTGTTATTGCGGTGTCCTCTGGTTGCGATCAATGAAGTGATGAAATCAAATTTAATGCCCCTCTTTCGTCATCGTGCAGGAAATCCTGGCACTCTCAGAATGATTACAATCCACCGAAATTGGCTCTAATACTTATCCTCGCTCCGTTGCTGCGAAATAGAAGCTTTACACCGTGATGATTCGCGTGTGTGTGCTGGTAAGCGAGGAGACGTGGAAGAGATTCGAAAGCACCCAATTTCCGAAATTTCGATATCAGCAGTCAAACAGTCATCTGGAGAGCAGACTGGACGCTCAATCGTGCTGTGCATCTGAATATAGGCACTATTATTGATACGAGGTAATGTCACGTGCACACAAACTCTCCTTTCCTGCGACTTGTCATACCTGACGATTTGGTCTTATTCGGAAATTCATAGAGTACTTCGAATCCGCACATCAAATCGCCTATTTTTTTTACAAGTTCTCGTCTACTATAATCCTAACATGGATCTCTTCGTAAGTTACTTAATATCACGTGATGGGACTACCTCATTTGACATGTTTCTCTTCCCCCATAAGAGGAGGCTTTCGTATCTGGCGAGTACGAACAATACTTTCCAGATTGTTAAGGCTTTTTAATTCGCACAAATGTGTGGTCTGATAGAGTAGAGCAGCAGAGTGAGTGACTAGCCCAGCGAGCTGAAACCAGCACCGTTAGTTTGGGGGAATTGTGCTTTTCCATATCGTAACTTGATGTGGCTGTAGTATTATGAAGATTCAAGATAGTTTTCCTGAAGGGATAGCATGTCCTTGAAATGGCTGTTTCTGAGAAATATCTGGGGAAAAGTTTGAAACTTTGAAGTGTTGTCGCCTGCTAGTGAGGTCTGAATGGGAATACAAGAAGCATGAGTTTTGAAAATCAGCTTAAAATGCCCAAATACAGTCGCAACTAGAGAGCATATTTGCGCTTCATGATTTTGATGGTGCGTACGCATCTGTTTGGTGCTCTTCTGAAGCTTTGTCTGGGCCAGTGCTGGACAGTTTGCGGTGTTCAACCAAGGAGGGAAGGACTATGTTGGGACATTGGCCACAACACCACTTGCCATTTACAGCGTGCTTTCGCTTCATCCGCACCAAAACTTCCAGGAATTCGGACTCCAAACCCATGGGATTGTAGAAAATAGTCAAAAATGTACAAAACTTCACTTTGCAAGGAGAGACGCTTGGTGGTGATTGAAATGATCAAAAAGCAAGTTTGAAGTTTGAAGTCCCCCCAGACGAGATTTGCACTCGGAGCTCTGAACTTAGGAATCGCCAGTATATTACTACTTACACCACAGGGAGTTTGATTTGTGAAGTTTGTTGAAATAGGTCTGATTATTTGGGATGATAAATGCTGCTGCTATCTATGGAACGGTATCGCTACTGGGGGCTATGTTTCTCCCATTAAAACCTAGGTTGGAGGCAGGTGCTATCTACTCGCTCCTTCCGTGAAGGAAGCATTGTCCTTTGCCGCAAATAGAATGCCTCAGTTCTGGTCAATCTATCCAATTACTTCCACTATCTAGGATATCCACTTTCTTCGTCCCCATTTACTGTTCATTGGCGAATCCTGGACTCAAGTGAACTACCGCCTTTGGATTTTCAAAGCTCTTTCAAGCCAGCACATATAAGGATACTGAATTTGTTCTTAATAATTATTTAACATACGAGGTTTTGAAACTCAAGTCTCTAAAAGCATGCCAGAAACCCCTCCATTTCCATCAAAATTGTTATCTGCGCCCAGATTTGACTGCAGAAATCCAACTTCCATATTATCTGCCCAGTCCTCTGGCAAGTCCTCGAAGATGCCCTTCCTCTCCTTGGATCGTTTGTACTTATTCTTCAATTTAAAATCCCAGGACGCTCTCTTGTTGATATTGTATTGTTCGACAGCAGCCAGATAATCGTGGTTAGTCTTCGAGAACTCTCTTTCCAGTGAAGAAGTCGCAAGTGCTCGTACCAGTCTCGCTCTTTCGATTTGCGGTAGATCTCCATTTGAGTTGTTACGTTCGAAATCTCGAAGAGCAAGCACCATAGCACTTTTCATGACAAAATGTGCGGCATTACCAGCATCGGTAAGAAATTCTTTCTTCTTCGAATGTGTATCGTAGAGATCGAGTGCTTGCAATATCCGATATAGAAAAACTCCCTCATCTTGGAGGGCGTCCTCGCCGAGAAAATCTTGTCGAGCTATTGACTCTATGTCGATGATGATATCGATGTTCAATATGTACATATTGCCGGCAACGATGTGCACTTCACCATGAGACTTTTGCTCATACTTGCAGTGCGCAACCTCCAATCTAACGATATGTCAGACGAGGAGACTTCTAGATTGGCTCTACTTTGCTCGAAGTCGGATCAAATCACAACCTGCTGAATGCAGAAAGCGGTCCAAAGCGAGATATAGGGAAGAGATGAAACTCAAGTGTGAGAATCAGGAGCTACTAAGTGAGGGAGGCACTCTCAATGGTCCAAATGATGCTAGGCCATCAAAATAGCAGCTGGCGGTAAAAACAAGAAACTTGAAAGGGGCCAACAAGAAGCAGACCTTGTCACAACGTACACTCTCTGTGATGCCTACACGAGTATCTCCCCAACAAAGCATCGAGCTGTTGAAAGAGACCCTTCTGTCGAACGTTACTCCAGAAACGACTTCCAATCCACGTTCAGTTCCGTCAAAGAAACAAAGTGTCATCTTTCTAGCGCTCAACTGCGAAGAATTCTGGTAGATGTCAATCCTCAATCGACAGGACTTGGCTGTCATCGAATATCGGCAGCTGGGTTTTGTTCTTTCAATCCAGAAAGTTTGAGTGACACACACACAGACTGGTGCCAAGCCTTTACCACTGAAAGTCTGCGCCCACAGTACAAACATTCTGGAATCCTAGTCTACGCAGATACAGATACTTGTTTGGAAAATCAATACCTCTGAGTCGAGGGTCTTTACTGGAAGTATTCGAGCGCTATAATGCCGTAGTATTGGTTGGACATAGTGTACGGAGGCTCTTATCAAATTTGACCAATATCGACTGTATCATTGACCTAGAACAAATAGCACGTCAAGACTTTCTCTGTAATGTGTCAATACCGGATAGGCCTCTAGCACTCGGTACGACACTTCGAGATCTTGATTTACTAGATATACACATTGACGATCGCTGGCTGGGAGACGCAGGCAATGCCGCACACTATAAGAACCCCATTTCCCCATTCCTTTTGCTTAAGCACGCTCCGTTCGAGCATCGATTCCGTAGTGAAAATAGCTAATTTCAGTCAAGTCATTATCAAATGCGCTCTTAAGTTAGTGGCTCGGGAATTCGAGCATAACCATTCAAATATTGAGCCATCGGTTGCCAATAAATTGACCGCTGTCCGTTCGCTCGCAACCGCTTCTGCCAAAGAAGAATTGTCACAACCTACTCTAGACTTTCAGGCTGCTGCTCAACTACGGATAATTCGACAACAACAGTACTTCGAGGAGAGATTCGGGGAGAAATGGTAGAGAAAACTCGACAAAAAGATTGCACGTAGAAATTTCAAGCTTAGTGGCCAATTACCAGAAGATTGGATGAACAATATGGATATTGGCGTCCATGAATCCGAGACGAATGCAGAAGCTGGCAAGGATTTTGATGAGAGTGGAGGAGCGCTCGGCATACTTTTCGACTGCTGACCTGGAGGACTGAATTAAATGAAGTGATCGCATATAGGGATCTGGATGAGAAGAGACATATTATGACAGGCCACTCTTGATATCAACTAGAACGAAATTGAACGCACAAAGAACCACCTTTCCACTCATTCTCCCAATGGAAGAAAAAATCACCTGTGGCACCTGCAACCTCACACACCACCAGCAGCCTTCTTCAATACCCCAGCCAACCACTCACTCTGGCTCAAAAACGGCGAATGCCCAGCATCACAGCGTTCTACAACATCAAAAGCACCCTTCTTGACCCCATTAGCCATGGCCACCATTCCCTCTTGCGCCTGAATCGGGATCGCTTGGTCTTTCTCACACAGTACATATGTACATGGAATATCCTTCCATGGTGCTACGGTAAGTTCAGAGTTGAAGGTTTGGTAGGCATGCGGTTTGAGTGCGGCGACTGGAGCAGATCAGTTATGTTTCTTTGAAGAAAAAAAGAAGGAAAGAAAACTGAAAAGGGGGATTACTATATGGTGCAGACCCAGAGGATGTGAGGTCGTTGTAGAAGATATCGTGTGGGTTGGCGGGAGTCACGAGTTGCTTGTCTTCCTATATTTATCGTCAGCTGATCTGGCTCTCTTGTACAAACAGGGAGAAAAAGAAAATATTCCGGCGAACTTACAGAAACCTGAAACCAAGGCAAGTCATTTCCACCCAACGCCTTCATCAAGCTCCCATCAACATCCAGCACAAACGCACAAACAAATACCAATCTTCTCACCCTTCCCCAGCCCTCCTTCTTCTCTCCAGTTAAGTATTCTTTCAAAGACTCCATCCCAGGCACGCTCCCATAACTATGGTAAACATGTACCACGTCCTTTCCTTGACTCAAAACTTTCTCGGTAGCAGCGCGGATCAAGTCGACATCTGGCTGGATAGAAGTGATGTGTGGAGGCCCGGCAGAGGCAGCGAGATCAATGCCATGAATCGTGTAGCCAGCTTTTTTGAGGATAGCAGTTGTTGGGCCAAAGGACTCTGGGCCGTGCCAGGCGCCAGGCACGAGGATGATTTCTGCTTTGGTGGAGGAGGACATTGTTGAAAGTGGACTTGACAACAGAGAAAACGTAGTTGACTAGTTTCTCTTATACGGATGGAGTAATAATTCAAACAGTCGACAGAATTTCAATGAAAATAGCACGAATTTGAATTAATGCGTTTAGATTTTGTATAGCTTCATACAAGAGAGGAAGGGAAATGAGAAGATTATAATGGCTGCGATCCAAAATCCTTATAAGCTCCAAGACACCGCCACAGCAAAGGAGGGGTAACACAATGTGGCGGATCTCCCGCTTCACATCCCGACAGCTGATCGGGATTTAACCCCTAGAAGTATAGCAGAGGTCATACCGAGAAGAAAAGTGAACTAAAGCTCGACTAAGCCATTTGTGGTGACACATTCGATACCTTTTTGGCATTCATGAAGCTGGCCCGACGTTTTGTGGTGTGGGGATGTTGTGTTACCAGCGTGCGGGGACGGCTCCGGTCCGTTGCAGCGAACCGATGCCCAGAGATGGTTGTTTACCAGGACGCGAGTGGCCTGAACCTGCAGAGCAGCAAAAGCAAAGAACAGCAAGCCTCTGGTAAGCTCCTCTCAATGGCGAGAAGCGAATGGCGAGTTTTCTGAATGAGGTTTCTAATAGGCAGCTGCTCTGTCCAAATTCAACTCTTTTCGAATGAGGACGCTTTCGTAAAATATATTTTGCTTTCGATCGTTACTTCGCAGAGGTTGAACGGTTTGACTATGGAGGAGAGAGACGGGACTCGAAGGAAGTCTCTAGGGAGACGGGTAGGCTCTTGAAAGCCTACTTTCGTATAAAAATTTCTCAACTGATGAGTGCAACCTTTGCATGATGTTTGTTTGGTATGTGCATTTGTGAAGAGTAGTGATAAGAGAGATACTTTGTAGAACATATAAGAGCATTGAGTACTAGCGCATCCCCGTGCATGTTCTGTTCTGATACTCGCTAATTTTAAATTTGCCCGCTTGGCAACCCACTTTACATTGCGATAAACCTTGGAAGCGGCTTGGGTTGTAGTCGAAGGATTGATAGAGGTCGAGCTTTCTGTACGTCATTTCACCCATCCCCGTCTATATGTACGTACACGAGCTTCGTTTAGCCTCTTGCAGGTAAGGATTTGTATATGAGCAATCTACCCCTCAATGGGACTTGGAATGTGAGTTCTCCACTTCATCACCGTGTTCCTGTATATCTCGAGGACGCGATGTCAACATCTACAGCCAGAACAACCACAAGCATCACCGTCGCTCCTCTCACCGCAACCTTCACCCCTCCACCACCATGTTTCTCTCAACTTACCCAAAACTACTGGAACATCAGTGTCACTTCACAGACCGGGTTCCACCAATCGTCCTGGTTTAGTGGTGGACCCGATCGCGGCAATCCAACGAGCACCTGCTACCCATCTTCCTGGGCCTCCACCCAGCAATACTTCTCCCCAGGCATCTGCCCCACGGGCTACACGTCTGGCTGCCTCAGCACTACCTCTGCGGAAACGCGCGCCATTTGCTGTCCCAGCAGTTGGTTCTGCGATACCGCGACAAACAGTCTCATTGGCGATGTTATGTACAGCAAACCATGGGTTGCTGCCAATCCTTGCGCTTACTATCCTAGCGGAAATGTTTCTGTCAGATATGGTTTTACCCAGTTCTCTACTACGTCGGGGATCACGGTTAATGCGCCAGGTATCTCAGTAAGATGGAAAGAGGCAGATTTTGTTTCGACGACAAGCACTTCTTCGACCTCATCGACATCGAGCGTTTCGACCCCTTCACAAACGGGTACACCAGCGACGGCATCGGCACCAAGTGGTCTCTCGGCCGGAGCAAAAGCTGGCATTGGGGTTGGCGTCGCCGTGGCAGTTCTAGGCTTCCTGGCTGCGCTGGCCTTTTTTATACTCCGTCGACGCCGTGCGAAAAAGGGGGAGATGGACGGACATACACAAGAGGGTGCTGAGGAATTTCAGAAGCCAGAGTTAGATGCACAACCTATAGCACCGAGAGCTGAATTGGCAGAAAGTAAAGCCGGTGTAGGCGCGAGTGAGATTGACGACGCGATAAAGCTTGAGAAGCCTGGTGTAGGTGCGGGGATTGATGCCCCGCCGAGGTTTGAGTTAGCAGGGAGTTCGCCTGTGGTCCACGAGATGAATGCAAGATAGGAGTATACGATTAGGTAAGGGATGGTAGTTACTGGGATGCAGTAATGTCGGCGAAGTATGCTCGGAGAAGGGTGTTCTTTGTAATAATTTTTAGGTGATGAATAAGGGTGTAGGCAATCCTGTAAATACGAGTGAGCTGGTCCTGCGGGATCTGAGAGACTCGCTATAGCAAGATTGGGGTGAAGGGATGTAAGCTAATATCGTAAGTGATACCCTGAAATGGAAGGGGTCATGTAGCTATAGCCTGTTCTACTAAAATCATATACCCTTTTCACACCTCACTTCAATTAGCTTGTGTACTAAAGATAGACAAGAAATGTAAACATAAAATTATAATTCTCAATGCTTAGTCTACCTAGATAACCAGGAATTAGCCGGGTCTGAAGATTTCGTGTTACCTGGCAAGAATGAGCTCCTTTTCTGCAACGCTGGGAAGAACATTGAAGAAGAAACACCCCCGTGCTGCGTAACCTGAGCACCGCTTCCACCACTTGCACCGTGCTTACCTCTTTTGTCAACGAAACGCCTCAATCACATACATCACTTAAAAACAAACCACAGTGCAACACGATCGCAGTCAAAGCACACTGCCTCACAACCAAAACACCAATAAGAATATTCGACACAGAAATTCATTAATCCTCATAATGCATAACCATAACACAGAATCCCAATACTCCGACTCTGCCACCCAAAAAGCACAAAACGCCCCTCAATCCTCATTGCCGCATCCCCATTATCCTATGCCGCGGCAGCAGCCCCATGAATATAATCCCGATTCTCAATCGTAACACTCTTCGTCATGTGATTAACCTTGTACACACCTACTAGTCTTGATGCAAGCTCGAACATGTTGTTTCTTAGGGAAATGACGATGAACTGCGCGTTCTTGGTTCGCTCTTTGATGTAGCTTGCTACGATCGAGACCTGTGGGGATTAGCTTGAGTCGTATCCGATGAGGAAAAAGGATAACTTACGTTTCTGAAATCAAGAGCAGCATCAATTTCGTCCATGACATAAAGAGGCGTCGGCTTATAATGATGCAGCGCAAACACCAACGCCAAACTACTCAGTGTTTTCTCACCACCAGACAAATTGGAGATATTCTTCCATGACTTCTTCGGTGGCATGACACTAAACAGGATACCTTCCGAAAATGGATCCAGTGAATCAACAAGCTCAAGCTCAGCATTTCCGCCCATGGTAATCATCTGGTACATTTCCTTCAGACGAAGGGAAATGGTGCTGAAGCCTTCCATGAAGCCTTCCAATCTGAGGCGTCTGAGCTCGTCACATCGCTTCTTCGCTGTGTCACGTTGTGCAACGGCGGACTGGAGATCAGCATTTCTAGCGGAATGCTCCTCCACACGTCGTCGATACTCTGCTAGGACGCCGAGCTCGACATTCACATTCTGCGTCTTCTCTTCTAGGGCGGCAATCTCCGCTTTCAAAGTATCCTTGCTCATGTCCGCGAGCTCGTCTTTCGTATATTGGGGAAGCTCATCTGGTGTGATTTCCTCACCGAGATCGCTGACATTTTGCAGAGAAAGTTTACCCAACTTTTCATTCCAGTATTTCAGGCGCTGCTGATTTTCTTTCAGCACTTTTTGATTTTCTTCAAGCTTATTGCGCATCTCGATCTCAATGGCACGAATTTCATTCAGAGCAGCAGTCTTCTCATCAAGTTCGGCCTTGAGAGTGTTTAGTTCCCGCTTCTTCTCCTTCAAAGCCTCCTGAGCCTCGTCAACGCGGGCTTGGTAGCCTTCTGCATTTGAGCTCTGATTTTGAATGTCTTGTTCGAGAGACTCGAGATCACGAATTGCTGTTTCCAGTTCTTTGGTGGCTTTGGCAAAGTCCTTTTCGTGCTTGGTCTTCTGCTTCTCCGCCTTGGCTCGGGTGACCTCAGCGTTTGACACAGCCTCGTTCAGGCGATCGGTCTCCTCCTTGATAGCATCGACTTTAGATCTTTGTGCTCGAAGCTTCTCGCCACCAACTTCCATAATCTTGTCCTGCAACGCCTTGATTTCCTGCTCGACGCTAGCAGTTTCTCCATGGAGTTTCTCGATCTCCTTGTTCAGCTTTGCAATTTCCTTTTGCAAGGAAGAGACACGACTGTCATCAGTCTTTGATGGCTGATGTTCCTTACTCAATTCCTTGATGCGACGTTGAGCATCTGCCAAATTCTTTGCAGAGCTCTCGAGCTCAAGACCAATCTTTTGCATCTTGGTGTCTAGTCGGGGAAGTTGTTCATTGAGATCTTTCAGATTTGACTCGAGTTCTTGTTGACGAACTTGGAATTGATGGAAATCTTGCTCAAGAGAGTCTCGGTCAACTTCCAGCTTGGCAACCTGCTCCTTGGATGTGTCTGCCACGAGTTTGGACGACATCAAGCCCTTCTTGACTGTGTTACCACCACCGGACATGGTTCCTGACTTATCAATCAATTGGCCGTCAAGAGTCACTACTCGCCATCGTTTGGCTCCATAAGCAATGCGATTAGCTTGAGCAAGGTCTTTTGCAACAAGTGTGTTCTGCAGCGAATGATAGAAAGCAGGACGGAATTTGTTGTCCTTGGCTTTGATGAGGTCAAATAGTCGAGGAACATTTTCTGGTGTGTCGATTGGTGACATATCTCGATTACCCAGCTTGTCCAAACACATAAAATTTCCTCTTCCAAGATTCGTCTTTCTAAGGTATTCGATACATTGTTGACCACCCTCAACGGTATCGGTCACAAAATTATCAAGTGCTCCGCAAGCTGTCGAAATGGCAACGTCGTACTTTGCCTCGATTGTTCCAAGATTGCCGAGTCGACCATGGAAACCATCAATTCGACCAGACTCTTTTAGTCGCATCAATCCTGTCAGGACATTTCCTTGAGTTTGAGTGTTTGATAGACTGGCACGAGCCTCGTCGGCCTTTTGTCGGGCACCAGAGAGTTTTGATCGAAGGTCTGGTTCGTTCTGAGATAGGTGGTTGAGTTCGACCTGCACTTTCGCGGCCTCCTTCTCAAGCTTCTTTCTCTCTACCTTGCACTCCTCTAGCTCTGCTAATTTTGCTTCACGACTCTCTTCAATGCTTGCGAGCTTTGCTTGTGTCTCCTCCAGCGCAACTGCACCAGCATTTGCCTTTTCGTGAAGTATCGCGAGTTCACTCTCAGCAACGGCAATTGCGGACTGCTTCTGATTGATCTTCTCATTCCATGGCTCCAAGGACTTTTGTTTGGCGGCAATTTGATCAGAGAAAGCTTGGGTCTTGCCCTTGAGGTTGTCTCGAATGTTGGCCAATTCCTTTTCCTCGGCCTTCATCCGCTTTTCCAAAATGACAATTTCCTCAGCATTCTGCTCGATCTCAGCGGAGCAATTCTCAATGGTAGCCTGAGCTTCTGTTGCAGCGTTTTCGGCAGTGCCAATGGTCTTCTCGAGCTTTTTTTGCTTGCCTGTCAAGAATTTTCTCTTCTCCTCAAATTTGACGTGCTCCTGGTCAAATTTTGCCATTTCTTTCAAGATAGCTTGGGTGTCCTTATCGAGGGCTTCGTACTCCTTCTGTCCCTTTTTGTATTGCTTTTCGACCTGCTTGATACCGTCCTCGTTGCCCTTGTGCTTTTCCAGTTCATCATCAAGCTGAGCCTGCATTTGACCGATTGCCTCCTCAGTGACTGCAAGATTATCGCCGCACTCATCAATGTAGACTTGGTACAGGGAGCATTGCTTCATCGTCAACTCGTTTTCATCCTTGATATACGCGAGTGCTTTATTTTTTTTATCCTCCAAACCATTCTTCTCTTTCTCGACGTGCTGCACACGACCGCTCTTCTCTACGCATACTTCATTGAGGGTCTCGACCTCTGTCGCGGACTCTTCGATGGGCGTCTTGTATTTTGAGGTACCAATAATGTCTTCGAGATATTCAAGCAGGCCATCATCGTGCTCATTGGCGGCTTTAGGCTTCATCTGAGCAATCGACTCAACTTCTCCCTGAAGAATCAAGAATCGCTTATGGTCCAAATCAACACCTCTGTCGCGAAGCAAGGTCGTCACAACTGTGAAATTCGATTCCTTCCCGTTCATGTAGTACTTGCTAGAATTGTTCTTGAATGCCCGTCGAGAAATTACAAGATCAGAGTTGGGTATAATTTGAGGCGCTCCGTTTGGCTGATCCATAACTTCCTGGAAGTGCACAGCAACCTCACAGAAATCTAGATCCGGGAAAGCCGCAGAATTATGAATTAAAGCCGAGATCTTTCCCTGTCTCATCTTGCTTGCTCTGAATCCGAACACGAAAAGTAGAGAATCGATGACGTTAGACTTTCCAGATCCATTGGGTCCAACGACTGAAGAGAAAGATGCATGGAAGGGCCCGACTTCCTGACGACCCGCGTAACTCTTGAAATTCGTAAGGATCAAATATGTGATAACAATTCGTGCTTTTGGGCCAGTATCTTCGACCACTGGGGCAGCCATAGATCTCGACTTCAGAACAATATCCATTGGCTTTTCCAACACAGTGTCCAAAGCTTTGATCGGCCGAACAGCTGACGACTGGCTGTCAGCAGTCCGCGGTCGATCATTGAGAGTGAGCGTAATATCTGCCAGTGGTGTGGGCTGCAGCTCAGAAGGTTCTGGAGACTGCGATGGAGCAGGAGTCGGTAGAGGCGGTGGAAGCTCCGGGGTTCTCGAAGATCTTATGCCTCTCGCAGGAGCACTTTTCCTCTTTCTTGGTGAGGCCTTCTTCGTAGGAGATTCTGGCTCTGGCTGTGCTGTTTGCTCGGGATCGAAGATTTCAGAAGGCTCAATGTTCTCGTTCGCAAGGCTCTTCTTCGGTCGTCCAGGCCTACGCGCAGGGGTACTCTCAATTGTAGTTGTTGTCTTTCGTCTTGACGCTGGCGCTTTGCGCGGGCTTCGTTTTGCTGGAGCTGGTGTAAAATCCTCCTCGCTCTCTTCTTCTTGCTTGGGCGTTACCATCTCCTCATCTTCGTCCGACTCGACTACGACCTTTCTCCGGGCAGCCACCCTCCTCGAGGGTCTAACTGGCGATTCTGACATTTTAAAATGCGAGCTGGGCAAGTGAGGATTTCGTTGTTGGTAAGGGGGTCGATGTCAGTTGAGAACGCGTCAATGTGGACCAAAAGGTATGCGATGCACAAGAAAATTTGCCTCAGGAATGTTTCCAGAGTTCCTAGTTGTCGAGCGCCTTGAAATGACGCGTGGGTTTGTCGTATGTCGTTGAAGAAGTCGAAAGGTCGTCGTGATTTCATTGAGTTTTGAAGTAAATAAAGTCGTCCCCCAGAGTAAACAAAAGCCAATGTCTCGCGACACGCTAAGATAAGATAAGGATCCACCAAATAACTTCCACAGCACCATCAACAACATCACCACTCCGAAAGCACAATCGCAACAATGTTCAACTACCAGGATTTCGACGATGTGTTCAGCTTCGACACGGAGTGTTCCTACGATGAGGAGACAATCAAATCTATCGAAACGAATAGGAAAAAGCTAGAAGGGCTATTCATTGAAAAAGTAATGAAACTTATGGGCATCAAAAGACGTGAGCGCATCCTCCCCTCTCCCCAACCCTCTTCCATAATACTGATATCAATACTATTCAGCACCCCGCTACTACCCCCCAAAAACCAATGCCGACCTCCGAAACCTCCACAAAGTAATCGTAGAAACGAACGCCCAAGACCACGAAAAGATCTCCGTGCTCTTCTACCTCCTCCAGCCCTTCGACGATCCAACCGGAAAACGCGAGTTCTCCAACGAATTCGAGAAGAAATACTATCTACCGGCACGGTATTCGATATACATGAAAGGGTTATGGCATTTAGACAGACAGGAATTCCGAGTTCGTCCCCCAAGCCATACCATCTTCCCATACAACAACTAACGAAATTATGATCTCAGGACGCAGTGCAATACCTCACAAGCCCAACCCTAATCCCCACCTTCCCCGACGAAATCCTCGAAGTCCTCGTCCGGCACGCCTCTCCACACAACGACCTAACCCTCCCCCTCTCCTACTACCACACCGTTCTCCCCTCCCTAACAACACAATCATCAGTCGAACACCTCCACTCTGCCCTCTGTCGCACCTCCGTCACAGAAGCGTTCTATTTCTCCCGTTCACAACCAGAACCTACGCGATTACATATGTTCGAGATGTTGATTTCGCTTGTACTACATAACTCGCCTGCGGAAACGATAGCGGATCGAAGCGTGGAGTTGGTAAATTTACCGTTTAGTGAGGAGGAGGAGAAGTGGTTTGAGGAGTATTTGTTGAATGGGGAAGGAAGGGGGTTGAAGAAGGCGAGGGATACGGTTATGATGAGGAGGATTGGGACCGGGAGGTTTGAGGAGAGTCTTGCGCTGAGGAAAGGGGTTAGCGGGCGGGCGATCAATGGACTGGATTGGAGTAGCTTAGTAGGCGCGGTGCAGGATGGATTGGGCCCAAGGGTGGAGGTTTGAGATGATTTTTATCGGCAGGCAAAGGCTGGGGATCTGAGAATTTGGTACCCATCACCAGCGTTTCTGCACGAATCTGATTGACAGAGTATCCGGATCGTAAATGCTGATCTCTGTAGATAAGTAGGATAGGCTCACGCGTTGTCTCTTGAATCCTGCACTCAGATCACTTTGCATCTCTAGGATGTGACATTAGACATTACATTGATTCTGACACCATTGCTCATTGCTGAAGTCATCTATCTACGCCATGAAACCCTTCTGCGCAGAACGCGAGCCGCTAAAACTCAAAGTCTAAACTACCAGGAGAGAGCCACAATCTCATACAAGTCCCGCCTTCGCCATGCTCCGTGAAGTATACATCCATCTCGTTCATCTCAAATACGTTGCCTATTCAACGTCACACACCTCTCTCTCCTGCAGTTCAGCTTTCCTCTCATGACCATGTTCACCGCCAACGCAGTCGGAACTGTACTTCTCCTCCCACAGCTTTCTCAAGACCTCGTAAAGGAAAGCATATTGCTCATAGGCCTGCACCATGGTTTTTCTCTGCTCGCGCAGTTGGTTGACAGTTTCAAATACTGGATCATGGCCCATGTGCTCTTCCTCCCAATTCTCCCAAGATCCACCAAGCAGTTCTCCAATCAAGAACTCCAGAGCGACGAAAGTACCAGTTCGTCCGACACCAGCACTGCAGTGAACAAGACGAGGATTCTCGCCACGTCCGTTAGCCTTTCTCGAAATCTCCATAAGAGCGAGAATACTAGCAACGTTTTCTCCAGCAAGAGCACCGAAGTCAGGCCAGTTGGGATACAAGTAATGCCAGATTGGCTTTTCCTCGTCCTCTCCTTCAACGGTCATGGAGAATTGTCGAACTTCGATGGAAGTACCAGGAATTCCAGGCTCTCTTGAGACAAAAGTAAGAGTGCCTTTGAACTCTTCTCCGAGCTCGTTCTTTTCGTTGATAATGATCGGTGCAGAGTTCTCATCAACTGGATAGTATGGAAAACATTTTTCAATAGTTTTAGATGGATCGTCTGGGCTTGGTCCATGGGTCGGGCTCAACATGATGACAACGGCTGGTGAAGAGTTATATGGCGTAGCCAACTCGTGCCAAACCATATGCCAGACATGATCAACAGTTTGCGACTTGGGACCTTGCATACAGATGTATTTGTCCTGGATGCCCTTCTTGAGGTTACTCTGCTTGGATGCAGTAGAGACAAGAGTAACAGGTGAGGCGTTGATATAATCATTAACACCTTCGGGGACGTGAAGCTTGATACGGTTGTTTGCCCAAGGATGGATATTGTTATAACGATCAAGAACTGGATCTGGGTCTAAACGTGACCATTCTCCTGCGCCTTCCTTTCCGGCAGCAAGACGTTCATTCTCAAGGCGGACCAGTTGAGCATATTTGTCTTTGGTTTCTATACTTCTATCAGTACTAGCTTTCGTAAAGGTTGTCAATAGCATGCAACTTACCAATCTCCGTCAACTTTAAAAACTCAGGCATTTCGAGAGTGTCTGAAGCTGCTGGTTCTGCTGCTGCTCCAGGTTTTCCTGCAACCTTTGCGGCCAGTTCGTCGTCAGCAGCTGCGGCGGGTTTTCCCAAACATGAACCATCCATCTGAGATACGGTTGACTCATGCTCGTTTGGAGGGGTGTCGGGGGAGTGAGCGCGCTTAGAGGAGGTGCGGAAACGATCCATCTTGCTTAACCAACCAGGTGATCGACCTCTTTCTTTTGGCGACTCTGATCTTGTTCTAGAGTCGGGCGCAGAAGGTGACTCGTGACGCCTTCGAAAGGCACGTATTCGGTCCACGGTGGTGGAGCCCGCAACTATAGCAGTGCGAGCGAGGCTGCAGGAAGAAATAAGGCTGAAGGTGGGGTGGAGCTCGCCCGGGAAATGTGGAGGGGAGTGCGGCGGGAGTGGTGTGGGTTGCAAGTAAAGACGGCTTGAAGAATCCCTAGGGTGAATAGAGATCCTGGTCTTTGAGGAATTCGATCCTAGTCAGGACGGGGAAATATGCGAATCCAGAACCTGTCGAAGGTCTCGGCTCGTTCAGAGACTGGAGGAAGTAACCTGCACGATGCGGTAGGCGGTGGGTGTCAAGTGCATGCAGCAATGAATGCTTGGCTGGGGTGCCAAAATTCAGGGGAAGATATGCTGGGTGTGTGAGGCTGTGAAGAAGTGCGTCAAAATGTTAGGAGCAAAGAAATGTAGAAGGTGAATGAAGTTGTCAAGTGAGAAGAGGGAAGAAGCAGGAAGAGCGGAGAAAAGCTAGGAGGCAACGCAGATTGAGGGGCAAAAGGCAGGAGGGAAGCACTTGACTTTTCGTCCTTTGTTTTTAGAAGGGAGAAAATAACACCAGTGGTCGTGAAGGAAGGCGTGCGTGCACGAGACTAGAAGGCGGCTGCGATTGCCGCATTGTCATTCAATGTCCGCTTCCTAAAGCAGCAGGGAAGAGGCCATCGTGCCTCCCCGTCGACGAAATGCATCTCCGAGTTTATCGCCACCACTTGCCCCTCTTACACATTTGTAACCACTCGCGCCTTCGCTTCTCGTAGCTGCTGGAATTCTCTTGATAAGGCGCATTGACGAGAGGAATCTCGTGATGGTAATACGATTGTGAGCATGATGTGGTTGAGAGTGCTCGAGGTGTGTGTTCCTGGCTTCCACCTCCAAACATTACTAACAATCCCGAAGGCTTGGTTAGTAGCAAGAGTACGTATTTACATACCAATCCATCTATCTGAATTGCATACCAATCACCAGCCTGCAGCTCCTCGCAAGTCCAACTTTCCATCGCGGTGTCCGAAGAGTGCACAAAAGGGTGCACGAAATTCGACATGGCAAAGACCCGTCGGAGATGGGTGGAACAGCCATCGATGGTAGGATTATTCTTACGAGTACCTCGAGAATATTTTGCTGATTGCTTGCAAATCCAGCGGGGAAGTTTGATGGCAAGAAGTTCTTGACGGCTTATAAGGAAGAGCTGAAGCAGCAGTTTTGGGGAGCGAAGAATAAATGAGAGGCGTACGAAATACTCGAATACCATCGATTCAGGATGTACAAAACTTGCCAATACGGGCTGCGACAAGAGAGGCGTTCAGGACATCTATGATACACATTACAAAGGGAAATCCGGGTCCGGGGGCGTTTGGGGCATCTGCTGGAAGACAGCATACGCACGAAGCGTCCGTGCATTTACACATCCTACTCCAAATACATAATCTTCTCTCAAGACATGGTGTATACTTTGGTCTATCTATGCTGCAATTGATGCTATAACCCGCATTTTCCGGAAACTTGCGCATGACCACCCACAGCAAGATAGACATTCAACCTTTGAGTATTTCATGACCGTTCGTCCGATGTGGTGAAAATCACCCTCTTTCTGTAGACATTGAAATCCTCCATATCTACAGCTCTATACTCACTTCGGATATTTAGGTTTCTAAATGGGCTTCTTTCTCTGTATCATTTAGAAGAAAATTTACCGTTAAATATACTTTAGGTAAAAAAGACTTTCCAATCTTCCACAGCCAGGTGAATTTTCCACCTTTGAGTTTTTCGCTACCTTTCGTCCGATGTAGTCGTATTGTCAATAATCATCCGTGAAAGCAACATAACCTAAAGACATATACTTCTAAACATAAATGGCATTGTTTGTAATCAAAATGAATCAACATTGTCAAATACCCGAATGTGCGTAATGACTTTTATGGACTTCAACTGAGACTATTCCTTCCTATCATGGACGAAGGGCAGAATATGCCACAGCGGGACAGATTTTTGAACTCTAGGGTTTTTCCACCTCTCGTCCGATGCAAACGCAGTTCAAGGAATAATTTGCAAAGTAGGCAAGACACGTCAAGGCAACTCGCATATTCACGATTACTCACGAAGTATCTTTGACAATGATTGTAGTATTAAAGTCTACCTCATCAGAGAGATATGCCAAATATCGCTACCAGATAAACATGCTAGTTTATTCATAAGCCTATCCCAATATACGCCTGTTATATACTCCATGCATTTTCTCTCGGGCTATATGGTAAAATCCATAGCGATAAAATCCCATCCAGCGCCTTGCTAAAATCCGTATCCAGAATGCCAATCGATGTCTATGCCTATACCCAGAAACGAGACCCGCTCTCTTTCCATCCGGTTCTAGTCGCTACTATCAACAGCAGCACTAGAATGCCCACTGCCGCCATCAACAGTCGCGGCCGAACTCCCAGCTGGTAGCTCTTCGAGAATGCGACGATCAACCTCCATCTCAAACTCCTGCTCCCTCTTCGCAATAGTCTCGGGATCGACCTCCCTTACATGAGCAAGCATATCAATACTAACATCGCTATCCTCCTCCTCTTCCTCCCCCGCTTCTCCCACATTGTTCACAATATTCACATTCATCGGCAAATCACTAGCAACGCTTTCGTCAACTCCTACACCTGCACTTGATAGGTCTAGACTCGCATTGTCGATATCGCGCTTTAGGCGTGAGATCCCGGAGATTGATGAAGCGCAGTCGGATTCCCATTCTTCACTGCTGATATCTGCGTACCACGCCGTTGCAGCCGGTAAGATGCTAGGTGTTAAATGCTCAATCTTTGCACTTAATACCTTGCTCTTGACCGGGTAACCTCCATCTAAATGCATTGATTGATGATCATGCGATTGTGGTTTAAGTGAAGCAGTAGCTTTGAGGCTTGCGAGTTTGGCGGTGATATCGTCGTGTTCGGAATTCTTGAATGCTTCGAGAGGTTTACGAGGTACGCGATGAACGAAGCGTTTCGTTTGGGGGCCTGGCGCAGAGAATTTCGATAATTTTGCATTTGTAGCAGTGTCGAGTTTTGTTCTGAGAGTTGTAACGGTGACGACGAAGTGGTCTGCTGGTTGTGTTCCACCAAGGCCGCTAGCACCGAGCTCAGGCAGGTCGTTGATGGAAGAGGTGGTAAGTGGTGACCATTCAATTCCGTTCATGTTTTCTACATCTCCATCGTCTTGGACCAATTCGGGAGTCTTGGTGCGCGACTGTTCAGGCCGAAGCCATTCAGGGGTGCGAGAATAGTCTTTGAATGGACGGAAAGAGAGGAGGGAACCGGATGTAGTTCGATTCAGTGCACCAGGTATTCGTCGTGATGAACAGCCGATCGCATCCTGTGCGTGGTTGCTGTAGCCATCTCGACCTACACTGGTTGGATGAAACGGTGTGGTGATATTTCCACGGTCGCCAGATAAATCCGTACAGAACTTCGCTCCGCTGTAGAATACTATCGGTCCATCATCGCGCTTTCGTTTTCCACCTGATCCAGATCTCGATCTTCGTGTCCATTGTTGACCTTGTCGTGGTGAGCTGGGACCGCTATCGTCACGAGCGTAAAACTCGTTTAAACCATCATCGTCCAAGGACAAAAGAGACTCTTCTTCTGAATTTCGGTGTTTAAAAAGGGGTTTGTAGTGGAAGGGATCAGCGTGCATCGAGGCCGCAGCAGCATGGGAGACCGGTGGCCTCGGTTCTGAGAGAAATTGATCTTCGGTGATATGTTCCTTATTGGCTCTTTCCAACTTCCGCCTCTTCCTACTATGTTCATCCACACTGTCGCTATCCTGAGAATGTGGCCTTCCAATGCTTGCGCCACTGTCGCTGCTTAATCGTGTGCCTTCTGTGCCGCCTCTCCATCGGATCTTTCGTCCATCACGAGACAGCTGGAACTTTGCACTCACATCTGCAACAGCGGAACGGACGAAATCCGGCGTGACGTTGATGATGTGTAACTGAGCCATGGAGATTAACAAATTTAAATAAATCCAGCCTTGGGCGTCCGATTCGACGTCGCCAGAATCTTCAGTGATGAGTTGAGGGGTTGACAGTCCCAAGTGGCGAATGTATTCTATGTTGTCCTGTGGAACCTGAGCGCGATCTGGATCCAAGTCCAGTGGTCTTGTTGGACGCTGTTCTGAAAATACCATTGACTCGTTTCGATTGCAACACTCGGTTGAGCCTTTCGAATCAGTGCTTGCTACGTCGGCGAGGCCTCTGGGTAATGGATTGTCTAAATCCATATTCCTCTCTATGATGTGAGCTTCTCGAACACCTTCCGTCGGAATTGGTAGAGTCATATCTTTCCGATCAGCATTGGCAGCTGATTTTGATACCTCCTGCTGCTGTAATGGCTGGCTATGGTCTCCAAGAATTCCAATCACTTTCCCTGTAAATAATTGTTCTAATCGCCGAACAACCAATTTCTTTTTCTGTCTTTCTGTCATAACTACTGAATGCTTTGGAAGCAGGCCTTCTGGAATATCATGAAGAAATGCTTGGATCTTTTGATCCTTTGAAAATTTTATATTGTAAATATCCATTCCAGAGTGATTTGATGTAGACTTCGACGTGGGACCCGAATTTGACATCGAGGCATACGCGGAATCGACCGGTCGCGAATTAGAGGTTGAGGAAGACGAGGGATTTTTCGAAGCCGAACCGCCAGAGCCAGAGCGGAGCATAGCAAGGTATGGGAGGAGGGTCGACTTTTGCGCATCGTGAGAACCGCGGGGGAAGCCATTCCCATCTGTGGAGCTATTGACAGCGGAGGCAAAGGTACGAAGAGTCTCTTCCAACTCCCGTCTTTTGCGCGATGGCAAGCCGTGTATCTTGACCTCAAATAACCTGTCTTTGTCCAAATACGGGTTATATGATGCTTCATATTTCCTTAGCCTCTTTCGCAACTTCTTATTCTCAATCGTTAAATCGTCGATAACGCTTCTGTAATCGTCCGCGCTGTTACCGTTGTCGATTATAGGCGCGGATCCAGGTATTAATCGGCTCAAGATTACATGGCTTGGTCGAGGTTCATTTGACTCAGATGGATTAGAAGAACTATTTTGGTGGATGAGGTATGGAGGTTCTCCTGCAATAATCAACGTTAGAAACGAAATTCTAATAATCAATTCCACAAAATCTCTCATATACCATCGTCGAAGCTCTGGCGCGCGCCAGTTTCCGGTTGCCTATTTGAACGATCGAACCATTTCTCTACTGTCATGCCCGGAGAATCTGCGCTACCATTGCTGTTGTTGGAAGATTGTCTTGAGGAAATTTTGAAAGGTGTGTCTTTTCCATATTGTGACACCAATTCATCCCCCTTTGTAGACTTCGTGGATGGTCTATTGTGACGCAAGCTGACCGATAAATGTGCTGGAAGCCGTCGAGGATGCGAACTCAGAGGAGCAACTTTGTACATTTTCAAAGCGAGTGCCTTGTCATTGCTTCTGCTCAGGTTCTTGTTTAACACCACAGCATAACAAAGTCAAGGAGAGGTTGTTGATCGTTTGCGAAACAGTACGTACCAAAATATGTCATATCTAGTCCGTGTAAGTGCTTTAATATGCCAGTATGCGGCAAACAAACTGCTTGTTTAATGAAAGAGCCGTAAACACAATGCTATTATGCGGAAATGTTGAATTCGTCTTTCTAACAAATAGTATTGAAAATCGAGATCGGCCGGGCAATATCGGACCCGTCATACCAAACTCAACTCGACTGATTTCTGAAAGGCGGAGTAAAGGGGCCGACAGCCTAAACAGTTCAACAGTGTATATTACTTGCTCTGGGTAAGAATAGGTGGACAGATATGTGGTCTGGCGGATATCCTAAATCTTTCAAGATGGGTAGCTTGAGGGATCAATTCAAGGTAAACGAGGATCGAAAATCAATCATTGAATCGTTCAACCAATTTCGTACTGGGCTAGACCGGACAAGACCCATCGAGCCGGACTGGCAAGGGCATCGACCGATGAAAGGGACCACAAGGAGCATGGCGGCGTTTTGGATCGAATGCTTCGATTTTGGCTGGCGATTTGAAGTTACTCCTCGATTTCTGCGAAATTCAGATTTCCTCGAGATCGAGAAGTCCTGGTTGGCGGACAGAACTTAGTCAGCCCTCTGGTCCTCGATCGACCCATCGGCTTGCTTGTGCTGCTCGGACGTCAATGTCGATCAACCAATCACTTGTGGTTGCCGGCTTCCCCTAGCTTCGACCGCGCCGCTCGCTTCTGAGGTCTTCGTGCCAAGTTTGAGACTTGACACTTCCTTTATTGTGTTCTGGAATTTTGACATGGTATTCTGATATTGTTGAAGCGTCATGAAATGTAATCCGGATTGTTTTCAGATATACAGGCTTCATCAACAACAATTCTTTCAAAACTGTATAATGGAACAAAGACATATCAGACTCAAAGAACTCTCACCTACTGTAGTCCGTGAGGTACAACCCTGAAAAGCTGAGTTGCCTCAAGGTTGCGTGCAGTAGTGGAAGACCCTTGATCTTCCATCGCAACCTCGTATGATGCAACGTCCCTCAACGTCCCTCCACTAATTTGCGGGTCGTTGACGGGTCTACGATTTTGACAGTTCTGGGTGGCCAGTCGCTGCATCCATCTAACCTGATTCCTTGCTAGTTTTGGCAATCACCCCTCCTGTTTGATGGGTCTCAGAAAATCGGTGATGAATTCGACAATGCTAATGCTATCACGTGATGATGAGGTCTTTACAGTAGCCCGTGTTATCATTGGTAGGTTTTTGAGCACAATGGCATTTTTGGCGAATAGCAACAATGATTGGATTTTGTGTGTTCCAGGTGTATCCCGGTGGACTAAGCGGTACGCTAAAGTGAGTTCCTGATTTTGATCGAAAATATCTGTGCTGATGTGAGATATCGCCGCTTGATTCAAACAGTCCACAATTCAGTGCCTTGTCAACAGTTCTCAGAAAATATCCTCGATCGTCAGCTCAGAACTGATTTGGGCTCCTTCTCCACAAACCCCCTCTTCGTTCTTCTGCCATATCTTTGCTTCAGGTGTTTAGTTGCCTGATTCTAGACTCACTTATGGTTATGTTTCGCATTTTGTAAAACCAGAAGTAAGAATACAACTCGATATAATTCTACCACTATAAATCAACTGGACGGCTCGCAATAGGCAGGTATGAGATGCAAGAAGAAAAGCCTATTGCTGGGTCCACTAATGAAGACATAACGGCTCAAACTAGCAAAAGCATTAAGGGTACTATTTCCTCATCGAGAGCACTCTCATCCGAATCTCTCGATTCTCTGAACTGCCAGCGAATATGCAAAACAGGAAATGAAACCAGAATGTTTACTCTCTTCAGGTGTGCGTTGGTCCATAAAGTGTCTAGGATACTCACACACCGCCGTGAATCTATTGAGTACCATATTGATGCGCGAAGGGGGTCTTCTAGTTTCAAGGAACTCAGGCTAATTCCCAGAAAACACCTCTGCGTAAAGGCATTTGAGCCACATTGGGTGGATGGAAGATCTCGATCCCGCTTCTTGGGTTCTATGAAGTCTGGCGTCTGTGGCATTGACTCTTGAGGAAGTGAAGGAGCCATTATTTCACCCGACAAAATCCTGATGGCAGGAACAAAACAAATCTCAGATACACGGTCTAGCTCTACGTGAATCTGTCTACTTCGCCAGGTTATACTCGCTGTCATCTTATGTCTGAGAGAAAGCACGAAAGTCGAAGGACTGATGTGTAAATGAAAGAAACCAAAACGAGTCTACTCACAACGCTGGCTCGGCGACTTGCCCTTATCTTGACTATAATCCCCGTTTGAAGGGTAACACAACATATGCTCTAATGACCTCATCCGGCTGCAAAGAAATTCTACACCATAGGCCAGAAGCGTTGGGTTTTATATCAGAGCCTAATGCCTCTTAAAATATCTGATTGATTCGTGCTTAGTTTGCAGGGCTACTCGGCGCGTGTCATGCGCACTGGCGCTCATCGTGAACAGGTCGCAAGTCGGCGTCAAGTCCACTCAGACTTCGGTAGCCGGGCTGAGACGGATGCAGGTAAGATATATCTCGCAGGGTATTTGTTGGATCCCTTGATTTTCTTTTGAAAGTCGTCTTTTCGTTGCATGTCGCATTATTCTGGATCGAGATCTCGTCGCGATCTGGGGCAGCTCCCGCAATTCCTCCTAGCACCGGCGTCGGTTGCCGATTCAAGACGGAAGATGGTCGCTGGGGAGCGCGAGTTGATATACTCCGTAGATATCAAGTTGGCCGTCAAGATGCTTGCAAGCTGCAACGACATATTCAACATCTGAAACCTGGACGACGGTATGTTTTCCGCGTTTGTCGGTCACGTTTGTTGGAAGGAGACCGCGTTCTTCGGACGTTTCCGTGGTTTACCGCTCTTCGCTTCTCGGCTGCGGGGTGGGAGCTGGGGAAAGCATCGGGATAAGAGTTTAAGCGGATTGCTCGAGCTTCCTGGAGGGTCAAAACCCCAACGGTGCTCTTTCTCAAGATTTGTTAACCACTTTCTTTGCTGTCACACCTTGACTTCTCTTTGTATTGAGGCTACTTAGTTGTATTCTCACTTCACAATGTCTTCCGCAGCACTTTGCTTCCGCAGCGCGAGAGCGTACACCCGGAATTCTACCAAGGTATGTTCGCAAGCTTATAGCATTCCAATTGAAGCTCTTGCTTATTTACCTATTTGCAGCAATCAATTTTGCTGGCTCGGACCTTTGCCTCAACAGCTCGTCGACATGAGATCAACAAAGTCCTCCCTTCGGCAGCGGAAGCGCTGAAGGATATGAAACCCAACACCACAGTCCTATGCGGAGGATTCGGCCTATGCGGAGTTCCAGATACCCTAATCGATGAGATCCTCAAGAAGAAAGACATCACCGGGCTGACCGCTGTCTCGAATAATGCTGGAACTGACGAGTCTGGATTGGGCAAGCTTTTGAAGACGAAGCAGATCAGAAAGATGATTGCAAGCTACATTGGAGAGAACAAGACATTCGAAAAAATGTATCTCACGGGCGAGGTGGAATTAGAATTGACACCTCAAGGAACACTCGCAGAACGTTGCGCAGCAGGAGGCAAGGGAATACCCGCTTTCTACACACCAGCCGCTTTCGGGACAGTGGTGCAGACCGGCGAGCTTCCTCTACGAAATAACGCAGATGGAACGCCAAGAGGTATGAAAATTTTCTTTATTTCTTCATTTTCCAGCATTCTCTAGCAGCATAGAGATATGGTCTTGGGACACTGCCCATCGCCATGTTGGTTTTTGCTATGCTACCCCACTTTCCGCACTTCCCAGCCACTTTCCCTTTCTTGGAATGCAAGCTCATCTTTTGTCCACAGAATATTCCTACCCAAAAGATGTCAAGGTGTTCGATGGCAAACAATATCTTATGGAAGAGAGCATTAAGGGCGACTATGCATTCGTCAAGGCATGGAAGGCAGACAAGCTAGGAAATGCTCAATTCAGACTCGCCGCAAATAACTTCAACGGTGCCATGGGTCGTAATGCCAAGATGACAATCGTGGAAGCCGAGAATATCGTAGAGCCAGGTGAAATCCCTCCTGAAGCTGTACACTTGCCAGGGATCTATGTCAAGCGAGTCATTCAATCGATCACTCCCAAGAACATCGAGAAGTTTACATTCGCGAAGGATCCGAACGACCCCGCTGCAAAGGCAGCTCTCGGCTCTGGTGACACAGCTGCGAAGCGTGAGCGAATCGTCAGACGCGCTGCGAAGGAATTCAAGAATGGCATGTATGCGAATCTTGGTATTGGGATGCCTATGTTAGCTCCTTCCTTCGTTGGACCTGAGGTTGAGGTTCAACTACAATCAGAGAACGGTATTCTTGGCTTAGGACCATACCCAGTCAAAGGCAAGGAAGACGCTGATCTCATCAATGCTGGTAAGGAAACTGTCACATTGAAGGCAGGAGCCGCTGTCTTCGGTAGCGAGGAGAGTTTTGGTATGATCAGAAGTGGTCGTATTGATCTCACAATTCTTGGTGCTATGCAAGTCTCAGGAAATGGAGACTTGGCCAACTGGATGTTGCCAGGAAAGATAAAGGGATTCGGAGGTGCCATGGATCTTGTCAGCAACCCTGAGAAGACCAAGGTTGTGGTAAC
Organism: Halenospora varia; assembly: GCA_020726485.1. NCBI lineage: Eukaryota > Fungi > Ascomycota > Leotiomycetes > Helotiales > Solenopeziaceae > Halenospora > Halenospora varia. The sequence goes on from JAHEWH010000007.1 coordinate 1,083,330, forward strand.
CATGGAGCATACTGATAAGAAGGGCAACGCCAAGATCATGAAGCAATGTGCTTTCCCGTTAACAGGAAAGGCTTGCGTGTCGATGATTATCACAGAGCTAGGTGTATTTGAAGTGGACTTCGCAACAGGCTTGACACTGACCGAGATCGCTGACGGCGTTACTGTGGAAGAGATCAAGAGCAAGACGGAAGCACCATTCAAGGTTGCGGATGACTTGAAGCCCATGCTCTAAAGACGGGGCATGGACTTGATTTTTGGCAAATGGCGTTACATAGCATTGGGTTAGGTTTTGGAAAAGCCTCGGCTGTACTTTAGGCGTCTAGATATCTATGAAATTGCCATTTTCACACTATTTCTTAATCTTGATGTTCTGATTCGGCTTGTTCCCCTTTCCCCACAAACGAGGATAATCACGTGCTCGGGGCGGAACTTGTCCGAACTCGGCTTCCGGGAACTTCAAACATCGTCGTGATAAAGACATTCCTTCAAAGGAAGTACACACACTTGAGCACTCTCTTCCACTAAGCATCCGGGACTGATATCTTAAACCATAACAACTCACTTCCCCGTTTGGTTCCAATCTACAACATTTCCTGGACTCGGACTATTCGACTCGATCCATTATCACACTTCGACCTAAGTACCAAAATCAACATGGACATTCCAAACTCGCAACCATCACTATCAAAATTCATACTCTTCCCCCTCCTACCCACCGAACTCCGTTTTAAAATCTACACCCACATCGCCCACCTCATCACACCCCCGATCCTCCATCTCAACTTCTCCCCCTTCCTCCAAACTTACATCCCAACCATCCCACCTCCCCTCCTCCTCTCCCTAACCTCAGAATCCCGAGCATTCTCTAAGGAATCCTACACCTACCTCAAACTCGGAACATCCTCAACTCAACTCCCTGTTCCAATCCTATTCCCCCTCACCACTTTGTACTTGACTTTACCGCCAAGTCCGCCATTCTTGAGGGATTTAACGTACTACTTGAGTGTGAGCCCGAGTCGGCATGAGATTGAGAGGTTGGCGGTTGATTTAAGGGTGTGGAATGAGCTTTGTGAGGGGGGATTCTTGGGAGTGCTTGCGGGCATGAGGAGGTTGGGGGTGGTGCTGCTTGTAGTAGAGTTTGGGAGGAGGTTTGAGGGGGGTTTGGGGTTTTTGGAGGCGCCTGAGTGGAGGTACGTCTAAAGAGTGTAGTCTCAGGTAGCCACTCTGAAATCGGTGCTAATTCTCATGCAGGGGCGATTTGAGGTGGCTTGCTGGACGAGCACGTGAGGGTATTGTTCAGGAGAGAAAGAGGGGGCAGATGGGGTGGAAGAGGGGTGGAATTGAGGGTGAGTGCAAGGGGATGGGGGGTATTGAGGTTAGGTGTGTTATTTTGACGAGGGGTGGGGAACATGCTTGATTAATGGTCGTGGCATTTACGAGCTGGAAAGTTAGCATTGAGTCGTCAAACCGATTAGAATCATTTCGGTTTTAAACTCACTTGCGGAGCGGGTTCCACGAAACTACTGCTCCATGTACATGTTTGAGGTATCGTCGTCAACTTCTCATCAACATTTCCAACTAAAGCTAACCCCATCTAAGCCCACGAAATTTGCCCGGGAATAGCAAACCAAGGATATGCAACCACAAGCTTCGCAAAGATACCTCGACCATCGGCCAATCAGTCCGAACAAATACATTGCTACCCTCCTTCAACTATCTTAGATGAGGAGTTCTCAAGTGATTGCTGTCAGAAAAGAGAATCTTCGATCCTCACGAAGTACTGTCGATATCTCCAGAAATATTCAGATGACCTACTCAATCACTTGGTCGGCCCGCATAATGCCGGCGCCAAAGGGCTTATCCAGTTCAAGGAACACCTATGTATCTAGTCATAACTTACAAGAGCCTGAGAGTATATACTGTTGGCTGGGTAGCAGGGGCATCATCCATACCCGTTTTGGTATCCTCCTACTATTGCTAACGAATATGATACAAAGACGGATTTTTATATTGTCTGAAGGGCTCAAGTAGCAGAAACAAGCATTCATCAAGTGTCTAGACTTTAGATGGTTCGGTGCCTCAGTGCAAGAGAATAAGTGAATTGACCTACTCCTCAGCCTCCATTGCTCTTGTGTCAAGGAAGAGGTATCTTCTTTCTTTTGATTCTCTTTAGCCTTTGCCTAACCCGTTCCCAGACTACTACTACCGGCTACATATACAGCCATTACTCCCATTCCCACATCATGTTGAAATGAATCCTCCGTATTAGCCCATGTAGTGTGGGAGGAGTTACGCCAAACTCACTTGATCGAATCCTTGTGCTTCAAGATCAACTCAAACTAACTTGGAAAAACTTACTCGCGAATCTAACTTCGTCTCACAACACCCGTTGCGTAAGTAAATACTTCGAATTCGGCCTACTGACAGCATATATGAAATTGACATAAGCGCTTACGATTACAGATATTGGCACATTGTCCAGCGTGTTTCTCTCGAGTAACTGTCAGATGATATGTCCAAGTAAAGAGAATCCAAGAAAGTCAACAAGAATTTATTATCATAAGTTTAAATGGAACATGCGTCCGGTTCCTTACAATGAAATATAATTCATGGCAAGATCAATTCTTAATGTATGCCAGTTTTAGTCCTTGGGGACCTTTTAAGTTGCCAGGAGAATGTCGATAATGCAATTGAATATTAATTAGCAGAACCTTGAAGGCGGTATTGCCTATTGGCAACAACAGGAGAATATCTCTCGGGTCTCGTTCTCAGAGCTCACTCGCTTACAGACAATGTCTTCTAGCAATAATGTCAAAGAAACCGTTTGTAGCAATCAGAAAATAATCAAAACCATACAAGTTTATAATTAATTTTCTGAGGCTCTCATATACTTTCAGTTTGTATCCTTTGTCGATTGCGCCTAGTGACTTTGCTTCATTCTTGATCTCGTGCTATTTATATTCTAAGACAAAAGGTCAGTGCAGCGTTCTGCTCAATATTTCTACTGACTGACCAGTTCTCAGCTCATAGCACAGTAGTTTCCGGGGGAGCAATTATGAGGGTATTCAATGATTCCTTGCTCCAGGGAAAATGGAAATGTCATACTGCCACACTAGTGCCCATCAAATCAATCAAAGGTAGTTGCTTCAGATACCCCTTTTGGCCAATGCGACTGCACACTCATGCATGAACACAAATGCAACAGAACCTTCAATATGAAGAATGGACAAAGTTGGGGTTCTATGGCACGAATTTTACTCCGTAGAGGCCGTAAAGGCAGAAGAGTGTTGTGTCAAAGAATGGCGGGGTGACAGCACAAAGCAAGGCTGCTAACAGCGTTGTCCAAAACTCTCAAGAGCTGAGGGATATTCAGCAAGGGAGTAATGAAAAGGAATTGAGTTTGACGTCCTCTCATCTCTTGGTTGAGCTACAATCATATCAAACTTTGGATAATTGGAAGTATGCTGAAGAGAGGTTCGCATAGTATGGTTGATAACTTCTCTCTTGAAGTTATTAGCATCCTCTACAGGACGTCGAGGTGCTTATATAAGATGCATGAGGCAACAAATAGCAATACTATATAAAGTTGAAACTTATGATCGTCCTCGTCGAAAGCGCTTGCATCCTTCTGACTGGTTCAACAAAAGTGTCAAACATCCAAGCACACCTCACGTCCAACCAGCACCTGAAACTATGCTAGTGCTCTCGTATATAAAACTTGTTTCCCTGAATAAGGCAACCTCCTAACCACAAAAGGCTGGGAGCGCACGAAAGACAGCCATGGCGCACTCGATGTGTGGTGTGGCAGTTTACCATGAATTCGCTCTCTGTGTGAATGGGCGGCACCACAATAACTCGATTTCCAACAACACTTCTCGGCAAGGTTTCGGATCAAGTTATCTCCAAGCCATTTAAGGGAGATTTTTAGGGCCTGACATCAGCACTAAGGTTGACAGCATATGATACCCCACACATCAAAGCTGCTAGGACCTACAGAAAATTCCTGCCTTTGCTTTCCGAGACCCTGCAAATCGAAGTAGAGACTTGTAGGATAGGTAGGCAATGCAGATTTGCCAACAAGGATCCCATATACCATTTAACTTTACTCAGTTTGAACGTTTTTGGAGGCTTCAAGCTTCATGTGATGGCTCCTTATACTCGAAAGGAGATAAGGCCTGACATTAACAGTTCGTCAAATGAAGCATGTGGATAAACCGCACTTCTCCTATCCTTCTAGAAGGAACCCAGTAGCTATCGACCGGATCTTATGCCCCTTAGCAAGATTTGTGCGAAAGAGTACTGTAGAGATTGCCATCTCCACCCTCAGTTCAACAGGCCTCGAGACACATCTATCACCGGATTGAAGACAATGAGTATAATGGGCATTTTCGTTGCATATTTCTCATGGGCTCATAACATGCTGAGTAATATGCTCTTGAAGCATAGGACATGGTATCGGGTGCTGGCTCCTACATCGTTGCCCCTATCTTATTTACGATTGGCCCTCCATCCTCCTCTGCAATATTCTCCTCGCATCATAATTCGTCAATCTCGTAAAGCCCAACTTCCTGATCGCTGCTTCCGCCTGCGGATTCGTGGCAAATATCTCCTCAGAAGCTTCCTTCAGAGTCATCCCTCCCTCTTCATTCTCGATTGGCAAATTCAGCAACGCAACTCCTTCCCTTAACCTCGGCATGCTAAGAGAAGAGCCTGAGGTTGTAGAGTTAACGATGGACTCGACGACGCTCTGAACCGCGAGCACATCTTGCATTAGACGGGCAGCACCGAGTGTGGTAAAGTCCTGCCCCGTAAGAACCTCTTGGAAGAGAAGATCTTGTAAGCTGTCGAAGGCAGCACGCCATATGCGGCGGAAAGGTGGATAGGCTAAGGTCTTGTAGAGGAAGGTCATGTTTTGTTTCATAGTCTGATGGAGCATTAGCACATGAAAGTTCCATGGAAACGATGAAATCTCACCTGAAGTGGCTGATCCAGTTCAGCAGTTACCACGAGGTACGCTGCTGAACCAGAAGTAGATTCGTCGCCAACAGTCGTCCATTGTGGCTTACGAAGATACTCTCTAAATTGTGTTGGGAAAGCATGTGAGATAGCTTGTGTAATCAGACTTTCTGCGCGTTTCTTCACGCGTTCGTAACTTTCGATAGTCACATCGAAAACAGAGCCTTCGTTTTCAGATCCAACTGCGCCAGATGTGCAATCCTTGACTTCGTTATATGTCATGGTACCTGCAAGATTGTCTTCTACATCGGTAACTTTAGCTCGATCTTGGAGCTGGTCCCATAGATCTACGAAAAACTGCACAAATTAGCATGCTTGTTTACGGCAATGTTTGGTTGGATTTTACCTCATCATTGGTCCACTCCTTGAGCATGGAAATTACGTGATCAGCACTTCCGAAAACCCTGCAGAGACTCTCTAGACCACCAATACCCTCAAGCTTAGCTTGCTCTTGTTTCGTTACCCCATGTAAAGTACGGCCCACGGTCGTGGTTGTAGCCATGTAGGCTTCTAAGGAATCGTTGAGACGTCCAATATATTGGTCGAGAATTTCCGCTTGAATACCAATTAGAAATCGGACCTTATGTGAGAATCTCCGCAATTTGTTGTATTGTCCCGTCACTGTCTGAATAAGATCTGTGACTTTCGCAGCTCCATACGTGGTTTTGGTCTTTCCTGGGCCATTGCTATCGTAGTCAATTTGACCAGCATCTGAAGATCTGATGATCTCTCGATATCTTTCTAGGGCGAAGTCCTTTTCAACTTGTGACCACCGCTCAAACCAGACATCTAGGACATCCCAAGTGAGACCCTTCCATCCATATACTGGGTTGCCACCATCGTAATTGAAGCTCGTTCTGACAGATTCATCGAAGACCATAAGTTGGTTGACAAACCTGCTTAGGTGTTGAGGTTCTTTTGATAATTCAGATACCAAGGCATCAACCTTTTCTTTTAACACAGGCAGCAATGAAGTGATAAATGCAGCCACAGGATCCACGTATAGTGTGTTACCTGCAAGTGCACTGTTTCGAAAATGAGCAGCCAATATCGGGCCAATATTTTCCCGTAGGAATTCTTCCCATTTCGCTACAGTCCCAAGGAACCACTCAAACATGAAATCTCCAAGCTACATACCATTAGCGAGGATTCTATGATTTTGCGAATGACTTACTCGATGGTTTTGGTTAGTCAGCTTCCCACTAGAGAAGTGATATTTGAATTGAAGGACAAAAGTCTTCGACAGTACGGTCATTGGGAGAAGGACTAGAGGCTCTCGGGCAGCCATGATTTCAGGTGCTTGCAGGTCTAATAGTCTCTCGAAACATTCGCTCCATTCTCTCGAGGCTTCATCGGTAATGCTGGCAACATCTGGCCACTTGGATTTTTTAAGAATTGACTCGAACTCATCCGTCATGATCTTCTTCATTTCCACCCATAAATTATCGGAAGTGGATTGGACATAGTTGACTAGGTGAACAGCAGCACCTTCTGCCGGCTCCTGCAATTGCGCCAAAGATATTGCAAGCTCTTTCAGTTGAATGTATGGTTTCAAAGCTTGCTTCGGATATTCAGGCAGGTGTATTCGCGCTTCCTTTGTCAACCCATCGACGTCTTTCAGCAGTTCGACATATGAGCATGCTAGTTCAACCCTTCGAAGCTTTTCCATAGGACCCTTTAAACGCCTAGTGGCCTCCTCGGGAGTATCCGAATGTGTGACTATCATCAACCGCTTTTGTACGCTATCTTGTTGTCGCTCGAACTCCTGCGTCTGCTCTAGCATAAGGGATACGTGGTTGTCGGAGGCCTTTTTGGCTTCATTGAGCTTGTTTCGGGCATCTTGAAGCTTTGATATGTCAGAGAATGGTGTTGACTGGTGCATGAAAACCACTTACTTGATCCTCCAGCTGCTTCTTTTGCTTGTCAACATTTGCTATTAAAGTTGCCAAACTTCCAAAGTCTGCAGCGGTCTGGATCTTGTCGTTCAGATAGTCCTCCAATCGGATTTCCAACTCGCCCTTAGGAATGTCCTGTTTTGGATCGAGAAGAACAGCAATGGGAGACTTCTCCCGAGTCTTCAATGAAGTTGCCATGTTGGGGGAAGTTGTGTGCGTGGACTTGAATTTTTCGTCTGATCTTGAAGCTCTTTGAGATGTGGTTTCTTGAACAAGCTGTCGCCTCGGCTTGGCGAGCGCGTCAACGCAACGCGACTTCCCAAACCTTCGATGACGGCATCACCCCGAAGCTTCAACAATGTTCCAGCGACAGCACATACGACGACAACCCGAGATGGTGCCTACATTTTGCGACTGATGATAAGCAAGTGAGTAAAAGTGGGATTTAAACACGAAATGAGATTGTCTTCGCCCTTCGCAAAATGGCAAGTCCGGCAAAGAAGCGCAAGCTGAACAACTCCGCTAAGGCATCCTCTGTACCTGCCCGAAATCTCGATTACTTCTTTGGAAAGCGAAAGGACGAGATATCGGCGCAACCTGCTGGCTTGGTGAAGGAGGACGCAAAGGATACCACTGATGCTCCCGCCTTGACCGACGAAGAGTTGGCAAGAAAGTTACAGGCCGAATGGGATCAAGAAAATGCTGATGCTGGGTCGAACTCAAATGTACGAAGTCCGGAAAGAAAAGAGTCGCCAGGTCTATTTGTCCCAGAAGAGAATGGTGCACACAAAACGGACGAATTGAAACATGAAGAGAATGGCAGCAATGTCGATGGTTTTGAACATAAGACGTCAGAGAAGGCCGAGACGGCCACGATTTTTGGCAGCAAGCATACGTTGTCTCTTCAAGCGGCAGGCTCGGCAGAAGATACTACAACCTCGAACATACCATTCGACGAAAACCCGTTAACGTTCGAGCCCTCGAAGTACGTAGAAGAGCTACAAGGACACTGGGTAGCAGAAAGAGGCAACGCATCATATGCTCTTCTTACAAGATGTTTCGTGTTAGTCAATAGCACGCAAAGTCGGATAAAGATAGTCGATACATTGGTCAATCTTCTTAGAACCATCATCCAGGCTGATCCAAGTAGTCTTCTTCCAACTGTACGTACAGGTATATTACAATTGCAATCTTCTCATGCCTTCCACCAGTCTTGTTTTCAAAATTTTGTGATTTAAGTTGCTAGCATTATCTACTCTATATAAATATCAAGTTTACTAAGTACCATGCTAGGTATGGCTTGCGACGAACTCCATATCTCCTCCTTACATATCGTTAGAGCTCGGTTTGGGTGGATCTGCAATATCCAAAGCACTTAAGAACGTTTGTGGACTGGATAATAAGTCTTTGAAAGCACTCTATGACAAAGTCGGGGATGCAGGAGATGTTGCCTTCGAGGCTAAGAAAAAGCAAAGCTTCACTCTGCGCAAACCCAAGCCGCTCACAATTAAGGGTGTTTATCAATCACTTGTGAAAATCGCCAGTACTCAGGGCCTGGGAAGTGGAGAGATAAAACAAAGGATCGTCGATCGACTTCTGCAAGACGCACGAGGGCCCGAGGAAAGTCGGTATGTTGTCAGAACTCTTTGCCAACACGTAAGTCCCATTCGCAATATTCCCGACAGTACAAATCTGACACGGATAGTTGCGTATTGGGGCAGTAAAGACAACAATGCTCATTGCGCTGTCACGAGCATTTCTTCTATCAAGACCTCCCGGCGCAGATTACCCCCTGAAGTCACAGCAAGAGCTCGCGAAACTCAAGAAAGAAGCATTAGCAGAATTGTGGTCGAGACCTGAAGAGATCGTTAAGGCATGCTTTGCCAAAAGACCAAACTATAATGATCTAATTCCAGCCCTTCTAGAAATAGGAGTCTGCGATGAGCTACTCATCAGGTGTGGTCTGGCTTTGCATGTTCCACTACGGCCTATGCTTGGCAGCATTACCAGAGACCTTCAGGAGATGCTCACGAAGCTTCAGGATCGGGACTTCAGCTGCGAGTACAAATACGATGGCCAGAGAGCGCAAGTGCATTGCGACGACCAGGGCAAGGTTTCTATCTTTTCTCGACATTTAGAACTGATGACGGGCAAGTACCCAGATCTAGTAGCACTCATACCAAAGATTCGCGGGGATGGAGTATCAAGCTTTATCATGGAAGGCGAAGTTGTGGCTGTTGATCCTGAAAGTGGGGATCTCAAGACGTTCCAAACTCTCACAAATCGAGCTCGAAAAGATGTTGCTATAGGAAGCATCAAGGTCAACGTCTGTATGTTCGCGTTCGACCTTATGTACTTGAACGGAGAAGGGCTACTCGATCGACCATTTCGAGAGCGTCGTGAACTTCTCAGAAGTCTTTTCACTGAAGTCCCAAATCAGTTCACTTGGGTCAAAAGTATAGACGCGACGTCACAGGATTCGGAAACTGTACTTGAATTTTTCAAGAGTGCTACAGATATCAAATGCGAAGGCATTATGGTCAAGATCCTGGACAACCTTCCAAATCCAGCTCTTCAGACTGATATGGATGACACAACTACCAAAGAACCTACCCCCGAAACTCCTTCGAAAACTACCAAGTCCAGGAAGAAATCCAACGAGAAAGACACAACCACCGAAAAGAAGACTCGACGCAAAGCGCTCCTCTCAACCTATGAACCCGATAAGCGACTCGACTCCTGGCTCAAAGTGAAAAAGGACTATAGCACCACCTTCGACACCCTCGACCTCATTCCAATAGCAGGATGGCATGGCCAAGGACGAAAGTCAAAATGGTGGTCGCCTATCCTCCTTGCTGTTCGAAATGAGGACACGGGGAGTCTAGAAGCTGTGTGTAAGTGTATCAGTGGGTTTACGGACACGTTTTATAAGGCGAACAAGGAGTTTTATGAAGAAGGTGGGGAACATGTTCTTGGTGGGAAACCAAGTTATGTGGACTATACTGGGGGTTATCCTGATGTGTGGTTTGAGCCGCAGGAGGTGTGGGAGGTTAGTATTTTATTTCACCAAAGAATTTTAGCGGAGGCTAACCTGGAGTAGATGGCATATGCGGATATTACACTTTCGCCTGTCTATACAGCTGCGATAGGATTAGTGAGTGAAGAGAGAGGGTTGAGTATGAGGTTCCCTCGATTCTTAAAGAAGAGAGATGATAAAAGCATTGATGAGGCGAGTACGAGCGAGTTCCTTGCTGGATTGTATAAAAAACAAGAATTGAAAGCTCCTGCGGGTCCTGCGAAGGATGCAGGGGAAGAAGGGGAAGAAGGGGAGGACGAAGAAGAGATGTAGATATTTTGTAAATGCGCCTATCAAAATCAAGATATGTCTTTGTGCCAAGGTATTGGGTGCTGGTCTACATAATTTTGTGTTGTCCGAATATGGTACACAAAATTATCTCAGTGTTGTTATTGGCCTTTTGAGTCTTGTCCAACCCGAATTGAAGTTCGGACGATATAAAATCGCAAGGTACTGTCACCCGGACAACCAACTTTTCTTGGCAGGCACCAAAATAATCCTGACCGCGTCTTTGCACAGCGTCGTCAATCAAACAGAGAGCAAGTGCATCTCGACGCGTATTTCTTTGGTCGCGTATCTTTTTGCTTTCTATTTAGAATCGCAATAATGTCTGTGCGAGTTGTTGCGCGCATTCGGCCTTTGCTGAACAAGTAAGTAGCATTCTGAAATCCCGAGTCTGCCCCTCTACCCTCATCCCAGAAAACAACGCCAATTGATCTCCAGCATTACATCTAACATAATTTGCTAGGGAGCTGGAGCTTCGAAATGATTTGATTGTCCGGGCCGAGTCGACTGAAGAAGGGAAACCGATGAATCTTGTGCGAATACCGAATCCTAAGAACGAATCAGAGGAGTTCTCTTTCCAGTTCAATGGCGTTTATGATATGGAAACTTCGCAGGAAGAACTGTTTACAAAAGAAGGTACGAGGAAACACTGGTATTTTGATTGGTGAAGCTGAATGCAAGCAGTCGCACCACACCTCAAAGCTCTCTTCCAAGGCCTCGATGTGACGATATTCGCATACGGTGTAACAGGAACCGGAAAGACACACACAATGAGAGGTGGAATGAAGCTTGCAGACAGAGGAGTGATCCCCCGACTACTTAGCGGTATATATCGTCGCGGCAAGAAAGTCACCAAGGATTCTGGAGGAGAAACAAGTGTTTCGGTCAACATGTCATACTACGAGATTTACAACGACAAAGTGTACGATCTTTTCGAACCACCCGAGAAGCGCTCCTTGGCAGGTCTGCCACTCCGGGAAAAGGATGGGAAGACAATCGTCGTTGGACTATCGGAACACAGCTGTGAGGATCTGAAGGAATTCGAGCGACTATATATCGAGGCCAACAACAATCGGAGCACCGCAGGAACGAAACTCAATGCGCAAAGCAGTCGAAGTCATGCCATTCTGATGGTCAAGGTAATTCAAACGAACGGAGATGAGACTCTCATAAGTACAGCATCCGCGATCGATCTGGCTGGCTCAGAAGACAATCGAAGGACCGAAAATGGAAAGGAAAGAATGGTGGAATCTGCGAGCATTAATAAGTCCTTGTTCGTTTTGAGTCAATGTGTGGATGCAATTGGCCGTGGCGACAAGAGGATACCATATCGGGAGTCTAAGATGACCAGAATTCTGAGTCTCGGACAAAATAATGGCATTACCATAATGATACTGAACCTTGCGCCCTTGCGATCATATCACCTGGACACGCTCTCGAGTCTGAACGTCAGCTCTCGAGCAAAACGGATTGAGGTTCGAGAGATTGAGAATGAGGTCGTTTTCACGCAACCACCAAGGAAACAAGCACCCCTCGGGGGAGCAACCATGAATCGACAGCCATTGCGACCTTTAGCTAATGCTCATAATACACATCCGAATGTGGTCAAAGAGAAAGGAGACAAACCAGCAAAGGCATTCTCTGTATATACAGATCGAGCAAAGCCAGCAGCGCGTACCACAAATGCAACCGGCCCATCAATTCGGAGGTCAAATTCAAACAACAAGAGAACATCAGACTCAACAAACCCTCGTCCTACGAAGGTGGCAAGACCTACAGTAGGAAGATCTGCAGCGGAGTTATCAGCTGCCAAAATCGAAGAAATGATTGAGCGCAAGGTATCAGAAGCATTAGCAAGCAGGGCTTTAGATCAACCAGCAACTGCGGGAGCAGAAATCAGTGAGGCTGTGCAAAGACGGCTTGAGGCTCTAGAAAAGAAGATCGAAAACGGAGAAGCTGAAGATGATGCGCGAAATGAGGGATTAAACTTTCTGTTGATGGCAAAGCAGCATAGGGCGAGAGGGGAAGACGCAAGCTCGCTGAAAATGCTTGAGCTAGCTGCACCCTTCTTTCCAGGGTCAGAGAAGCTGCAAAAAAAGATCGAAAACACCAGGGCAAAGATTCAAGCGAAGAAGGACGCGGAAGCAGCAGCTAGAATGCCTGCCCCTGTCGAGATCGAAAGACGTTCAGCTCCAGCTATTGCACCACTTGTCCCGGCAATGCGAGCCCCTGCGATTTCAACGACGTCTTTCGAGATATCTAAGCCAGAACAGGAAACAAAGCCGCGGCGGGCGAAAGCCAGTGCCGATTCTGACGATGAATTCAATGGATCTGCAATGGTAAACGACGACTATCAAGACGATGACAGCTTTGCTTACAAAGCATCCAAGCCAAAGAAAGCCAAAACGAAATCTTCAACCAAATCCTCTTTACGCGTCTTTACCGACGATGATGCTAATGAATCCGGCCCTCAAACTCCTCGGACACGGCACTTACTTGATATCATTAATTCTCGCGACATCAACCTAATCAGAGGCCTCAATGGCCTCGGTGCAAAGAAAGCAAGAGATCTCGTTGAATTCCTAGAACTACAGAACGATGATGACGGAGGAAATATTAAGACATTGTCTCAGTTGCGTTCAGTACCTGGCGTTGGAAACAAGACGGTGGAAAAAGCATATGAGGGGATTGCTGCGGTACTTGTATAATATGGGAGTTCTTCTGGCGTTGTATTGTCGGAGTACATTAGGATTATTACTCACCAGGCATTGGTGGAGTTTGGAGTATGAGCCAATTTGATATCACTTGTTTATTCTTCCATAACATGCCTTTCAAGGCCTTTTTCACGATCAATTTCAATGGGCGCCACACTACAAGCGGAGTGCAGACGATTTTGACAAACCATGTTCGTTACACAGGTGTCTACCCTTAACGCCTTGAGAGACTGATCTACCAACTGTCCTTCTCCACGATAAAACAAACCGTTTTCCTCCGTTGTTCTTACATTCTCAGCAAGTACTGAGTGACATCTATCTTCCTCTGCACCTTCCCTCTACATCCCGAAAATTATTGCCTCATCTCCGAGCAACCAGCCACGAACGTTATCTTTCCACTACTTACTATCAGACGAAACTTTCCACATACGAGCCGCTTCGTTCATCATCGGATAGTCCGAGAAAGCACGTGATTTCATTAAGCATGAGGTACTTATTTATTAGTCATGGAACCAGGAACAGAAAGCTTTAGTTCATGCCTGGGGTGCAACGCAGCTGAACAGGGCATCTATACGTCCGATCAAGCTTTTTGGCTTCTGATAGTGCACCTGCGGTTGAAAGTTCGTGGGAGGCACCAGTGGTGTAAAGGGCCCTTTCAGGAGATAGCTCATGGAATTTGGAGGGGTTTATCGATCGAGTGAATTAGGTGAGGAGAGCTATCAGTAGTAGTGGCAGACCGGAGGTTGACTAGTAGGCTGGTAGTGGCAGCAAGTGGTAGGTTCGGCGATGATGAAAGGACCGAATTGGAAATGCGGGGACCGGCTTTCGATGGCGGTTTCCACGGATATGAACGTTTTGGGTACGGGATTGTGGTGTAGTTCACTACTTTTGTTTTGGATGAAATTATGGGGGTTGGAAATGGAGGGTGATTACTATTCATGGAGAAGTGATGATGGTGAGGGAGAGCGAGAGATAGATAATCCGTCGATCTTTAAGGATGTCCAATCGTATGTAGATCCTTGATATGAAGAACATCCTCTCTGGTCAAACCACTTTTCTATTTCCCCGCGATTAAGCGCACCGCTGATCATACCCAAGAAGAACGAACTGTGGCTCGGTCTCCTGTGGCTCGATTGCTGCTACCGTCGTTCGAGGAGCTCACTCGTCAATACAGAACTGCGTGAGCCACCAATACTGCGTTCGACACTATGCTACCCGTCGGCGCCTAAGCATGATTCTCATGCCGCTTCAGAACAGTACTAATGATGTGCGAGGCCTTGGACTGTAAAGCCACACCTAGCACGTGGAGGACTTGGGATCGCTCTATGTCACTGTGCCACAGCTAAGAAGACCAAGGCCCCACGTTTGAAGCCGTCCTGCTATCGTAGTGGACAAGCCACGTCTATGCTGTTCGTGAATTAGGGAAGGAGGAAGCTCGGCCTGCCGGTGCCGAACCGCTACCTTAATGTACATGTCCAGGAAGCGACCCTGGCGTGCGTTGGCATCGCGTCCGCTGTCTTAATGACTTTTGAGTTTGGGACCTGCCGTCCCATCGTGATGATTCGACTAATCGAGAAATTCCCATCCAGGTAGAAGGGAGATCTCTAGGCCAGCAATGCAGAATGCAGGAGCCACAGCTACGTTGCCGACCTGCGAGTGTGCGTTCCTTCCAGCAGCATGTTCATGCTGTCTGCTCGATCCGTGGTAACTGACCTGCTGGTAATAGTAATACTCCGACGCGTACGGGCCGCGAATACCCGTAAGGTATTCAGTCACCCCAATCGCAACCAGCAGTTCGTTGAAGCTCTCCAGCCTCCCTGTCTCCCAAGTCGGCTCTCTCGGTTCCCTAAGCCGCCGTCACTCTTAGCACCTCTAAATCCATTCGCAACCAGGCAAGTCGATCCGGAGCAGACTGCTGTGGCTAGTAAGGGCTCAACGCCAGAAAACGCACCCTAGAGGGTCCGCGGAGGGCCCGCGTGATAGAACTGAAGGTTCGGTTTTTGATCCTGAGGTATTCTAGCTAGAAAGGAAAAATCCGACAGCACTCGCCACGTCTAGCTGCTTGGGGCATCTCGATGGTCGATCAGAGTGGCTGACCAGTCTGCTAGTTGGCGATCGGGGAGTCTGGAGTCATCTGGGATGATTTGTGGAGATACTTCCGTGTGAGATAATGAGATCGCTAGGAACGTCATGATGGTGTTGAATGTTGCTCGGCTAAATTTCGTGAAGCGATTTGTTTCGAAACAGTTGGGAAATTTTTTGGTCATGAACCTGTAAAATTTGTTTGCTCTGAGGAGAAATTGGAGGGGATCAACGTTTTCGACTTCAGCCAAATGAACTACTTTTGACATCCTTAGTGTAACAGCTAACCGCTCTTTTAATGGTTGTGGTAATTACAGTGCTGCACTATTGCACCTACCGTTCTCGGGACCTCCCTCGGTCCCACGTGTCGCAGAAGGGCCTGTGCTGCTGCTAAGTTCAATGATCGAGAAAATATGAAGGTATTGAGACAGAGTTCACAAAATTCATATGTGCTCGAAAGAATAATTGAGATACGATAAGATAGCATTGTATGTATTATACTAGATGTACCTATTCGTCTCCTCCAATACGCGCCAACGGCTCCGCCTCCTGATGCCAACTCGAGTATAGATCGAGCGATAGGGAAATTTCGTATACTTCGTAATCCCATTAAGATAATGTGTCGTAAAATGTGTGTACGTTTCTCTCCAAGAGCAGAAGGGAATGCACCGTGGACGATGCCACAAAATTGTACAGAAGAATGGGACAAATTTTCCAAAATGATCGGTCAAATAGCCTTCGGCAACTTGGATTTATGCCTCCAAATCCCGACTCCGTTTCAATGCACGCCCTCTAGAGATATGTAAAGGAAGGATGTGGGTTCTATAGATCAGAACTAGTATCTTAGAAAGAAGCGTGACGCCAAAAATCAGTCCGGCCTCCGCCTGGCTAATGGACACTTCAGTGCGCAAGAATTACATGACCTTTTCATGGTCGTGGGGTATAATCTGAAAGGAAATTAAAAGTAAAAGCGTATTAAAACATTAGGCGAATTTCGAATCCATCGGTTTGGACGACGTTCTGGCTGCCCGGGGCGTTGTCACTGTCTACGGCGACGTCGAGGGACATTTCCCATTCTCTTTTGACTTGTGATGTTTGGTTGTGGACTTCTGAGATCTCCATTGTGATGTCCTGGCCTTCAGCAAGCTCACGAATAATATCATCGTCCATTTCGACTTGCAGACCTCGATCAAGTACGCGAATGACGCGCAAGACCTTGGTAGGTTCGATACCCCATTTGACTGCTATGCCGTTCTTGAAGTCGTTCAGAGTTCTCTGCATGAGATATATAGCTCGGTAGTATTCAGTCTTTTCTGGTTGAGATGAATTGTGGCGACGGACATAAAAGCATGCGACTGGTTTGATTGGACGTTCGACCACTGGTGGCTTGTAATTCGAGTCAACACCGAGGGCTTCAATCCAACCACTGAGACTTCCCGTTTCATCAGTCTTAGGTATTTTGGTAAGTTGGTCAGGAGGGCTCGCGATGTGTTGTGGGTTTGAAGAAGTGGTATCCGTTGGAGCGATGGATTGGAAGTCGGCCCAGGCTCCAGGTTGATTTGGTGCTGAACCACCGCGCGCCTGAGAGTGTAGTGAGATCGAGCTTGTAGATGGGGAAACGAGCGAAGAATTTCCAGTCGTAGAGCTGTGATCGCTAGTCCTTTGTTGCCAAATCGCAGACGACCCAGTATCAACTTTTGTGAGGTCCAGGGGTTCACCAGCCAGGGCTACCGGGTGAAGATCCGGATCATCTTGCTCGGCACCACGAAGATATAGTACGCTCACCGGTCTAGTGCTTGTGAACATATCCTGCATAGTTTGAAGCTTATAGTGGAGATCCTCCTCAATCGGTAATCTACCACCAGATGATGAAGCAGAAGACATCGACCACGTTCGTTTGTGTTTCTGAACCTTGCCAGGTCGTTGACTGGGCTGTGCCTTGGAGATCGAGCCAGATCGCTTTCTCTTGCCAAAATCTTTCATACCAGTCTCCGCTTGAGCTATTTGCTGCTTGAGCTTATCGATCGTCTTCTTTACGTGCGCTACATCGTTGGAAAGTTTTCGTTCGGCACCGTGATCTCTGAAGAGTTTTACCTTGCAGAAAGCGACTTCTGAAAAGGGACTGGAAGAGTGTGGTGATCCGGTCGGAATAGTTT
Organism: Halenospora varia; assembly: GCA_020726485.1. NCBI lineage: Eukaryota > Fungi > Ascomycota > Leotiomycetes > Helotiales > Solenopeziaceae > Halenospora > Halenospora varia. The sequence continues at coordinate 1,100,554 of JAHEWH010000007.1, forward strand.
CGGTCTTCGCACAGAGGCGCACTGGTATACCCTTCACGCCCTTGGAATGGCTAAAGTCTGTTGACAGGAAGTTGAAACGGACAGCAATGTTGCACTCTGCTGAACCATTCATTCCAGGAGTCCAAAGAACAGAAAACCCATCAAATGACGCGGTATCTAGCTCAACTCGCGTTCGCTTGTCATCGCCATCGGAAGGCTGGTTGGCTTCCACATACTCGACCGCTTGAAGTTTACCTCCCCTCTGGTGGGCCTCGTTCGTACCTCTTCCCTCTTTCCACAATTGCCAGCAAGTTGCTGGGCGCTGTCGCTGCTGCTCGTCTTCGAAAGAAATGCGAACAAAAGTTCGGTACCTGGTGCCTACCGGGAGCGGGATTTCTGGCGCCGTATCGATTATTGACACCGAATATGCTTGTCCCTTGTTCAGATAGGTGATGGGGATTTCTTCCGCGTTTTTGATCATGGCAGTCGGCGCATTCAACGTGACATGGAAGCGGAATTTTTCTGCTGTAGAAGGGAGCGGGGCTGTCATTGCTACATCGTATTGTGGCTGAAAAGACATGACAGGTGAGTGGTGTTGTATCGTAGCCTCCATTGAGCCCATTCGCCCCCCACCGTCCATAGGTGATCCGTCATGTTCCATTGTCTCATAACCCGTGTCTTGGTGCACAAATGACGAGGGGGCGTAAGACCCTTGCGGCTGGTGATGCTGCTGCTCGTGGTGCACCGGTTGCCCAAAAGGATTGTAGTTCTGGAACTGAGGGGGCATTTGATGGCCAAATGTGGTGAAATCCATCATGGCGTTGGCGTGTAGACCATCGGCAGAGGTTGGCATAGAGAGCGGTGTTCCAAGACCCAAGCCCATGCCCATACCTGGCGTGTGAAGGTCGCCAGCTTGATTATGATATAGAGTATTCGTGCCTCCCGGGGTTGGAGTGTAGTAGCCAGGCGGTTGGTTTGCAAATGAAGCAAACGAGAATGAATTGGGGTCGAGGAGAGAAGGAGTGAAGCGCCAAGGTTCATTCTGAGCTCTGGGAGTGGGATCGAGATCTTTTATTTCTTCGTGGCCCACACTGTGGTGTCTTTGATTTTAATGTTAGCAAGATCCGTTCATGAACATGGTCGCTAGTGAGGAGTCGCCAGAAGTCAAACAAAAGAATAATTACTCACCTTTCTGGTTGGGGTCCGCCCGCGACTGCTGCCGCCGAAGCAGCATTTCCAGCACTTGACCCCGCCGACGAGGTTGCGACTTCCGGAAAATTCTGGCGGAAATTGGCGATAAACTCATCGCCGGGCTTTTGGGAGGATGTTCTGGCGCAAAATCATGTTAGCCTTGCTGTCCCAAACCCCACCAGCCGCGCGAAGTCCATCTTCCTGATCTGCTTGCTTACCGATTTCGAAACATCTGGATATATGTGGTCGAGTTCACCACAGCTCATCTAATCAGCTTTTCTCGCGTTTGCTCGTCGTCGTCGTGACTGGTCTGTTTATTGTTTGTTTGAAGTGCGAGATATATGGGAACGGGACCACAAGTGTGTAACACCGTTGTGGCTGCTGTGATAGTTGAAGGGCGAACGTCAAGTGATAGCGAGCGTGAGGGTGTTGGAGCAGCCGTTCTTTCTAGTACCTAGGTCGTGGGAGGAAAAATAGTGGAAGGAGATTGATGTTATATGGAAGTGGAAGACGGTAACTCCACTGCATGGGTGTCCACTGCTCAAGGTCAATGGCACGGAGGTCCCTTACGGAAGTAGTAGAGAGGGAGCTACGCAGGTGGAGTCGGTCATACCACCAAGCAATGTATGGACCGGTGCTGCTGCTCTTTGACGACTGCTGGGTCCGATGTTTCTTGCAGCAGAGTCGGGGAGTCGGGAAGTCCTGTGTCCTGCTAGGCCGCTGTTATTATTACCTGTAGCTAGGGCTAGAGAGGGGACTATGGAGCGGAGACATGCCAGACAGCTCGGCGCACGAATCTGTAGCAGCATAGGGCCGTCAAGGGGCAGGCGGATGGCACAGGAACGGCCACCACAGTGGAGCTACAGGCCCGTAGTGCTTGCAGGCTCTGCAATCGTGCTGGGTCAAAGGCCAAAAAGCAGCGTGAAAAGCAGCGTCAGTGGTCTTCGGGGTGACATGCCCGGGACAGATTCCTCAGCCACAGCCAGAGCGCATGGAGAAACGATCTGCGGGCTGGTGGCGAGAGGGTCTGGCCGATCGTCGAGCCCTCTCGAGCCCTGAGCTTCCTCGCTCTGCTCCCCAAAGCTCCTCCGAGCTCTCTCCGGGCAACATGCTTGCGCAGCTGATATGTGCGATTAAGCCCCACACGCATTGCACCCGTGTGCGCTATGCAGAGCGTGCAGAAGAGCCACAAGTCACGGCTGAACCATCACCACTCGCCTGCCGTCGGTCTTTCTAGGCTGAGACAGAGATTGCGAGAGCGCTGGCCTGGGATGGCTGTGAGGCCACACCAAGGAGCACATTTCGAGCATTGCAGCTGCCCGCCGAATCACACCACGAGAGAGACTCAAGCTCTGGCAGCAACGGTGGCGCTATTGGCTGCGCGGATGGTGTGTCCTGGTTGTGGTCGTGGCCCTCGTCGCTCCCTGTCATGCTGGTAAATGCGGTGTAGCGAAGAGGGCGAAGTCCACTCAAATTCGCTGAGATTCAGATGCGAAATTTTGGTGGTCTTTGCAGAATCCCATGTAGCAGAAGCGAACGTGCCTGTTCAACCGCCAACCGCCCTCGAAATTGCATCGCAATGCACTGAAGCCGCCAACTCCTCTAGAGCGTTCTTTTCACCAGCCACAGGGTGTGCTAGCCTCGCGTTTCAGGGCCTATTCATCTTTAATAGGTTTAAAGGGTACCTAGACGGTATAATTAGTCTTAAACAGGTAGTTCTTTTCAAGTCACCTAGATCAGCGGACAATGGCCCTATTCAAGACTGATTCACCAGATCTGATTCACCAGATCACTGTGTCACTGTGTCACAGACCCCAAAGGATCGAGATTGATTAGATTGCGACCGCACAAGCAACGAAATCAGAAATTGAGGCGCCAAAGCGAGACGATGCTGACAAAGAGGGATGAAGGGGCCACGGGACGACCATCATCTCCGATCACTGCAATTCTTCAAAATTGGATACGACACTTCCAATTCTCTTACAACAATGCCGTTGTATTCTTCAACCCCCATGAATGCGAACACCATGTAAATTGACGTGCCGTCATATATTTTACGAAATAAAGCCTTCATGCTAACGCGGCGGCCATTCTTCGTCGGCTCACTTGGACTTAGAAATATACTTCAGAGCTCTAATGGTCACCTTCTCTTGCAACCTTTACAGATAGAAGTCGAGCGCCGATTGTGGGTTCCAAGAGTGCTAGTCCATCGGATGACCTCTTCGCTCCTGCATTTTCCGGCCAAAAGGCGAAGAAAACATTCTCACCGCCAGCACTCCACCTGTTGCTGCAAGTACATGACCGACCATTTCGATATAATTTTTCGATCGAATATTTCGACAAATCCAGGGTGTCTATTTTGCCAAAATGTAGGAACGGAGATCTCTGAATCCAACGTCCCAGAGATGGGCTCGTATGGAGAGGGATAGCGGACTATTATCACCAACAGTATTGTTTCGATAGCCGGTCTCCGACGCTATCACCCCCATTTTACAATGGCAGGGCCTTGGGGTGCATAAAGGCACTTCACGGCATTGTCATCTGATGGGTAGCATAAGTGCCTTTTGGTGCGGTCCTTTCCTAACACCTAGATCGAGTAAGATGAAGGTTTGGGGTTTCGACCGATGAGAACTGCAGACGGCCATCCTTCCCGCTGTCGCGTAACCTTTGGCCTCCCCAAGAAAAAGTCTCCATAGGTTCGTCCACTTGAGATCCACGATGCTGGACGAGCACCGCCACACCTGGAGGAAAGTCAAATTGAAATCGGGGCTGGAATAATGTTTCCCGTTTCTAGATCGACAAACACCTTAACTTTATTTTCGACAAAGTGAAAACTAATACCCGAGGCTTCTCATGACATTTCCACCTCATAATCCGCATCATTGATGGCCTTAGGTGCCTTTTCAGGGGGTTCAATCTAACTAGCGGTCACGTCATTTCTCTTTACTCACTGCACCACCACATATCAGAGAACGATAACATCGTACGTGAAACTCAGAGCATGTCCAGGGGTCTACCTAATTGAGCGATTTCTTTGGAAGCCGATCCTTCCTTCAAGAAGTTTAGATGTGGCGAGTGAATGCGTGGCTTGACCTGTGGCGCAGCACTTCTCTACGAAGGTAGAAGTTTCCATTCGAGCCTCGACCGTCAACCGCTCGATCATATGTGAAGCTAGCAGAACCTCTTCACACCTCATCTCGCTCATCTCTCTTTTCTTTCTCTTTCCTTCATTCCTCTAAACTTTCTTTTGTCAAAACTACCGCGATCTTCGCAAGACACGCAATTTCGCGACAAACGTCACTTCTCCCAGCGGCTCACAACTTATGGCACCTTGTCCGTTTTCCCGCGACCGGCCGCAACCGATGTAGTCCGCCTTTCCATCTGAGAGTGTGAGTTGTCTTACTGTAACTGCGGCTCTTCTAATTCATGCATGTTAGACGACATGGAATTCTTGAGCAAACGTAGGTGATTGATCAGAAAGTATGTCCACCTCACGGTCCTAGTATCCAGAGAGTTCAGACGGCTTTGCTTCCCCAAACTGCCGAAAAGTTTCAAGCGTACGTAGTGGGCTTTGGCGCAAGTGCGATTCTACGGCGCAGGCCCTACGGCTACGGCGTTAGAGTCTCTTTGTGGTTTCAAACAGTTTCTGAGAGGGTCGCTTTTTGATGCAGTCAGTTCAGGGGAGCCGTGACCCGGCAAAAGTTGAAGAACAACTTCCACCTACGTCATTCATGCGAGGGCATTCTTCTTTGCTTTTGCGACAATTTGTGGTGATTTGGTGGCAGATAGCTTCCTCCTGTACCGACATGGTTAAGCTTCTACGTGGCATCATGCACTCCTCATGCAGGCAGGAACTGATCACAATGCTTTCCAAATCTCTGAGAGAAATACAAGTGCAACCTGGGAGCTAGCCAAGGCCGCCCAACAAACCTTTCTGCAATCTGGGGTTGACTAGCGTGACTTCTGAAACATCCGTAAACTCTGAAGATCAGAGAGGCTGGAGTGCTTGGTGCGGGGCAGCGCTCACGAGACATATGTGGCTGACACTGAAGGGAAACGTGCCGTCTAATTTCTGCTCGTTTGGCACTAAACATTTGCTTTCCTTATATCACGTCGAAGAGCAACACCTTATCACGATATTATGTTGGCCGTGAATAGTTGCCACACCGCTGTTGTTGGCTTGCGAGCCGGCCATCTCTCCTTCAGATCATTGTCCCCCGGGACAAAAGAGCTCACTGCATATTTCAGCCACAGGCGCTGCTATAAGATCAAGCAGGGGTGACGAGGTCGCGATCTGTGACGACGACAACCGTCACCCACATCGAAGGGAAGCAGTCAAGCAGAGCGAAAACCTCCGCATCTACCCTCAAGCATCTTTCATTTGCCGGCCCACAACGTATTTTGACAGGCCCGAAATGCACGCTCACTCCGACATATTCGCCACACCGTTGAGCAATATCTCGTGGAAAATACCTTTAATGCATGTCAACTATCAAAAGAACGTTGCAAATGACGCAGCATGTTGCTTCGAAGGTGGGAATCATCGGAACATCAGCTTCTATTTTTTGTCCTCCTCATCCACAGATCTGCGGACCCCAAGACCCTCAATGCCACCACCATTGTCGATCTCTCTCGAATAAAAAAAATTAGGGGTCGATGACATCATTGTTTCTATTCGCAGCGCTCCAAGCGAGGCGATGTCTTGCAAAGGGTCCCCTCCCTGCTGTGGGACTTTGCCTCAAGATCTCCATCTTTTTCTCGCCCCGCATCCAATAGTTTTATGCCCTGATGCCCTACCCACAAATAATGCTTCAAAGAAGATACGAAGAAGTATTTGTTCCTGTCTATCTTTTCTACAATCGACACACCGCACGTCCGAAGTGAACCTTATGTTCTCTATTATATGCTTATCCCCTACCACGCTTACAATATTGATATGGTTTTTTTTTATCTACTCGGCTTTTCACTTCCGAAGTTTTGTTGGCTGTTCCCGGAGGACGTCCTTGGTTTCGCGACGTCATGCGGCTTTGAGCGTTGGGTTGGGAGAGAAGAGGGCGTATGGAGGGATGGTTGTGCTCGAAGGGGGAGTGCGGGGCCGTGGTCACCAAGGCTCGCGGGTTGAATGTCCTTGACCTCGGATTTCTCATCGATGATAGGTTGTGTAAAATTTTTGGCTGTTCGGCAACATCCGAGGTGTCGGCTTTGTGTTCTTGCCATCCGGAAGGGGAATATCCAGTGATCGCTTGTAAAGTTACGAGATAGTTTCATCGAATTATACTTTGGTGGCTTCGGGGGAAATACTCAATCCTACTACAACATGTCTACTGGTAGGAAGACAATGATTTCCTTCAATTGATGCTGAATTTCTTATTCGGAATGTCATTGAACTCACTCGGAGATTCGAGTTCTTCTTGACTTGATAGCCAAGTCTTGAACGGGCCTCCTAATCCGGAAAAGGGGCGCTAGTGCCAACTCTCTGATAATTATCAACTCTTCAGAATTCTGCATGAAGTATTTCTCAATTTTCTTATCTTTCGGACTTGAAGGCGTAAACATATTCTTTCACATGGGTCTAGCGATAGTCCATCTTCTCATCCGCGATGAAAATTGATACTCATGCTCAGGGGCTTCTTTACCACATGAGAGAAGGCTCGTGGATTTTCGGCGGTTCTCCAACCATTAAGCAATAAAATTGCTACATCGTATTTCTGCAATCTTTTTTAAGCCAGTGTAACATCAGATGCTAAACGGACTCAACTCTGCAAGAGTTTAAGTCCTCATCTTCACCTTTCTGCCTCTTTCCCCTCTGCCATCTCCTACAAATACATACCCTTGTCTTTTCTTTGCCCGTTAATTCGCAAAACGCAACACATTTACCTGTTTCATGCCTGCGTGTCTGAAAAGAACGCTGCATACGAAATCGCAGTCATGGACTTAGGATCTAGAGTGTGTATTGGCCTTTGGTCGAAGGCGGGTGTTGTCATAAGGCTCATTGGAGTCTAGTTTTATACAGATGCCATGCTATAATCTTTGCTGTCAGCACAAGATCTTGTCTCTTGCTTGCTTGAAGATCATTCGCACGTAGTTCATTAGAACTTCCATTTCACTTTCGAACTATGAGAGTGACCAGCTCAATCTTGATGAACATTCCTCATATTTCCATTTAGTATCAATCCTGCATCATCTAATGACTCTGCATACCAGCTCTTAAGACCAGTTGCCAGTGGCGTTTAGTGGTCTTGATCGTCAACAGCCTACGGCGAAGTTGAGATTTTATAGTTGATAACATTCTATAATCGGCACAGTTCTTTCCAATAGCTCGGTGTATTTCTATATCACGGGAACTGGTGGGGATGATATTGGTTGGATTCGCCTTTGAAAGGGGTGGAGGTAAAACTTCCTCGTCCACAACTTCTCGTGTACTCTACGGTATGGTATCATCAACAAATACAATATAAAGTCTCTTCAATCTGGCGATAGCAAAAATCTAGTTTAGGCCACACAAAAATTCAACGTGTCCTCAAAGTTCAAACGACATTCCCACCCTCTCCGCAAGCTTAAAACCGCACTTATGGTCTCTGAAACATATTTGACATTCACCACAGGGACCATGCACTGGGATTCATGGTGTGCCTGCTCTATTGCTGGAAGGAAATTTGGCGGTACATATACGAGTGGCGCGATCACGCTTCTGCTTAAGACGCTTTAGAGTTTTGAGGGATATGTATTGTTCGGAAGATTTCGAGTTTTTCCTCAAAGGTTGCCTAGTGTCAAATGAAAGTTTTGTCGTTTGCTTGAAGTGCTGTCAGATGTAATTTGTAGGATTTGCTCTGAGCTTTTAATCTTCAATAGCCTTCTCAGTCTCGACAAGCTACCTCAGTTCAAGTTCCTATCAACTTCTCTCATGTATCCCTACAATCACTTCACCGCAGTTGCCTGTTCCAACTCCATCAGAGATTAGCAAAATCGGAGAAATTTGCTCTATGACGAAAGCTATAAGCATCTGGTCAATTTATAGAATTTGAGGTGAATTTTAAAATGAATCTGCACACTGTCGAAACTTTGATGATGAAACAATGGCAAGTTAATTATTGGGCTTTTTGCGAGAGGGTCGGGGATGTGGAGGATAAGGTTCTTTTAATTTATAGAAGAAAGGAAACGCTGAAGAGGTTCACCTGAGGAGGGGGTATAAATTTCGAACAGAATTCGGCGAAGGGGTAAATGCAGTGGTATCACCGCATATTCCAACGATATAGGTCTTCCACATGAGCGAAAGGCAATACCGCATCTGGAATTGTGCGCTTCGTCACTTCATGACTTTGAACGCTTGAAGAAAGGGATTTGCGACGCCGATGTTAGGTGTGATCTGAATTGACGAGCGAGAAATACTGCGCTATAGGGCGTGTTGTTCGTTGTTCAATCATCCACGTTTGTTGAGAATGGGAGCAGCTTTGCGTTGTGTTCAAGGACCGGCTGCTACGTAACGCTTTGACGTCCTCAGCGATGTGCTCGGGATTGAGATCATAGTACAACCTTACTGCATCTTAGTGTAGAGAATAGGTCTAGTCAATTTATCACAACAGGGCAATGGAAGCTCTCCCGTGGTATGTAACCTCGTTTTCATTCACTCGCCGAGGAAACCTAGAGATCCAGTAGCGATGCTCGACGACTTCAACAATAGCATCGCATTTACGAACCCTAATCTCAATTCATAAGTCAGTTCTAGACAATCTAGCTCAAAGGTGGGAACTCCACAAATTCTTTCTGGCTGTGAAGATTTTTGACATTTGAAATGATAGTTGATTCTTATATATCTAGTGTCGCAGATATTCTGCTCGACAGGTTACTCGATATTTAGTTAGGAACGAATTGTAATTAAATATGCTCTGAATGGATGCGTGGATAGAAGCTGACACTGAACAGTTGTGGACCACGCAGCTACCCTATCACCGATGGTAAGGTTGACTGTGGGGATGCCATTTACAAGGAAACTTCCGAATTTAAGGGTATGAGATTGCGAGTGAAGAAATTCGGCAGAGCCTATATTTTCGACAGCAGTGATTTTTCGTCGGATATTGTGTTACACGATATTTTCGAGTGTGTTTGTGACGTACTGATGAATGAGATATGGAGTGTGGTTCGAGAAGAACTGCCCTCTACCGCATTACCGTCTCGTGGAGGAGCATTCTCAGGCTTATCACCAACTCGTATTGGGATAATTACACCTCGTTGCTTGGTTGAGAAGATTGAAAATGAGGTGGCAGGGAAACGCTTTATATACCATTGGGTTAACGGCTAACCCACGCTAGAATTTGATTGAAAAAAGGCCGCTTGGGTTCTTGGGAGATGTGAACCCAAGGCGAAGGTGAGAAAGATAGCAAGCTATGTTTTTAAAAAAGTGGACTGTAGATGCTTATATATTTAGGCTTCTTAACAGAGAGCCTTGGATGTTCCCCGAGTGCTTGTGGTTATCTATGACCTGCATTTGGGCTGTTCGAGATATCGTCTAGAGGGATCACAGTGCGGCCTTCATTCGTCACTCGATTGACTGCTTGGAAAGACATTCATAAGCTCCAACTAAATCAAGTATTACCACTTTTCAGAGGCTGCTTGACATGAAAATTACTAAGATTAGTTAGAGAGTACTTTGATTGAGCGAATGAATGACCGTGCTTGATCCCATTTCTGGTGATATTCATTTAGGACCTCAAACGTAGAAATAATGTAGTGAAAGCACTTGAGTGAAACGTCATTATGTGAAAGTAATTCGTAGTAGATGATGCATGGTATGAAATTTAAGTTTGAGAGAACATCAAGAAATAGTAATAGTAATCCTGAATAGATATAGGAATAGGAACCATCAACAAATAGAGTTCATACTACGAAACGTTGAAATAGCAGAGCAGGCAAAGGATAGCTAGCAGGGAATCAAATTCAGTTGAAAAGACAGAAACGACCTCTGCAGTCCTTCTTTGTAAGATCTTGTTTTGAAATCCTACATAAAGCAATTGCCTGTTATAAACGAGAATGGGTAGGTTTTGGTGAAGCATTCATTTTAAAGAGGCAGTGGCTGTTAGTGGTGGTTGGGAGACTTATTGCACAGCTTAAACGGTTATGCTGTGGTTACTTGCACAGAAAACTTTTCTCAAGCCCTCTCAAGTCCCTATTGATTAAGGGAATTCTCATTATTTTACGAAAGACCAGAAACTCTTTCGTTCTTCCTCCCTCTTCTGCTCAAAGGATATTGTGAGAGGTGCATCTCGTACCACATGATACATCGCAAATGGCGCAACCACTTGGTCTACGGTTCCTCAGATGCACGATACTGTTTCACAGCGAATTGAAGAACTGACATGCGATGAATCATGGGGCTCTTCAAGTCACGAATCTCTGTCGACAACCGTCCCTTGCATGACTCGTGAAGACAAATTGGAGTTCTTCAATCTTGAGCTATTCCCACCGCTATTTCAAACACAAATAGCGCAATGCACCTGTCGCAAGCTGCTTCTTGACGGAGATTTAAGGGAAAAACTGCCCCGTCAAAAGTTACTCCTTTTTTTTTTGAAAATTTCGCCTGCAAAGAGAAGCAAAGATAAGAGACAGACACTCTTGACTACAGAGCTCATCTGTGTTCGTCAAGAATCAAAGTGAGGCGTCGGAGGGGTGAGATATTAGCCCCGTGTGCAAAACGATTCGTCCAGAAGACTTCCGGTCCAGATTCGAGTGCAGTGCAGGCTTCCGCCATATGACTGCACTAGATTATATGCATGTGTATCGCGGCGCAGGCGCGGAGGCAGGTCTCGAAGCTGTGGGTTCTGGGGAAGCGCCTGCTGGAGTCACGGTTCCCTTCCGCCCATTCTTGTGAGGCTCGCGATTCAACCCTCTGTGACATATCTGATGTTGTGAATCCATCGCAACAGAATTCGATTTATCGATTATTGAAAAGTCTTTGAAGTCGTTCGGTCGTCTGGCTTCTTGCCAAGTGCTTCGAGAAGACTCGCTATCGGGCCCCTAACCTTATCGCGAGGTAAAACGTCACTGAGCCAAGGACTGTGCGCCGTCAAGAACCACCACTGGTCTTCAACATCTTCCAGAAATTCCGTACCACCTAAACTTGCGACGGACATTTTGAGCCTCCCTTGCGAGCCTTGCGTAACGCTTCCTCTGTTCATTTCCCTACACAATCATGGCTTCTGCTTCTTCGGGTAGTTACGAGGCCTCACCGGCTTCGACAGCCCCCTCAACATCTTCAGAAGCGTCGTCTTTAAATACTACCCCGGTTACTGCGCCGGAAAAACCTCCTGATGATACGAGCAAGCTGAAGATGTTTCTGGGCATTCTGCGAAAGTAAGTTATTCAATTTACATAGGTTGACGTTGTCCATAACCCAAAATCTATTGGAAGTGGGAATGCGCCAAGGTGTTTTCTCTCTCGTGTTTCAAGAAGAAAATCAGGATATACACAAATCGGGTCGGTAGTAACTGTAGAAGCTGATATTATTGCCTCGCAGATTTATAGGTGTAGCAGATATTGCTTCCGTGCGATTTTCTCTACCAGCTCAACTGTTGGAGCCAACACCTAATCTCGAGTACTGGAATTATCTTGATCAACCGAATACATTCGTTGCGATTGGAGACTCGGACGATGAGTTTGATAGAATGCTGGAGGTGTTGCGATTCTGGTTTACAAAGGATTTAAAATATGTCACGGGAAAACCATGCAAACCATATAACTCGACACTTGGAGAATTCTTTAGAGTTAGTCGGAGACACTTTAACGGTATTTGATGTCGAGACTGACAGTCGAGTAGTGTAATTGGGTAGTCGAAGACAACGCCCCAGCGATACCCGCGCTCAAGATTCAAAGTGGTTCCTCTGCTTCTTCTATCAAATCCGCAAAAGACACTCCATCGGTATCGCGGCATGCCTCCTCAAGCACCATTCCCAAGATGGACGGTTCTGCGCCTGCAAAACCAGCGAAGCCTGTCAAAGTATCCTACCTCACCGAACAAACGTCGCATCATCCTCCAGTGTCTGCCTTTTACGTGGATTGTCCTGAGAAAGGTCTTACCGCTCGAGGTTTTGACCAAATATCCGCGAAGTTTACCGGGACAAGCATAAAAGTTACACCTGGCGAGCACAATCTGGGAATATTTGTTACTCTAGCAAAGCGTGATAATGAGCAGTATCAACTCACACATCCGGCTGCACATTTAGGAGGTCTATTTAAGGGTAGTCTAAATGTGACGGTAGGAGATCAATGCTACGTCACTTGCGAGAAGACCAAAATCAAGACCATCCTCCATTACAAGGAAGAGGGCTGGCTTGGAAAGACACAGAACAAAGTGGAAGGATTAGTTTTCCGCTATGATCCAGAAAACGACAACAAAACGATGATACGAGATGTACCAGATAAGGATATATTAGCCAAGATACAAGGCAACTGGAAGGAGAAAGTTTACTTTTCTCTTGCTCCAAAATTTGTAAGTAATGCCCTGCTATTCTTCCACTTTCACAGCTGACTTTATGATCAAGGATACCCAAATGGTTATAATAGATCTCTCACCACTCTCTGTAGCCCCAAAGATTCTGCCACCACCAGAGACTCAACTTCCAAACGAGTCTATCAAATTTTGGTCGGGAGTAACAGAAGCAATCAATACGCGCCAATTCTCTCGCGCCACAAATCTAAAACATGAGCTAGAGGAGCGGCAAAGAGCGAAAGCCAAGGAACGAGAAGAAAGTGGCACAATATGGCAACCTCGGTTCTTCACAGGCGCAGTGACACCGCTTGGCAAGCCCGAATTGACTGAAGATGGGAAGGAGGCTATCAACGGATTACATCAAGGGAAGTTCGAGCTGAAGGAGAATGAGTTCCTAGGTGCTTGAGCTTCCACTGGTTACTACCAGTGGATATTATTAGAGACAGAAAGGCGTTGAGGGGTGATCAGGGCACCGCTTTGCGAAGCGAGTTGCATGCGCTCATTGAAGTCATTTCAGGCGTTGGATATTATCATGAGTCATGTTATGTCTTATATCAGCAGTGAGGGGACGATTAGACGAGTATAGAGGAGGCAATGCAGTGCAGCGCAGTATATATTTGCATAGAGGGTAGACCATAGTATCTGGACATATTTAGGAAATTTCTCCATCTAACTTCATATCTGGCGAAGACGGGATGAGAGCACTTTCAGTTACGGAAAGTCTTCTATGAATGTTGTTGCTGGTGTGAACAATCTTTCACTACATTCACTAATTTTTACATTCATCTAGTAGATTTTAATTATCATCTTAATGAGCATTACTTTGTCATTATACGTCATACTAGAAGTTGCTTTTTAAAATACATTCCTCCATTTCAGCATCTCTCTAGCTCAAACCCCAACACTTTTATCCTTAACCTCTCTCTACCCCAAGACTTGACCCTACGAAGCAGCAACAGCAGCCGCCAAATCAATCACACTCAGACTAATCTTATTCGTCGTACTAGGCGGCAACTGCCCACCCCCCATAATCAATAAATGATTCGTATTCTGCTTCAAAACCCTCAAGTGTCTTGTATAGGCATTTGGCTGAGGAGTTTTAACAGTTTTCCATGCATTCGCATCACCTAGAGCCCGATTTATGAATACCTGGCTATTCGAGTGCGCGGAGACGATGATTGTTCCATTCACTCCGCCAACTGGCGACCAAGTAATGTATGGTGAGCCAGTTGGTTGAGTGCCGTCTGAGGAGATTAATGCGACGTCTTTGGCGGCGTTGAAGTTTAGGGGGTCGTCTGAGATGCGGTAGTTTACAGGGAATTGGTAGCTGGTAGACCCGGATTTTAGAGGACCGCCGCCGTACTCGTAGGTCATCATATATTTTCCGTTGGGTAGCTGGGTGATTGTTGTCATTCCTGGACGGGCTGTGTATACTGGTTGTGCGACATCATTCACCAATGGCTCCCAGTTCAGTAAATCCTTGCTCTTCTGATGGACCAATTTCTGACCATACTTCGCATCTCTCTGATCTGAGTAGTAAAGAACGAGGTCGTTTTTATAGACCATGAGGAATGGTTCCCAGATTGCTGGTACACCATTGTTGGGGACTGCAGCGCCGCCCTTTGCTACGTGGGAGACGAATTTCCAGGTATAGCCTTTGTCCTCGCTGGCGTAGACGTCGATGATGGTGGTGTTGAGGTTGGTGGGGATGGAGTTGCCAGAGCAGAGGATTGTGCCGGCTTTGAATTTTCCGATGTCGATGGGGAGTTCGTAGAGGAAGGGTTGGTAGCGGAGACCAAAATTGTTTACTTGGTCTTGGATGCGGGAGATTTCTTTCCACTATCAATTTTGAATTTAGTACTAGAAGACTTGGAAGATTAATTGAGCAATGGATCTTACTGTTTGTCCTCCATCAGTACTTCTGTAAATTGGGAAGTAGACAAGAGGTGGTTCTGGGCTGTAATTTTCCCATGTTGCTAAGAGAACGCCATCAGGTAGTTCTACAGTACGAGCGTATAGTACTCTAGGATCTGTGTAGGTGGAAGGAGGAGTAAACACAGTTACATTCGAAAACGTGGAGAACGGGACAATCCGTGGGGAAGCAAAAGTTACCCCACAAAACAATGATGCTAGAATAGAGATACGCATGACTGGAAGAGAGCTGTCTGCAGGCACAAATTGTACAATGCAGCAGGATATAAACAAAGCTATATACCTACAATTTGCATCTCACCCCAGCAAAATCCTAGTACATGACCGCGGTTCGGATGGTCTTGGTACCTGGGTGAAGACGGAAAAACTCAATTGCATATTACCCCGCAGAATTTCCATCATAGAAGAGCTCGAGAAATGCTCTCATTCCCCGCAAACTGTCTGCTGGTGCCGGAAAATCGTTTACCTTATTTCGACATCCTGGCTCCGGCAGAAATTAAGCTCAGGCTCAGACGCGCTCCAATCACGGGGGTTTGTCTATGGGGTTTGCTGGGTGTTCACCATGGCCGAAAGAAACGTCCACTATGTGTGCTTTCATGTGACATTTGGAATGATAATTTGACTTTGTGGTGGCGAAATGTCGGATTGATGGGTTTAAGTTGAGGCTTGTGACATTTTGGGATGAGATGAGGTGAAAGTTTCAAGATGAGGTTGATGAAGAAATGGCGCCGATCACCCAGGTGAAGCGAGCACACTCCGTCCAATCAGCCGACAAAATGCCCGCCTTCAACCTTTTCCCATCAACACGACACAGCAACACACGATCAATTGAATTCCAAAACCATTAGAATGGCTTCTACAA
The DNA here is from genome assembly GCA_020726485.1 of Halenospora varia. NCBI lineage: Eukaryota > Fungi > Ascomycota > Leotiomycetes > Helotiales > Solenopeziaceae > Halenospora > Halenospora varia. The sequence goes on from JAHEWH010000007.1 coordinate 1,116,000, forward strand.
CCGCTCTCCGAAGACTCACTCTGGGTGGCTTTCGACCAGCCAGAGGTTTCCACAGCTCCGCCCGTGCCTTGATCAAAGTTGGGGACAAGCTGCCAAACCTTGATGTTCTTGTTGAGAACTCTCCCGGAAACAAGGTCAACCTCAGCGAAGAAGTTAAGACAGGCAAATCTTTGTTGATCGGTGTCCCTGCTGCGTTCAGTATGTTATACCGCCTTTCATTCTCTGTACTTTTCTCATCTTCGAGAAATGTTGCAATTATGAGCTAGAAGAACCTGGCTAATACCAAGTAGGCCCCGGATGCTCGAACTCTCATATTCCAGGTTACATCAACCATAAGTCTTTGAAGGATGCTGGAAAAGTGTTCGTGATTGCGGTTAACGACCCTTTCGTGTAAGCCTCAAAACGCCCCACAACCAAACCATAGACTGACTGAAATAGCACCAAAGCATGGGGTGTATCCCTTGATCCTGAAGGAAAATCCGGAGTATGTATTTTCTGAAGGAGGCAGTCGGACAGGATGTAACTACTCACATCTCCCCAGATCCGCTTTCTCGGAGACCCATCAGGAAAGTTCACCGAGGCTCTAGACCTCGCATTTGACGGCACTGCTATCTTCGGCGGTCCTCGAAGTAAACGTTATGCTCTCGTCCTAGAGGATGGCAAAGTGACAGCTGCTCATGTTGAGCCGGATAACACTGGTGTCAATGGTAATGCCCACATTCTTGCTGAATTATAGTTCAAAACTAACTTGTCCTAGTCTCAACCGGAGAAAAGGTCTTGGGGTGACCGAACCTGGACAAAAGGATACAGAAACTTGCAAGTGTACAATAGGGAAGGAACTATGAGAAAATTGATTTTTTTTTCAACGAGATTAGTGCGGAATGTCATTGGGAAATAGCAAACGAAAGTTGACTTGTAACACACTGGCACTTTTCCTCCCAACAGAAGTTAAATTCCAACTTTCAAGAGTACACTCGAACCTCCGTAAATGAAAGAATGCTATTATCTGAGTCTCTAGGACCAGGAGAGAGTCTATACTTTGCAATCGAGCTCTCCCGTATGTATTGGAGAACAAGATGGGGAAGGGCCACTGCTGAGCCGCTGTTACCTTATAGATCGGCACGAAAACCTTCAATTTCAAGAATTCATGTCCGTCTCTGTGTTAAACGTCACATAGAAATCCAGGTACTGATGTGAGACTCCGGTATATCGATTGGTAATCCTTGATGCGGGTGGGTAGCCCGGAGGCATCTCACGTGAGCGGCTTGCACGTGCGAGAAGAGTGCTCTCAACAACGCTCGTAATTAATATAAACTTTGAGGAAGGAGATTAAAAATCAACTTGCCACCTCATACTTCTATTGAATTTCCATCCACACCCGCATAAACTGACCTCAAACGCACTCAATCTGACAAGTCACGTTTTACTTATCAGACATTGATTAGGAGTTCGCTGACAGACCGGGCCCCTGTAGCCGAACACCTCCAAATCTCAGGAGGCAACCTTGAGCCTTTCTTGTTCCACCATAAATCGAAGCCTACATTTTTCAGCGACGCCAAATCCTTCTTGCTGCCTCGCATACTCGGTGCGCGTCTACGTCGCTTACTGTACGATCTTTGCCTCCCACGCCTGTCATCCAAGTACTTGAGTCACGCCTGTGAGGTCACTAAGGTGGTCACAACCCTCCACAGCCTTATGTGCCTGGAATCTCGTCCCTGACGAGTTCGAGCACCACTACACAATCGACAACATTTCTTCTCAAACGAGAAAGCGAAAGGCGGCTGAGGCGATAGGATTCTCCGAAAAGCCCTCTACGAGATCAAGCAAGAGACTTGCCTCAGCAGCAGCAAAAGAAGGCCCTCCAACCCCACTTACTACCTCTACTCCGATGGACTCGGAGGACGACTTCATGTCGGGAATGTCGAGCGAAGAGGACGATGTCCTACAGGAGAGCGACAACGAAGATGGATCGGCAGATGGTAGGTGTTCCCTCTCGAGTCCCTCGTCACTTCCTATTTCACCCCTTCCGTGTGGCACGACATTTTGCTAAACAATACAGCAGATTTCGGATTCGATGAACCTGACCCTGATCTAGGATTCTCGCAGAAGGATACGGTACAGAAGAAAAAGAAATCATTCGATATGAATTTCAAGGTCTACCACCCGGCGGATATTCAAGCACAGCAAGATGACCTCATCGACGAAGTGAACATGATCCTCGATATACGAAAAGAAGATGCAGCAATACTGCTACGACATTTCAGATGGAACAAGGAGCGGTTGATCGAAGACTATATGGATCGTCCAAAGAAGGTCTTAGAAGATGCGGGATTGGGGCCGAGCACAACTGGACCACCAAAGCTAGAAGTTATTCCTGGCTTCATGTGCGATATTTGCTGTGAAGATGAGACGGGGCTTCAGTCCTTTGCTATGAAGTGTGGCCATCGCTATTGCATCAACTGTTACAATCAATATCTCGCGCAGAAGATCAAGGAGGAAGGGGAGGCTGCCCGCATTCAATGCCCGGCGGATGGCTGCAAACGAATCATGGATGCTAGATCTCTAGATCTCCTCGTCTCTGCCGATCTACAAGCACGATATCACGAACTTCTCACACGAACATATGTGGAAGATAAGGAGCAACTGAAATGGTGTCCCGCGCCAGACTGTGTGAACGCCATCGAATGTGGGGTTAAGAAGAAGGATTTAGACAAGGTTGTCCCAACAGTTGCGTGTGATTGCAAGCATCGCTTTTGTTTTGGTTGTATTTTGGCGGATCATCAGCCTGCTCCGTGTGAATTGGTCAAGAGATGGCTTAAGAAGTGTGCTGACGATTCGGAAACTGCCAACTGGATATCTGCAAATACAAAGGAGTGTCCGAAATGCAATTCCACGATCGAGAAGAACGGAGGTTGTAACCATATGACTTGCAGAAAGTGCAAGCATGAATTCTGCTGGATGTGCATGGGTCTCTGGGCGGAGCATGGCACGAGCTGGTACAACTGCAATAGATTTGAGGAGAAGAGTGGTTCAGAAGCCCGCGATGCACAGGCGAAGTCTCGAGTATCTCTTGAACGATACCTGCATTACTACAATCGATACGCCAACCACGAGCAATCTGCAAAACTTGACAAGGATATATACAACAAGACTGAGAAGAAGATGATTCAACTCCAATCTGCTTCTGGAATGTCATGGATAGAAGTACAATACCTCAACTCTGCTTCTCAAGCTCTCCAGACTTGTCGTCAAACATTAAAATGGACCTACGCATTTGCTTTCTACCTCGCCCGCAACAACCTTACAGAGATGTTTGAGGACAACCAGAAAGATCTTGAAATGGCTGTTGAGGCTTTATCAGAAATGTTCGAGAAGCCTGTCACAGAATTGGCAGAGCCGAAGCTGAAGGTGGAAATCATGGATAAGACGTCTTACTGCAACAAACGTCGGGTCATTCTGCTGGCCGACACTGCAGACAATCTTGCAAACGGTGTGTGGTCTTGGGCTATCAATTTCTGATCCCTTTGATCTTTAATACGATGAATTCATTTCCCACACCCCCGCAACAGCATTACTTTTCACAAAAATGCATTACTGATCGTCTTTTCATTTCGCAGGAGAGTGGGATTTCAACATCGACCTCAAAGCGCTATCGAACGGTGGCCGACCATCTCTTGGACACCCAAGCTGAATATAGACTTTCAGTTCTCGCCTCCCTTACATCGTTGTCAAGACTATATCTCTCCCATCAATCCAGCATTTTGTTAGAGTTCTTCCCTTGCCTACATCACTCAGAATCACGGTCACGGTACTATTGCATCACCCGGCGTTGCGATGTGCTCATCTATCCGATCCGATACAATCCCGGTCCGAATTTGTTTTTCTTTCATTTAGCGGTCTGGCTCCCTTATACTTGCATCTACATTGTCTTTGGAGGACGGAGTGGATGGAGGGGCAGGATGGACACACAGGCGCATCATCTTCCTTTTCCTCAGGCCACTGCATCGTGCTTTGCTGTCAAATGAATGGGTTAATTTGCAGGCCAGGCATGGTACATGCGAATGAATGGTGGGGGAAAGCAGAGGGCTGGGCGTCGTGTAAAAGAATGAGACAATGCATTACGATACTAACTATGATTCCAACCTTGATTCGTGTGTGATTTTGTGATGTGTGAAAAGCTAGTATTCACTTTGCGGAATGAAGTTAGCCTTACGTGAGGTCAATTATTGCCCTCATTGAATTATAGTAGTGTATCACGGAAATCAAAAGTCACTTTCTTTCAACTCTATGTGATGTGTGAAATTAGTCGTGTTCATTGAATTGTAGGTACTGGTATCGGCCAAACACCCCATACGCCTCTGTATTTAAGACACTACGATTCTGTGTGCCTCCAAATACTGCAGAGAAAGGTACACTAGTAGCAAAGTAGCAAATAATCCTGTAACTCTCCACTCTTGACTGCTCCTAAACCCCAAACACCATCCTTCCTCGGAACTCCTGATATAGTTGACAATAGAAATGCGTGAATCCTCCATGCTCCAAACTCCATACGCTCATGCCTTATCTCGCATACACAAACTGTGCAAAATCAATTTTCGATGTCGATACTCCTTCGGGCCCAGGCGATAAAGGCTCATCCTCCTCGCTGTCGGGTACCATCATATCTTCGCTGCCGTTTTGTGGTGCTAATGCTTTGTTCTCGGTTTCGTCTGCTGGTGGCAGGGGAATTGCAGCTGGGCTGACTGGTGACTTTTGTCTCTCTGTAGTTACCTCTGGGAATGGGACACTTCCTTTGCTTAGCAATGAGCGTCGTTGGGCGGTATTTCTGGCCCCTGGAATGTGTGTTGGTGTATAGGTGGGCGTTTGTGGTGGCGTCATTGGAGCTCGTGAGCGGTTGATGCCAGAGGCTCCGAGACGCTGAAGAGGTGTCAATCTGGGCATGGTTGAGAAAGGGGATGACTTCGATGCTGATGTGCCGGTTTTGACTGCTAGAGGGATCTTGGATGGTCTGGCAGCAAAGGAAGGTGGCGTTGGGAGTTCTCCACCAACAACAGTGGATGTGGGCGTAGACAAGCTCGAAGCGCCAAAAGTAAACTTGTCTTTCGGTCGATCGATTGAGGTCGGAGACGAGGGCATTTGAGGCGGCGTTGGAGGTTGCTCTGCTGAGCTTGCTACAGATTCTCCAGCTGTGAGACTTGGTGTTGAGTCTTGCACCATTGGCTCTTCTGCGACAGATGATTGACTTTCGGTTGCGGGAGGAGCCCCTTGACCCTCTTCCAAAGAAAGATTGCTCTCCTGGAAAATTTGCATCTTCTGACTCTTGCCCATATTCTTAAATCCATCGGCATCTGGAAGGCTGCGCATAGCCTCCTCTACAGAATCATCTGAGAAGATGTTGATGTCGGCCTTTTTCGCTCGTCGGCTCTTTGCTGCTCGGCCAGCGCTTGGGCTGGGATCTGAAGTCGAGGCTGCCCAGAATTTACTTCGAGTAAGCTCAGGTAACTTGGTTGGAGAAGTGCCCATGTCATCGTCCGCACAGAGGCGTGCTCGTTTTGGAGGACGAGGCTCAGAGATTGTTGGCGTGCGAAGGTGAGTTCTGGTAGGCGGGATCCGAGCTGGTGGAGGTGCAGACTGAGGAACCTGTTCAGGTTGAGACGTCGAACGGTTGAGGTATGGTCTTGGGACAGGAATTGCATCCCAGGGACCAGAATTTCTATTGAGTGCTTCCTGTTGGCTGGGGGAGGGTGTGAAGCAATTGATATCAAGTTCGGCAAGTGGCGTGCGTTTTGCCCCAAAGAATCGCTCAATTGACACCCCTTTCTTCAGATCGGCTGATGAGACTGATCTGTGGTGTTGAGAACGTGAAGATAGTGGTGTTGAGGTGACCATCCTGTTCTTCCTCTGAGGACCTTTCACCACGATAGGCTGCTTGGTCATTGGATTCAGATCTCCTGTTGCAACGCCTCGAGCAATTTCAGGCTCGACGAAGGCGCCAATAAAAGGCATTTTTCCTTCGTCAATTGGTTGCTCTGGCTCTGTGTGGAAAACGAGGGTTCGCTTCCTGGGGCAGTAGACCCATTGATGAAGAAAGGTGAGCTCAGCCTGGTAAAAAGCTTCGAGGTAGCCTTTCGGCACGTGAAACTTCCCGTCAAATTGAAGCATACGGAGGACCTTCTCCACAGTCTTATGCTTCCGCACCATTCGGTAAGCCGTTTTCAACCCCATATTACTGATACTGTTAAGATAATCGCATCCACTCAAAATCGCCATCTGTCGAAATTCCTTGTCTGACCACCCTGTGAGAGTGATCTCTTTGCAAGCACAGAAGTCTGCCTTGTTGATCTCGATGCAGTTTCCATATTGATCCAGTTTTGTCAAAAGACATTTTGCGCCGAAGACTAATAAATCCGAATCTTCAGACAGTATGCCTTGTATAATGCCTTTTCGTTCCAAGTATACCATTTGCGCATCTGCTTCGTACGGCGCTACAATATATTGCACTCCTGTTTCCTTCAATTCGTCTATTAATTGCCTAGCCATTTCTGGGGTTACGTCTACGGCCTTCTGAAATTCGAGGTGTGCCTGGGATGTCTTTCCAGCATTCAGGAGCTCCATTCCTGCCCGTTTGCTCTCCTCACGTCGTTTCGCTCGGTCTGCCTCTGTTGCTGCTTTGCTAGGAAGATAGTCTCCGTCGAATATTAAAAATGGTATAACCCCAAAATGTTGCAACATTCTGACTCTATGCATGGCGAAATCGACGAATCTGGGATGTGTTAGCAGCCGGTATACTTGGTCCTTTCAGTCATACACACTTCCGAGTTGGCTGCCCTCTTGCGAGTTCTATAGCACAGGATACAGTTCCACGATGGAGCCATCCATAGGCATCCACTCCGAGGGTCTTGCCCTCGAACTTCTTGAGATTACATGGTCTATGGATAGATTTAAGTAAAGGTAGCAGTCCTATATGGAATCAGCACTCATGTCAGGAACCTTGTTTGGAAGTATCGTTGTTTTATACCATTAATTCCCATATTGACCGGCAGAAGTGCAGAAGGCACAATCAAACTTTACTCGGCGAACAACATGTATTTATACCACCATAACAGGAAACCGTAGGAAAGCTGTCTAGGAGTATGGCGGTAGAGAAGGAGGAATACTGAAATGCCTCGGAAGGGGGATCCGGCCGGGAGTTGTCGAAGTGGTTGTCGTTGTAATATTAGTGTTGCAAATAAAGAACCATCAATGTCTTCTGCCGGGACGCGTCCCAGCGGGAGAGCGCGTCTTGCCCGCGAAGGAAAGTCTTACCCAGCAACCACCGATTGGCCACTCCTCACCGCCAAGCAAGCTTCACGATAAAGATTTCGATAACGGACGAGAAAAAAGTTTCGAAATCTGCGAGCATTCCAACATCCCCGCATTCTTCGAACAACACCAACACGATGCCGAAAAGCTTAGAGAAGACTCGCAAGAAGATCGCGAAGAAGAAGGGTAACATCACTGCGCTCCATGAGAACTCACGAGATTCACAGCGTCTGCGACGGGCGCAGATGAGAGACGACAAATTAATTCGAGTCGCATCAGCCAGAAGAAAGGGAGATCAGCCGTTGAGTATGTACTCCTTTTGGCGTCTGATATGCAAGTCAGTCTAACAAATTGTAGTTGTGCGCGCAGCCTATTTTCGAGATATTGTAAAAGAGAACGACGGAAAGCCACTCGAGCTTGAAGCAATTCAAAGCCACATCACAGCGTAGGACAAACCATTCCTCCATTTAACAATATGCAGAAGCTCATAATAGTTAGGTTTGTCGGCCAACATGACGAGGAATTCAGCACCTTAAAGAAAGAGCGAAGACCGGGAAGACCTGCAAGTACTCGGGAGGATCTGCTGCGAATAAAAATTGCTGCAGATGAGAAGGAATACGAGACTGGCTTCTGTATGCGATCACAATTCTCTTTGTTAGGACCTCAGCTAACATCATAAAGACTTGCCAGATCTTACCGATGCCGATAATATAGTGTTCCTCGAGCGATGGGACGGTGCTTGGTCATATCTTTCTACACTGAAATGGGTTCGAATCACGAAATCGGGATTAGTACAACCAGCGAAATTTCCTCCCAAAGGAGAATCATGAGCAATGAGATTTTGGCAGGAGTTCTGGTTGCATTGTATGGCGTATGGGGTATCAAAAGGCATTTATGTTTGGACTTTCGAAGCTTCAGCGACACCAAAGAGTATTTGCATGAACTATTGAGGTTTGGTGCTTCATTTAGCTACATATGACTGTTTCCAGCGCATGTGAAACTATTTTAAAATAATCAAATCAATCATTTCTGTCTAGACATCACTTTGAGCCTCGTAAAATTATGCAATAGTGAATAAATTCGTTGACAGCCTTGCATGGAAAAGGCGCTAAAACTCGAGCCTCGCACTAAGAAAAAAGTTCAGGAGTGCACAGCTTCCTCCTCCATTTGGAGATTCCATTGTCATCAACACAACATCACAACTCCAATACACAATCACACTCCTCCTCATCTCTATATTTCACTCCTTTATCATGCATTCTCTCAGATCATTCGCTCGCTCGGCGCCTCGAACAGTCTCTCGATTAACAGCTTCGGCCATCAGACAACCAACTGCACGAACCTCATTATTACGAGCAGCATGGGCACCAGTACGAGTACAAAGCGCCGCAGCCTTCTCATCATCCGCGTTAAGACGGTCGAAGGGTGGTGAGGGTGACGATGAATTAATCGCAAAGCTCGAGTCCGAGTTGGAGATGGAGAATGAGATGAAGGATCAGGAGGGTATTCCAACGAGCGTGAAGGACTATCTTGAGAACGGACCATTCGAGATCATCGATACACCTGGCCAAGAGGATGTTGTTCTTACAAGACAATTCGGTGATGAGAAGTAAGTGCGCTACAGAATGGATGGGAATTGTCCTCTAACAGGGCTCCAGGATCCAAATCACATTTTCCATCGCCGACATCAACAATCTCGACGAAGACCAACCATATGATGATAATGCCATGCCAGATGAGGAGGATGGCAGCGAGAAACCCGCTGCTGAGGACGGAGCCGAGGAAGGAGAAGGTGCTGAGAACGAGGACCGATCATACCCAGCACGCCTAAACATCATCATCGAGAAGGCAGGAAAGGGTGCCCTTAACGTCGAGAGCATCGTCCAAGACGGCATGCATGTAATCGAGAACGTCTACTACTACGCCGACGCCTCCTTCGCATATGCCAAGACCCCGAATCCATCCACGCCCGACAAGATCTCTACTCTGGCCCACCCTTTGCCAACCTAGATGAGGATCTCCAAGTCTTGATGGAGAGATATCTTGATGAGAGAGGAATCAACACCGCACTAGCAATCTTTGTACCAGATTACATTGACATGAAGGAGCAGAAGGAGTACTTGAGGTGGTTGTCGAATGTCAAGGACTTCGTTGAGGCGTAGAGTTGATTTGATTTGAGCGGTGTATACAGTGCTTTCACTTCGACTGTTGTCTTCATACCATTTCCACTCTTCCGGAAAATTCCCATGTAAAGTAGTTATCTGTACAGGGTATTAGCGTGGCACTTATGCCCAATAATGACATAAAGACTTCATCTAATCCCTGTTCTCCGTGTGCTTTTATGCGTGGTATTCAGTAGTATCATCGGCTTCTCTTGCAGCTTTGTCCTTTACTCTAATTCATTGCTGCGAGAATATTAACATGTCTGTGGCTGGCAGGAGACCATCCCATTCCCGAGGCCTCACTTCCCAACTAAACCAGATCAGCCGATGTAGGTAAATTCTTACCTCCCCTTATTGTCAGAAAATAATTCTGTTGTGAACTATCTCGCTGTAATTGTTCCTATCGTACTTTGGACCATTAGCAATCAGGTCCTTGCAAGCAACCCGATGGCTGAGCTCTGGAACTCAGGATGTTGAAGAGTAGTCAAGTGTCTTCCAAGTAGACAGAGCAAGTGACAAGATCTCGGAGCCACAAACTTTATTCTTTCAACAAATATGTCCGTGTATTGTTCCTGTCTTATAGGATACACAAATTACCCTCTAGAAAATACTATCACGACAGGAAAGGCCTCTTATAGTGTTTCATACCGAATTTCCAGGCGACCGAAACTAATAGACTTCGGCCCGCCCTTAATTCTCACTTCTGCCCAACTCTCCCATTTACCTCCCTCTGCTATCATGTCCACGAGACCTTTCAACAGAGCGGCAATGCCAAAATCAAGAACATAAAATTCAAGATTTCGCAGACCTTCTTAGCAAATATATATCTGTTGCTATTTACTCCTCTATTCCTCGCGAATGAGGATAGGACAACAACTACAAGCTCCTGGCCAGCGAAGGACACGAATATGAAGGACTATGCGGTCAAACGCACGGGTTGATAATTGCACACGATATGTAACGCGTGTCTTCTTCCCAACTTCTGCGAAAGAATTTGGTGCAATTTTGGCAAACATGAGAAGAAGTATATGGTAGCGTAATTCGGAGAGCGAAATGAGTTCGGATGAAATCGATATTGAAACAAATCTTTGTAAACTGTCCAGTATATATAAAAGCAAGTTCAACCGCACCCGAGTCCAAATCACAAATCGCATGTCATTATCTGATGCCTAAGCCGCGGACATGGTTGATAATTATCGAAATTTAAAGCTAATATTGAAATGCAACTTTACCCTCAAAGACGGTACGAAATATTCAAGGTGTTACGAGTCAAAAGTGACCGAAAATTTCTTAGAGTAGGTGGCCAATTGCTAGGTGTACATCTAAAGCTATGTTCCTTTTTCTATTATCGCGTTCAGAGCCTATGTCTCACTGTCAGGCCCTCACAGTTGAATGGAAGGCTTTCAAATTGTTGCCCAAACCCTGTCCTAACTAGTCCGAAAAGTGCATGATTGTTTCTGTATTCATATTACTGCAACCTCTCCCTTAATACCAAAAAATCCATCGTCATTCAAAGGACTCTGAACCTCTGCTGTCATACGCTTCGCTTATCACGAGCCGCCAAACAGCAAACACTTCAACATCTCTACGGGAGCAGGACCAAAAATCACTACAAAAGATGATCAAAGTGTTAGGAAACGAGAATCCAAAATAGAGAACAGAAATATGTCTTATAATTAGTGGAAGTTTGGAGGAAATTTCACTTTTCTCCAGCGTCCAATTTATAAATCATTGATGTTTCCAGTAGAATGACTGCGAGCATGACTCTTACTTTTTCTAATTGGAAGAGTCAATGAGTCTGATTTGCTAGTGGGAAGGGGAGCACGAGTTTTAGCCGGGGCTTCTGGTGATACCATCTTAGCGTTACGATGCGGTGTGACTCGTGTGGGCGTGGCTTTGGATCGGGAGGGACTGTCCTTGGCGTCCCCCTCGCTTCTATCTTGCCGAGATGCTCCCCGCCGAGGTGGGGTAAATCGAATTGTAGGACTGACATCCAGCTCGATATCTTCTTCCGTCTCAATAGCACTCTCTTCTGCTAAGGTTAGTAATTATCGCCTAAATCAAAGACCTCTGCACTTGCCTTCGCTTAAGGAAATTCCTCCCTCGTCACTTGGTTCATATTCAAGCTCCCCATCTTCGTCACTGTCTGAATCTTCGTCACTGTCTGGATCTTCGTCATCGTCTGTATTTTTGTCTTCGTCTGAAACTTCCTCATACAGTTCCAAATAATCGCCTCGTAATAGCTGGTCCTCCTTACTACTCAAGTTGTCGTCTTTCTTCTTTAGGTCTGCCAATTTACCTATCCACGTCATTTTGTGGTTGATGTCTTCACTGACTGCCCACCTCCATCGAGATAAACAACTAGAAACCCATGGTCTAAAGTGCCTTACAGTCCAGTGATGCACCCTTTCGATGATGCAACAGAGCCTCAATGTATCCCAAACACTTTTGAGATCCCCTTTGAATATACAACACATCTCCTTAGAAATCTTGTAAGCTAAGGCCCTCAAGCTGGACAGAATCCGGCACTTTGACTTACATATTCAAACAACATTTTGCTAGTATTTGACGCATCACATTTAGTAACGATGTGAGTAACCCAAACTCGAAACTTGTTTCCAATGAAAGTGAAAGCCACAACAGGCTGGATCTCCCCCACAGCGTGACTGGGGATGGAAAGATGCGAAAGCCTGCCTAACATAGACAGGGCTGTTGCCGAGGCATTCGCAGCCTGGGCGTAGCATTTCCTTATTTCGGACTGGTTGACCTTATGATGTTTAATCTCAACGACGGTGGAAGGGAAGCAAACCAGGTGTTTTTCTGTAATATCCTTCAGTGTATCCAACATCGGTGTGATTGGATTTGAGATAAGGTTTCCATTCTTTGACTTCTCAAGTCTTGTCAAATTGTCTTGGGTGAAGTTCTTGATGCAGTCGTCTTTGTGAAATCCAGTGGCTGTGAAATCTTTACTGAAGATTGGCAGAGCAATATAGAGATCTGCCTTGGGCGCCGTAAGAGGAGGCGCATTAGGAGGTGCCGTTCTTCGTAGACATCTACGGCCGTGCTCCCATACATCTTCTTCTTCTCTTCAAAAATGAGCCAATACATATAATACCAGAATGGAAAACTACTAACATCCTAACTTTCTCCACATTTCTTTTGGTATCAACAATTCTTAGGCCCTCTTCTTGGCGGGAGGACCGTATTAAATTCCCAAAAAGCTCATATTTCACTACTGCGGACCATCGGGCTTCTTTGGCACTGACTATGTCTCTGGAGATTCTGGCGATTCTTAATGCGAGGTCGAATCTCGCCTCATGCGCAGCGACTTGGTACTTCTCTTCATAACGATCCTTCCCAACAGTTGACCTCGGGAATTTGGGAATCTTCGATGATTTGTAGTCTTCGTCGATCATCATCTGGCTGCCCTTGCCTAGTTTGTTCTAGTGAGTTTTATTAGCTTAGCATTCATGAAGGGAGCCAACGTTGCCTACGAAGCTAGTTTGCGAAAGAATCCGCTCGAAGTCTAAAAGACCCTCTGCCACCAATGAAGCTTGGGGATACGATGCCGATATCACCCGAACGTTCTTAAAATACCATATTGCATTCTTTTCAAGAGTAGCAGTATTGAGTCGCCTCTTTTCCTTCATTTTCGTTTTTATAAGGTTCAATATCGAGAGTTGTAGATCGGGTCATGGCAAAGAGTCCAACTTCGGCTGAGTCTTGGAAATGGTGTCAAACATTGAAATACAAAATACCCACCTGATTTCTGCGCCCGTCGGAAAAGGGAATCCAGGTCATATTTGATATATGGTGCAGTGAGGCGCAGAACCATGCCTTAACTATTCCCCCATGGGTTTTGGGGAAGGTCGCGGGGAGGAAATGTTGGTGGCTGAAGAAGAACAGGCATGGTGCATATACAAGGTTTCTTCCGAATCACACTGCAGAAACTTCAATTTTATGTTAGCAATACATAGAATGTACGCTTGAAGCTAGTCAACAACTATTAACAACTTGAAATGAGCACAATGAGGCTGAAGGTAAGGCATAAGGCGATCTCTTGCCACCATCCAAGCCGCAATGATCATTGCTTACTTGTGTTACTTTACTCAAAGGTGTAGAAAGTATCTCACACACTTCTCGAATACTCTTCTCGAATTGACTACAAAGTGAAGTTTTACTTTGATAAAAGAGTTTCGACGACCAAGTCATACACTTAAGTCTTCATTCAATGAGTATACCATTCTACCTGATGTGGAATTTCCCCACATCCCTTGATGAAACCAAGCGCTTCTTGCAGTTTGCTTTCCACGCCAACCGCCTGGAGGCCATATAAAAAAAATCCGATGCCTGGCGAACTACACTCGTAAAAAGGTAATTGGTACGACGGCCGAAAGACTATCATGGTAAAAAGAAAGTTTCTAGTTGTAGTCCGAGGGATGGTGATGTAGAGAAGGAAGTGTTGTGTTGAAGTGTTGTTGTGTGTTTTATGGACAGCTGTCCTCGTTGCTCGGATCCGTATTACTTGCTCGTCTTGCTGTCATTAAACATTACTGGTGCAAAGGAGCGTGTGTACTTCCCAGCCACCAAGGTCCAACGCCGAGAGCCTAATAGCCAAGAACTCTTCTTTGCTGAGCCATCTTCCAAAGGCACCAATCTGCTCTCCGCAGCTCGCCAATTTCTCCCCTGGAAAGCTATGCCTTTTAAAGGCGGCATTGCAAAAGAAGACATGAATTCCTGGCGAGGGTTGTGAATTTCAACCGAATTTTGGATGAACATATATCCAAATTTTCTAAAACCGCTCCCTCACCCATAGCTCCATTCTTGAAAACCCCTACCTGCAGATTTTAAACTTTCCCGAATCCATCCTATAGCTCTAGATCACCAAGAAGACGAAGACATACAATAGCGGGGATTCACCGATAGCCACCTACTCGACTACTAATCCACAGATCTAAGGCTTTTAAGGTTCCGGCTAGTCCTGATCCCAGTTCGAGTCACCGTCCCTACCTTTTATATTGCATCATTTTCCCGCAACAACTCAGATAAGGCGAATACGATACACAATCCACCTGCTTCTTGTGGTATGGACTACACGCAAACATAATCTATTTCGCGCGACTTTGGCAAAGGAAATTCTGCATCCTTCATCTGTCACACCTTCTAACCCAAGGCCGGTCAAAGTTTGCGTAGACCTGCGACAAATTGCAGTTAAGAAGGTGCATTACTTTGGAGTGCAACAGCAAGCCCTCGAGCCATTGTGACACCTCAGCGCTCAATCTAGGAATCGAGTTTCACGATTCCGGAGCCGAAACAAGACTCTAATTTTATTTTACTTTTATTAATAAGCCTTTTTAAAGTAATTTATTATAAGTTTTCTTTTTCTCCTTAAGAATTATTACTTATTTAAGTATTTTAATACTACTAAGGCCCGGTTACTAAATATTAATAAGTATTATAACAAGGCGTAATTTGTATATATAGTCTAAAGGGTCTATAAATAATCGATAAGGGTTAATAGAGTTTAATTATTATTATAAGGTATAATTTAGTTTAAACCTAGTATATCTAAATACTTAGGTAATATTATATCTTTAAATTTATCGCGATTATTATTTTAAAACCCCTAAACTTAAGCTGAAACCCGATAATTAGACAAAAGCTGAATATCTTCTTCACATTGCTCTTGAATTCCCACTTGTAAAGGCGTCTTGCTCGATACGTCCTTCGCTTCAATATCTGCCCCACTATCCAATAATAATTTCACTACTTTCGTATGTCCATTTTTAGCCGCGAGGTGTATCGGCGTATCCTTATTCTGAGTTCGGACGTTGAGAGCAGCTCCCCTGACAATAAGAAGTATTGCCACATCTAGAAATCCCCTACCCGCGGCGCAATGCAATGGACTAACCATATCGTTCCCGCCCATATCGATATCCATTCCCTTGTCAAGCAAGAGCTGCACCATGTTTTTCTTACCGAACCAGGCTGCGAAATGTAGAGCTGTGTTTCCAGTATAATTCCTTTTCAGAATATCTGCGTTATAGTTCAAGAGCAACCGTGCGATATCAACATAGCCTTTTTCTGCTGCGGAATGTAGTGCTGTTTTCCCAACAGAAAATGCCACTGCATCAACGTCAGCCTTCTGCCGCAAGAGATATTTCGTTATATCAAGGTGTCCGTAGTGAGCAGCAAAATGCAATGCTCTCGACCCAAGTGAAGTTTGACTTTCGATATTAGCGCCTTTATATACAAGAAGGTTCACCACAGCTACATGTCCATTCTCAATTGAATTGTGAAGCAGTGTAGTTTGGTAAAGACCTCCTCTTGCATCTATTTTGGCCCCCTTATCCACTAGAACCCGTACCACGTCAATATACCCATTAAGCGAAGCAAAATGTAGCGGTGCATTTCCATTAGTATCTATCACATTGACTAGAGCATTTTGGCGTAGAAGGAGATCTACCACGGGAGTCTTTCCGTTGTTGGCAGCATAATGTAGTGCAGTCGTTCCCGCGGAGTTTGGAACATCAATATTGACCCCATTCTTCAGCAGGAGATCAACCAAATGCGTGTGACCATTCTTAGTTGCAATGTGAAAGGGAGTGTTTTGATATGGACCGCATTTTGCTTCGATGTTGACTTTTTCGCCAAGTAGAATCATAGCTTCAGGGAACCTTGACTGTTCAGCAGCGCAGTAAAATGGTGCGTATCCATCCACATCTTGCCTGTCCACGGTAGCTTTCTGGTCCAGAAGATATTTCACTATTTGTGTGCTGCCGTTGTAGGTGGCAAGGTGTAGTGCCGTTCTTCCGTGTTTATTTCGACCTTCGATGTCCGCCCCCCCTCTCTATCAACGATTGCACGGTATCAAGGCGCCCACTTGCAGCTGCAGAGATAAGAGGAGTACGCTTAACGGAACCTCCCTTAATCTCAATGTTGGCATTCCCATCTAGCAGAAGTCTGATAACCTTGTTATGCCCGCCGATTGCGGCCAAGTGCAGTATTGTCTACCCTTCCGCGTTTTGGGCTTCAACATCGGCGCCTTTCTCGAGTAGTTCACCAACTATCTTCTCGTTCCCATTCTTGGCGGCAAGGTGTATGGCGGTATTTGTCCCCCAATCTTTTGGCATTAACAACGGCGCTAGCATCGAGAAATATCTGTAGAATTGTCACAAATTCTTTGTCTGCTGCTATGTGCAGCGCGGCCGATCCGGTGACATTGTTAGGCATCTTGATGCTAGCTTTATGCTCTACTAGCTGCCGTACTACTACTTCATGACGACTTTTGACTGCTAGGTGTAGCGCTGTTGACTCATCTTTTGATTTTGCATCAATCTGAGCGCCCCTTTCTAACAGAAGCAATACTGCCGCTCCATTGCCATCCGTTGCAGCCAGGTGCAGTGGCGTAAATCCATTCCGATCTTTCGCCTTGATACCGGCCTCATCCTTCAATAGCAGTGGGACCACTGAAAGTTGGCAGTTTGATGCTGCCCAGCACAAAGCTTTGGCTTTGTCGAAACCTGGTTCCTGAATGTCGAAACTATTTTCTAACAAGAGCTTTTCTACAATGTCTTGTCAGTTATTGCATCAACTATATATTTAATATGCATCAAGCGATACATGTGGGAACTGCAAAGTAAGATGAGATTTAGGATAGAGGGGTTAAAACACAAAGTGATTTGACTTTTAGTACCACTTCTTACTCTCTAGCCTCGGGAGTCTACGAAGCTGTATAAGGTTCAACTACTCATGGGGGAAATGCATGTTTACCCAAACTCCGTGAGGAGATCAAGACATCAGCTCGATGATTGCCTTGTAATTATCCCCAATCTAGATATCGCACGATATATATATATGAATGAACTGAGTTGATTCACCTGCGGCCATTGTGGGTTATGTTGCCCCTATTGGTGCTGGTAGTGTTGCTGGCGTGGGAAACTTTGAGCATCACCATACGGCTGCTGATTCCGCTGTGGGAACCCTTGTGGTTGAGGTGTTGGTGCCGGTGTTGTCATATATGAGGCGGTTTGATATGCCGGAGGGTATTGATGGGATTGGGAGCTCCGAAATGCTTGTAATTCCTTCAACTGCTGTGCGATTCTATCAACTTTGCGATCCCGTAACTGCTCCCGTTTGATGCTTTCGTCTTGATCTAGCAACTGGATTTGTAATTGCTTACTACGTTCGTCGTTACGCAGATTCTTTCGGAGGGTCTTCACTTTGGTGTCATCCAGCAAGAGCTTAGTGAAGGTTTTTGTTTTGCACTGGCTTTAGATCTTCTTCTCATCTATATCATAGATAAACTCGATTTTCTCCTTCAACTTCTCTATGTTTTCACAGTATCTTGCAAGTCCTTTGCTAAGATGAATCAAGTTGTTTCTGATTCAATTGAAAATCAATCTCTCTCAATCACTTAGAAGAATGCTCGGTGGGTGGAGAATAGGGAATTGGTGGAGGTGGGAGTTGAGTGGCAGATTGATATAATTGCTATAGACTTCTCTATATTCATTTCAGCATCCACGTATTGAAGACTGTGTAATAAAATCTTACCTTTTATGCACACCTTAAGATATAGCTGAGTTAAGAGTGAAATATCTACTAACGAAGAAGGCACGAAACAAAAGGAAAGAGGTGAATACGCTTCTGAAGTACGGCTTGCGGTGAGTTGTGCTGTTGTGTAGCCACAAGGAAAAAAGCTCGCATTTATATCCTCAAGATCAATAGGCTGCTCCTTCGCTGCCAGGTACGTACCTACATACGAGGTTAGCGAAGATTACCAACGTACTCACCATTCTACAGGCCATCTCCCTCACAGACCAACGATTAACTGGATTCGAATTCATTGCAACTATCCTTGCGAATCATATTAATCTATCACTCTAAGCATATATCCAACAACATATACCATCTTCTCACCTAACTAATCGCCCTCATCGTCATCTCCACCACAGCAAAAGTCCCCGCACTAACCGGCATAGCCCTCAAAAGCGTCGGCGCAATACCCTTCCAAAATCCCCTCAGCCCCTCCCCCCTATAAGTCTGCCTAAAACAATCACTCATACTCTTATACCTCATCTCCTTCCCAAACCCATCACTCTGCATCTTGCTCTTCACTACATCAAACGGATAACTCGCCAACCATAACGCTTCTCCTGCTAATCCGCCGTAGAAGGCGATTTTCCAGCTGGGAATCTCTTTGCGGAGGATCTTGTTGCGGGTGGCGTCGGAGTTCATTAGGTATTCGAAGGTTAGGAACCAAACGCCGTAGGCTTGGGCTTCGCGGAGGATGGTGACGGCTTCGCCGCGATAGAGGCCTTTTAGGACGCCTTCGTGGGCGGAGAGCTTCTTTACGCAGTCTAATGGCCCATTGTAGAGTCGTCCAGCACCGTGTGGTTGGGTTTGTAATCTGATTCTCACATGCTCAATTGGGCCTGAGATCACACTGTTCGCTATCCCGGCAAAAGCACCAGAGGCATAGTATTGAGCGTATGAAAGGCCTGGATTCAGAGGAGACTTTGAGGTGTTGTAGGTCTCGAAGCGCCGCCGGGCTTGGTGGAAGGCACCAAATTGGATGGAGACACAAGCGCCAATGCCGATCAAGGGAGTAAGAGTGCCCTTGTAGAAGGCAAGTGCTCCTTCATTTGTGTAGATAGATTTTGCGGCTGCTAAGGCGTTGGGATAGGTGGTGCTGGTTTGGAGGCGGACTTTGACTATGTCAAAGGGTTGACCTTGTAAACGTGTTAGCTCGCTCTCAAAGTAAATACAGAAAGAATAGATTTTGAAGTTAAGAGCAAAATGAAAGGACGAGGAGTACCGCTTGATACTCAAACTCAACATCTCGATATGAAAGAAGCAGAACATGACTCGATACACAAGAGCACCAAAAGAATCACACATCCCACTCCGAGTCCACATCGTCCCTCAATCGCCAAAATTCCAAGCAACTACACAGAGAAACAAAACCAAAGCACAACTCGACACAAAACCACCATCCACTGTCCAAAAAATCAACACATCCCACTCTCCTCCCCACGTGACCCTCCCATCCCCGAGAACCAAAGCAATTGCGCAAAAGGACAAAGCCATTGACCAAAGATTCACACCTCAAACTCACCCAAAAGCACCTGAGCAACTCCTCCCGCAGCACCAGCAAAAAGATCCTTCAGTGTTCTCACCATGCCCCCCTCCTCCAATTCAGCTGCTGCGTCCGCCATTTTTGCTACCCCGCCGCCACTTTTCAACCCCGAGGATGTCTCTTTATTTGAATTGAAAAGAAGAATGGAGAGGAGAGAAATGGGAAATGGGAATGGGATTGAGGTTGAGAGGAGAGTGAAAGGTAAAAGATGGGTTGCACGAGTGTGATTTGATTGATCAGTAAATTTCCGGACAAAGCTAGAGTTGAGCTGGATGATGTGCTTGCTCGCTTAGCGATGGCTTTGCGACAGTGGTGGCCTGAGGCCTAAAAGGATGTTGGGGAGACATTGAAGATGGGGACATCATTTTAGAGAATTATATTTTCTTGTCAGAGAATAAGAGTATCAAGAGGTAGTGTCTCTTGAGATGTTTAACTTTTAGAGAATAGAAAAGCGAGCAGTAATATTATGAGTGGAGGTCTTGAAAATATACCGTCACTCGTTGAGTGACATTCGGCACCCGCAATGCGCTTCGTGAATGGCAGTGGTTCAGTGAAGAGGTGAATAGACGGGAGCAGGCAAGATCTATTTAGTTGGTTCGCCAGACATTCAGCGTAAGGGTCGCAGACCATAACGAAGAAAACGATATGCCGACTGATCATCCAAAATAACCCTCAAGCGTACAACCCTCGCAATTTGAAACAAAAATGGTGAAACGAACAGTTACATCGTCTAAACCTGTGTTCAGAATAATACGTCATGTCACCATTCACAGCCTTGGTAGTGGAGAAATCAATGCATACATCATCGTATGTAGGATCGAATTTACTTCATTACATCGGATCTATACTACTCCTGACATGATTAACCAATCATCTCTTCCTTTCTCAATCACCTGTCCACAAGAGTGATCTATAATACACGGTTCTCTAAGCCCCACACGCGCAACGCAAGAAAAACCAGAGGGACGTTAGATAGCCACCCGTGACTAGAGCTCGAGATGTTCTTCGTAAAAAATTCCTCGCATAGATGGAAGAATTGGGGGCGGGATGGATTATGACAAGTCTGTGATGTGACTTGTTGTTCGGAAAGTGAATATGGTTGATATGGAAAATGTGATCTGAAAGGACAGGACGGTGTTATTGAACGTGCATCGTAGATTGCTGCCAAATACGAAACTAGCTCTCCTGGTGGAGAGTATGATTTCCTTCGCCCATACTACGCCACACACCTATAAACAAAACACCAGTGGTCTGAAAACACAAGAGGGATGACCAAGCCAGACCAATGTACCCGGAGGACCGTTAACGCCATGACAAAGAGAGGCTAAATGACGTTGGGAATCGTTGTCGTATCCTGGATTTTTACGCATTGGTAACCTGAAAATATTGTTAGCAAATTTTCTTTCTTACTCTGGGGTATTGACATACCTTGAGGATCCGTCTAGAGTAATCTTGGTTGTCTGCGATACTACCATCACTCATTCTGCGTTGAGCCATGACACTAGCATCGAGACGGGTGTCGGTGAACGACGAAGCTCCACCACTGCTGTTCGGGGGCTTGCCTCCACCATTGATGAAGCTGTTAACTGCAGCATTTCTTCTGTACTCCTCTTCCACCTCACGTCTCTTCTTGTTGCGAATGAACAAGAAAACGCCACCTGCGATTGCGGCAATGGCGACGATGCCTACAACCACACCGGCAGCAATGCCAGCTTTGCTGGGTGAACTAGACTTCGCTGAGGCGGAGGATGACTGCGCTGAAGAACCGGCTGTGACGACGACGGTAGATCCTGGTTGGGTCACTACTGATGGGGCGGCAGATTTGGTTGCGGAGGGAGTTGATGAGGTCGAGGAGTCGGCGGCTGTGGAGACTGTATTGCTAAAACCAGTAAGATAGACAGTCCACGCAGAAGGGCCACCACCTAGATCTTGTTAGCATGAGAGCACTTCCTCAAATTCCTCAATACATACATGTGTAGTCACCAAAACCGGTGCAAGGAGTACTGCAGCTGCTGTTGTCGGTTTTTAATGAGGGCGCCGGAACAACATTTCCACACCAGCAGTCCGAGCCTTTCGTCGTGGCCATCACACCGTATAGGCCTGGTTTGCAAGAGGTTTTACATGATCCATCGGTGTTAAATTGGATGGTGGCACTGAAATTGAATCCTGGGACCGATGTATAACATCCTATATTTCCATCTCCTGCTGAGACAATTCTTGCGAGAAGCACGCTGGTAGTAGCGGCGAGAGAGTATATCGACTTCATGATGAGTTATTTATCGGGGGAACTTGTTGAAGTATTGAAATCGATGAAGGTTTCGGGAGGGTTGATGAATTTGCGTCGACGCAAGTGCAAATTCAACGTTCGTTAGAAGGCCTGGTCCAGGGGAGGACGTTTGCTCTCGGGAGGCCCAGTGAATGTGCTATCGTCGAGGAAGGTCTTGAGGTTGTCGAAGTCTATGGCAGACCGATGAAGAGCCTGCTGTGTCGATATGTTTCGAGTTTTTCGGGGTGTACGTTGCTTGACCCTGATCGTGGAAGGAATAAATCCAGCTGTCGAAACACGCGTGAGGAATGCGAAAGGAAGTGTAAAAGCAGGAGGCCGTAACGAATGTGCCTCAAAGAAAAACTATTCGTGATTGCTAGTGAATGGAAATCATCAACGACGAGCACGATGATGAATGACAAAGGACCGTGGAGTGAATCTCGTATGTTGCTTCGGAGAGACGGTGACTGCAGCGAACGAAAGAGGAGAATCAGAGGTTTGGGCTTGGGCTTGGGCGTGGGCGTGGCAGAGGATTCGCTTGAGGGTCAGTGGTGGATCAGCGCAATTTCGCATCTGGGAGGGGGCACCAAGGCAGGGAGGAGGGCGGCAATTGGCTGTTTGTACATGCACGCCGGCCGCAGCTAAACTTGGGCGCTGCAAGGCCTTCCGATCCCTTCTTCAGCACCCAAATCGGACGACGACCTCGTATGGTGGCTTTTGCAGGCCTCGGGCTGCTGGTTAAATGGCCGGGCCACGAATCACAGCCGCCCAAAGGATACACAACCGGTCCACCCTCAAGAGATAAGCAGGAGAGGGTGTGCGAAGACTGGTGGCCACGGCTCCCAGAGCCTGCTATTTTCACGCGCGTGTTTCTTCCCCCATATTACCGCGGCAAAACCCTCGAAATACCCCCCATATAAAGTGTTGGCTGGCTTAATTTAGGGAGAAGCAGCAGAGAGTTGACCTCTGTTGAACTGCGCAGCAGCCAGTCAGGGCGAGTGTTTCGCCCACCACAAGCACGACGAGGATAACCCTCCAGAAATGCCGCGGAGAGACTGGACGGGTCTTCCTATTGACTTTGCACTATTGAACAAGTCAGGCACAGGGTTGCACAACGCTTCTGACTGGAGCCCGGGCGGGGTTTAGCCAGGGGAACAGTGAACTTTGTAAATCTCTTCCCGAAGAGGCATGGCTCCCAACGATTACCCTTTCTGGACCTGTCTGGCAGTTGTTGTCGTCACTGGCGCAAAATGAACGCGGTTTGCACTTCTGGAGGAAGTTCGAAGTGTCGCGTTGAACCGTGGTTTCGTCTTCCTTTGCTGCAACACGCCGACTCAGCCTCTTGTTTGCGACGGTATCACGCTGAAAGAGATTGGAGTCCGTTGCAGTGCATACAAATTTCCCCAGAACAAGCCATTTGTACGACGAGCAGGATCGCTGCACCGAGGATTCCACTGGAAACCCACCGGCTTCTTCGCATCACAACGGCAAAGCTGACAGCTCTGTCGCCGAGGCTTGTGGCATGCGATCAGTGCTTGTGAACTGTTCGTCATGTATTTTTGCACCACTGTGCGGTGTGCATTCCCCAGCTTCAATTGGCAATAGTTCTGCAATTATTTTCGAATTACCGCACACTTTTCCGGCTCAGATTTCGTCTCATCTCTGCAAACGAAGGCACAGCCCCAACCAACAAATGTAAACAAATTGCTCCCGAAGTTTCGGATATCAACCACAATTCCTTTTCTGCGAAGCCATCCGAACAGTCCGATGTGTGTATGACAGCATGCGGCATGGCTGCCGATACGAAGTCTATTTTCGTTGTGGTTGGCGGGATCGTGGAAAGCAAACATTGGGCCGGATCTTGGCCTGTCTTACACATAGATCACTTCATTACATCGTGCCATGCAGTACATATGTGCACGATGAATTCTCTTCTTTTCACGTTGTGTTTTGAAATTGTTTGTCATGATCAGTTCTCTGCATGCAATCGAGTTGAATTGTTTTGTTCACAAGTCAGGATCATTCTCTCAATGTGACCCCTTCAAGATGCTTGCGTGTCAAGTGGATCAATAAACTCGGCACGGATGGAAATTTATTCTGGCTCGAATAAACCCAAGATCTTGGAAATAATTCTTTATTCTCCTCACTCGCACTCGCTTTCAGGAAAGCATAAATTTGCCAAGCTACTTCTCCGGCGCAACACGAAAACGCAACGTCCTTTAAAATCCGAAACGCTCGGCTTGGAAGAGTCGTCCCAAAATCCACCCCCCATCATTACCCCACACCTCAGCTGCCATCCTCTCACAAAACCTCAAACGACGACTTGAGCCACCTCCCTGGCTATCACTTTCTTTTCTCAGCCTTCCACAAGTCGTCGAATAGTTGAGAGGCATCTTTTACTGCTTGATTGTTCTTTGGCTTCGTTTGCATTTGATGGCACCAGCATCCTAGACCGTGTCGGCATTTTGCCGCATTTGAGGTTTGGGCCTTCTCGTCGGTAGTTTTTGATGTGTCTTCGTCTTTTGAGTTCTTGAGGCACTGACAACCTAAGCCGTGCATGGGGTCGTCACAGGCTCGTGCGAATATCTTTGGTTGGGCACTATATCGTACTGGGATCGTCATACTTTGTTCTTTTTGGGTTTGCCCTTAAATGTTCGAGTTCTTCCCCGCAGTTGGATTGTTCGAAAGAGGCAAGGAGATGCACTACTCTGTTTAAGTATGCTTCAAGCTTTGGGCATCGTGAACCAACCAGCGTTGCCATTCAGATATTAGACCTATCCGAAGCTCCCTAGTTGAGTCCTAACTTTGTCTAATCGCCAGAAATCTCCTCCATTCAGAGAATATGCCAATCAAGGTGACCAGATTTACTCATCACTGTTTCGACTTGCACTAGGCACTCGGCTGATACTTGTTTCGACCATGGCATCACGGTTCGAGGTTCTGGGTTGCTCTTGCCAGTCGCAGGAGCAGAAGCAATAGAGTCCTAAGTGACGAGAAAGCAAAACGATGGATTAGTCTGATCATATTCTCATGGTTCTCCTCAATCAACACTGCAAAGACCACTACGCAACTCACACTATGACTAGTAGACTAGTATTTCATCAGACCCTCGATTCCTTCTAACAATGGTCTATCTCTAACCCAGACATACTCACCGATCATACTTGCGTTTTCCCAATCTAATGTGGAGAGTACCAAGTCTCCCTCGTGTTCAAGATTGGACCCTTTCCATACCTTCAACGTAAGCAACAGCGCCAACTTCTCCAATGGTGCAATGGCAACATCTCTCGTTGCCTTACACCTCAATAACGGTCACCGCTCGCCCTCATAGATCTCATCCATATCTTTACCGTTCCTCTCCGCATTAACCCACATGTCCCCACCCTTCGTCCAATTCTTCCTCACTCTCTTATCTACAAGCATCTCGTCTAGTACTGATAAGCGCTCGCTCTGTGCCTCCCAGCGGGCTTTGCTCATCTCTTCTGCTTTGTAGGAAGCTAGTGGTTTCTTTGCTCCCAGTAACCCGCCACGGAGCGAGACAAATGGTGAGGTTTTAGGCGTGTAGTGAGACGAGAGGTTGCTGCGGAGGGAAAGAGGGGTGGAACTGAAGGGGTTGGAGGGTGGGAGGCGGGTGTAGAGCTGAGGCATTCCTTGGACTGCTATCATTGATGCGGTTGTTGAGCCTTGGTATTCTTCTTGTGACTTTTCTTTTACCGTCGGTCGTTTTAAGTTGTGTTGATTGAGATACTTTCCTATTGGACGTAGGTAGTACTTGACAAAAGAGATAGGAGAAGCCACACTTAGTTGTGATGCTTCTTCAAGACGGGAGTCACTTGAGCTGATCAAGTTGACGGAGTATTTATACGGTTGAAGAATTCACAGTGAGGGATGGAGTGTGATTCGATTTCAGTCACATATGGTTCCCCACTGACTTTTCCTTTCTGTTTTTGAACTATTCACATGCCTCCCAACTCGGATATTAGAGAATTGCATTCAAAAGTCTACAACACACGGTGATGAAAGATGGACTTTCGCATCAACTGTGGCCACTTTATTTACCCCCCTAGTTTCCGAGACAGTGATGAAAGTCCTTACCCTTAAAAAGAATCTCCCTGGAATTGAGGAACATCAAGCCTTAGATGACATTCAAAAGTCAGTATCAAAACGATCAAACCACTTTCTTTCCAAATCCAAAACAGCAAATCACAAGATTCCACAATGAGAACTTCGCCCATCGGCCTTCATCCAATACCTTGCACTCCAGTTATCTATATAACATTTCCACCCCTCTTCAGTTTTCGTCATACAGATACATACCGTTTCTCAACAGGCTTTTATGAGCCCATGCTTCAAATCACTGCGCCTACTGCCATGTCACCCTCTCGATAGATTTTAGAGGACGAATCGGCATTGCTCGCTTGGATGAGCGTCACTTGGGTAGTCTCTTTAGATATCTTATTTTTGAGGTGCAGAATATAGCATTTATTTGGCAATAGGTTTGTAAGTGATGGCTTGAGTGAAATGACAGCACTTCATTGTTAGCTTCGCAGCGCTAGGTTTGAGGTTGAAGCAGAGTTGAAGGCACAAACACGAGCAGAGCATAGTAGCATTAAGCAGCGCTCTCTGGTGTAAGATGAGATGCAACCGGTGCATAGCTCGCAGTAGAACCGCCATATGAATGTTCCGTTTTCGTTTCACAATATCGACTGGTCGAAGAGGGGAAAGACACTTATCTATGTAGAAAACAAGGTGACATTGGCAGGTTACAGCTCAGATGGACGGGTTTCTATCATAAGGTGTATGATGATACGAAGATAGTGCAAAGTAGTTCTTGATATATGGACCGAAAGGTTCATATCTGGAGAGAGAGAGATAGATTGCAAGAACAAGAAAAGAGATTTCCCAAGTACGGTGCTATACCATGTGCTTAGACTTCAGGTGTGTATCGTGTCGTGGTGCAGAGTATGTAGGCTTAAGCAAATGTGATTTCATATATCACCACTCTCCTCTGGCAGTCTGGCTTGTGCTATGCATCTTTCGCTGATGGAAGAAAAGGAAGAAAATAGAGATGTTTCGTGTACCTCAAAACAGCATACGAGGGAGATCTTGTGTAATAGAATGCAAATTTCAACTGGCAAGTTGGTAGAAGAGGGACAGTTGAATATTGTAAATTGTATTGGCGTGAAAGGCATAAATGTGCTAAGCTAGGACCCTTCCTAATTCTTTGCCAGTCACGGTATATGATTTGGTTCTAGGCCTCATAGTCTTGTTCTGTGCACTGCGCATATCTTCCTTCCTCTTCTAGTTTTGGCACACAGGACAACCCGAATAGATTTTCTTGTCGCCTCCATTATCTTGAAGGTCGCCCATAGGCGCCTTTGAGCTACGATACTCGTTCAGGATCTTTGATCATACCTAGCGGTATTAGATCGCATAAGTATTTGTGTTTCCGTGAGATCCCTGGACGCGATACTCTGTGGGCAACAATTCTGGAAAAGCGGTTCTTTTCCAGGAGCTCTCATCCATTTGACATGGGTTCTCTCGGTCGCCCATATCTAGGTCTTGTCAAATTCGGTCTTGTGTCTCTTCCTCGATATGGTGAGAATTGTCGGCGTGCATGAATTTCATGTGCGTAGCTGTTGTGTCGTCTACGACCTCTACTCCTTCTTGAATAGGTGTCGCCCCTCCTTGGCTGTTCTTCGGCATTTTCTTCGGCTAGAGAGTCATTTAAGGCCTTCTGAAGCGAACGCTCGTCGTACTGCACATGTCGATCCCAGTCTCCGAGGGAGATATAAGGACTTCTCAACCAAGCCTTCAGCTCATGGAGGAAGAGTCTTGTATTCTCCCTTCCAAGATAGTCCTGCAACATATCCTCAGCCTGACCTGTACTATCCTGGATATCTACAGTTCTCAAAATAGCCAGTATGTATTCCAGGAGAAATCCAGCATTATTGGCCCTCCGATCTGAGCTCGAAGAGGCAGCATCTGGATTCAGGAATTCGAAAACCCCTAGCTCCCTTCTTATCCATTTCTTCGCTTTCGAGAGAAGTTCTGTGTCGCTGTGGAAGAGTCTAGGTGACAATTCTTGGTATCGAGACATGCGATTTGACCCAACATGAAGAGAGAATAGCTTATGGCGGTAGATGTGTCTTCGACGTAAAAGAGCATCATCTGGAGTTGCGACTGGTCTAACGCTATATTGACGTCTGGCATACGGTCTTCGTGGTCGATTGACAAATGGTCGACGTGTGGAGGAGGCTCTCGAAGTTGTTGA
This sequence comes from Halenospora varia, assembly GCA_020726485.1. Taxonomy (NCBI): domain Eukaryota; kingdom Fungi; phylum Ascomycota; class Leotiomycetes; order Helotiales; family Solenopeziaceae; genus Halenospora; species Halenospora varia. Next base: position 1,144,142 of record JAHEWH010000007.1, read on the forward strand.
AGAGGTCGGGGCTCGAGGTGGCGGAACAGTGTAGGTTTTGAACAATCCTCCCTCCTTATAATCATATTGAACTGTCTTGACGTCTGCCTTGCACAAAGGACATGTTTGCGACTCCTCAAGCCAGCTCAGCAAGCAAAGGAAGTCGAAGCTTTCGTGCTTGCATGGTTGCGCTGTGGCTAGCTCGGTAACCTTTTCGAGGCAAATAACACAGCAGTTTTCTTCTGCTTCAGACCCATAGTTCCTCGCGGCGATTTCGGCAAGAGTCGTTCGTAGAACCTGGGACCTAACATCCACTTCTTCCATGGGGACGCTGTGGAAATGTCGAAGCCATGGGTTTCTTAAAAGTTGAGGGGCGATGTCGTGCAAGCATCGCCTCGGCCCGACGCGCTAGGCGATAAGATAAGCAGAGTGCCTCCGACGCGTCAAAGTCACTTTCCACCGCGTCTTCCCGCCCTCAAGACCTAATTTTGACGACAAGGACGAGTTTTCGAGATGCAGGACGAGGAGAAGGCAGCATTGACGAAGCAGTCGAGTACTCTCAGATTGGACTTGAAGACATGGGAAAAGGCCTTTGCAGCAGAAAATGATGGCAGGAAACCGTCTCGCGCAGATATCAAACAGCACCCAGAAATTGGTATTTATTGAGCACTTCCTTAGCTTCCAAATTGAAAATTGATTTTAATGATCTGTCTAGCTGCCAAATACAAGGAATACGACAATGTACGAAATATACTATCCGGAAAAATACCACAACCAAAACCAGAAATTAAGGGACAAACGCCCAAAAAGAGGAAGCATGAAGGAAGACAGTTGGAATCTTCGAAACGACAGCAGATAGACCGCACGCCTGCAAGAGCTTCATTACAGCCATGGGAAGTCAACCCATACGAATCACCTTCCGTGATAAGGAATCTATTCGCATCTGAGAAGAAGACTGCCCTAGGACCTACACCACAGAAAGATGGACAAGTTTTGGGACTATTCGACCTTCTACAAGACTCGGGTTCTGAGCCTACACCATCTAAAAAAGAGAATCTCAAGCCTCCGGGAACACATATTACACAAGCTACACCAAGCAAATCAAGGCAGATAGACACTATGAAGCATAGTAGAACGCCTGCCTCTGCAAGCAAGAGATACCTCCTAGATGCTTTCGCAACACCCTCAAAGAATAAGTTACTCAACACTCCAGGAGGAAAAACACCATCATCAGTCTCCAAACTACACTTCTCGACACCATCCTTCCTGAGACGAGACAGTCAACGAGTTCGACAATTACCTGCTGTGAACGAAAACGAAGATGGCCTTGCATTATCGCCTGAGATGATTCGAGTTCCCCGAAAACCACTAGTAAGAGGTTTAAGCAGTATGCTGGCCAGTTTACGAAAAATGGAAGAAGAAGCTGCGGACGATGATTTGGAAGCCCTTCACGAAATGGAAAACGAAATGGCTGGCATCAGTAACAAGCCAGCAGCGAAAACACAAACGAAAGCGAATCCCAAGCCCAAGTCCAAATCTATTCAAGAAGAGGCTGAAGATGAGGACCAAGACGCCCTCAATGCCCTTCACGAAATGGAAAACGAAGCTGGGAAAAATACTACGGTCACAGCGAAATCGAACCCTAAACCGCAGCCGGAAATTCTGGTTGAGGACAGTCAGACAGGCTTACTTGGCGGGTTCGACGACATAGCCGCGTACGACAGCGCACCCGAAGACCCCAAGGACAGAGATGGTCAACCATTGAAAGTCTACAAAAAGAAAGGTCAAAAGCGCACCACCCGCCGCGTGAACATGAAGCCCGTCCGGTCCAAACCTGCCGCAAATCCGATCCCTGCAGACGAAGAAAGCGACGACGAATTAGCTGGCGATGAATTAGTAGCAGAAACGCAACTGGTGGAAGGAGACGACATGTCTGGCTTCGCAGATGCCAGGAATTTCGACAGTGATAGTCAGAGTGAGTATACTGCGAGCGAGGGCGGGACAAGGTATAGGAGGCCGGACCAGAGTAAAAAGAGGAAGGTTATGGGGAAGGATGGGAAGATCAAGACGGCGGCGAGGAAGGTCACTGCATTGGCGAACCAGAATTTCAAGAGGTTGAAGTTGAGGAATTCGGGGGCGAAGGGCGGGGTGGCTCATAATAGTCGGTTTAGGAGGAAGAAGTAACGAGGGAAGCATGATATCATGAATTACGGCTTAGGAAATCGGCAAGGAAATCACATGAATGGGACGCATGAACAAGTACTTGGTTTAGGTGTGATATATTGGTGATGCTCGTTATTCGGTATTTTTATTCTCCTCCACGAGCTACATACAAGCGTTGAAATCAGACTTCTCATTCACCATATTCCACCTCATGCCATCATTAACATCCAGATACACATCACCATCATCACCTGCCCAACCCTAACTTCCCTATACTGCATCCCCAGAAATCGTAATATGGTGGGGGAATTGCAAAAACAAATATAAACATCCACCCTAATCTTGATAACTCCGTCCCAAATGCTCTCATCTTTATACACATAACCAATCTTGTCGACGATTGGCTCAAAAGTCTCCATAATGTGATCCGAGAAGGTCCGCCACCAAAAGTTTCGTCGTGGCGTTCGTTGGTCGAATCGTGATGCTCGCTCAAAAGGTACCAAATTGTCCAGCTCGTAGAATGTAATCAGAACTTTTGTGTTGTCTTCTCCTTAACCAAACGTTTCCGACAGTACTCTGATACTTAATATCATGACCAGTAATCCAATCGTGACGATGATCAAGAGCGCGAAGCCGAACCATCCTAGTACCATGGCTGTTGTTCCAACACCACTCTTCACACTTCCATTTCCGAGGTCTTGGGCTATAATTGAGGCGGCCACTGAAGCCGTATGTTGCCAGAGAACGGAGACGAGCACGAAGATAGAGGCAATGAAAATAATGGCGAGGGCGATTTGGGAGACTGGTCGCGAGGGGAAAGGCTTGACTTCTCGTTCACTTCCAGATGCGTCTTCTTCTTCATGCCATCCTGGGAAAGTTGCCAAGAGGAGGAGACATATGAATGCAAATATGATCGCAATGATGCTAGATTCCGGTTAGCCTTGTTCGAGAAATTTGGCATGGTTGTGCTTACATGAGATATGGGAACACGATCATATCCTTAAATTGACTGGCGAGCCAGATCAAGTTCAAGGGATCTTGTGCAACAGTCACTTCATTTGCGAGTGCGGTTGCGTTGTTACTGCATAGCCAGGATCCTCCATCTGGATTTATACAAATGCCGAAGTATCCGACTCTTGCTGCCAACCTTGCGTTTCCAACAACAGTCGCTATCGCATTGTGTACATTGAAATCTGCTTGTGCGGTTGATGGTACTGGCGCATATGATTCGTAGTATAGTGAGATGAGGAATATTCCGGGTATCAGAGGAGATGATGAAGAACATCCTGCTAATAACAGTGCTGCCGAAGTTGTTAGCTGTGGTCTGTCTTCTAGAAAAATCCCTGCTTACAAAGTAATATGATGGCGATTGCAATCAATATCATAAGTACATGGTGGTATCCGAGAAACGGTATCAGTCCTGCAGCACAGTATTAGCAAAATCCCCACAAGCTTAGCATTTCAACATACTCATCCACCCGACTTGAAATCTTTGCGCCATTGCGACTTATTTATGAGACACCTTCAATCGGTCGAGTCTGCCACTCCCGGCCCCGTGGTTGGAGCGACTTGGGAGTCGCAACCGTGGAATGCAGCAAAGCTGGGAAATTCTGCAGCGGTGTTGAAGAAGGTTCGAGGAATGTTGTTTGCGGACGATCGAGGAATGCAATCGAGACTCGAAATAGGTATAGTTCGTGAAGAATATCGTGGTTTGAATCGTAGCGGCGATGTTCCTTTACGACTCAAATAATGTTAGATATCTCAACTGTAAGTAGATGAAAGATGGGGAGGAAGTCGTAGCAGTTTTGGTTTGTAAGTTTCCAGCTCAGCAAGCTCACAATAGTTCCTCCAGCTAGTATTCGTACTTCAATCTTGAATAATTCTGGTGGTTGGAGAAGAGGCTGGGACTTTGTTTACCGAAACCTAGGGCCACCTAGCAACGGTTGTCGGGTCGCGCCTTCCCCTGCATTTAGCGGGCTGGTCAAGCGACAGCACCTTCCTTGGCACCCTGAGCAAGGGTCTCTTATTCTAATTTTGACACCTCACTCCACTGGTGCTCGTCGCCATTTGCGCCAAATGTCACCCCAAGTGTGACATCACCTACCATTTCCCCAGAATTGCAGATGCCATTCGCGATTTCGGGAGTGCTAACGGCTGCATGCAGATGCGACTTGTGCATGAGCAAACATCTAGAATCTTTTGCACCTTAACACACCGGACATTTTTCTTAAGTGCCCGAATGTTCGTTTTCGAAGTTATCGTGGCATCTCCGGTTGTTTGTTTCAGTTGTCAGGTACGACTAGAAAATCTCCGGAAATTCAGCTTGGCAGAGATGTCATGAAGCAGGATTTCTGATTTCCTTAACGAAACGGATTTGGTGGCAGCTCCACAGCGACAACAACATTATTAGCTGGTTCTGAATTAGACAAATTTCTCGAAATTTATGTGTGCGGTGCCCTCGGAGAATTGGCATTGTTACCGGTTGTTCGTGGTGGACACAGAGCGCGGACTTCTTGCATCTCAAAAACAGCCTTCGTCGTAATGTAAGGCAGGGAAGAAGGGGAACTTAAGACGAACACAGCGATCGAAGACGCAAAGGTGGCCTTAACGTGCATGTTATTGGCACATTGTTCGTTTGTTAAATCTACCTTTACGTTAATCTCAGGTCCGCGTTTTTATATCCACTGGTGCCTCCTACCTTGTTACAGCAGTAAAAAAAAAAGGCGATCATATTTAAGGGTTGCATATGCAATCTTAAGTTACGCGTTTTATTCTTCTATTAATTTTTAGAGTGGTGGCTCAGTCTAATTCTTGCTCTGTGTATGCATATCGTACACAAAACCCATCAACATGGTATCTTCCAAACTCCACTGATGCTGTTGATATCCAAACCGTGCAAAAAGCACTCAAATAACCTTCACCTTGAACCCACACTGCACCCATCTCGAAGCCACAAATATCAGCGTTCCAATGGCCATAGCCAGACCACAGAAAAGCTGCAAATACAGGAAATCTCCATGATCTCTGCTAACAAGCGCACCTCCAATAGGATTGCCAGTAAGCCCAGCAAACGAGACACATAGGAAAAGCGTCCCTGTGCGGACACCAATTTCACGGATAGGCGAAATTTGTGCAACTAAGGATGGCGAGATAGAGACGAAAGCTCCGGATGAGAAACCGTAAAGGATACAGAATACTATGATGGGGGCGTTGCCAGAAGATGGAAGCCATAATGCTAGGACGATGATGGCTGAGAAGGCAGTGGTCACGATCATAACGTTGAAACGGCCAACGCGGTCGGCGACTATTCCTGGAACAATTCGGCCGAAGATCGATGCAGCGTTTAAGATTGATATGAGGTATAATGAAAGACTTGCTGACATGCCATCCTTTTGGGCTCTGAAATAAAACGTTAGCATGAGTTTGGCAAGAACTGGACTGAAACACTTACTGAATAATGACATAGTTGAAGGGTAAGAATGTCCCAAAGAAGAACATGAATGAGGCTGCACATATCAAGGCAAAAGCGGGTTCCCTTAAAGGTCGAATGAACTCCATGACGTCCACTCTCTTCGGCTTTGGGGTCAGTCTTGATTTGACCGTTAGATTCGCAATGATGAGCATGCCCAGGATCATGAATGCTGCAGCTCGCATAGTCCAAGGAAATCCAATTTTCGGGATAAGTCTTGATACCATGATAGGAATTACAACACCGCCTAGAGATGAGCCGGACGCAATAATACCGAAAGCTGCTGCTCTATTCTTGAAGAACCACGTTCCCACAGAGTTCATGGCGGAGTAGAAAATGGCGCTTGCACCAAGACTGCTTACAACTCCTTGGGCTAGCAAAAATTGATAATATTGAGTTGAAAGGGACGCCATCATGAGACCGAAGACGTGGAAGAAAGATCCAAATAACAGGAGGTATCGAGGACCGTAATTATCGAAAACTTTGCCAAATACAGGACCTGACTCGATGATTAGTATTCTGAGGCCTCATAATAATTAATAGATATCAGTAGCGTACCCCCAATAAACATGCAGAAAACCTCCATACTCGGAATCCAAGACACTGTACTTGACGAGTACTGTTGCAATAAATGTGTTTGATAATAATCTTGGAAAATTCCTACATTGGATTAGCTTTACAACCACTACCCAAAAATTTAACCAATATAAACTTACCTATACAATTAATCCAACCAAAAGAACAGAATAGACAGCACCACCCCCAAGAACAACCAGCCAAGCCTCGAGTCCCCCATCTGGAAAGTCCGCGGGGTTAACACCACCAGGAGGTGGAGTAGATTTTGGAATTGCGCCAGTTTTTTCGAGGTCTGCATCTGCTTCTACTGCTGATTCTGGAAATATGTTTGCTTCTGTTTCTTTGTTTTGACTTCCATATCTCTGTAGTGATGGGCGATCATTGGAGACCTTGTTGACCCCATTCCCTTCCCCGTCATATGGTGCATTGTCTGGAGTTGGAGCCATCTTCTCATCGGTTATTGTCGATGAAGCTGATGATGTGTTGCCTGTAGCCATTGTTGGTGAAGATGCTACTAAGAAGAAGAAAGTCGAAGGTGCAAAATGCTCTAGGGGGGACGTGACGAATAGTAAAGAGCAAACTGAATAGCTTTCACAAGAACCGTCCCGGCTGTAATTGTATAGCCTATGAATGTGTGTCCACCAAAGATAACGTGCAATAGAAAGCCTGGGCTTTCAATCGACTTTATAAGACATGGGAGGAAGAACAAGATGAAGAGATACGATCTGATAAAACCGAAAGAGCGAGGCGCTGCCGCAAAGGTGCGGCGGGAAATCGACATTAATTAGTAAGTAAGCCTCTCACCCCTGCATCTTCATCGCATCCCAATGGTTGTCTTCAAACGACCATCTCAAACCTGGAGAACGCCCATCAAAATGTCAAATTTTGGTGCCGTTTGTTTCGCTCTCGGGCGTCGCTCTTGCTCGGTGTTAACTTAGGACCGAGAAGTTTGGTGCAGTTGGATTTCGGTTGAGCGAATCAGCACGTTGATTCTTTCAAGGTTGTGAGCACTAGTGCTCAAGTTGGCTTGAGGCCGCCTCGAAAAGAAGGACTTGTCTTGTGAGAACCAGCAACCTTCACAGACTTTCGAAATTTTGATTCGTAAATTTTCACAAAATTCATGGAATAGCCTACGGGAGTTCAGCCTTGAAAGGCCATTAAGCGAATCTTGATCCCGTATTTATTCCACAACTTCAAACCCAATAGCAGCTTTTAGCAAACAAGCTTTGTCACTTCGAACCATGGGAGCCGAACTTCGAGCTATTCGTAAGGTGTGCCAATCAAGTCAGACTCATAGAACAGGCGAGGCTCGAGGAAAGTGCTTGGAGTTATTCTCATTATAAAGCAGTTAGCATCATCTAAGCATATATCATCTAAGGCGGAGAGTTTGAGTTAATCCAGATTTCTTCAAGCACTGGAGCGGAATCGCTGCACTAATTCTAGAGTTGTTGGTCTAATCGAGGATGGTCTACTATCCAGGTAATTTCCTTCGGATAAATCCTCATTGACATCTCTCTGTTAGTAGTTATCCCCGAGGAGTGATATTCTCATTCATTACAAAGGAGTTGAAATAAGTGATACTGCTCTTGTGAGGAGCCACTTAACACCAAGAAGAGCAAGTAGAGATTCAGCTACAATTTTTCGAAAAGGAGGAAAATATTTCCTTGGTAAATAAGAACGCGTATCAAGTCGATTTACATCGTGAGCAATTATGAAATAGTGTACTGGCTTATCCTTGCCTGAGAGAGCTTCCTGCTAGTCCCGCCATTTTGGTACCACGAGGTAATGTTGTTCAATTGTGTTACACAAACATAGAGGCAGCTGGTGGCTGAAACTTTGGGGCAACCTGGGCTGCACACATCAGACCAACTTGATAGGGAAATGCCTAAGAATGATTGATAAGATTTACATATTATTCTTACATGTATGTGACAGCTTTGAATCTTTGAATCGCCGGAAAAAAGCCCTTATTTCACAGGTGGCTTATCATTTTCGACATCTGAGAACTTCACCTTCCCATCTTTCCCAACTTCTGCATAGTGGAATCCCGTTGGGGCAACAGAATGCTGCTTCGTAGTTCCCACTTCTTCATGCGGCTTACTCGAAAGAGTTACTGCAGATTGTACAGCACCAGCGGGCGAGTCTGCAATCTCATTGATATCCCTCGAAGTCAAAACGTCGCTAATTCTTGATGCTCTAGAAGACATAAGAATAGTCGTAGGACCGTGGAATTGCAGGAATAGTCGATCGCCCCAAATCGTCCTTCTTGCCGCTGTCCTGAAGTTAAAGAGTAAATTCGTGATGGTTCTCCAAGTATTGGTCTCAGCCATCACCTTGAAGAACTTGACGTTTCCTAATAAGCGACTGAAGCCTACATCCGGTATCTGGAACCTTAGACTCGATGACTTGAATCTGTATGGTAATGGTGGGTGTTGTGTGACTGTATATGCAACAACATTGCCAGGATGTGCCACATATTGCTCTCCCGGCTTCAAGGTAATCTGATATGTCTGCCCAGGTCCAGCTAAAGCAACAAGGCCCCGTCCTGTAATGTAGGAATTGCCCCAGTGAGCTAAGCTCATTCCTCGATTCGTAGATGGTGATATAGAAAGTGTGTGTCCTGTCCAAGCGAGAAGCGCTTTCCTTTGCGCAACAACCCAGTCAACCGTGCCATTGAGATGTAATACAGTAAAAGAAGTGATGGGAGATTTCGTAGATATTAGGGCCGTTATGGGACTTGTAGAGGAGATTCGTTGATATAAGAAAGGTATGCCTAGAGCGGCTCGTCGAAATGGCTCGAGTATGGATAGGGTGGATTGTGCCTGCAAATAGAATCAGCGTCGAGTTCTCCATACATGAAGATAGAGAATCTACTAACATTTTCTGCTTTTCCACTAACTCCCACCAATGTTCCTCTTCTGGTGTATAGTTTCTGCGATGCGGACAAGGAGACTGACAGAAGGGAATAAGGTGCGCCTAAGACTTCAAATCTAGCATCTACATCAAGGCCTTGGGTTAGCTAGTTTCTCCGAGCATTTGAAAGAATTTGTCCCACCTGCTGAGCCCGTTGACACATCAATTGAGTCACTGAAGACATCTCCAGACAGTACTGGCGACTCGGTGGTTGGCGTCGCGCTGATTTGAATAGCTCTTCTGCCAGCGACACCAGCATACGGATACTGCAATCGTTGTAGCTCTCGAGCAGCCCGTCTGAGGGGCAATTGCCCGCGCATTTCTGCTGGTTGGATACCGAGACTGAGGGCGTGGGAGAAGTCGTCTTCCTCTCTTCAGCCTCATCAAGCTCTTCGAAATTCCTGCCTCGCGATTTCGCGAAAATGTTCCGGATTGCGTAATAAGCTTGCAGCTATCGAAACGTCCAACTCTCAAACGACAGTTTTTCGTTTGTTTCTGATTCACTTTCGTTCTATGCTATTCGCTCCTTGTTGTTGTAATTCGTTTGGATAGAGCATTTCCGTTGTTCCACAGACTCTGTACTCTCTCCGTTTGAGCAAGCTCCTCCAAGCTACCCCTCCAAGCTTCACCCATTGCGAGAACCATGCGGGCAGTATCACTCACGTCTTCATGGCGATGACAAGATCCAAAATGGCTTTTGAACGCTTTATTGGAGCTTCTTGCCTCAATTTGAGAGCTTCGTTGCGACCTCAGCCATGGCAAACGAACAGAGTTGGACTACGGGTTTTTACTACTACGAGACGATACTTCAAAGATGATTTCAAGCAAACCACGATCCAGGCGCAAGCCCATAGACAATCGAGAGCGGCAGATGAAGTGCCAGGAACGAAGCCGGAGACTGCTCGCAGACCTCCACCAGCCACGCCTACAACCGCACGGGTAGATCCTCTTGCACTTGGAGAGAAGACAAACCAGGAGCAGCGAAAGGCTGATTGGGCTATCATGAAGGAAATGGCAAAATACTTGTGGCCGAAAGATAGCCTGGGTACCAGGTTTCGGGTTGGACTTGCAGTGTCCCTTCTGATCGGAGCCAAGGTCCTTAATGTGCAAGTGCCCTTCTATTTCAAGAGCATCGTCGATTCGATGAATATCGACTTTGTAGCAGTCGGCGGAACAGCAACTACCGTCGCTGGGTCTATGATTTTGGCATACGGATTGACCAGAATTGGTGCCACTCTATTCCAGGAGGCTCGAAATGCTGTCTTCGCAAGTGTCGCCCAGAAAGCAATTCGAAAAGTAGCTTGCAATGTTTTCGACCACCTCCTTCGATTGGACTTGAATTTCCACTTGACGAAACAGACTGGTGGGTTAACAAGGGCCATCGATCGAGGAACAAAAGGGATAAGCTTCTTGCTTACCTCCATGGTTTTTCACATCCTTCCCACAGCTTTGGAAATATCCATGGTTTGCGGCATTTTGACATACCAATATGGCGCAAAATTCGCAGCTATCACAGCTGTCACTATGGTGGCATACACTGCCTTCACAATTTGGACAACAGCATGGAGAACCAAATTTCGAAGACAGGCAAATGCAGCAGACAACAAGGGATCCACGGTAGCCGTGGACTCCTTAATCAACTATGAGGCTGTGAAGTACTTCAACAATGAGAAATACGAGGTTGGTAGGTATGACCAAGCATTGAAAGCTTATGAAAAGTCGTCTATCAAAGTTGCAACATCTCTTGCATTCTTGAACACGGGCCAGAACTTGATCTTTTCGAGCGCCTTGACAGCCATGATGTATCTCGCTGCTGATGGCGTAGCTACGGGAACTTTGACCGTTGGTGATCTTGTCATGGTTAATCAACTCGTTTTCCAGCTATCAGTCCCTCTCAACTTTCTGGGTTCGGTCTATCGCGAACTTCGACAATCTCTACTTGACATGGAGACACTTTTCAATCTTCAGAAGGTCAATGTTGCGATCAAAGAGGCGCCAAATGCGAAGCCGCTACAGCTCACCAGAGGTGGAGAAATTACATTTGAAAACGTGACATTTGGATACCACGCAGATCGTCCAATTCTGAAGAATCTCAACCTCATAATCCCAGCTGGTAAGAAGATTGCCGTCGTGGGCCCTAGTGGATGCGGCAAATCAACGATTCTGAGGCTTCTATTCCGGTTCTACGATGTCCAAGAAGGGCGTATCCTCATCGATGGACAGGACATTCGCAATGTCACCTTGGACTCTTTAAGGAAAACCATCGGGGTTGTTCCCCAAGATACACCACTTTTCAATGACTCCATTGAGCACAACATCAAGTATGGCGATATGAGCGCATCTCCCGAGAAAGTCATCGCAGCAGCACAACGAGCAAAAATTCATGACATAATTTCTGGATTTCCAGATGGCTACAATACCATGGTTGGTGAGAGAGGCATGATGATATCAGGGGGAGAAAAGCAACGTCTCGCTGTGTCTCGGCTAATCTTGAAGGATCCTCCATTACTGTTCTTCGATGAAGCTACCTCTGCTTTAGACACACATACTGAACAAGCTCTCATGGCAAATATTAACAGCATACTGAGAGAGAAGGCGCGGACGAGTGTGTTTGTAGCACATCGACTTAGAACTATTTACGACAGCGACAAAATTATTGTCCTGAGAGAGGGTCAAGTTGCCGAGAGTGGTACACATCGCGAGCTAATTGATACTGGTGGAGTTTATTCTGAGCTCTGGAGCGGTGAGCAACTATTCCCCGATTTTTTCAACATTTCTAATACTAATTCCTCTCAGCTCAAGAGACTTTGTTCGACGAAGACGGGGAAGAACGAGAGGTCAATATCGACGATGTCGACATCGACGAGGAGAGAGAAGATCGGAAAAACAATTGACGAGGATGTAGAGTCCAACCTGCAGCAAATTGCGAAAGAAAGACATACAGATGTGGCTGCAGCAATTATTGAAACATGTACGACTTATCTGCGTTACTTGAATCGGGTGTACGACCAGATGAAGAATAATTACCCCTCAATTAGAAACGAAAACCCTACAGAATCAACTCTCATCACAGTCGAACTATGATAACTAACCACCTGCTGAAAGCATTGACTCTGACTGCATTGCGTTTCATCGTCTATCGTCCGATATCTCTCTTCACATGTTCAAGGATTTTCCCACCAATGCAAGTATATCACACAGAGCCCACTCTTCTTGTGCTTGGAACGGAGCGATTTAACACATGGGATTTTGCTTTTATACTGCAATCTGCACCAAATATATGGTTTGCACATTATCCTACATGTTGTCAGTGCTCATAAGCCGTGTCGTAAACTCACATTTCCACCACGATATATTGGAAGTCTTCACATAATGAACCCAGAGCAGTGGATCATTTGGGTGGTCAGCGATTCGGAACCGATCTTCTGGGGGTGTTGCTTTGACCCTCCTGATTCAAGGCCAATAATGTGGCTCGCCGGGATGCAGGAAGGTTGCATGGGCCCGGAAAATGGCGCTTTCACGGTTCTAGTGCCCTTCTGGCCATCAAAAAACGTGCGGCCCCTATCCTCGATAGTGCCTCAACCCGCATTCAGTGGGCGCCCGCCCTGGAGAAGACAGGCGATAGGCTGGCACGTCCCATTGTCCCCTGTCCAGACCCCGAATCTTCAATTTAGCCTTGCCATCGTTCCGGCAACATCCCCTGAATTTGGAAAATCCGCATCGCTAACACCTGCGGGTGGAAAACGATGTGGTTGGGGGGCTTGGCTGTTCGACGGGGGAATATGAACAGTCGTCTTATCGTGGGAGTCTCTTCTTTTTTACTTCGTTGGTGCCTACGATAGCAATCTCGATCTGTTTCTGGAGGGGTATTTGCTGAACTCAACACTCAATTAACAGTGGATGTCTTGAACGAGAAGTTCTTTTTCGTCGTACACCGGGCAACCAACGATTTGACGCTCCTTGAAGATCGTTCTCAACATTTACGAAGAAATCAGAAGTTGGAATCGATAGAACGATACTTGGAAGAAAATACTGCGACTCGAGATACAAATACAATCATTACTCGAGGACCTTCGACACTAATCTCTCTATCAAAGTCGACACCTCTTCACCTCTCTACGAACAACCCCACTACCGACAACCATCTCCTCCCACTCTTGCTTCACTTCCGCAATCATGGGGATGAATCTTCTCGACATACTACACCAAAAGCTTGAGCTATTCCGTCTCGAACAACGATACACGAAACGGAGGAATCGCCGCTCCACATTCGTATCAGAAGCACAATACGTCGACGGAGAATACATCTACTCTCCGACCTCCTCATACTCAGCGAAATGCAGCGCAGGAAGCGATAGCGACGAAGACAGAACGAGCAAAGAGAGCAAGGACAGCAAGTCAAGTAGGAGACTAAGCACAATAGCTCTAGGGAAGATGGATTGGAGGAAAGGAAAGGACACTAGTCGAGCGGCAAGTCGAGTGAGCGTGAGAGAAGTGAAGTGGGATGCGAGGACGTGAGGAGTGGAGAGGGGAGATTTGGAACGAATTGTACAGCGCCGCATATCTGAGCGAGCAATTTTCATGTGTTATGAGTTTGGGGGCAGGAATTCTGTTCGATGCATTTGCCATCTATATTTTACGAGGCGTTCATCGTGTGTTTTTGTAGAAATTACCTTTTTGCTGGTATTAGGATCGGAGTAATCAAAACCAAGTACATACTTCAAACCATGTGGCTACTGTGTTTTTGTTCATTCTTAGAACAATCCTTCAACATGTCATGAAAACTGTCTGGGTCCTCAAAGTTGAGAGATCGCTTGAGGTGGAAATGGCGGGGAATGCACCTTCCTTCTCTCTACGGCGACGTCCCGATGTCGCGGAGGTGGCTCCTTCGTTCCTGCGCATCATTCAGATTACACTTCCTTGACGTTGTCACACGCAGGGCGGATCCTGGAGGTAGCCAGGTATAAATCCATGCATCAGCCCAGTTGAGGGATTTACCTTTTTCGATGATCTGCCTCCCAAGGCACACGACTTGAGGTTTGCAAAACTTCCTTCGTGCTTCTGACGTCGTTATATCCAAAAGATACTCTTTGGTGCGAGGCCTTTGTTCGTTAACGATCGCACTCTTCCTACCGCGAGTCGCTTGACCAAAAGCATTGGGATAGCTTTATGATTTCAACCTCGGACAAAAGAGGAACAACAACAAAGACTTTCCCTGCCAAGCAAAAGGTTACAGATCTACTGTCTAGATCTTTTGGCGGCGTAGATCCTAATGTCGATATGATTTCTGTCTTGAATCCCATTGCACCTTTACCTCAGCCGTGACTCAACCAATCAACATCGCTACTCGTTCTTCTTAACAAGGTCTAGGATGAGATCCCCCCTCCCAAGGAAGAGCTTAATGTCTCAAAGACAAGCTTCATCGAGAGGTCAATTGCACGGCTATACTCACCGGCCACAAGACTTCACGCGCCAAGATCATGTACGCAGAAGACTATATCCGCAAATTTCTCGCAAAGGACAAAATGGATCGACTAAGACTAATATCACTCAAGCATTGAAGGGATTTAGATGGATTCCTTAATAAGCTAGAAGTTGAGTTTGACTCGTTATCCAAGCGTCAAACACAACGCGTATAATTCCACAATAGTGGAAGGACGTAGATTTCAAGGCATGGGGTTAGTGGAGGAGAGAATTTCCAGATGAAGGTCACACGTATCGCTTGGTTAGAATACGAAGTCAGAGCTAGGGTTGTAAGTTCTCAATTCTATCTTGAGACTGTTAGTGCCCATGAACGCCAAAGATATGCATAAATGCAAGCACCCATGAAATCCAATCCAAGCTCTTTAGCTTTCCAAAAGCGAGCCCAGCCAGCCGGCTTGCAAGCTACCTCGAGCTAATTTAGCTCTCCAGCAAGATCAAGATCATCTGCAGCCCAAACTCCATGCACTCCCAAAATGCTATAAACACAATCACCATCCCTATCCTACACTTCACGAGCTTGGCACAGGCGAAGAAGTAGAAGGTCTCTTGAAAGGATGAGCTTCGGTATTCAAGACCCACTCGTCTAAACTTATCGTTTCGGGTGTTGAAAATAGGAGGTAGAAATACTTTAGAGTTTCTGAGAGCCAGAAACTCTCCATTTCGTCTGTTTGGGTGGGCGCTGGTACGGTGACGTCCATGATGGCTGAGTGACCGTATTCGGTGCTCGTGGCGTTTATGACGGCTTCGAACATCTTCCAGCCTTTGTCTTGCCAGGTTTTGTCGCCTGTGATGCGGTACATGTACCATACTGACTCAATGGCTTCGGGCCTGGAGAGAGGTCAGTAGTGTGTTCAAGAGGGAGGGTATATTAAATTACCTCAAGATGTATTTGTTTGACCGGATAACAGTATACCCGGGTGGAAGCAGCTCCTGCTTAATTCTTGCTGCAACGTATTCACCATGAGTGGGTGGCCTTGAAGGATCTAGCATAGCCTCTGCCTCCGTTTCTTCCCGATATTCTACATCTCCCTCTTCTCCTTGTCGGCCACTGCTTTCCATACTTCGTAGCTCATCTTCTGTGAGTTGTGACTTTTGCTCATATAATTGTTGGGAAGGACTTAAGGTGGTGGTGGGCTTGCTGACTTTCGGTTTGTTGCTGCTTGCTATGTGCTTCTGTTCCTCCATCTTGGGAACTCCCTTCTTGGAGACATCATCTGCGAAGTTGTGGGTGATGGGTTTCGGCACCTCCTCTTTTGGCGAACTCTCCCACTGTCTCTTCTGTAAAGAGACCGGTTCCTCGTTTCGTAAGGCTTCACTGCCATTCGATCGAGTAGAGATGGTACTATTCGAAAGAAGAGCTTCTGCCCGCCTCGCCTCCTCAGCAGCTCTCTCATCTTCTTCGACCATCTTGATCTGAGCTATCCTTTGCGCTTCCAATTCCGCAAGACGAGCTTTTCGATTTTTAAGATACTGCTTGACGTTTTCATCTCTTGTGTCGGCTATCGGATCTAATGCTAAGTGGTACTCTGTCTCATTCCAGGTACAATGCTTCGCGCTCTTGCAAGGTGCGAGAATACCGCCTTCAGGCATGATACCTGATGCCGTTGAGCCGTATGCCCACACACAGCCATCAGTGAGCTTCTTGGCAATCTCAAGGTCGCCTTCGATGTCGAAGATCTTGGCACCCATACCAACCATGCCACCGATGAAACATGTGAGATGTTCTATTTCGTACTCTAGCTTGAGATCTTCTGGAACAGGATTTACACCCCAGGCATTGATGGATCCAGTAAATAGCACATCACGGTTTTCCGGAAGCATAGGGCGAAAAAGCATCCATTTCCGAACTGCATCAATAGTCTTGATGTACATCTTCTTGTATTTGGCTTCACGGCCACCGAGTAAGAGGTATTCCTAATAAATGTAAGTATTTCCAAAACAGATCACAGTAATTCCACATACCTTGGGAAAGTATTCGTAGGTGGAGTCCTGACCACCTCCCATCGAGAATTTATCTGATCCAGTAGAGGCTAGACCTTGAGGTACACAGTCCCACATCTTCGAGGTCGGATCCGCCTCAGCCTTTGCTGCTTCTACAAGGTCAACACGCTCGCTAGTGATAGGATGAACAGTGAAGGCGTTTTCCCGACCTTTTGCACCATCGACGACCGGTGTAGTCGGTACAGCAGGCACAAGGGGCTCTTCAAGGTCTCTTTTCGATGGCTTCATCTTCCTTAGTACTTCTTGCTTGTGGCTGCTTTCATCCCATGTAACAATTTTGCCCTTCGCTGGTTCCCCTTCCCCAGCTCCTGGCACAATCTGGAGTTCTAAAGTCCCGGGTCCGGAGGGACTGTTTCCCAAGTCTTTATGGGGTCTGGGTTCCTCGACTGTCATTGGCATCGGTGGTTCATAACCCACGGCCTCTTCCGGCTTCTTGTTTGGAACAACCTTCGCTGCAGAAATTGGCTGTTGAGTGATAAGTTCCACCGATCGATTACAACCCGAAGCGTCCACATTCTCTGGGAACACTCCATTGAGTACAGTGCCGCGGTCCTGCCACTCGTCCAATGCATTGGTAACTCTAGCTACTGCATCATAGTATCGAGTATTGTGAGTGAGTTGTGCCAATCTTGTAAATTCCATTGATAGAGACCCAAGCTCGGCCAAATTGGATCTCTGACTGGCTCGATGAGGCTGGGATGCGAATGTTGGTTTCCATCTGTAATACAATACTGGCATTCGGTTCGGTGTATCAAAAGCTCCCATAAGGATATCACCCAATTCGACAGCTTTATCTAGCAGGACCTTATATCTTGCGCCACTTACATCGTATGCAGCCAGCAGTCCTCCCAGATATCGAATTGTAGTCTCGAAAACGGGAATGTCGCCTCTCGGACTCGTGGTGAAGTCAATCAATTCGATGCCCTTGACAGCCTCTTCAAATTCGTCCTGGAGTCCCATAATCCAGAGGGTATCTAAAGCGTCTACCAAAGTAGCAGCCCAGCCACAAAATGGATCTCTGAATTTTCCTGATACCGGCGATAGTTCATCGTGTAGCCAAGCATATTTCTTATATCCTCCCCATGCTTTTCTGAATTCATTCCTGACTTTTGTCTGTCTCTTCTCCCTAGTAATCTTCGCATCCGATGTCTCATCGCTAAATGTGTGTTGTATTTGTGGTATTTTGACAGGCTGACCTGTAGGTAGGTGTATAAGTGATTCGGTTGGCACGGGGAAATGATCGATCTGCTTCTGCCAATGTATCGTGGTAGGTTCTGGTGGAAATTCTGGCAATTCTTGTCTGCCAGGAGGGGCAATTGGGTGAATGTCGTCCACATTCTGCTCAATTTCGCCAAATCCATTTGAAGGAGGAATTCTATCCGGTATTATAAATTGCGGTATAGTAGGGGGACCGGCCGTTTCAAAGGTTTCTATAACCGTCTTCGAATTGATGCTCTCTCTTACGGCGGCAGATGTAGATTTGATAGGTATAGATGATTTCGAAGGGGGTGAAGTCTTCGAAGCTTTCGATAAAGGTAATTTGGGCGCCTGCTTCGTAGGTTTGGCGGCCACTGGGACTTGAGGTTTGGGAGTCCATTTTTGAATTAAATTGTCTCCAGGAGATTCTTCGTTATGCTTGCCCTCTTTAGGGGTTGTTATTTTGAAGGTATCTGGTTGTCCATATGCTGGCCACTCGTTCCGGCGAGATATTCGTACAAAAAGGATAACAATGACTACCGCGCAAAAGAGGTAGACACGATACCGCCGAATTCGCAGCATGTTGGCGGCGGGGTTGTCCAACTCTGAAGGTCAGTATAGGTGAGCCAGGAGCTGGCACGCGACACAAGGTCAACGGTTCGATGCTCGAGACAGCATTTTCCACGGGAGATTAACGAGGATGCATTCAGTCGCGAAACCGCAAAAGCAAACAACCAAATGGACAGGTACGAAAGAAAACAGATCAGAGACAAGCTTCCAGGAGGGACGTAAAAGATGCCAAGGTGGTGTCTTTTTGGCTGTCTTAGCTTCCAGTGCCGTTCCGAGCTCTCTCCGCCCCTGTAGAAATTCAGTGTGGAGAGCGTGTCAGCTGGGGTCACTGAAGATCTTGGCCCGCCTGTTTGGGAATGCGCTCAGCTTCATACAGTAAGATGTTTAAAACCACCCCCTTGGCAACGGCCTGCGCCAAGAAATGCGGTTACAAAGACCGTCCGACCCTCCAGGACGAATTGAGATGGAGGAAAGAGTCGCTCTTTTCTTTTAGCTGTTTAGAAAACTCTCCTTTAACTTGGCATAATTATTTACGAATCAACCAAGGCAACACCTCCACAAAACACTGTACCTCGTGTTCCGGTATTATCGTGAAAGTTCCGCATCGAAAACGGAATCAATTGTCTACACCTAGCACGGCATGTCACCTTGACAAGGTACGCATTTTACCCTATTTCAAGGTAGCCCAAAGCGAAGCGGTCTGCTGTATCACGAGTGACAAATGTGAGTTGAGCAATAATGGGTAAAGGCTACATGCGGAAGGCTACAGCCTTTTTTAGGGCATTTTTTGCCTTGCATTTATGAGCCTCCTGGCACAATAATATCTGAAAGTGTGGGGAAATGAGAAGGGTATATCGGCATCCAATAGCTGTAAGCTACATATATTGGTATCTTTCTGGCATTCATCTTGTATGTCTAAGTTGCTTTTGTCCGTTGCGATGCCCTTAATGATTCTCGCAGACAGATGAGTGTTGTACAGTAATACTATGCCGTGTAACATCGCAACCGATAGGCGCCAGAACTCTCATTATGTCAACCACAATTGTACATCGTCGTGAAAGAATACTGGTCGTCTAATCATCCATTCCTGGGCCTGGGCCGCCCTGTCTACCCATTTGCCTAGCCTTGAGCATCTCGTCGCAGAGAAGAAGATTTGAAGCAATTCCTGAACTTGACGCAATAGCATTTCGAAGCACACGGAAGGAGTCGAAGACTCCCTCCAAAGTTGGGTCCATAGCGTGTCCTGTCTTCAGATCAAGACCAACCACGTTACCTTCAGCTTGCTCATCCTGGAGCTCGGCAACTATTCACGAGTCAGCAGAGTGTTTTCATGAGAGATTTTCATACGTACGTGCGTCCTGAACATCATGACCAGAATTTGCTGCCAGAGTCTTTGGAATGATGAGGAGAGCATCTGCAAAAGCCTGAACTCCCCACTTCGCCTTACCCTTGACGGTTTTACGGAAAGCTTCGCTGTTCAGATGGGCAGCACATGCTACCTGAAAAGCACCAGCTCCTGGGACCACACTCTTATCCACAATCATGTTGTAGACACTTCGGAGACCGTCTCGAACAGCATCGGAAATCTGGGTGATGGTGTGTTGGTTTGGCCCTTTGATGAGGATGGTCACGGATTTGGGCTCCTTCACATCCTCAATGAAAGTATACTTCTCCTCCCCCAACTGGTTCTCGTAGACTAAACCAGCCCATCCAAGAATATCCGGGGAAAGGTCGTCAACACTGTTTTGCGCAGTACCTCCGCATATCAGCTGTAATCTCTCCATGTTCCGTCTCTTTGCTCTTCTTAAGGCGAAGATGCCGTTCTTTACAAGGACATCAAGCGACAACGGGTCGATTCCTTTCTGGTTGATGATGACAAAACCTTTCTTGGGATCATTTCCACAGACTTCCTTTTTCAATTCGACAATTTTCCGTAGCTTCTCATCCACAAATCGGCGCTCGCTCTCAACAAGCTTATCTCGTTGCTCCGCACTTGAGTAGTAGAAACCAGAGTTGATCTCAGACTTCTCGTACTCTAAGCTGACGTTCAGACTGAGAATAAATGCGTTCTCTACTCGCTTTGGCATATCAGGATGTCTAGCACCATGGTCTAAAGCGAGACCTCTGATAAGTTGTGTCTCGGAAGCGGTTCGGTGCTGCATCTTCATGATCTCGACCATATGTAAATCTGGTTTCGATGGTGGCTGGTAGATGGATAGAACAGCGTCCACGATATCCGGGGTGAGCTTCTCTGCCAGGCTGTGGTTAAGCTTGGTAGAAAGGGAAGTACGCGCAACACATAGTAACAGCTCTCGATCGACTTCTCTTGAGAGCTTGAACTCATCCAGGAAC
Organism: Halenospora varia; assembly: GCA_020726485.1. Lineage (NCBI taxonomy): Eukaryota > Fungi > Ascomycota > Leotiomycetes > Helotiales > Solenopeziaceae > Halenospora > Halenospora varia. The sequence goes on from JAHEWH010000007.1 coordinate 1,164,846, forward strand.
TAGAATTCATGTCAGTATAGCCATATAACCACCTCTTATGTAGAACCCACCTTCAAAGCCTCGGTCTTGGCGATTTCATAGCCATCTGTGATAATTCTTGGATGTAGACCCTCCGATATGTATCTGTCTGCCTGCTTCAAAAGCTCACCAACCAGCAGTACAACTGAGGTTGTTCCATCACCGCAAATATCGTCCTGGGCTGTCGCTGCTCTTGCAATCATGACGGCCGTAGGATTTTGAATTTGCATTTCTCGTAGAAGAACGTTTCCATCTTTTGTAAGCTTGATCTATTGTCGAAGTGCATATTAGAATAAATCAGCATGAATGTGGGTAGTGGGTTTCCATACCGCGCCAGCTCCGTCAACAAGCCTTGGAACAGTTAGCTGTTTCCTCTACCAGATAGCAAGCGGATACGAACATCTTTATCGTCCCTAAGGGACCCAAATTTGATTTCAGCACATCCTGAAGACCTTCACCGGCGTTGATGTTGACTCGTAAAGCTTCTCCCCTCCTCTATCCGGGGTTAGTAAATAGTTTCCCTTTCACGGACAGCATACGTACTCTAGACTCGGCTTTTGGGTTGAGAAGCTGCGCTGCAGACATTATGACGGTTAGGAAGCTTTCAGAAAATGTATTTGGTTGTTGAAAGTCCTGTGTTGAGGCTGCAAGAAATGTCCCTTCTCGTCAACTTTTTTCCATCGCCAGACGCGACGAGGCGACAGCTCGACTACGGTGGCCGAACAGCACCCCTGAGTGCAAGGCTGGACATGGGCTGAGACGACATTCTTCCAGGCTGATATCTTGTTGATCAACAAACATTCGAAGCAGGAAATATATCACAGCAAAAATGTATGCAGGCTGGAACCTCGTGCTTGTTGGATCAGTTCTTTGCGGACAGAGTCTAGGCTTCTTCTGGCCTTTCACAGCTTTTGCAGCTACAAATGCAATCAACACGACCCCTGGAGCCAACTACACGGGCAGACGAGTTGCCATCATAGGTATTTATATATTTTCATCATCCTATGCTTTTGTTCCTATCAAACACGATTGTTTCTTCTTCTTCTCAAGTGAGGACAAAGTTTGACTTCGCGATGATTTCTCATATTGACCCTCAAGTTGCTCTTTTTCCAGCTTCTGTGGCTTCAACATACACTTTCACATACCCGTTCTCATAAGATTACCTTCCTGTAACTTCTCGTTACTCAATACGCCTCACTGCACTTCTATGATGCACTTACCAATTCACGTATTTCAAAAGGTCATCATAATCACATGCTATTCTTAGTTCTGGTTTATACTCCTTTTGCCACATCGGTCACTTAATCGGTTGAAATAAGCTAACAATGACCATAGGCGCTGGAGCAGGAGGGTCATCCACTGCATACTATTTACAACAATTTGCAGAGCGATCAGGCGTTGAAGTCGACATAACTGTTTTTGAGAGAGCTTCCTACGTTGGAGGTCGTTCCACCACAGTAAATGCTTATGGCGACCCCTTAGAACCGGTTGAACTCGGTGCCAGCATCTTCGTGGACGTCAACACGATTCTCAAGAACTCCAGCGAAAAATTTGGTCTGAAAGCTAAGAGCTCCGAGACGGAACTTGACGAAGTTCTTGGAATCTGGAACGGAGAGACTTTCGTCTACACGCAGAAAGATAGCGGGTGGTACTGGTGGGACATCACTAAGCTGTTGTGGAAATATGGCCTTGCGCCTATCCGAACTCAGCGCTTGATGAAGAGTACTGTCGCCAAGTTCTTAAAGCTATACGAGGCACCTTTCTTTCCGTTCCGATCTCTTTCCGACAGAGCACTAGATCTCGACCTCATTCCGGTGACTTCTTTGACCGGCGAGCAGTACCTTACAAACAACAGTGTAAGTTTCCTCAATATAAAAAAGATACCTTTTCTAACAAAAGATAGATTGGAGCTCCATTTTCTACGGACATTATTCAAGCTAGCACTCGAGTCAACTATGGCCAGAATCTGGCCGTCATACACGCCTTGGAGACTATGGTATGCATGGCAATTGACGGTGCTATGCAAATTGCCGGCGGTAACTGGCAGATTTTTGATAACATGTTGAAAGCCTCAAACGCAACAACTCTGTTGAATAGCACCGTTTCCGCTATCAGTAAGCATGGTGGTAAGTATAACATCAAGACATCTTCGAAGGATGCCGCTGGAAAGTTGTCGACCAAAGAGCAACCATTTGATACCATCGTCCTTGCTGCCCCTTTCCAATACTCCGATATTGACATCGAAGAAGGCCTTGTCAAGCGTCTACCCGATAAGATCCCCTACGTTAAACTTCATGTTACCCTCTTTGCCTCGCCGAAGCGCCTCGACCCTACATTCTTCGGTCTCAAGCCAGACGTCGAAACTCCAACTACTATTCTCACCACTCTCGCACCTGACGAACTGCCATCTGCAGGTGTCGGCAAAGCCGGCTTCTTCAGTATCAGCACTCTACGACCAATCCTCAACCCAAAGACCCTACGAAAGGAATACCTCTACAAGGTCTTCTCCCCCAAAGCACTTACCTCGGAATTTCTAGGCGGAATCCTAGGTGCACCAGTGCCAACGAACCTTACCAAAATCTCAGCCGACGGCGAAGACGCAATCTCCTGGTTCTACCCGCACGTCTGGAATTCCTACCCAGTCGAACATCCTCGCGTCACATTCGAAGATTCTGAGCTCGCTCGCGGTTTCTACTACACCAGCGGCATGGAAAGTTTCATCTCGACTATGGAGACGAACGCACTTATGGGCATGAATGTTGCGCAGCTTATTGTGGATGATTATCTTCAGGTCATAGAGGAGGAGAAGGCTAAGAAGGAGAAGACGGAGCAGCAGAAGGTTATTGATGATGATGCCATCACTCCTGATGAGTTGTGATTGTGGGGTCTTTCAAATTGGAAATGAGTTCTGGGATTTCGTTCTATCGTGTCATTGATGTGTCTTATAGGAGGGAAGGAAAAGGCCTTGGTTATGGGCTTAGATAGTAGACTGAAACTCAGCGGCTTTCATTTTCTTCACATAACTCCTAACTCGTGACCTGAGGCTCACAGGTGGGTTTGACCTGCTGAGCAAGTGCCTATACCATTTCCATTTCCATTTCACTGCCCCAACTGCCATTAACTCTAACTCTGAAATCCCTTCTTCAAATTCTCATACTTCGAATGCGGATACACAACACAATTATGCTTCTCCTCCAACCTCCCCAACTCATCCGCCGCCGCACAAATTAAACTCCCACTCCCCGTCTTATCCGCCGAACTCTCCCACCACATAACACCTCCCAATTCCTGGTGTTTGATCCAAGCCGTCTTCTCTTTTACCATATTGACGGTGTCGTAAGTGACCAGATGTTTCTTCGCTGGATCATAGCTATAGCTCGCTCCAGCTTCTTCGTCATACTTCTCTTCTGCGCCAGGGAGAGGAAGAGCTTTGTAGTCGAAGACTCCATTCTCCCAACTTCCTTCGCCAACACCGTTAAATGGCTTTCCTAATCCATCAGTATTGGTGAAAGCCCGTCCATACAACGGCATCCCAAGCACAATCTTGTTGGGATGGACTCCATGGTGCTTATACGCCTCGACAGCTTGGGCCGTATTAAAAGGCGTAGCTTCTGGGCATTGTTTGCTCGGATAGAGATTCGCCTGATGACCAGCTTTCGAATCCCAAGACCCAGCATAATCATACGCCATCAAATTCCAGAAATCAAGATAGTGATCCATAGCTTTAATATCCATATTCTGGTAATTCTGCGGGCCGGCCGGACACGCGACGGTTAATTCGAAGTGGTGTTTATGCGGTAAGGACTTTGAATACTCGTCCATTTTATCTCTGCATTCTTTCAACAAGAGAACAAAATGTTCTGCTTCTGCAGCGTTTTTGGGATACTCCCAATCGATGTCCAAGCCGTCAAACCCAAGATCTTGGATGAGTTGCACAGCTGAGGAAGCGAACTTTTCCCGGCCGGCGGGAGTGGAAGCGGGAACGGCGAAGTTAGATGAGTAAGTCCAGCCGCCGATTGAGAGGAGGATCTTTAGGGAACGATTCCGGGATTTGAGGATATTGAGTTGTTTGAGGCAGCCGTAGAGGTTGGTGCCTACGTCATTCCAGGAGTCGCCTTCGAAGTGGATGTCGGTGTCAGCCCAGGTGTCTGTGAGATAGCTGAGGGGATGTGTTAGTTTGAGGTGTGATGAAATGGTTGATAGTTATACGAACACTTCACCACTTTCTGGTCGTACGTTGGCGAAGGCATAAAGGACGTGAGTGAGTTTGTCTGCTGGGAGCATTTGTGGGTTGAATTTGCGGCCGTAAATTGCCCACTGTTGATGAAATTAGTACATGACATGAAGTACAAATGAAGATATTTGAGAACTCGTTTGAACGTCTGACGATCGTCTCATCATGAAATTGATGAGTTTTTAAAGCAAACATAAAAATCCAAAGGTTTAAGAAGAAAGATATGAAAATCGTCCTTACATTCACAAAATACGCAACCGAACGATATCCATCACCTCCTCCCATCTTGTCGGTTGTGGTGTTGTGAGTATGAGAAGGAGCAAACAAGTCAAACGGGAAGGCTGAATCCCGGAATGCAAGGAAAAAGCCAGCAAAGATAATGAAAGGCGGGAGAGCAAGAAGTGCGAGTCTCGTTAGTGAAGCCACACTGAAGGTAGTATTTTTCGATGTTGAGTTCTACAAGTCTTTATGATGTTGTTAAGAGAGTTGTAGCTTGGGAAGTGTGGCGGTGTTAAAAAAGCTGGCGGAGCTGGGTCTTGGATCAAGATCAGCTCCAATCACGAGGCGGAGTCAATACAATGACGACGCAACTGACAATGCATTGGCTGGAATTATAGACTGTTATTCACAGGACACTTGGAGAGCTTTTATTCCTTGATATCAAATTGTGATGCGAGCAGAGGTGTAACAGTGTTTCAATACTTCGTGTTTGTTTCTAGGCATCTACTTTACCTATCTTCACTTGTTGCCTGCTGTCGCATACCAAGGCAAAACCAAGTACGTTGCAAATGTGCAAATAATCTGCAGTTCATGTCGCAGCAGTATGTTAACCAATTTCCCCTATTAATTTGCATGATAGCTGCTTTTGCCTCACCAATGTAACGCAAAATGCATATCTCGATCCACGATCCAAGGTGGATTTGAGTACAGAGGAATCCATGTAGAATACCCTCATTTCTGCTCCTTTATCAATCAAGTCTCGGGAAACTCTTAGTGACCGGAAGGCTTCTGCAGAATTGCAACTTGAACCCATGATAACTTGCTACCCCGCGAGTATAGGTCGAGGCAGCCACGACCCAACCTTATGAACCTCTCGCAATTCTAGCACTTCCGCAGATGGCCAATGACTGGGTGATCAATGGCAAGGAAGAGTCTAGCAATGTGCAGCTTTTCAAAGCATACTGACTCAATAACTAGACAGTCCAAAATTACCGTCACTGCCTCGGGACTCGATGCCGGATGTCTTATTTTGATGGTGCCAATTTCTTAAAAATGAATCAGCCACCTTTGGCGCCACCTCCGCTATGGTATACGTCCATTGGTCGTCTTTTGATATCTTCACTAGAGCAGACTTCGGGATTTGGCAGGAGTTTTCGATAGCTCTCTTCCCTAGGATCAATTACTCCATAGCCGTAGGGATCTCTCTGCTTCAAAAAGCTGTGAATTCTTTCTTCCCGACTTCCATACACTGTGGTTGTCTCCCTTCGTCTTCGCATTAGATCCTTCGAAATATTGTCGTGTAATTGATCTCGTTGCTCGATGAAATTCATGGAATAATTTCCCACCCGAGTTGCTTGCCCGACCCCTCCAAGGGCTGCAAATATGACTATTATGCCAACAAATGCTCCATTCGAAACGAAACGTGGCTCTTGGGGTCCTTCCGAGTCTCTTTGGTACCACCTCTCCCAATCCTCCCAGGTAGCATTTTGAGATGGACCTCGAGGGCCGTTTCCCCATCCTCCGCCCCCACCAGTACCCCATGTGGCATCAGCAGAATTTCGAACCACATCCGGTGCGCCATTCCATCCTGCTCCATACAAATCGTAGGCTCCTCGTTTGATAGGGTCGGAAAGAAGGTTGTTTGCTGCAACGACTAGCCTGTATCTCTCTAGTTTGGTATCGTATGATAGTCCATCACTGAAGTCTTCTGGATCGTGTCGGTCAGGATGGTATAGCTTTACAAGCTCGTAGAATCGCTTTTTTGAATATTTCGATCCTTTCTTCTGGTTGAAGATCTGGTATGGTGTGGGAATTGTGTTTGCAGAGGTTACCTCTGGCCAGCGGAGGTTTCCATGGTTGTGTCTACTATGGCCATCAGAGACCATAGGATAATGGCGTCGTTGTGGTTGTGTTGACGGCTGGGGGATTCGGGACGTGTGGGATAGTGACGTCTTTGATAATGTCGTGTTTAGAGACTGCAGATTGCACGAGAGCAGAATTCCGGATTTCTTGAACATCGTGAACGGCAAACCAGTGTCAGAACTGGCGAACAAGCACTCACCTCCAGAGGTCTGGAGGCCTTGAATCGAACCATGAGGTGAGGATTGACCTGAGGTATCAATGGCGGGGTCTTTAGCCTTTGAGCTTGTTGCATTACAAGAGCAGGATTAGCTCCAAAGTCGCCGTCCTCGGCGATAAGATTGCCAAGACTCGGAATATCGACGCGAGGTGCCAAATACAACCTTGCAAGTCGACGCGTGAGCACCTCAAAACTTCTCAATTTTGCGCGACCAGTTGGCTTTTGGTTAACCATACACAAATGTTCGTGCATATGAGCACATTGATCCTCTCCAGGACGGACCACCTTCGATGATACGTTTCGCCAACCGCCAGTATGAAGTGGCTCCAGCTGCATTCAAAACGGAGACTTCTACTCAAGAAACGCAATGGCACCATCAAGCGACCAGAATCCTTGCTAACCAGGGACCACAAGTTCGATGAATCCACTGGTCAAGTGTTCAAGGAGACGACTGCCGCAATCCAGGGCATGAATGACCCTAATGATCGGGACTGGACTCAGCGAACCCGTGTAGTGATTGGACCCGATTACCTGGATAGTGAGGACTACGATGAACTTCTTCATATCTGGGAGCCCGGCGAAAGTGAAGCCAGTCTTGATGGCTTTCATGACTACATGGACGGCATGAAGAACTCGAGAGTCAGAGGATTCAGAGGAGCAAGATCTCTCCAGGACACTGCTATTGAGTGCATTCTCAACAATATTTCCGATGTCACTTTCGAGGGAATGCAGTGTCTCCCAGATCAAATGGTCCGAAGAATTTGGCATGCTGTAAACAAACGGTCAGTCTACCCGCTCATGCCCTCGCACTTTTTGCATTTCAGTGCCTTTGATACAATAGATGTCCCACCTCAGGTTTTTAGCTCGTTGGTGGTCAATCAGTGGGTTGAATGACTCAAAGTTGCTCAGTTCTGTTTGAAATCTCCGAGTCGCTGTTCGAGGAGAGGATGCTAAGACATTGGTTATAGGTGCCTCTTGTCCTTCAATACATGGATGATCTTCTCCAAACTCCTTTGTCGAGGCGAAGGTGCTAGCCTTGGTCTTTTGAGATATCGCCAAAACTTCCCGAACCCTACGTCCCCTCTCATTGTGTATACCGTGCCCATTACTTCAAAGTCTTTCGAATTTATTACCTCTTTGAGCATCACAACCACATTCTCGGTTCCTGGCCTAGTCAAGCTCTCTCATATCACCAATCTTGGTGTCTTGGAGATTATCAATACCAACGGAATGAGAGGTGGCAGTGAGAAGGTATCTCTTCCTGTTAGTGATCGCTTGGTTCGAGCTTGGGCCATTGCTGCCTCAGACGAGGGCGCTTTCAAAGTATTGAGGATCTTGAAGCTCTGGTACCATGAAGATCTCACAAGTAAGTCTCTGGCATTTCTGAATGACTTTCCCGCTCTGGCGCTCTACGACGTGCGGGGCTGTGCCTTCGACCTTGAAGCCAAGACCCACGCAAAAACTCTAGGTTGGAAGCCCACAATCGAAGCAAATGTTCTTGACCTGCTTGAGGCTGCTTGTGTTGAGCGTGCAGTTTTGATGCAGACCTCTCTAGGAGTAGAGACCAAGCCTGTAAGGAAACGAAGTGCTCGCCAATTGTGGGAAGGGTCTAAGATCAGGAGAATTCCGCGGTCAGAAGTCCCTCTGTTTCTCACTCGTCCAGAGACCGCCATACCCGGGGAGCCTCTCATGGAGCACGAGTCATTTTCCCGCATCCAAGCAAGTCTGGATAAGCTCGAGTCGCATCATGCAGATAAATCCATCAAGGACAACAGATGGAAAATCATGGACCGGCATGTATTTTCCAAGAGCCGAGCAGCTGAAACTTGGGAGTTCAATACCTATACCTCCTTTGCGAGGATTGGCGAGTTGAGGAATGACTCTGATCTAGCAAAAGCTGGGGTAGACGTGGGAGATCAGGTGCTAGTAGGAAACGAATTGGTAAATTCAGTGCCGATGGTTTCAATTCGTCTCGGAGAGACACCAACTGTGCTACAGCCTTCTTCGGCGAGCAGTGCTCACAAACCTTTCTACAGCAGTATGTATGAAGATTCAGCAGTCTCGTCACTCAAATATGACCGGGATAGAGCATCTGCTTCAAGCACTAGGACTTTGTCTTTCATTCGAATCAAGGTTCCGCCAACACAACAAAGATCAGAGGCGTCATCTTCCCGGCCGTCTTCAGACACAGTAGAAGAATCGACTAAGAAGGCAGCATCGTCGGGAAAGCTGCAGAAGAAGGGGCCGCCTCTGCGTCAAGGCAGCATTATGAAGAACAAGAGGCGAAAAATTGAGGAGGTATGGAATTCGCTACGCTGAGGAGAAGTGAGTTGGAATACAACATTGCATGAGCCTAGATCTGGATTCCTTATATGGGGAAAACAGGTTTGGAAAGCATACATTGCATAAGGCAGGTTAGGACTGGCGTTGGAGCATATGGAATGATACCCCTGTTCTATAGAATACATCGTTTCGGCTGTAGCATAAAGACTAGGCTGGGTTTAGGTCTTCTTTTCTGAATGGATGTTACACCTCTTTCAAAATAGGTCACTATTTGCAAACGATGGAAGTCATGTTAAGCCTCTCAAATATTTTGCTGCTCTGCCACAATCTCAAAATCTCCTGCGTAAGAATTGCCACCAATTCTAGATGATGCATAGTCACTAGGGAAAAGGTCCGCTAGATTCGATATCACCAGAAATTTCTTCACAGGGACCATGTGCAATGTGTAATTGTCAGGTAGCAACCGTATCGCATTTGATATCGCTTAGATACATCATAGCTTTTCAGAAGCTAACCATCCATCGTCCAGATTTCCAGATCTCTCAAAGTATCCTTATTTTCCGGCCTCATCGAAGATGTAGGTCAAGTGGCAACGTCCACAGTATTGACGGTCGTGCATGGCAGCCATGAAAACACCAGCACCGCACTGTATATTGTTAGATTTTGACACAATCGAAGCAGAACATTGCAAAACTTACATCGGGAGTGGGGCATTCGCGACGAAGACGCTCAATCTTTCCATCACCATCAACCTTATAGTACTTGAGCACAGCGAGCTTGGTCTTCTTGCGCTTGTGCTTGATCTTCTTTGGGGTGGTGTAGACCTTCTTCTTGCGCTTCTTGGCTCCTCCACGCAGACGGAGCACGAGATGGAGAGTCGACTCCTTCTGGATGTTGTAGTCGGAAAGGGTGCGGCCGTCCTCGAGCTGCTTGCCGGCGAAGATCAGGCGTTGCTGGTCGGGTGGGATGCCCTCCTTGTCCTGGATCTTGGACTTGACATTGTCGATGGTGTCAGAGGACTCCACCTCAAGGGTGATAGTCTTGCCCGTGAGGGTCTTCACGAAGATTTGCATTTTGGCGACCTGATGAAGATTGTCAGAGTTTTGATGTCGCTCAAGGTCTCTGGAAGGTCTTCAAAGCACTGCGCACAATGCAACAGTCATTGACACTTATAGACAAGCTGTACAACAGCAAAAGAATGAGATTTTGGGGTCACACACCTCCTATTCAACCTGAGTTGAAATCCTAAGTTGTCGATTGTGCTGGAAAGAAAAAGTTCGAGGTTGGCGGCGGGGGATTTGAAATGTCGCGGTGGCGCACGGGCCGCGCTAGGTTAGTCAGCCGAAATTCTAGGGCACGCACACAATTTTGGCGAATTCCATGAATTTGGACCTGGAACTTTTGACGACAACCTCGACAACCACAATTTCGCCGATTTCAACATAGTGAGTTATAGCATTTTCGAGAATAATAAATCGCGCCTGTATCGTACTAACGTGCGATCAGAATCCGCCAAAATGGTCAAGAAGCGTGCGAGCAACGGTAGAAACAAGAAGGGTCGTGGACATGTGAAGCCCATTCGGTGCTCCAACTGCTCCCGATGCACACCCAAGGACAAGGCAATCAAGAGATTTACCATCAGAAACATGGTCGAATCTGCTGCTATTCGTATGTACCAATTTCGAACATAATCCGTAATATATACCAGAGGGAAAGGGCAAAGGCAGGGGAAACACACTGGAGGAGGGAGCGAGGACTTGCTACACCTGCTAGATTGAGCGCATACAAATCTTTGGGTTTTTGTATGGACTGCGGAGGCTAATTTATCGTGTACAGGTGATATCTCGGACGCATCCGTATTCCCAGAATACACCGTTCCCAAGATGTACCTCAAGCTGCAATACTGCGTCTCTTGCGCCATCCACGGCAAGATCGTTCGGTACGTTACGCACTTGAGATGAACCTTGGTCGAACATCTGCTCCTTGATAAGAACAAAAGGGCTAACAATTCTCTCACAGTGTCCGATCCCGTGAAGGTCGCCGAAACCGAGCACCACCTCCCCGTGTTCGCTACAACAAGGACGGAAAGAAGGTCAACCCCAACCAGGCTGCTGCCAAGACTACTCAAGCATAAGGGATTCTTTAGGGTTGGTTGGCGTCAATTGCATGGACATGGTAACTGGGATGTACTTTCTCGCAGCTAGACTCAAATAAAAGAGCGAGCTTTGCAGGACACCACCATAACGATTTTCATGAAATTACAGTGTCTGCTACATTGATGAACGTGACAAAGGTGTCAGAACATGATTATGAAGTTCTTTAGATTCTTCTAATACATCTAAATTCAGCCAACCTACAGCTATTCATTCCTAAGACCGAGGGGTGTATACAAGGAATAATAGCCAGCAATCCGCCCAAACCCAATGCGAACAAATACATAGGAGCAAACTCTCCATTTCATATAGTCATCAAGTCCCAGAATATACAGCCGTTACTCCTCGCCCACATTCAATCCTCTGCTCCACACTCACATTTCGTCCACCAAATTTGATCTTATGCCGAGGGGTGATTTGAAATCGATGTTCTTCTCTCCTTCCCTTCTCTCGGTCTGCTTCAATGTCCAAAGGCGCAATATACACGGGATTGCTCACATTGTTCCTCTTTCCAGTACCGACTTGGTAGAACTCATTTCCACCCCACCAGAGCACATCAGCTCCCCAATTCGTGTCATTTTCTGAGCTTCGGTCATTCGCGCCTAGATGTACAACGTTGTCCATAACTGCAGCGGAATGTGTAGCACCAACAGATAATCGTGCCAGTCGAATTGGAACCACCTGGTTCTTGACCTCGTCGTACTCGTACAGTCCTGATAGAGCTTTTATCTTGGTTGGAATCCCTTGGATGTGCGTCCATCTTCCGTTCCCAAGTCCGCCCCATATTCCTTGACCACAAGACCAAGTATCAGCCGTCACTCGTCCGAGACCTCGAGGGTCATCCTCGCCTTGTCCAGCTATTCTTGTAGCATCAATTGTAAAGAAGCTGTTTGTGCCACCAGCAGCAACATTTGTTACTCGAGGTCGAAGGTTGGTGCCTTTGTAGAGCTTGTCAATTGGGAGAAGAGATGGGGCATCAATACAGGGTGACTCGGCATCTGGCTCAAATCCGAGCTGTCCAACCGAATTGTCCCCAAAGGCAAACACTCTGCCCGCCGTATCCGAGACCAAAGAGTGATAATCACCCGTAGCAATCTTTGAGATCTCGAAACCCTTGAGAGTGCTGATCTCGTGAGGTTGGTCATACCGTCCCTCTGGTCGCGTGCCCCATGTCAAACCAGGCACACCAAGTTGTCCTTTTGTAGGGAAATCTTCTGTTCCAGACGCTGCCGAGAATACTCTGCCTTTGGATGTCAAAATCAAGCAGTGTTCAAGACCACTGCTGATATCCTTTACGGTTTCTCCCCATGACATGTTAGGAAGTGGAAGTGTTCGGTAACCAATCGAGGACCTGCTCTTCCAGAATGGGAACCATGTGCTCTCCAATAGTTTTGGTTCGGAAACTTGATCGGCGCCGAATGCAGAGACTGAGTACACCGTCCCATTTGAAGAGAGAGCAATAACTCTGTCTCTTGATATCGACAATTTTATTAAGTCTTTTCCTTTTAAAGTTGGGGTTGGTTCTGGGGATGATGTCGAAAAAGCGGCTCCCCATTGAAGCAGATCCCCGTTCTCTGAAATAGCGGCCCCGAATCTCGTGTCCAGTTTTATGTCTCTTACGACTTTCCCATCAAAATATGGTATTCTCCTTGGCCTTTTGATATATTGTTCCTCCGAGTCTGGCGCAACGACTTTGCCGGTATTAGATCCCCATGCATATACACCTGGATTCTCCCAGCTCCTCTTAACCTGTAGGTGTTGTGAGCTAATTAAATCTCTGTTGTCCTCTCGCGAGCTGGCCTTCTTTCGTGGCTTTTCGAAAACAACATCTGCAGGTGCAGGGACAACCTCCGCCTGTAAATTTCGTCCACTGCCAAGGGCATATAAAGCACCAGCACCAATTGTGGCAGACAATAGAACCGCAGCTTTGTTTCCTTTTCGGGCCCTGCTGGCGACCGCAACTCGAGGTGTGTTCACATTTCGAGGACCTCGCGAAAAATTTCGAGCCTGGATTTCTCTACCGGATCGCTGGACAACCTGAGTGGACCGTTTCAGGGCTCGTGATTGAATCATGTTGAAGTCCTACGGCAATTAGTACAATTCCTGGCGTATAGCCCATGCCATTGAGAACTGCAAACCTGGATTTTGAGGTGGTTGGCTGTTGAGAAATAGCAATTCTCAGCTCACTTACAGCCTCGTATGTCAATGACGATGGTATTTCTACGGTTGCCCATAGCTTCAACATTCTGCCGTTTCGCCTTACGTGGCACGTGCACCTTCCAGCGATCTGTCAGCCTGGTCCCTCTTTCACACAATTTGGTAACACTCACAACCCTGCCATAAAGGCAAATACTCACCCTAAATATGTATGAGGATTCATGGTACAGTTATGTGCCCGAGTCAAGCTCTAAAAAGGATGAAGCTTCTTCATCAAAGCATCGACGACGAGAGTCTCTGTTGAAACAGACAAATGTCAGGTGTCTCCAGTCTCGTAAAATAAAATACTAAAATTTAACAGGGAAATCCCGATCTTCCTGACCCTTTACTGGAGATATATGAAGAAGCTCCAAGATCAAAAGACCCCCCACAAGCGACACTTGTTCGGAGAGCCAAATCATATAGTGACTTTTATGAGATTGTTATTCAGTGTCTGAACAAAAGTGAGAAAGAGAAGAACCCCAGGGACAAATTGGAGACTTTTGATAGCAAAACAGGGGACTCTCAATTTGGAGATGGTTATGAAGATTTTGAAGACGATCTCCTGGATGCAAGTCAAGAGGAGTACCAGTAAGTGACACTTCAAGATCACATTTCCCGGACAGCAGGGTTGACGCCGGAGCAGGCTTTACAGAGATCAATTGGATTTGTCTGAGCGTCACCTTGAGAATCTTCTCACGGACACAACATCTGCATTAGATTTGCTTGCCAATCTATCAGAATCATTCAAGTCTGTAGAGTCAGAGACTACCGCATTTCAAAGCCAATGTGAGGATCTGTTGACAGAGCAAAAACGTCTCCGTGACCTAGCCGACGAGGTTGGGACCGAATTACAGTACTATGCGTATCTAGAGCCTCTGACAAGGCGGCTCAATGCCCCTGGAGCCGGTAGATTGGTCAGAAGTGATGATTTCCTGGATATGCTCATGAATTTGAACACGTGTATCGATTTCATGGATCAGCATGTATGTTTTGGCCCATTTCTCGTTCTTACGATTTCCCTACTCGATCAACTCTCATTACAATTTATTTGTCTTAGCGCATTTCTCACAGTCTTGATGCTGACCACACTAGCCAAATTACCGTGACTCCAGCGTTTACAAAACTCGGTACAGCTCTCTTTTGGAACGAGCACTCAACCTTGTGCAGATGGCAGTCTCGTCTTCTCTCCGTGAAGCAACAGAAGATGTGACCAAGCAAATCAAGGCTAAAGAACAAACCGAAACTGCAGAGTATATCCTACTCTACGGCAAGTATGAGACCATAATCTCGGATCTTGGACCACAAGTGGAGAAGCTCTTGAGGACTTCGGAATTCTCATTCGTGAACGCCGCAATCGCCCAAAGTCCTTACGTACCACAATGGAATGAGCTCTACAAACAACTTGTTGATACATATATCAAGAGTCGTGAGCCCGTTGGAACACTCGTGTTGAAGAATCTTCGCAAATTTGCGGTTAGCGACCCTGACCCAGAAACTGATTTCAAGTCCTTCGCAAGACGTTGCGTTCAGTATGTCTTCGATATCTGTCACAACGAATTGACCTTGGTGGAAAAGTTCTTTCAAGATGGGCCTGATTGGAATAAGGATCAAGAGTTAGCAGAGAAGGTTGAACAAAACCGTTTCTCTCATCTTGCCACTCTACACACATTCTTGACGCCTTATCTATGCAATGGAGATCTGACACGAATTTGCACCTTGATCGGATGGCTAGAAGCTGTGTATCTTACGCCAGCTGATGGAGACACGGACGTAGATAGGACTCGCGACGCGCAGAAATTGACGGCTCATGTTCTCTTGGACAAGCATCTATGGCCGTTATCTGATGCTCTCTTTTTGAAAGCGGCTGCGGAGATCGAGCATTTCAAGCCAATGGCCGAAGACCTAAGCATTACGATTAAGCCAACCACACTACCAGCAAAGGATGGAGACGATTCGGTGTCTATTTCTGAGAATGATGAGAAAACACAAGAGAACGGGAGCTCCCACACTTATTCTAGTCCTGGGATGTCAAACGCCTTCCCAACAGTTAAAACAGCGGTCAAACTGCTCGTCATGTACAATGATCGAGTTTATGACAGACCGGTAAGTACAACCCCTGGGTATTGAGATACACATACCAATTCTTTTACAGCGAACAGGTGATGTGCTCTACGAAATCGTGCATCAAGCGACCGAGTCTTTGCAAAAAGCTGCAACAACCATCAAACGTACTTCAACCATCATGGATGCACAACTATTTCTCATCAAAAATCTCATGCTCATTGAGAATCTTTTCATGACCCACGAGATTCCAGACTCTGTTCGCCAATCTGCCGAGTTCGACTTCACCCCAATTTGGGAGACAATTAAAGAGCTGCAAGACAGGAAGCAGCTCTTCAATCCGTTGGCATACTTCACACCTCTTCTCAAGGGGAAGCTCCTTCCTGCTGTTGTTGATCACCTGCTAGATGCAAGGAAAGAGCTGGAAAAGGTCTTAGTGCAACAGATTACTGCCTTCACGAAACATTGGCAATCACGTCTAGGCGATAGAGATCCTAAGAAACAGGCATCAATTGAGAAGGCGTCACTCGAGCTTGATGCATTGCTTTGCAAAGTCTTCGAGGACGACACTACTCGAGCTGCGCTCTGGAAAATGATTAGAGCCGAAGAACAAACCAGATACTAGAAATAAAAGAAGATACCCTATCTCGTCCAAGTCCTACTGATTCACCTTTCAATTATTTAAAATCTTGTCTTTCGCAAATCAGCCGCTCTTGCTTTCTTCGGCCGTCTACATTCACTCGAGAGCATGTGAATGGTTTTTCCCCCGTAATTGTAAACTTGTCATTTCCATCCAAGCCCCAACAAACCCAGAAGAGACTTCATTTCTTTTTGGTATAGATCTTCAAATTTATTGTGCAGCAGGAAGGACAACAGTTGGAAAGCTGGTTGTTCGCGACACTTGAGCGAAGTCACGAGTTTCACCTTCGAAATTTTGAGGAACGCGATCGCGTCTCCCAGCGTCAAAGGGTTCGAGCTTTCTCTTTCAACCTCGACTGCACAATAGCCTTCGATTCAACAACAATTGACCTGAAAGACGGATATTGTACCTTCCAAACAAGGGGAGCGTCACACTGATTTACGCCTCGAATTTTCGAATGCGCCTGAGGAAATGCCATGAGAGTTCGAAATGCCATTCCGCTCCACCAAGTGACGGTCTTGAACTTTGCGTGGGATAATGTCCCAAAGGGTATGCAAATTCTGGGAGCAGGGGAATTGTCGATATGGGAGTAAGTCGCCAGCAATGCAACAATCGCTGTTCTCGTCCTAACAATTGCTTCTAGATAACTGCAAATTCTACCACCCAAGTAGCAACAGCCCCGCGAATTCGAATCGATTCTCAGCCTTACAACAGCAAGACACCTCGAACAATCGTCGCAGTAATGGCTATCAGAGCTGTAAGCAATTCCCTGGGTGGGTACGAACCCAGCTAATCTTGGACAAGCTGCGCCAGCAACAACTCAACCATATGGTCTCGACAAAGCACAGATCGTAACAGACCTCTCTTCGGAAAGACCGCAATGGACGCTGTCTGCATATGGGCCAGGGCGACAGGCCCCAACACAACTTTTCGGCGGCGAGCCCAGGGAGAAAAGCATGGAAGAGATACGATTGATGCATTACCTCGCGCGGGCAGCTGGAAACCCACAGCCAGCTGTAGGTCCATACCAATCATATGTGAAGCAGATACTAATGTTTTCAGATGCAAGAAGAGTCCACTCTATTTCAAGCTTCCGAACAGCAGATCAGAACGGCTCTCAACGATGTAGATGGTGCCATAAGGTTCATCATCAACGCGGAAAATCAACATCCCAACCGAATTGATGTATGCCAACTTGCGGGATCACAGCCAAACTCTTTCGGGGCTCCCTCCCATCAATCCTCACCAGCAAACGCTTTTGGAACTCCAAGCCAACCAACACAAGCATCCGCTTTTGGTGCACCTTCTGGTGGCACTGGGGCGTTCGGCCAACCCTCATCATTAGGACAAAAGCCAAATCCTTTCGGCCCTCAATCTTCAGCATTTGGTCCACCATCACAGCCAACGACAGGAGGCGCTTTCGGACAGCCCTCGGCTTTGGGGCAGAAGCCCAACCCATTTGCAGCTCCCTCGCAACCAAGTGCAACAGGTGCCTTTGGTCAAGTCCCAGCTTTGGGCCAGAAACCCAATCCATTTGGTGGTTCACAAGCTTTTAGGGCTCCATCGCAACTTGGGCAAACCAATGGATTCGGCCAGCCGTCCGCTTTGGGATCAAAACCAAATCCCTTTGGGTCACCTTCCGGTGGACCTGGAACGAACCCATTCTCAGCAACTTCGGTAGCTCCTTCCCCCTTCATTAATCCAGCCCCTGTAGCCAACGCCTTTGGCCAACCCTCCGAATCCAATGCAGGGTCATTCGGCGCTCCATCTCAGCCCTCCGCACCATTTGGTGCACCATCAGCGAGTCCATTCGGGCAGCCATCGGCTCAGACTAATCCATTTGGTCAGTCTCAAAACCCGTTGGTATCCCCACCTGCACCGCAAACAAACCCATTTGGAGCACCATCGCAGAACTCCACTCCTAATCCATTTGGCAATCCCCAGGTAGCTCCTACCCCTACTTCCAATGGATTTGGTGGCACAAATGCCAATTCCTTCAATGCCTCTTCAGTTCCAGCACCATCCACTACTATTAGTGGGCATTCGACCACAAACCTCACACACCCACCTATTAGCAACTATTCGACCACAGATCCCACTGGGAGATTGCTTACGTTCAAGGGTCAGCGGGTTGTTTACAAAGACAATGAGCCTGGTACCAGAAACCAAAATGGAGACTGGTCCAAAATCTGGTTTCCGCAGGGTCCGCCAAACATAAATCAAGACTCGCAAATGGACGACGAGGAATATGATGACGCCACTAAAGCAGAATATATGCACATGAGGCGAACTGGCACCTTTCAGAACGGGGTTATGCCAATGTTACCACCAAAAAAGGAATGGTGTACATGGGACTTTTAGAGGGTGCTGGAGTTTAGGAAAGAGCCTGAGGGGGGGCATCCGGAAGCATTAGCAAGCATTGGGCTGGCGTTATATGTGCGGTTTATAGAGATCTGTTTGAGATAGGAAATATCAGAGAACCATATGTGTGTCTACCTCATAATCGTTGCTTCATCACCTCATGCAATGCTGCCTTCGAAGTTGGTCTCAATACAGGTCGGAAACAGTCAGATTCGTGTTCCCTACTCACAGTCAATACACACTCTTAATAAAATGGGAAGCAGCCTCACTTCACGAGGTCAAGGCTCTTGCAACATTCATGGAGCTGGAAGCATTAGATAGCACCGAGAAGAGTTCTTCTGAAACACCACCCGACAGTCATCTTAACGCAAGAAACACGCGTCTCGCCAGAAACAAGTTCCTGCTGAACTCTATAACAATCGCTTAGGCGAACATGGCTCACTAGTAAGTTGAGGGTATCAAAAATCAAAGGAATACAGTACACAAACTTCAAGAAATTACATGAAGCAACTCGTCCTTGAGGTTGTTATAAAGCAAAAGCGAGGGGGACTTCAGCTCCCGACGAAATAAATCTCGTACTTTTTTAGGTTTCCTCTAAAAACTGAAAAATCTAAAACAGCAAAACTCCACCTCGCGCAATCATGGAGGATCAAGGGTGCTAAACCAGACGAACTGGGTTTATATTGATTTGAATTCCGCATTTGAATGGTTCTTGTCGTATGATAATTGTCGAATATATTTGTTGAAGTTTTGGCCTGGAACTCTTTGTAGTTACCCAAGGGGTTTGTGTCGATTCCATTCAATAATACACTCGACCACAAACAGTTTGATCCTAATGCCTAGCCAGACACACGCCTTCTGTTTGCTGATGGGTTGTGCTTAATTGAATTTATATACTCGAGTTGGAAATGTGGGGAGTTGGGAGGGTGGGTGCCCAGTTTGTCCCGAGGCTGGGGGATTTGCTTATTCACTTGAGTGCGCTTCACGCAAGTATGTGCGCCGAGCACAATTTCAGTCTCTTTCTACAAACTATTCTAGCGAACCATTATAGTCTCTTCGTCCGGTCATTTATATCGATTCCTTCTTCTAACAGCGCATCTTCGGTCTCGCTGGGCGACTTCTATCTACCCAAACCACAACAATCACAGCTTCGCCTTCACCTCCCCTTCTCTCTTCGCCAACTCCCTCAAATCCTTCCTCAAAATCTTCCCACTCGGACTCTTTGGCACCACATCCAAAAACACCACTCCCCCCTCAACCGCTTATAATCCGCCACCTGGCCCCTCACAAACTCCAATATCTCCTCCTCGGTAATCTCCCGTCCCGGTCCCTTGACAACATACGCCCTCGGTACCTCCGTCGCCGCAGTATCAACACCTATCACCGCCGCATCGGCAATTTTGGGATGGGATAATAAGAGCGCTTCGAGTTCTGCTGGGGCGACTTGCAGACCTTTGTATTTTATTAGTTCTTTTTTACGGTCGACGATGTAGGGGAGGCCGTTCTTCCATATTCCGATGTCTCCGGTGCAGAACCAGCCATTTGAGAAGGAGTCCTTTGTCGCAAGGGCGTTGCCGTAGTAGCCTTTTGTTACGACGGGGCCTTTGACGAGGAGTTCGCCGGGTTGACCTTCTTTTACGTCGGCGCCGTTGTCGTCTACGAGTCTAGGGCGGGAGATGTTAGCTTGGATATGACTGAGAGAATAGGGAGGGGAAGGAAGGACAAACCGTAAACTCATATTCGGCAGAACCGGGCTGACACTCCCCGTATCATCACGCTGTCCCCACGGCATCACGGTCACACTCCCAGTCGTCTCGCTCAAACCCCACGTCTGCGTAATGAACGTATTCCCCTTGCCTAGCTTAGCGCTCGCAGCATGCTGCAGCTCTTTCCCTAGTGGCGCTGCACCACTGATGGCAACTTCGAGAGTGTCGAAGTGGTTGGTGACGGAGGGGATTTAGCGATTAGGAGGTAGATTGGTGGGACAGTGAAGAATGTTGTGATGCGGTGGAGACGGTTGTAGTGTAGGAAGAGGGGAAAGTCGAATTTGGGCATCCAGTAAGTGCAACCTCGAAAGTGTGAGTATGGATAGCTAGTTTTCAGTGAAGAAGAGAAGAACATACCGCCCATGTAAAATGGGTTGATGAAATAGCCTTGAACTCCAGCTATATGTGCTGCTGGGAGATGAGCAAGTGTTCGGTATTCCCAAGGTGCTTCGCCTCTTTCTGCTCGTCCGGCAATGCGTTCTCGTGCCATTGAGCTCGGGATGAAGCATTCCGCTACAATGTTGGTGTGAGAAAGTTCCACGCCTTTTGCTTAATGTCAGTCTTGTTACTTGCCATTGATGGTATAAAATATGGAATGGGAGATGTTGAGGAAAGAAGTAGTGCCCTGAAGGTGATCTAGAAGTAACCACCTCAGTATTCCAGGAGTCTTAGCCACTCGACTTAAGGTCTCGATTAGTTGTTTCTCCTAATTTAGGAAACTCAATTTCAGCTGTAGGAGGTAAAAACAGACCTTTAGGTATTCCAGTAGTCCCAGAAGAATAAAGCAAACAAATTAAGCTCTCATCCAACACCTCTCTCTTAATGAGTCTTTCCCAATCCAGTTCCCCTCTACTCGGCAAACATGACCCTTTCCCTTCTACAGACTTCATACTCCACTTTCCCTCCTTCCCACTCACAACCAAAACTCTACTTAGCGGCACCCCACACTCCTTCGCTGCCGTAACCGCCACCTGCCTCGCATCCTCACTACAAAAAACCAACTTACTCTCCCCATGCCTAATCTGTCTCGCCAACTCCGGCGCCGTAAAACTCGCACTAGCAGCAGAATAAACTCCCCCGGCGGCAATAACACCATAAAACAAAATGGGTAAAAGAGGTTGGCCGGAGGAGATGCAAACCACTACATCTTTTCCAGGACCGTCGGCGCCAACTCCGTAGTTGTGGCGGAGGGAATAGGCGACTTGTTTGGTGAGGGTTCGGGCGAGTGATTTGGTGATTCCGATGGAGGGGTTGGCGGCTTCGCAGTGGAGGAGGGTGGTGTCTTTGGCCCAGGTGTGGGAGGAGTCTGGTGGTCGTGGTTAGTGGGTGAGTGAGATTAAGAGTTGGGAGAGCGGATCCGTGGGGAAAGGTACGTACCGAACAGGAATGTAAGGAGGTCTAGGGCGGGGATGTCATATGACTGTGGGTTTGTATAGATCATTGTCACCTCTGTAAATATATATAAAGAATATCAATCTAAACCTATATCAAAACCGTTGCGTCGTATCTAAAGGAACTGCTTCTAGTCTACCACAAGCTCAAAAATGCGCTACCAGAAGTGAAATAAATTAAAGAGGGAATAAGAAGCAAAGACTCGGAAATACAAATCATTGAACAAGAAGAGGCGAAGTCGCCTAGGATGCGGGGTATAGCTCTCTATCAAACGCGGGGACTCCAGGAAAGCATGGTTGGTTTCGGGGGAATGTCTATTTTGGTTGGTTTGTGCCTCGGCCCGTGTTAGACATAATCACTTTCTTATCGTCGAGGAAGTAACGAGTGGACGCGTCTCGCTCGTAATATTTCTCACCAAGATGGCCTTTTCGAGTTATCATCTTCTAATTTAAAAATGTACGAGAAATTTTAGATTCGAAATCGGAGACTGAGTAAGACCGAGGTCCGGCTCACTAAACGGTGTTGAATGTTTGATATTGCGGGGTTGTTCACCACTATCGCCGTGAGAAGGAACCTTAACACATCAAAAATGGACGGCAAAAAATTTTTCCCCAAGGGTATTCTCTTTCCCGTCTTCTGACCCAATGTTAGTCGTCCTCACGCATTATCAAATAAATAGATATTTGAAGTCTTGCTGGAGATCATCATCTCACTAACCTGGCACCCTTGACTCTCGTCGAAGAAGGAACGAGCCAGCAAATGAAGCATCTGCTCTTCTCGACTTCGTCTCACCACGCAAGCTTTGTAATCATCTTCTCGATCTCATCTGCCACGAATTGAGGGTCATCGTTCTGGATGAAATGCCCACAACCTTTCGCAATGATCACCTTGCTAGATCTATCTTCATCGGTGATTTTCAGCAAGCCTTCGTTATATTTCGCCCAGTACCTAGTTTTATTTCAGTAAAAAGCCCATTGCGGCTTACAATCGAATACCCACGGATTTGTAAACTTCATACTCATACTTATCGGAGTTCCCATCCTCTCAAAACTCATATTGGCAAAGGTCTCGGGATCATGACCAACGATAGTCAACCATGGACCCTTATTGCCTACCCCTACAAGCTTTGGGCTATCAGAGTCTGGTAATAGCTTTGGCCCAGTCGTCCGATCCAATCCTTCTGGATTCTTCACATTCAGGTCGAACATTTTGCAGATGGCGGCTCTTGCACCTTTATATTGGATCAGTGTGCAATCATCATCAATCACAGTCTTGGGATCGAATCCAGGAGCATCTGGGTCCGGTAGAAAGTCTGAATAGTTAACATTGGGGATGTTTGAGTCGAGAATGATAGCACCAGCCACTGTTCCCGGATGCTTTTGTGCATAGATCCTGGAGATGGGGCCGCCAATTGAAGCACCCACGAGTAAAAGCTGAAGGTTTCCATTTTCGATATCAGATTGGCTGAATTTCAACTTCTCAGCAGCGACGGTAGAAATAATTTCATGTAGATCATTCGCCACATCCAAGAAGTCATGACCATTTCCTTTGCCAGGAGTGCCGTCGAGAGGATCCCGTGCAGTCGTGAGACCTTGCCCAAAGCGATCATATGTCAAGATTGGTGTGCGACTGTTGATGGAGTCTCTTAGTATCGAGATACTTTGTAGCCACGAGGCTGCAGGAAGTCCCTATTGATACCAGGCATTAGCAATGTTAGTTGGAAGTGGAAAGGAATTGTGTTTGGAGATAGTAGACTCTTCCTTCTGCTGCGACTTACAAGACCATTCACAAATACGACTAGACGAAATTCGTGACCGGAATTCAAATTGATAGATGGAAAGAATGTGCAGGAGATGGGAGAATTTGGTTTGCTGGGTATGGTGATGAGCTGAGGGGCAGGAGAATCCTCTGTTGAAACGGATGTCATCTTGGCTCTAGGTGTAAAATCGCGCGATTCTGAAAATGTAAACCTGCGATATTCCCTGATTTGATTTAGTGAGGATATTGCAAAGTGATGTGATTCTTTACTTCGAGGGTTATGGATATTCCACGTTTCTAGGAGCTCGACATACGTGATGTTATCTTCAAGTGGAGTACCTGTGCTGGTTCCAATCGAAACCAATAGATTTCTTGAAGCAGAAAGCAGGTTTTCAGGACGGAATACCGGTGGGAAATTTATTCTAAGTTGCTATAACCTAGACATATATCTCGTCGTCCATGTGGTGCCTGTATTTCAAATGAGGAGACGCGGAACTGGCATACCTGCTGACTGTCAGCAAAATCGCTAGTGGGAACAACCTAACGTCAATCCTGGCTCCTGTTGAGCAGAGAATTATTTGAACCTCAAACACATTGAAGGTGCACTTTCAGCAAATCTTTCACACATGAACATTGGTACAATGATCAATATTATTGATGTTGGTATCTATCATGGCTCGTAATGCCACCCCATAAGACGCCAACAACGCATTCGTTTTGTGAAATCCTAGAAATACAAAAGGTTCTCAATATGCCTTCTAAGCAGACCAGCCAAGACATAAACGAATTAAATCCACTTAAAGCCAGTGATCTTGACCTCCTTGGCCTCAGTTGCCTTCTTCTTGAACTCCTCATGCGCCTTTTGCTTTTTGTATTCTTCCTCCTGCTTGATAGCAAGTCGGCATTGCTCCATATCGCGGATTTCCTTCCAGTTGTCGCCATGTAGATCCTTGTATATCTCGTCGGTACCCTTCTCCATGTTCTTTCTCCATTCTTCCATAGCAGCCATCTTTTGCTCCAAGAGCCAATGCTTCTTGCCTTCTGCGCCCGTCTTCATGCGCTTCATCTTCTCCTTCGCCTCAGTCTCCAGATGACTCTCACGTATCTTACGTTTCTTGTCTTCCTCTTCCTTATGTCGTGCTTTGTCAGCGAGATAGCGCAAGCTATGGCCGAGTTGTTGCTTTTCTTCCGGTACGGGATTGATATCGAGCGGTGGAGCGGTAAAGAAAATAACCTTGCCATACTCATCCTGCTGGAATTGACTTCGGATATCTGCTGGAATTGACAGGTTCGCTTGTTCAGAGAGTGTGTATACTTCTACAGGACGAGGCGGATTGTAAGCGTTCGAGTGGTGAGATTGATGAGGAGTTTGCATCGGTGCTACTGGGCGAGGAGCCGGAGCACTGTATTGCTGGTAGTTGTTCATAGGAGTGGAATGTTGAACAACTGGCTGAGGAGTAGTATTGTATTGGTTGTAAGTTTGTTGGTAAAGAGGAGTATGTGTGACAGGAGGATGACTTCCAGATGAATGAGAGCCATAGGAATTCTGTGGCACGAGAGGTGCCGGCGATGGGCTAGGTCGAGGAGCTTGGAATTGTTGACCATAAGCGGTCTGGACTGGGGTGTGGCTCGCCATGGGTGATGGAAGAGGTACGCTGCTTCTTGTGCCTCCCATAGAGATATCTCCTTGTGAATCAAATCTTGGACGATCACTTACAATCGGTCGGTGAACTGGTTCAGGTGTAGGTTGTGGTGATGGCGTTGGTTCTGGTGGAGGGGATTCCTAATTTATTGTTAGCGGCTAGAATCAAAGGTGAAATCGGAAGATTGAATGCTCACGTTCGCTTCACGTGGACGTCGATGGACTGCACCTACGATGGGAGGCGCGTTTGGCGCTCCCCACGTCGGCTTTGGAAGGGCATCATCCTCTTTGGCATCTTCTCGAAGCAAGTGCTTGATTGGACTTGGAACCTTTTTCATCTTCTTTGGTATATCAAAGAGATCCATCTCATAGTCTTTCTCTCGAACCTCATCTGGTACACAGCTAGCCCATGTCTTGATCTTATTCAACTTGAACTTCTCTTCGTTATACCGAGCCTCGCAGACGTATACTTCTTTATCTTTAGGGAAGCCTCGAGGGCGGCCTTTGTTGTATCTGGTAAAGAACATGACGAAGCAACGATCAACCACTTCCTCTATTTTGTGATCTCTATACTGTCCAGTCTTGACTACCTCATTCTCGAAGAAGTGCTTCTCAAAGCGATGAACAGTTTGCTCTGGACGGTAGTACCAACAGGCATTGATCCACTTCTGACCTTGTGGGTCTTGCCATGTTCGGTAGATTTGGGCAACGATAGGCTTAGTAACGTCATTGGGATTCTGCAAATGAATCCAGTCACCGACCTTCCATAATTCGCCATTGTATAGAATTTCTGCAAGTGGCAGCTTTCCATCTTCGTCCGCGAAGTCGCTATCAGGCTTCTTCTTCTCTTGTTCCGCAATGATCTTGGCCTCTTTCTGAAGATCAATTGCATCGTTGTAGATCTGACTGCCCTCCAAGTTGTAGGATTTTGCATTCTCGAACATAAGATCTAGATCCTTCAACACGGCATCCACAGATTGGTACTTCTTCCTCTTTGCTTTACGCTTGATTAGGTCCATCGCGATGGGATTCTTGATATCCTGGTAGTACTCCGGCATGACAGACTTATCGGGTAATTTCTCGAAGTGCAAGATTTTGAGATCACCGCCAGGATTCTTAAACTTCCGAAGTCCTTTGAGAAGAGTGTTAATTCGAGCCTCCATCGGCGTATGAACCTTCGGCGGTCTACCACGCTTCTTCTGCGAATCAGGATCGTCCTTATTGTTCTCTTCTGGCTTTCCGCGAGCTGCCGTAGAAGTCCTGCGAGCTCTCTTTGCGCGTCTTCCTCGAGGTCGGTCATCATCTGTATCATCCTCCTCTTCGTCCTCGTCGTCTTCATCTTCTTCATCTTCAGGCTCTTCATCCTCAGGTTCTGGCGGTGGTGATGGGTCGGCTGGTGGTATCTCTCCTAAATCTGGTAACTCTGCTTCTGCTTCAGTCATAACTTTATCCTCTATCGCCTTCTTCAGCTCCTCTTTGAGTAGCCTCTCAATCACCACAGCATCCTTGTGAACCTGCGCCGATGGGCGATTATAAACCATAGCATTATGGGAGATCAGGGCGAAGTCTCGAACGAATTCTTGGTAGGTCTTATATTGCTTCCTCGTTATTTTTTGCTGCCTTAAGTTAATATCTTCGTATATGTTGTAGGAAACTCGACTTAACGTACTCGGATCGTACTTAATGCCATTGGCTCTTTGATAATATTGAAGTAGTCCGGGAGGTTTCGTCTGTTCAGCATGCGTTGAAATGCGCCAGAAACCTCATGGTCGCTACAAGGTGTATAAGCCTCAATTGCAGGATATGGTATATAATATTTGAGAAAAGGAACATACTCTTCATCACGATAGTCGCTGATTCGTTTCAAGATGCCATCGCATACGTCGAGTTCCTGTTTGCTGAGGCCGGTTGGTGTCGGGGGTGCAGCAGCTGTCGCATTGGCTTCTGCGCCCGCATTTTCTTCCGTTTTCACCTCCTCCGTGGACGGCAATACTGTCTGTTCTTCGGTCGACATCTTGCCAAAGTTTGCTGATTATTTAATAAGTCCGAAGCCTGGCCTGGCGATTCTCCCCAGATCGACTTGAATTGTCCAAGAGCTTGACTTTCGTCGCGTCGCGATTCTGAAAGCTCGGACCTGAATTACACGTGATGCGTTCAGCCTTTCGACGTAGCCTCGTCTTTGCCACTACATGTGGGGCTATCCATTAGTTAGACAACTTCCAATTCACAATCATTATGACATCTAAATGAAATTACCCTACCCATTGAATATGCCAGTGCCTACGTATTGAGCCTCCTACCCTTTTATTCAAGAATCCATCATCTACATTGTCACCCATTTCCCTAACTTTCTCCATCCGCAAACACCACTACTCAAAATGCGAGCCAGGCTGAGAGGACCCTCAGGCACATCAACGATAACACTTCCAGATGATGCCACAGTCGCAGACCTAATAGCGCAAATTACGGAAAAGACCTCAATACCCTCATTCGATGTCAAATACGGCTACCCGCCGCGGCCACTCCTACTCGAGCAGCACGAAAAGTCTCAACCCTTAAGCAAACTCGATGTGAGGCTTGACGGCGAACAGCTCACAATTAGCGTCAAAGAGGAGCCAATCCAGCAAACAAGAACACCCGTCACACAGAAAGATGCCAGCGCAAACGAGGAGAAAATACAAAAGGGAGGCCAGGATGCCTCACAGACAAGCGCAAGCTCGAAGAAGGAGAACAAACCTATAGCGCTGACGACGAAGAAGATGATGGAGGGAGATGTGCCAGAGTTGCCTCTACCAGATAGAGGCGCGACCTTAGGCAAGCTCATTGCTTCTTGTCTTTTAACACCCACATGCTAACTAATTTATCTCTAGTCTTACGAGTAATGCCAGACGACAACTCCTGCCTCTTCCGCGCTTTCGGCACTGCAGTCCTCCCAACAGGTGACGACCAAAGCATGCCTGAACTACGATCCCTCATCGCACAAGCCATACAAGCCGACCCCGAAACCTACACAAAGGTTGTCTTAGAACAAAACCCAGATGATTACTGCCGCTGGATACAAACACCAGATGCCTGGGGCGGCGCGATAGAAATGGGAATTTTATCCTCACACTTCGATATTGAAATCTGCAGTATAGACGTACAATCATTACGAATCGACAAATTCAACGAAGGAGCTTCAACGCGCTGCATTTTAGTATACTCTGGAATCCATTACGATACCATTGTTCAATCACCTTCAGATCCACCGCATACGAAAGCAGATAGCCCACCCGAATTTGATAGGCGAGTGTGGGACAACGATGACGAGGAGATATTGATAGCAGCGCAGGAGCTGTGTCGAAAGCTACAGGAGAAGCATTATTTTACTGATACCGGAGGGATGGCGATTAAGTGTGGTATTTGCGGAGTGGTTGTTTATGGTGAGGGACAGGCGAGTGGTCATGCACAGCAGACTGGCCATTACGATATGGCCGAAATACCCACTTGAATGCTATTTATTATCGCTCTTCAATATTCTTTGTGAAGGAAGCAAGGCTGGAGAATGGCTAGTATCAGGTAATGGCAGAGCGAGCTGCCTTACACATGCAACAAGCGAGACGAATTGAACATATTATTGGTAATGTCCTCCACATTCTCATTTCTTATATTACACGTCTCTGGCGAATAATTCAAATTTTGCTGGGCCATTGTAACCACAGCCCGTACTGGTGGGTAACAACAGAGTCATTCAACCCACGAAGAGCCAGCGAGTGCAATGGCGCCGCTTGATGGTTATGTCCTCTACATTTTTAGTTTTAGTATTCTGCATTTCGAAAGATACGCTGAACAGGAGCTGAGCAGTTGCAGCGGCCACTGGCGGAATCAACTCACACATGCAGCAAGAGAGACCAATCGAGCGGTCTGTTTACTGTGCCTTCTGCATTTTCAGTTTTGATTTCATCGATCGGGAATGCCCCTTCGTCTGGGAAATGAGCCGTTGAGTCTCTAAACAGCACTGGCGATCGCGAAGTCGGCATTTACCTCTGACATTTAGCAAGTGCGACCAATCTGACGGCTCGTTGGTGATTGCCTCCTCATTTTCATTTCTACTGGCATGCGACGCTCGGGGGGAAACGCTGAGCCGTCACTCGCGTAGAATCAGAAATGTCAGCCACAACGGACCAAGGACCTGGACACTAAAGCTACCTTCGTCGCGCTTCGCAAGGCTGCCCCTAAGAGAACCTGAACTACTGCTTTGAGCTTAATCCATTACCCCAATACATAATTTAACACAGAGAATTGATTCACTTGAAAGATGCCTCGATTTTCATCCTTTCACAGTTCCAAATTCCTCCTCCTATTCAAACATCCCACTTGCACCCAACCAACATCTTATCAAATTCCAAATTTACACTGCCCTGATGGCTTCCAAAGCTCAGCGTAGCCTTGAGGGTGGGCTGCATTGAGTGACGCCTGCAGCCACCTCGCATAAGTAGCAAGCGAGAGCAGTCAAGCGGCTTCTTGCTGGCACCCTCTGCTCTTTCACTTCTCAAATCTGGTCTTAACCCTGGTCAATAAAAACAGAAAACTAAGCCATCGTTGCGTGGGATCTCATGGAAATCCACGAGGTGTGGCACTGGTTTTCTTGCACTTTTGTGTGTCGTTTCTCGTGTCTTGAAACTGGATCCTTCCAAAAGCCCAGTCCATTTTTTTCGTGTAAAGGAACCTTTACATCCCAGAAATAGTTACAACTTGATAGATCACAGTTCTCAAGCTTCCTCTCCTCTTCTATAACATCTTTTCTTCCCTCTCCCATCGGATAACTTCTCACATCTTAGGTACTTATACCCTTGTTCTCTTCTAAATTTTAAAGTAGGGTATCTCCTGTGTATTAAAAACAATTGTCATCACTCTTGAAGTAAAACACATAAATATCAATCGTTCTTCGTGAAGACTTAACAACAAGGCCATGTACAGTATTGCACAATATGGAAGTCCGATCCAGCAGAAGTAAATACAAGCAGTGAGCGAGGCCAATCGAGCGAGTGGTCTGTGATACGCTTGCTTATGTTCCCCATTGTTCATCTAGCGATGTTCATTGGAACAGCAGCTGAGCCGTCGAGAATATCACGGGGCGGCGACGGAACCAGTAGAAACAAGAGTTAGTGAGACCCTCCCCATTTTCATTTCTCATCTGATGCCAGAAACACAAAGCAGCTGAGCCGTCAAATCATCACACCGCGACAGAGCCAGTAGGAATGACAATCAGCTTTACCCTCCGCATTTTCATTTTTCAGTTGTTTCGTTATCCACTCATCGATAAACACGTTGAGATGAGCTATTCGAACCTCAACCCACCTCACTAACTCTACATAACTAAGTATGCGAGACCAATCCAGCTTCTTCTTAGTGATGCCCTCGCCATCTTCGTTTCTCACATCTATACGTGGCAGGAACATCTTGGGGGCATGCTGGGCCGTCGCTTAAAAGTATTGGACAGCGATAGAGTCACTTTCAACACACAAACACGAAGCAAAACGAATCAAGCGGCGTGTTGGTGATGCTTTCCCCAGTTTTGTTTCTTATATCGTTACTTGGTAGGTCATTTTCAACCTTGGTGCGATTTTCACTTGATGTAGGTTGAGCCGTCGCTCGAGTCAACAAGACCAACAGGCCAGTGGGGCACGAGTAAGGTGAAGATTTCGTCTTCCTTAATCTGCAACCCTGTCCTCTTCTTGTGCCTGGAAAATATGTTCAGAAAGAGAACACACTATTTCATCTTCTGAAACCGAAATTCCCACCGAAAGCTCTTTGGAAGAGCTACATCTAAATTCGAACATGGAGAAATCTACTTAACTCTTAAACTCCACAAGTCTGTGAACATCTTCACTTAAGAAAGCTCGCTCTTCTATGTATTGATATCTCTTTTAAGTAGGCGCAACTTGATATTCGAGTACTTAATATGTCTCTTGAATCTTTGAAAGAACAAAGACTGAATCGCTCTTATTTGTGAGGCTCTCTGTTTGAAAAATTCCCACCGACCACCATCCCAGGCAGAAACTCACCCTCAGCCAAGATAACCCTCCTAACAATAATTAGACAGAGCAGCAAGCGAGACCAATCAACCCACTTCTACACGACATCCTCCCCATTTTCGGTTTCTAAATCGCAAGGCAGAAACACCATCGCTGAGCCGTCGCTCGAATGCCTTCAAGAGAAGCAATAGCGGTCAGAAGCTATTCATATGAACGCTCGCCAGAGAAATAAGCAAGATAAATCAACTCACTCCTAACTGATGCCCTCACCATGTCCGTTTCTCATATCGCCCTGTTTCTGCGCGCCCGCCCGGCAAAGAGCCTCGTCATCCAAGAGTTCTATTATCGCCTTGTGAAGCTCTATTCGGATAGAGAAACACTATTCCGTCCTCTGAAGGCGGAATTCCCGTCACGAATTATTTCCAATAGCTCACTCCATTCCGTGAAAGAAATCGCGATTCATAAGATTTCACAATTTTCAAGTCGTTCATAAATGTCTCCTCGAAATTTCCAACTTGTGATGCTCCGCTCCCTCCGCCACCCAACAACATCCTCCCACTCCTCATTACCCACATCGCACATCGCACATCGCACATCGCACATCACACATCTCCAACCTTCCCTTCTCCTTTTCATCCTAGAAAAGCAAAGTCGTCATTTCTCAAAATAGAATTCCCAAATACGATATCCCATCTCAGCCACGCGGCGCCTCTTCCGAACATCCCATGTGTGCTAATTTTGTTTAATTACAGATCTACCTTAGCGAAAGCCAAGCCAATGATCGTGAAATCCTCAGCCCTAACAAGGCCTCGACCAAGCAAGGGTGGCGTATTGAACCTCATGAAAATACGAATGTGGACTTTGAAGGGATTTGTTCAACTGTTTGAAGACCAGGGAGTGTGGATTATGTTCACGTGGCACGCAGAAAAATGCAATAGCAATAGATAGACTCATCATGCTCAACACGCCTTGAGATTCTCAAAAGTAGTCCGAGAGACCAGTTCAAATGTAATATGTACAAAGAAGGCAGCCAAAAATTCATGATCGAGTGACAGGAACCACCATCATCTCATCATCCCCCTTGAAGAAGTAAAAAAGACATCAAACACTAATTTTGACTCCTGTATAGTATGTACCCAGACCCCCTTGAAATGCCCTTTTTACTTTTAATTGTTCGGTGCACTTTGCCAAACGCCAGATATGGAAGGCATAAGTCGTCATCCCAAAATGCCCCGATTGCCACGCCGTATCCAGCACATCGAAATGTACAAACAAGCGCATGAGGACAGGAAGCTTAACCAGAAGGGCAGTTACCGAGGAAACCCCAGTATTGCTCGGCGTTGAATTGAGCAGCAGTGTTCTTCTTCCACATTGTGTTGAATGTGGTGAACAAGATAACGTTGCTTGGGCTAGATGTGAAGGCAGACTTGATGGAGCTGATAGCTGCAGATTGGTTCTCGCTTGAAGGAACAGCTTTGCCGTTGGTGCTTCCCTGGGATGGCCATCCAGTCTCGGTGATGACGACTCTCTGGCTCTTGTTGGAGAGAACTGCCTGGAGAGTAGGGATTTGAGTGGTAAGGAAGCTTCCAGAGTCTGCAGCGGCAACACCACCATCAAAGAATGGATGGCTGTTGACAGCGCAGTAATCAGAGTTATCGCACAAGCTGGGGTTGGCGCGTGCTGCAACAAGAGTGTCAACAGTGACAACGCTGCCGGTGTAGCCAGCGGTCTTCAACAGAGATCTGGCAGTGGAGATCGCAGCCACGACTTGAGCAGCGGTAGCGGAACCTGAATTGACAAGCTCGTTACCAATGGAGATGGTGTCAAAGCTGCTCCAGTCACCGTTGGCTGCCTTGACAATCAAGGCAACCTCAGAGCTGACCTGTGTGATATCGTAAACACCAGCAAAGAGCTTCAATCCCTTAGCCTTGGCTGCGGTGAGGACGGTGGTAGCCTGGCTACAATCTGTTCCATAGATTCGGACAATGCTGTAACCAGATGGGATGGCGTTAAAGTCTTCAGTGACTTGAGCTTGGGTTTTGCAGGTACCATCGGAGTTGTATGGGGAGTAGGAAAATCCAAATCCACTGCCACTTGATGAAGAGGTGGCTGTTGAAGCAGCTGAGGTGGTTGCGTAGGTGCTGGCAACAGGAACGACGACTGGAGCAGCGCTTGATGAGCTCTGGACGTTCTGAACAACGACAGCGGCAGCTGAGGTAGCTGGCGATGGTGCAGCGGTCGAAATTGGGACTGCGGCGACACCCTCCGTGGTAGTGGAAATGGGGTTGCCAGCCTGGTCAACGTAGATGATCACATTAGGACCAGCAGTAGCCTGAGCGTAGACGGTGTCGACGACTGTAACTAGGACATCCTTCTTGGCATGTTTGTGAGCATGGCGGATACCTGGGGAAGTGAATTAGCAATATTCCTATGCGCAGGTCGAGAGTGAGCATACCGAATGGTTGCGCAGAGGCAAGTTGAAGCAACGACACGGCCGCGAGGGCGAAAGTGTTGGTCTTCATTTTGGAGGAATGAAATGTCTAGACGGAGAGATTCGTGAAAAGCGTGTGACTGATTTGTCTATGTACCGACCAGCGGTTATTGTCAGTAAACGAGTGTATGTGGTGTTGCTTGTCGAAGCGTGGTGTAGCTGGAAAACAATTGAAAGATGGAAGTTACAAAATGAGGAATGGATATGCTAGATGAAGGCCAGAAGGAACAAGGGCGTTTATTTGCCGCGTTATCAATAGCTCCCACAAGCCACATCGATGTCTTAGAAGGAAACCGCACTGCCACGCAAATGTTCTACCGCAAAAAGGAAGGGCGCGCGTACCTTTCTTCCTTAATTTCGTAGGTGGTCGTTAGGTGGAGGCGGCGGACGAATTCAATCCGGAGAACGTGCAATTCGATCGGGATAAAAGGAATGTATGGCGGAGTGCGGTCTCAGACGGCGCGAGGATTTAGACTGAAGGAGTGGTCGAAATCCGAGGGATGGTGGTCGAGGACTGGATGCAAGCAAAAGCAAGAGTTGTTGGCTGAACTGGGCAGCAAGGAGTGAATATGCCGGTATTCAGAGGGAGAGAAATTGGCTACGAGGGCCGAAAATGAAGGTGTCGCGTTCGTCGAGTCCGCCGGGGAAGATGTTGGTGATTGAAGGAATGGATGTAGGGAGGAGAGGGAAGGATCAAGGCAGAGTCGTCAAGACTTCCAAGTCACGAACTAAGTTGGTGTTGAGGTGGGTCTGGTGGGGAGGGCAGCGGAAATGGGAGGAGGAGGTTCGTTTATACCGAGCCCTCCGGAATTCTTCCAGGGCTGTTCCTGCGTCAGCATTCTGCCACGAACCCAACGACGATGCGCTCGGGTTGGCACGGGCAACGTTGAATTCTAGGCCTCGCACTGCGATGTGTTGTTTTCAGGCACTCACTCGATGGGGTGGCAGTGTGTGCTGCAGACCTTCGTACGATAATGTCCGCGAGCGTACGTATTCGTGGGGCTTTCGGACGATTGGGAGTACGAGAGGAGGAATTACCACTGGAGCAATGGCACAGCGCTGAGGAAACAGTTCTACTGTATTGAGGTTCGAGTTGACTGGCAACGTCGAGGAATTGCTGAAGAATGCGAGTAACAATGCAACGCAAATAAACTCAAGGGTATCTACAGACGCACGTTTGCCCTCCACCTCCGCCGGCTGCTCTTTATATTTGCCAGGCGGAAGGTATGTCCCAAACCCAAATTCATCTTCTCCAGCGACGGACGATCCCCAAAGGAGTCGGTGTGAAGGTCGCGAACACCCGCAGTGAGTGAGGGCTGATTCAGTTCCTTGGGACCCAACATTCAATGGTTCTTGCAGATCTGGGGTATCCTTCTAGTTTTACAATGGACTGGCACGGGGTGCCGCTCACTGCCAGACCTGACACAATGACAACCTCATGTGCCAGCGCTACGATATGCCTTAATTCACACTCGATATTTCGAATATCCTGAGGGATATTTGGGAAAATACAAGAAGCTCGTGGCGTGCCGGCATTGCGAACAGGGAAAGGCCCAGACCTTGGGACTCGGGATGAACGCGTGGCCATGGACAAGTCGCTCTTCTTCGTCCGGGTTTGCTCCTTCGGTCGTCCTGGAGGCTGGTGGTCCAGGTCGTTATCGCACTATCTGACAGTCCCACTGAGCGTCGTCCGCACTCTCGAACCCTGCGCTCGACCTTGCATGGGCAAATCGCGATCAGATCAGAGACTCCACCGTTGTTGCAGATAATTTGTCTTGGCAGGGCTGGATTGGACTCGGATCTCTGGTCGTGGAACCCAGGCGACTCGGAGATATCAGATG